>CM060894.1:51745000-52945000 GCA_030762935.1 Hymenopus coronatus
TATTCTTACGAAAGAGTATTCTTCTATCTACTTCATACTAATTGACATAAACATTAGCAGAAATGGTATAACTACTTGCTTCCATACAATTAGAAGCAAATAAACAATATTCAAATCTTTTAAAAGCACGTCGCTATACGATTACTTTAAATTTTAGTTCTATTTCTTGGACAACACTAAAACAAAGGAAAACGGATGGTGGTTTCCTGTTTAAGGAAAATAGAAGTATTTTAAAATTAAAACCAATAAAGAGGAATACCTCGGAAGCGGTTAACTCCACAAGAAACGTATATGACATAAATTGTGTGTTTTAACGATATCTAGCTGCAGTTTTTGGTGTACATTTTCTATATCTTACCAGTTATGCCAGATTCATCAAGAGTGAAGACGACTTCAGAGGCTATTCCCAGAACATTGAAAATATGGAGTTTATTTGTCATGCAAATATCTTATTTTACGGTATTTTAATTTAAACGATTAGAGCTATTTTGAGAAAAACAAAAATTTCAAACAAATTTCCAATTTTGTGTCGCATTCTTGAAGATACTAAGCTTAAAAACCAAATTTGGTATTTAACGGAATATACATTTTTAAGCTTTACTGTCAACAGATAAAAATTCCTACACAGACCATTTTCTATTTTTTTTTTTTTTTTGATTCAGCAGAACTCAAAACATATTCCGGGTGAAATATCGACTTCAGATTTTTGGGTGCTATATGCATAGTACCTTTAGGGAAAGTAAAAGTTCGATGTGTTCAATTCAATTGACTTTCTCTACCTGCTCTTCAAACAATTCCCTCAAAAATTATTCTTCTATTTCATACCATTCAAGATAAGCATTGGCAAAAATGGTCTTAGTTCCTTATAAGCAGAAGATAAATAAGGGAATACACTAGATTAAAGGCATAGTCAAATCATTTAGACTGGTCGCTATGCAATTGACTTTGAAATTCAGTTCTCTTTGCATGGCCAGGAGTAAACAAAAAGAAAAATGAATACCGGTAACTATATTAAAATTGAAACCAATAACGATGAATTTCTGTAAAAAAAAAACTATTAAGATAAAAATTACGTGCTTTAACAAGACTTTTTATATAGTAAGCTTTTGTCCATATCTTACTGTTTACCATCATGCAAGTCATATAGTTTACAAACTATTATCAGAAAATTCAAGATAAGTTTTATTTGTCTACCAAAGATCTTCATACTTTTACTGTATTTAACCAAAATTATTATCAAAATCGAAAATTTCGAAAAATATTAATATAAAGGATAATTTGAGGTGTCGCATTTAGTTTGTTATTTAACAGACCTTTCGATTTTGCGTACCTTTGCCTTAAAATACTATTTTTGATACAAGGGACCATAAAGATCGTATCCCAGTGAATATTGTATCGAATTTTTGGGTTGAATGCAATACCTCCTCTAACTATGTGCTATGTTTAAAGTAGAGAAGCAAAGACACATAAAAATAATGCTTTTAACATTAATTGCTTATTTAAATAATGAGCATAATGCTTGTCAGAAATATCATTATTAAATGGTATGTGTGTCATTTCTTCCAAATTGTTATGTATATCATACATTAATGCATACTGCAGAGTGAAATAGTTGAATTTAATTTATCACATAACCTCCAAAAATTACTTTGAAATAGAGCTCAACCTTGGTGTTTAAAAAGGTTTCTTCGTCCAGTCACACTATTTAGATTGCTTTATACAGGGTGTTAATGAACTATACCGAAATATTTTCACAGAATATGTAGATTACTTAAATAAGTAATTTGAGATAGGAGACTTATGGTCTGTTTATTGAAATGTCGAAGTAACGGATATAAGTTTCTGTAGTGCCAGTACGCCACTGACTAATTTATCAACCATTCGAGAGCATAACACGAGAAACAAAGGGACATATTATAGCGTATCTCTCTAGCGTAGTGGTTATGATACTGGTTTTCAAGTGAAAGATAGTTTCCGAGTTCTGGTCTCGTTCACGTATAGCGGCATTTCGTCTGGAATGAAAACAATTATAATAAAAGAAATTACTTAATGACAGGAATGGAAATCATGACCTTTGGGATAGCAGCTTCCCCCGTTACGCATTAAGCCACCAGAGCAGTTGAAAAAACGCCTCCTAGGTAACCTCAAGAACGTAGTTAATGAAGCTCAGTGTCGCACTTTCAAGTGATTAGTTCGAGATTTTACAGACTTTTGCGACATTAAATCTTGAGAACGCTAGTAACGAGCTGCTAAAAATCGATATTTCTATACTCGGGCAGCAGTTTTAAAGACAACCGACTTATCAGCACCTGATACCCACACGTTTAACGCTATGTAGTTGCGTTATGTTTATCCGGGGACCATGCATCGCCGATCTCAAATTACCTATATCAGTCACGTGCACAATCTCGCAAATTATTTCGGTATAGTAACACCCTGTATGTCATTGCTGTATAATCACTGTCATCTGTTTGAATTAGAAAGATTAGTAAAAACGCACTCTAAAGAAACATAATCAATACCTAACTGTATGTCAGGCATATACAAATTAAAGGGACAGAGAGGAAAGGCGCAACTCATTCCACTCCGTGTGAAGCATTGGGGTATGCCGTTATACGACGCAATGAAACGTTTGTAAACACAAAGCCTACCTCATCTGCATGTAATGTTGGATTTATTTATTTACTGTGGTACGTTTTACTTTGGACAATTCCACTAATATCTGCCTCTAAGGTTGATGTACAGAACCTGAATATATGAACCAAATGGTCTATTGAATCTGGTTTTTAAAATAATGAATTTTAGAGAATCTTTGCTTGCAAATGCATATGAAACCAAACGTTGCCAATAACCCTTTCAGGCGCCGAAAGCTTTTGTGTGTCCGTGTGTCTGTTTCCATGATAATTCAAAAACGATATTTAAGTTCAGTGTCTTCCAAGAATACGACAAGAACTTTTCACAAAAATCCCTCACCCAAAACTACCCTTCATATGAAACATTTTTTGATAATTTGGTTTTCTCAAATAGGTTGTAACAATTTTGATTAAGATACCACATGTTTAAGATATTTTTATGACAAACAATGTATATCTTGAATTTTTTTTTTGGAGGGAATAGCCTCTGAAGATTCTGGATGACGTGTAACTGGTAAACCGCAAGAAATTGACAAAAGCTTACTACAAAAAAAACGTAGATCTCTTTAAAATACACCATTCATATCATACATATTTTGTTAACCATTTCAGAGGTATTCTTTGTTATTGGTTTCAAATCTTTCGTTGCATCTCTCTTTTGTGTTACTTCTGACCGTGTAAAAAGCCATAAACTTCAATGGTTTCACATAGCCACCAGCATTTAAAAGATCTATTATTTAAGTGTTTAATTACTTATTTCCTTTCTACTTACCAGGAATCAAGTAATAAGAATATTTGTGCTAATGTTTATCTTGATTAGAATGATGTAGATAAACGAATAATCTTCTATTAGATTAGTTTCTTTGCAGAACAGGTAGAGAAAATCATATGAATGGAGGACATCACTTTTTTACTTTCTCTACACGTACCCTGTACTTTGTGAATTCCACCCAAAAATTCGACATAGAGATTTCACCGGAAATTACAAGTTTTATGGTACCCTGTATAAAAAGCATCTTAGAAAAAGGTCTGTGTGTGTCTGTCTGTGTGTGTGCGTGTGTGTGTCTGTGGGCAACATAACTCAGAAACAAAATGTCGGTTAAATACCTGGTATTTAAATGAGTATCTTCCAAGGATGCGAAACTAAGATTTTTAAGAAAATTTCCCCCACTCTAAACTACCCTTAGATAGAACATTTTTCGAATATATTGAATTTTTCAAAAAAGAAAAAGGATTTTGATTAAAATACCTAATGTACAATATATTTTATAATAAAGGACATGTATATCTTGAATTTTCTAGGAATAGACTCTGAAGAACTCTTCATTCTGAATTATTTTTGTGTAACTGGCAAACTGTAAGAGATATTCAAAAACTTACTACACAAAAAATGTACATATCTTTAAGAACAGCAATTTATGTCATATCCATTTTTTTTTGTAGAGTTAACCGTTTTCGAGATATTCTGGATTATTGGTTTCAATTTTAAGCCACTTCAACTTTTCTCAAACGGGAAGACATATTTCTTCTCATTTGTTTAGTCCTGGAAAGCAAAGAGATTCGAATTGTTTCACATACGACCAAAGCCGTAAAGGACGAGACCCCATGCATTTTCTTATTTCCCTTCTACTTCAAGAAAGCTTGCACAAAGACTAATTTTATTCTGCTAATGTTTATCATGATGGAATAGTCTTTTGAATAAAAGGTTCGTTTGCGAACAGCTAGAGGACATCATGTGAATGGAACACATTAGATTTCTTTTTATAGAAATTGTTCAAAAACTGGCTCCCTAATCATAAACCCTCTTTAATGTTTTGAATGTTATGCTTCTGATTGAAAGAGAATTTTAGAACAGTCAAGTTAACTAAGTTCTCAGATGATACCTTACGTAGCCAAAACATACTCCTGTATCAGTTTTGAATAAATACAAATTATATCTTGCAGGAGTTTTGTTGTGACCTTAAAAATGATATTGGTTAATGTTGACTGAATTCCTTTTTGAAGTATACTGCAGTGTGTATTTCAAAGGCCGTTGAACTCTTATGAAGTGGCCAAATCTCTCTTGGGTTTATCGAAAGATTAATGATCACATAACTTAGGCGCCTGACTTATCTTCCTTGAGATGCTTATCTCAGAGCTCACATATTTGTGTTTTTGATTATGTCATTCCTTTGGGCTCGGAAGTTGATGACCTAAAAATTAATGAAAAATGACCCACATAATGACCTTAAATTTACGAAAATATGATATTCACGTGTGCCCTTAGGCTTGGTCTACAACTTTTTACTTTTTCTACACATACTATGTACATAGGTGAAAGAAGGCATTATATTCTACTAAACATTCCATATTGAAATTTCACCTGAAATATATTTTTGGGAATCCCTGAACCAAGAAAAGCATTTTAGAAGAAAATTTCCTGCAGAATTTTATATAGAGATCTTAATGGTTTGGCTTTGTTTTACTTTCTCTACACGTACTATACATAGTGTATATAAAGGATATTACATTCCAACCAAAAATTTGATACTAAGACTTCACCGGAATTACATGTTTTAAGACCCCTGGATAAAAAAAAAAGGATTTTTAGAAAAAATGTCCGTGTGTGTCCTTGTGTATATGTACACGATAACTCAAAAACGAAAAGTCGGTAAAATAGCAAACTGGGTATTTGAGTTTAGAATGTGAGTCACTTCAAACTATCTTTACATGGGAACAATTCTAAAATTTTAATTTTCTCAAAAATGGCTCAACGATTTTGGTTAAAATACCGCATATTAAAGTTATTTTTATCGCAAATAAGATTTATATCTTGAATTTTCTGGGAATAGCCTCTGAAGATACCTTTATTCTAAATGCATTTTGCGTAACTGGTAAACCGTAAGAGATAGACCAAAAACTTTCTAAACAAAAATGTAGATCTGGTTAAAAAACAAAATGTATTTCATATACACTTTTTGGTGGAGTTGACGATTATTTGATATTTCTTTTTATTTCTTTCAGTTTTATCACATACGGGAATACGTCAACTCCTCACAAACCAAAGTAATGGATTTCATCCACTTGGTATCACTCTCATATACCCAAGGTCGCGGGTTCAAACCCGGCGGAGGAATTGATTTTTTCGGGCGTAAATATTCTTAGCATGGCTTCCTTCGGAAGAGAAGCAAAGCCTAGGTCCCGTGTCATAGATTTTCGGTATGTAAAAGAACCTGAAGCCTGATAAAGAGGCATTTGAGCATTTTCACTCCCAATGTGGAATGGGACGCTGAGAACCACAGTATTTAAAAAGCGTTCATAAATAAAAACTCCATTTCATTTCATTTTCAGCCACATGGCAACCAGATTTTAAAATATTTGATTATAGCTTTAGTCTAGTGTATTACCTTATTTCTCTTCTACTTACAATAAAGCAAGTAAGATAATTTTTGCTAATGTTTATCTCGATTAGCATGAAGTAGATAGAAGAATACGCTTTTTAAGAGTAATTTGTTACCGATATGTAGAGAGAGTCATGTGGGTGAAACGCATCAGATTTTTCATTTATTACGTTCTCTATACGAACTATGTGCATAGTGTATAGAGAAGGTATTGCATTCCACCCAAAAATTTGATACAGAGATTTCACCGGAAATATATGTTTTGGGTCCCCCTGAATCCAAAAAAAAAAAAAAAAAAAAAAACATTTTTACAAAAAGGTCCGTGTGTGTGCGCGTGAGTGTGTGTCTGTGGACAGCATAGCTAAAAAACGAAAAGCCTGTTAAAAACCAAATTTGGTATTTAGGTTTGGTATCTTCCAAGGATGCGACAGGAAGATTTTCAGGAAAATCCCGCCACCCCAATTACCTTTACATGGACATTTTTTCGAAAATTTTAATTTTCTAAAAAATGGCTCTAACGATTTTGATTAAAATATCGTATATTACACATATTTACCTGACAAATAAAATGTATATCTTGAATTTTCTGGGAATAGCCTCTGAAGAATGTTTTATTCTTGAAGAATTTTGCATAACTGTTAAACCGTAAGAGATAGACAAAAAATTATCACACAAAAAATGTAAAGCACATTAAAACACATAATTTATGTTACGTACATTTTTTTCGTGCAGTTGATCGTTTTTGAGATATTCCTTGTTTTTTGTTTCAGTCTTGAAACATACTTTTCTCATACGGGAATTTGTCAACTCCTGTCCATACAAACAAAGGAAATTCAGTCACCTAGCAACCAGTTTTTGACTGTCACTTTAACCTATGGTACTCCCTTATTTCGCGTCTACTTACAAGGAAGCAAGTAATAGGACTATTTCCGCTTATTTTTTCTCGATTGGATGAAGTAAATATTAGCATAAGCTTTTTAACAATAATTTGTTGCAGAGATGTAGAGAAAGTCATGTGAATGGAACACATCGGATTTTTAACTCATGATTTTTTAAGGCATTATTATTTTCCTGTATATGCAGGAATAGGAATTCATGTTTTAAACAAACTTTAGGACAATTCAAAGAAGATATGTTGCGCAATGTCTCACGTGTTGTTCGATCCTTTGTATTCGTATTTTTAATAACCAAGTGCTTGTCTGGTTTTCCTAACAACAGTGTTGTCAGAAAAAAACTCTATTAATACAAGAAATACATTACAAGTCAGAACCACTAGCAAGCCCTAAAATATTGCTTCTGATACAGCAATTTTCCTATCAGAAACGTGAATTGCTGATTTGACTTCATCAAAATTGTCAGAATAATATAACTGGATCAAAGTCAGAATAATGCAGCTACATCATAAGATGAGCTAAATTACGTCACCTCATAGTTAAAGGAATTGTAAGGAAATTGTTTTGTCTGGAATATGGAAAAGTCTATTCTGACAGTGAAAGAGGAGAAATTCTGGTGTGTTTCAGTTACTTAACGTTCTCTACCTGTTCTACATACAAACTTCTTACAAAAGATTATTCTTGTTTCTACTCCATATTAATCAAGAATTTTCTTGTAGAATGGTCTTATGACTTAGTTCCTTATAAGTAGACGGGAAATAAGGGAATACACTGGGCTAAAGGATAGTCAAATGTTTTAAAAGCTTTCATTATGCAATTATCATTGAAACTATTCTATGCATGTCCTGGAATAAAACAAAACACTTTTCTGTTTGAGAAAAGTACAAGTATTTTAAAATTGAAATCGATAACAAGGAATGTCTTGGAAACGGTTAGCTCCATAACAGAAAATTAAATCACATAAAATATGCGTTATGTCGAGATCTACATTTTTTCTGTATTTTACTTTCGTGTAACTCTTACGGTTTCGTAGCGATACAAAAATCTTCCTGAATCAGAAATCTTCATAGAATATTCCCAGAAAATTCAAGATGTACATTTTATTTATCATGCAAATATCTTTAATATATGGTATTTTAATCAAAACCGTTGAGGGCATTTTCCCTGCAATGTTTCCACATAGTTTGGAGTGGGGGGGTTTCTTGAAAATCTTTTAGTCGCATCCTTGGAATATACTAAGCTTAAATACCAAGAACACAGGCACACACATATACATACATTTAAATAGACATACTGTGACCTTTTTCTAATTTTTTTATTTAGGGGACCGTAAAACATGTATTTCCGGTGAAATCCTAATATAGAATTTTTGGGTGCAATGCTTTCTCTATACACTAGGTACATAGTCCGTGTAGAGAAGTAAAAATGTAACAAAAGAATGAAAGTAATTAAGATATGAGCAATAGAAGATACAAAAAGTTACAAATCTAAGTAATTATTTTTACTTTCTCATACGTACTATGTACATAGGAACTTCAATCACATAGCAACCAGCTTTTTACTATCACTTCAGCCTATGGTACTCCCTAATTTCCCTTCTACTTACATGAAAGCAAGTAATAAGACGATTTCTGCTAATTTTCACTTTCTCTATACTATGTACATAGTGTATAGAGAATATATTGCACTCCACCAAAAAATTCAATACCGAGATTTCACCGGAAATATATGTTTCCAAACAAAGTATTTTCAAAAAAAGGTCCGTGTGTGTGTGTGTGTGTCCGTGTGTCCGTGTGTCTGTGAACACGATAACTCAAAAACGAAAAGTCGGTAAAATATCAAACTTGGTATTTAAGTTTAGTATCTTCCAGGGATGCGACACAAAGATTTTGAGAAAAATCCCCCCACCCCAAACTACCCTTTACATGGAAATTTTTTCGAAAATTTTGATTTTCTAAAAAATGGCTCTAACGATTTTGATTTATTTACCTGACAAATAAAATGTATATTCTGAATTTTCTGGGAACAGCCTCTGAAGATTACTTTATTCTGGATGAATTTTTCAAAACTACTAAACCGTAAGAGATGGACAAAAACTTAGCCCATAAAAATGTAGAACACGTTAAAACATACAATTTATGTTATATAAATTTTTTTCTTGGAGTTGATCGTTTTTGAGATATTCCTTTTTATTGGTTTCAGCTTTGAAAAACTTACACTTTTCACATACAGGAATTTGTCAACTCCTGTCAATACAAACAAAGGAACATCAGTCACATAGCAACCAGCTTTTGGCTTTCACTTTAACCTATTGTACTCCCTTATTTCGCTTCTACTTACTATAAAGCAAAAAATAAGATTATTTCTGCTAATTTTTCTCGATTAGCATGAAATAAATAAAAGATAAGCTTATTAACAATAATAATTTATAGAGATATAGAGAAAGTCATGTGAGTGTAACACATAAGATTTTTTCTCAATTAGCATGAAGTAAATAGAAGAATAAGCTTTTTAACAATCATTTGTCGTAGAGAATGTAGAGAAAGTCATGTGAATGGAACACATCAATTTGTTTTTAGATTATGAGGACCCAAACTCTGTATTATCAGTAAAATCTAGGTATAGTATGGTAGAATACAATACCTTCTTTACCTAATATGCATGTGGTAGAGAAAATAGAAAGCTTTCTAAATATACTGTAATAGCACATTCACTGCTGATAAGATCTACTACGATTAAGAAACGCTGGAAGTGATATTTTGTCCACAATCTGTCAAAAAATCACACATCACTTTTTATAGCATATGGTTGTTGGAACCTTGGACCTTTGGGTAACAATAGAAAATCAAAATTTAGTTGTCTATCCCTTGCTTCTGTCGCACAGACATTTAAAATCATAAAATGCATGTTTACCTTAGTATACCGTTTTATAAAGTAGCATTATTCTCAAAACTACATATTCACACTTTCAAAATATTATAATATATTTTGAAAAATTGCTATTAGTGTTTGGATAATTTTATCGCTTGAATTTTTCATTAGCTATTTCTGCTCTTCTTGGGAAATTTTAGTTGTATTTAAACAAATACTGATACACTTAAAAATGTCCCAAGGGTTAAAATTTCCAAACATGGCAATAATTTTTCAAAAAAATATTTTTATAAAAAAATTAATTTTAGATAATGCTTCTAATTGCTTTTTAAAATTATTATAGTTCAATAATAAAACTTGTTCTTGAAGTATCAACGCGTAAATATTTGTGTGTGGTTCAAAGTTGCAATCCAAAAATGCTAACCAATTTTCTCAAATTTTGATTATGCTATATATGTATTAACATAATAAAATTTATAAATAGTTTATATCTTGCAAAGCATTTATCCAATTAGAATGAAATTTCGTATTCATATTAACATAGCAGCAATGCATCACAGTAACATTTTCAGACAAATCTATACAAAATATAAAAATCTTATGTGTTCCATTCACATGACTTTCTCTACATCTCTGCAATAAATTATTTTTAAAAATCTTATGCTTCTATTTAATTCCTGCTAATCGAGAAAAATTTGGCAGAAATAGTCTTATTACTTGCTTCCTTGTAACTAGAAGTGAAATAAGGAAGCACCATAGGTTAAAACGATATTCAAAAACTGGTTGCTATGTGACTGAAGTTCCTTTGTTCATATACACAAGTTCACAAAGTCCTGTGTGAGAAAAGTATAACTTTTTTATAACTGAAACCAAGAACAAGGAATATCTAAAAAACAATCAACTCCACGAAAAAAATGTAAGTAACATAAATTATGTGTTTTAAAGTGCTCTGCATTTATGTGCTAAGTTTTTGTCCATCTCTTACGGTTTAGCAGTTATGCAAAATTCCGTAAAGTTGACCCAGAATAAAGTAGTCTCCAGAGGCTGTTCCTAGAAAATTAAAAAAATACATTTTATTTGTCAGCTCAATATCTTTAATATATGATATTGTGATCAAAATCGTTAGAGCCATTTTTTAGAAAATCAAAATTTTCGAAAAAAGTTCTATGTAAAGGGTAGTTTGGGGTGGGGGAATTTTTCTCAAAATCTTCGTGTCGCATCCCTGTAAGATACCAAACTTAAATACCAAGTTTGGTACTTTACCGACTTTTCATTTTTAAGTTATCGTGTTCTCAGACACACGGTCACACGGACACACACACGGACCTTTTTCTGAAAATAATTTTTTTGGATACAGGGGATCTTAAAACATACATTTCCGGTGAAATCACGGTATCGAAATTTTGGGTGGAGTGCAATACCTTCTCTATACACTATGTACTTAGTACGTATAGAGAAAGTAAAATTTTGAAATTTTATTCCCAGTGTGCCTTTTGAAGCTTAAATTCAATCCACTAGACTAATTTGCTTTTTTTTCTGAATGTTATAGGGTCGAGAAAGGTTCTTAAATCATCAGAATGATTTCAGGAACCAATAAACTTGAAAGCGATAAAGCAGATTAGATTTGCAGGTCTCGAATAACAATATCTGGAATATCTGCTGTTTTTTTGAGGGACAGGTTCGGTAACCGGAAGATCTGGCATTGGATCAAATCGTAACACTACGCCTCCACACAGCCGTTACGTCACTCTTCAAGACACACACGAGACCTTCAGGATGTTATTGCTCTTTAATACCCTCCCAAACAATTCGATTCAGGCAATAAAAATACGATATGACCAACAAAAGTTTCGGTTAGTACTTGAATCGACCAATCTATCGAAAGAAGTACTTAAAAGGAGCTTTATAAGTGCTCCATTTACATATTTCTAGGTAAATTGGGTAAAACTTCAATTTAGCTAATAGGTTAATGGAGCTCCGCCTCAATTTATATGATGGGTAAATTATATTATGCAAATTGTAGTGTGTACTCATATGCTGCAATTGTATGTCAATACTGGGTATATGGAAACAATTACAATTAGTGGGCGTGGCATTAAATAAGCATTTTTACCTTCTCTAGCATATATGTACAATGTACGTAGTAGATAGGGGAGGTTCAACCCGAAATACGATACTGATATTTCACCAGAAATGCATGTTTTGAGGATACCTGAATCCAAAAAAGCATTTTTAGAAAAAGGTCCGTGTGTACATGTGTATGTCTGTGAGCAGCATAACTCAAATAAGAAAAGTTGATTAAATAACAAACGTGGTATTTAAGTTCAGTACCTTCCAAGCATGGGACACAAAGATTTTCAGGAAAATTTCCCCAACCTCAGTTACATGGAACATTTTTCGAAAATGGCTCAAACATGGCTCTAACTATTTTGATTAATGGAATAATTATTTTTTCACATAAGGCGGTGTAGGAGAGGGGTTGGATAGGTAGAGTCAGACTGAAAAATTCAACGCCATAGCCGGGATTTGAACCACGGATCTCCCAATCTCTAGCCGGTTGCTCTGCCACTGAGCTACCATGGCAACATGCCGGCATAGCATTGGATTTCTCAACTGGCCCGTATGTTTTCCCGGTAAACCACCAGGTGATCTGAAACTCATTTTGAGATGAGAACCCCAATGTCGACTTACAAGTACTTTAGACCCGGGATTCATAGTATGGCCATATTATGGTCAATTTGTATGGAATAATTGTTTTTTCACACAACCCGTGTAAACATATTTACATGACAAATAAAATGTATATCTTGAATTTACTGGGAATAGCCTCTGAAGTCGTCTTCATTCTGAATGGCTTTTGTATAAGTGGTAAACCGTAAGAGATAGACAAAGGCTTACAACACAATAAAATGTAGATCTCGTTAAAACACACAATTTATATCATATAGATTTTTTGTGGAGTTAACAATTTCCGAGTAATTTATTGTTATTGGTTTCAATTTTAAACTACTTAAACTTTTCTCGAACGGGAAGTCATCTTTTGTTTCATCTCTCTTTTGTTTTACCCTGGTTGTGCAAAGCGAACCGAATTTCAATTGTTTCACATAGCGACCGGCTTTCTAAAAGATTTTAGTATAGCTTTAGTCTAGTGTATTATCTTATTTCCCTTCTACTTTGAAGGAACTGATACAACTATTTCTGTTAGTGTTTATTTCGACTACCTAGCACATAAAGAATAAGCTTTTGTAACAACAGTTTGTAGATGGAACAGTTCTTACTTTGGGCAGTGGCGTGTCAAATGTTTTTCGTGTCCTAATGTAGTATACAGCCCTTTAACCCTCAGCATAACGTGCTTTAAAATTGCTGCGCATGCAATGCATCCGTCCCAAAAAATTGGACATATTCGTCCGCCATTTTGGCTCAAGAGAAACTTGTACATGCTTTCAGGAATCCTAAAAAATTATAGTAAAAGGTTCGTGCGTGTCTGAGTTTGTGAATATGGAGAAGTTTCCTCAAAAACGAAAAGTTAGTGAAATATCAAACTTGATATTTAAGTTCAGTATCTTCCATGGATGCGATACAAAATTTTCAGGAGAGTTCCTTCACCCCATACTACTCTTTATATAAACAATTTAGAAATTTTTATTGTGTATGTGGATAGCTTAACTCAAAAACGAAAACTTGGCTAAATACCAATACATTTCAAATATCTTCCAAGGATGCGTTACGAAGATAAAAACATAATAGATAATAACATTTTATTGGAGTAAAAGAATCTTTCATTTGAAGGTAAACTAAAAAGCAATAAAAATCAAATTTAAATAAAATATAAATGATTTTAAATCAGAACCGGTCTTTAAATTATAATTATGCGTTATTAGAAGATTACGTGCAAGTGGTTCATTAAAATGCTCCGTACCCAAAAGCAATATTTATGAAAAATGGTTCTAACGATTTTGATTAAATACCACATGTTTAAGATACTTTTATTACAAACGAAATGTATATCTTGAATTTTCTGGAAATAGACTCTGAAAACCTCTTATTCTGTGTGACTTATACAAATAGTAAACCGTATAAAATCTTATAAATCTTACGTAACAAAATCTAACTACGCAAATAAATTAGATCTCGTTAAAACACAATTTATGTCATATTTTTTTTAGAGTACCCTTTGTACCTTTATCCTTGTTACTGGTTTCAATTTTATATTACTTAAACCTATCTGAAACGGAAATATATCTTTCTTTTCATATCTCCTTTGTTTTATTCCTGGCCTTGGAAAGACAACCGAATTTCAATGACAAACGTATAGCCACAGCTTTTGAAATATTGACTATCACTTTAGCCTAGTATATTCCTTTATTTCCCTCCTATTAGCAGCAACTAAAGAGATCATTTCTGGTAGTACTATCTTGATTACCATAATGTAGACAAAAGAAAATATTTTGCAAAATTCCATGTTTGCAAAATAAATAGAAAAATGTATGGAAATGGAACACATTAGATGTCTACCAATGAAGCTCATAAAGAACACCAATTATTCTTACTCTCGACTGATGCTTCTAGAAGAGTAATTTGGTTCCCAAATTTCAGATGGAATAAGTGGCGACAAACTCCGACGTTTAGCACCTGCGAGGCAACTACATTTTTTTTCCCATAAACTACATTTTTGCTATAATGTTTTAGCTATTTATTCAGTTGAACATCTACATTGGCTAGGTGAACTTAAATGAAAATAAAAAAAGAGAACTAAAATAAGAGAAAATTAACTGTAAATAAATTTATATTCATAATATCTGCAGTTCTTTAGCCTTTACATATGCTCAAGTAGTTGTTAATGTTATTATAATACAATTAATACAATATTCTTCTTTATTATTATTATTATTATTATTCCACAAACATAGTCTAGGTTTGAAAAGTATAGCTTACTGCAATTCAACTACTTTTCTTTTATTAAAATCCGTGAGAGGTTAGAAATAGTCTCTATTAGAAACATCTGATGCGTTCCATTCACATAACTTTCTCTAGCTGTTCCATACACAAATTATTCGTATAAAAATTGTTCTTTTATCTTCATCAGGCTAATTGAGATAAACATGAGTAGAATTGGTCTTGCTAGTTGCTTCCTTGCCCGTAGAAAAGAAATAAGGAATACATTAGACCAAGGCGATAGTCTATTCTTTTAAAAGCTGGTCGCTGTGTGAAACAATTGAGGTTTAACCGTTATGCAAAATTCTGCAAAACTCGTTCAAAAGTTCTTCAAAGCTATTCCCAGAAAATTTCAAATATACATTTTATTTTAGATATAAATATCTTTAATTTACTCATTTTAATCAAAATATTTATACTCATTTTTGAGAAAACAATTTTTTCAAAAAAATTCCCATATAAAGGTAGTTTAGGGTAGGGAATTTTCTTAAAAATCTTCTAATCGCATCCTTGGAAGGTACTAAACTTAAACACCAAATTTGGTATTTCACCATATTTTCTTTTTTAGCTATACAGTCCACACGCGGGCCTTTTTTTTAAAAATGATTTTTTCGAACTCATGGGATTTCAAAACTTAAATTTCCAGTGAAATCTTGACATAGAATTTTTGGGTAAAATGATCATTCGTGTTAGAGAAAATATACACTTTTAATTTATAGCAGTAGTTTACATTTATTTTATTATTTTATGCAATTGAAGTTATGAATAGATAGATATTGCATTTCACTGCTTAGGGCAGCGCTGTTATGTGATAGTAGAATGTAAAAATTATAATTAACACAAAGCATAAATAATGATAATAATAATACCCTGCCAGACTAATAATACAATGTTATATTTATAGTACACTGTCAACATACTAGTTTAGTCTAAAAAGTCTGATATGTTCCATTCACATGAGTTTCTCTACATCTCTGTAACAAATTATTTTAAAAAGCTTATTTTCCTATCTACTTCATGCCAATTGAGATAAACATTACAGAAATGGTCTTATTAATTGCTTCCTTATAAGCAAAAGAAAATAAGGGATTAAGCTAATCTAAAACGACAGTAAAATCTTTTAAAGCTAGTTGCTGTGGGATTGAAACTCATTTCTTTATATTACCAGGAGTTGAGAAAAGTTTAAGGACTTTAAAACTAAAACCAGTAACAGAGAATATCTCATAAATGGTACATTCCATGAAAAAAAATGCGTGTGACATAACTTGTAAATTTTAACGAAATCTACATTTTTTGTGTCTTAAATTTTTGTCTATCTCTTGCGATTTACCAGTTATCCAAACGTCTTCTAGAATGAAAAGGACTTCAGAGATTATTTCCAGAAAATGCAATATATATACTATATTTATTTGTTATGTAAATATTTTTAATATACGACATTTTAATCAAAACCCTAGGATGCATTTTTGAAAGAAAAAAAAATTTCCATGTAGAGGGTAGTTGGGGGTAGAGAGATTTTCTTGAAAGTCAATAGTAAAATGTTTTAAAAGCTGGTCACTATGTGAAATAATTGAGGTTCAGTTCATTTTTCATGGTCCCGTTTGGAAAAAGTTAGATGCTTTAAAACGGCCAACTGCACAAGAGAAACATATATGACATAAATTATGTGTTTTATGTAGATCTAGATTTTTGTGTAGCAAGCTTTTGTCGGTTTAAACTGTTGTGTAATATTCTACAAAACTCATCTAAAATAAACAGTTCCTCAGAGGCTAATCGCAAAAAATTCAAAATATAAATTTTATTTGTGGTATAAATATTTTTAATATGCGTTATTTTAACCAAAATCGTTAGAGTCATTTTTGAAAAAAAAATAAACTTTTCAAAAATTGTCTACGTAAGGGGTAGTTTGTGTTGGGGAAATTTTCTTGAAATCTTCGTGTCACATCCTTTTAAGATACTGAACATAAACTACAAGTTTGGTATTTAATGATGTTTTCGTTTTTGAGCTATGCTGTCCACACACACACACACGGACTTTTTCTAAAAATGTTTTTTTGGACTTCAAAGCATATATTTCCGGTGAAATCTCGACCTAGAATTTTTGAGTGGAACACAAGACCTCTAGCTACTATGAGTGCTAGAGAACGTGAAAATGCAACCAATATCCTCTCACAAGCTTCTGTGATATTCCAAATCAGCTGATGAGCTTCACTGTGACTGAAAAATGTTATTCTCTGAGTTACCCTTGCCCATTATACTTAATGCTGTCTTGGAAAACTCAGCAGAATTTTTAGAAGCGGCAACACCAGCGTAATGTGCAGGGAACGTAACATTCTGCTGTCCATACTTCACTACAATGCTCGCACCTTTCTTGGGATCTCGGCTCCCGTCTTCATTCGGTAGAGTTCGCGCAATTTCGGAACCAGAGAGCAACAACATTGAGACATGAAATACGCTATATCTAGTGGCTTGAATGCTGAGGATTCATTCTGTCTGTAGATTCCAAAGTTTACGTACATGCACGTGCGATGTATTTTGTTTAATAAATCAGCTAGAGCACATTAGATAATGGATAACCTATTCACCATAATGGCTGAGTGACAAGACTGCAACCCTTGCTTCCCCGCAAAACTAGAGCCCAAGAAAGGTGCGCACATAGTACTAAGATGCAACCAATTCGCCGGAAAAGGGTTAAATTCAACAGACTCGGTATTATTTTTCTTCAAGCCTTAAATTAATGAACCACTTATTTAATTTACAGGCAGTGAAAGCATCTGCATTATACTGTATTTAAATCTATATTTTTAATTAGTAATTTCTTTAAATATTTTACTAATACTCGACAGTGCTGCCCCCTCCCCAATATATAACAAGTCGGCGCCTAAGGAGGTGACTACATATAGTGATTTATTTTTGTGCTCACGTTATAATTGTAATTTTAAAGCAAATGTAGATAAACTCCCGACCGTGGGGGGCCGCTACAAAGTGATATTGCCATCACTTAAGGTACTACTTAACATATATTCTAATTAAAAAATAAAAAGAAAAAAAAATAAATAAAAAAAAACACACAATCATAAAACTTTTAGGTACAGCACTTGTTTATTTATATTTTCACTCTTTTCAACTCATCAAGCGTTTATGTTAGTTATTGTTCCATTTTCATTCACTTCTGCTCACTTTTTTTAACGTAACGTGCGTCCAATCCTAGGCATCCTGGGAACAAGGAAAACATCCCTTTACAACGCTTTGCAGCTTAGAACCCACAAACCATTGGCTATTACATCAGCGACCTCACACGGGATTCATTGGGGTATGCTCTTCACAACTTCTTGCTTGTTCGAATGCTTATCGTTAAATTCTCAGCGTCATTTGGAATGTTGCTAAGGCCATATTTTCATTTCCTAGGTTGGCAACACCCATTGACCGCTAATTTTGGCGCTCTTTTCGTATCTTCGTGCTGAAATGGCGTTGGTTTGCCATATATAACTGAACTAACAAACAAGGAGGGGGGAATGACTTCCTCCCAGCAATATCATCTTTCTGATATGTTCCTTGCTCATTCAGGATCACTCTGGATATGTAGTTTTCTCCAAAACATGATGGCTTTCAAACGGGAGTGCTCCCCCTACCATTGGGTAATAACCATTAGCAAACAAAAGACTACCCTGTACTAGAGGCGAGAGGTAAAGAAGTAAAATCTGTTTCCTGGAGACTCTGCTTGCAAGTCGAGAATCGTGCCATAGTTAAGGCACCAGTAAGTGGAAGACTTGGCAACAGCGAGGGTTGGTTTCCAACCGCACACCACTACTCTCAAAACTTCAAGTCTTGGAAAAAGAGTGGGGCAAGGTAATGTAGTAAAGATGCAGAAGCCAATATCCTAAACGGGTCGTCACTGATGTAGTTGAGGGCTCTAAGCCGAGGGCTTATGGGCTCGAGGGCTCTAAGCCGTAAAGCGTTGGCTATTACATCCCTCGGCTACATAGTAATCATTGGGGTTTGCTCTTAACAGGTCCTTGCTTGTTCGAATGTTTATCGCTAAATTTTCAGCGTCTTTTGGAGTATTTCCTAGGTTAGCAACATTACTGAGGAATGACTTCATTCCAGCAACATCATCTCTCTGATGTGTGCCTTGCTCCTTCAGGGTCACTTTGGATATAAGAATCAGCGGAATCCGTTAGTTTTTAGCAACTAAAACAGTTGACGCTACGTTCGGGAGTGAAACCACAAATGTTAATAAAACCAACTCCATTACATCACCTCCTCCAACTCAAATTCACAAGTCACCACTGTATATTGCAGAGATATCGATGCTAACGAAGCTAGCAAGTTTTAGCAAAGAATAATTAAAGTTATGTATAAGATATTCAGTACACCGGTGAGTGATAACGCGATATAGTAAGCGCGAAATTTATTCAGCATAGCAACTATGTCTGGAAGTCACTCAAACAGACTAAAAAGCTGGGGATGCACGCCACCGATTGCCATAAAAGCCCAATTTGAAGCTGTGGCTTTATATGGGCGCCTTTCTTACTCTTGATCAACAGGTTCTTTGGACAGAAATAGCCAAGCATGTACCGGCAGGCATCACGTGACTTCCCAACCCAGACCCGTATTTCTCTGCAGCGACATTCATATTTTTCTTGTTACTATGCTGCGTTTGAAACACACAGATAGTGGCTATGGGTCACTGCACCACAGGCGCTGCCGAAGTAGTGTCTGTGCTTCTGGAGACTGCGATTCAAAGATACCGTTCTAGTGTTTAAGTAATTTATTTTCTAACGGCAGGCTTTAAAGAGATAAGTGAAGGCAAGGATTACCAATCTCTTATTTTCGTTTTAACACATGCAAGGGGGAACGACAATGAATGGCCTAAACACTGCAAAGTAGTTTTATTAGCTCTCCGTTGCATGAATTATTTTGCTGCATATTCCACTTCTCTTCTTATTTTGACAGGTTTAGGTATTCTTATAAAAGGTATCTTAACGTAAGGGTTCAAATAGCCATATTGTTACAGTGATACATAATAGGCTAGCCTTCCATTCAAAGCCGAATAGTCAAATATGACGGGGAGGATCCCTGTAAAATAACCGGTGTGTTAGCAGTACTAAGTATGGATGCTGACGGCACTACATTTGACTAAAAAACACTGCAGTAATATTGCAATAAATACATTTGTTTATGATATAAAACAGCTACAAATACTTTTATTGTTAAATGATGGTATAATGCGTATCTATTATCATTAGAATTTGAATTTTTTGTCACTGCTTCTATCTTTCCAATCCTTATTAACCCTGGAAATCCTCTTTTCCGCTGATACGGATCTTTTTTAGATCTTTGCTTCTGTACCTTGAAGGAAATATTAAAATAATGATTAGTAATAACAATAAATACAATACTATTTTTCTACGCAACGCAAGTCTTTCGTAATCAAGATTTTCCCCCATTCTTTTCTCTTGTTTTTCTTTTTGTCTCAGCAATGAACTACGATTATTTACCTATAGATAATATATAATATATGGTGTATATTTACTTTTATACTACTCATATTATAAGTAGAGGAATTATATTTTATTTAATTTATTTATTTTGTAGCTTTACGTATTTTAACCTGGTTAGCCACATCGGACAATAAATGAAATTTTTAAAATGATGGTCAAAAAATTTCAGGAACCAGAGAGCTTAAAGTTACTCGACATTCATCTTCTCAGGACAAGGGAAAATCTCAAAGAAAACCTTATCCTAAGTGAGATTCGAACTCTTGACCTGTTGAATGTGAGGCACACACGCTACCATCACACTGCCCAGGTGGGCTAAAGAGGAAATGTTATATTCCAAACAAGATTTGATTCCAAGATTTGATCGAAAATAGATATATTGAGACTCCTTGAATCCTTCTATACATTTTTAGAATAAGGTCTTCGTGTGTGTGTGTGTGTGTGTGTGTGTGTGTGTGTGACCAGCATAACAAGAAACGAAAATTCGGTTAACTATCCAACTTGTTACACGTTCAGCATCTTCGAAGGATCTTCCAAAATTATCAAGACAATTTCCCAACCCGAATCTACCTTTAAGTGAACATTTTTTATTCTTTTTGATTTTTCCATAATTGCATATTACGTTTTTTATTAAAATATATTTAAGTTATTTACATACCAATTAAATGAATATTTTGAACTTTTCGGAATATCCTGTGATGTACCCTTTATTCAAAAATAATTTTGTATAGTTGTTTATAATTGGTAAACGATAAGGGATAGAAAAACAGGTACCACATAAATAATTTACATCTATTTAAAACGCACAATTTATTGCAATCAACCATTTCGTAGATCAACAATTTCAGAACCATCCGTTTTAATTGGTATGAATATTTTAAAATATTTAGTAGTTTTTAAAAGTACTGTCGCTATCTATTGTTTATCTAGAAATCATGATAGAATAGGAAATATTCAAGGCCAGTACAATGCTACTTTCTTTTAAACATCTGACTGTCAATTCCTCTATTCACATTGTACCTACAACAAATGTACAAAGAAACTATTTTTGTAAAGGTTTTTCTGCTTTATGTTAATACATATGATAAATTCGTATAACAAGGTAGAGTGGGTAGAAAAAGTAATGAAATAAGTAAGGATTTTATTAATATTTGAATTTTCCTGCATAATCTAATTTTGTGTCTGTATGGAACGCACAATAGCTGAGTGCTTTGTTTTTACTTTCTCTACTTCGAAATTCCACCCAGAAATTCGATATTGAGATTTCACCGGTGTTTTGAGGTCCCTTAATCAAAAATAGCATTTTTAGAAACATTACCTTGCGGGTGTATGTCTGTGAAAATTGTAACACAAAAACGAAAAGCCCCTTAAATACTAAACTTGAATCTTAAATTCTGAAGCTTCCAAACATGAATCTCGAAGATTTTCAAAAAATTCTCCCAACGTCAACTATTCTTTACATGAAACGTTTTTTTAAGAAATGATGTTCTCAAAAATGGCTCTAACGATTTTGATTCAATGACTATATATTTAAGACACTTTCACGTCAAATGAAAAGTATATCTTGAATTTTCTGGCAGTAGATTCATAAGTCCTGTTCACAATGGATGTACTTTGTGTATATGTGTTAAACCACTCAATTGAAATAAAATACTCTTTTTTGTGGAATTAACAATTTCCGAGGTATATACATCTTTTGGTTTAAATTCTCCAATACTTATACCTTTTGAAGTTATTCGTGTTCTTTTCTTTCACTCCTGGCTAAGCAAAGTAACCGATATTTAAAGCCATCATATGTGACCAGCTCTTAAAAGAAGTAACTCGCTTTAGCCTCGCTTATTTATGTCTAATAAAGCTATTTCTGCTAAGGTTTAGCAGAAGTATAGCATGAAGTAGATAGGATACGCTTTTATAAGGATAGTATATAGTTTATTATTATTATTATTATTATTATTATTTAGGAAGTCGTAGAACGCCTTATGTGGAATTTTGGTAGAATACAGCTCTTCTGAGCATTTGTGATCTCGGCGGAGGAAAGAAAAGCAAAGAGTTCACACATTGAGCATTCATTGCTAATAAATTTTGTTAACAAAAGACAACTAGGAATCGTTTGTTTTCTCTTTAATGCATACAAAAAAAAATGGAGTTTTATTTGTGGACGCTCTAATAACTGCTGTGGCTCTCAGTGTCCCATTCTATATTGGCGAAGAAAAACCGCTTAATTTTACTCAGACTTAAGATTATTTTACGTTCCGTAAATATACAACACGGGGCTAACGGTTTTACTTCCCTTCAGAAGGAAGCCATCCTAAGGATTTTACGCTCGAAAAAATGCATCGTCCTACGCCGGGTTTGAACCTGCAACCTTGGGTGTATGACGATACCATGGTAACCATTACACCACGCAGGGCGAAAATGAAGGATATTTTATTTTTAGGTGTTGGTAACGTCCATGACGACACTTCATTTCAATGTTCATGCTAATAATGATTGTTATCATTGCTTGGCAACTAGTTTTATGCTGCATTCACAATGAATTGCAAGCGCAGACGCAATGTAAGCGCAGGGGTTTGGACTTATTATTTAATGTAAGCATTCACATGGAAACACGGCAAACTCCAAACTTTATCCTTGCGTTGCGTGCTTCTTTTCTATATGCATTGCCTATGAATTCAATAACAAACGATCACACTGCAAGAACTTGCAGGGCCCGTTGTACATGCATGCTCTTCTATTTCGCCGTGCCGCGCCATCTCTAATCTCCCTCAAGAGGTTATGACAATCTCCTTGTGAATCCTTCTTTGATTTAATGAATGTAACTATCATCTGTGTCTAGATTTCTTGTTTCTCATAAATCGAAGACGCAGAAGGATAACTCTTAGTTCATTAAATGTGTAGCTTTATCACTTACTACAGTCTCTATGCTTGTACTATTCTCGGTAATTCTGCACAACGGCTCTATTAATTCTGCCATCTGCAAAACGGAAACTACAATGTTGATATTTATAGTAGGAAATAAAAGTGATATGTGCGGATTGTGGTGAAAACACAAATCATTTAAAATCGGTTAATAAATAGAAGGTACTGAATTACCCTGATTTACTATAATTTGGCGAGTATTGAATCACGGTCTTTGAGGGATCTGAATTGCAGACTTTCATGTTTTGTATTGAATTAACGGTCTTTGCTGGATCTGAAATGAAGACTTTCCATTTATTAATCGATTTTAAATTACTTTTTGTGTTTTCACACAATCTACACATTTCACTTTTATGTCCTGCTATAGGTACCCCGACGTAGCTCCGTTTATCAGACGGTGGGATTAATAGAGCCGTTGTGCAGAATTACCCTAATTTCAATAATTTTGAATGAGCAATTATTATGACGTCACTGCCGCGTGCGTCAGTTGTTAGTATGTAATGTATTTATTTTGTAAAAGATTGAGTGAATTTTCTTATGTGGTATTGTTGGTTGTGTTATTCAGTTTGTAACTTGCGGAGCGCTTGAAAGATATTCGCATGTAACTTGAGGATCTAGAAACCCGTGGTAGTGTTTAACGCCCGCTTTAACTACTTATGGCACCGCAGGCGGTGACACTGATGATACATGAATGAAGATGGAGCACCAGTGGAATGCGATGGCGGGGGAAACCGGAGAACCCGGAGAAAACCCGCCCCAGCGCCGCTTTGTCCACCACAAATCTCACATGCGGTCGCTTGGGATGGCAACTACTTGCGTTGCGCTTACGACTGCATTGTGAATAGTGTTTCCTTGCGTCTGCGCTTACGTTATGTTACGTCTGCGTTTACATTTCGTTGTGAATGTAGCATTATTGTGTATGCGTGTTCGTTTATCGCATTGCATAATGTCGGCAACGGAGCATGTTTTGTGTTTTATTAAAGAAACCTCTTCAGAGATATTGAAGAAGCTCATGGTGAATAACGATGAAGAAAACTCAGGTGTGTGAATGGTATTAACTTCTCAGTCAAGATTTTCCAACGCTAAAGGAATTAACTGCACATGCGACAAGGGCACTACTACAGGTATCTGAAAATGTCTTCCAGGAGTGCTTCCAATCTCTACACGCGGTGGCAGAAGTGGGTCTCTGCGGTAAGGACCTACTTGAAGGAAATGTTGTGTAAATTGCTTTATGATAACTTGTTTCTGTGCTATTTACACATTCCGGGAACTTTTTGAATGTAGTATGTAGTTTGTCTAGCAAAATGTTCCTATAATGTAAACTAACACTACCTCATCAATAATGTACTCTTCGCTTGTTTTCAAAGCATTTCCGATTATTTACATTTGAAAAAACATGTCCCCGATATTTGCTCTTCTTCTCGAAACTCCATGCATGTTGTATGTGGCGAATAACGGTTTCCTTTTATGCGAATATTAGGAACTACATCACAGAACCGGCGCTAAACGGACGATGAACAGTTAAGCACACAAACTGGATTCCGTTTTCATTTTGTTGGTAAATCATGCAGAAGGAAAGGGTAAACGTTGAGCCTCAGTAGGGTTTGATGCTTCGTAACACTTTGCTTTTATTTATCTTTGTGAAAATTTGTATTTACAGTTGTTTACTGTAAAATTAGGTATTTAGAAATGTACTACATTCTTACATTTTTTTTCTCTTTATTACTGTGCCATGTGCCTGGGTGGTTCTACAATTTCGCATTAGCTTCAGTATTCTTCTTGACATTAAAAATATAAAAATAGCAGACTAAATAACCAGAGAAAATGCCGTTTTAAATACGCAGTTTTATTGCTATTTTACGTGTTCTGTCGGTTTTAAAGCGGTTTTCATTTTAAGATTTGTGCTGTTTTTGGACCTCTCACCTAGTCAGGGTGGGTTCTCCAGTTTCCCTCGCCATTCATTCCACCAAATGCTCCATAATCATCTCTTCTGCCGTCCATTTCACCATCATTTCATATCATCCACCTCCTCACTTTCAAACCAAAGATCGACTGATATAGAACCTAAGGTCCTCAAGGTGTATGACCCCAGGCGCTGGCTTCTAGGTCCCTGAGGGGGAGGTGCAAGCCCTAAATATGAGGAGGGTAAGTGGAGAAAGAAAAGAAGAGTATGCTGTTTTGACACTATATAGATATTTACTTTCTCAAAAATTAATTTTTATTTTTACAATAAAAATGTAATATTTTCTTTAAACTATATAATTAATTGAGATTTAAATGGGTTTTAATCACTTGGATAATAAGTTAGCGGCTTTTGTTCGATCAACATATCTTCTTAATTGGAATAAATTAATCAATTTTATCCTTAACAGTGGTATACCATGTACAAAATAGCTGGAGAAGATGTTTTATTCCACCCAAAAGTTCGAAGTCGATATTTCACCTAAAATATATTTTGAGTTCCCCTGGGAACGAAAAAATAATTTTAATTTCTCTAGCACGTATGTACATACAGTGTGCATAGTAGCTAAAGAAGGCATTGTTTTCCATCAAAAATTCGATGTGAAGATTTCATCAGAAATATGCTTTTAGGTCCTCTGAGTCCAAAAAAAAAAAAGAAGACATTTTAGAAAAAGGCCCATGTGTGTCTGTTGACAGCATAGCTAAAAATCGAAAACACCGCTTAAAACCAAACTTATTATCTTCCAAGAATACGGCACGACGATATTCAAGAAAAGCCCCTATCCCCAACTACCATTACATGAAACATTTTTCGAATATTTTCATTTTCTCAAAAATGACTATAACGATTTTGATTTAAATACTGTAGATATACTTAAGATATTCACGTTACAAACAAAATACATATTTTTAATTTTCTGATAATAGTCTCTGAAGAGCTCTGTTAAGCAGACTTTTTCATAACGGTTAAACCGTTTAAGATAGCATCATTCAGACCTGACAATGTAAATTAATTATAAGGCTAATAATTGGACAGGGTCCTTGCCATGTTTCAAGTTGTGTTGTTGCCATGCAATGAGCATACCTGTAATGTATTACATGTAAAATAAAGTTATCATGATTAAAAAAAAAGTTAAACCCTAAGAGATAGACAAATATTTACTACACAAAAATGTAGATCGCGTTAGAACACACAATTTATGTAATACAACGTTTTCTTGTAGAGTTGACAGTTTTCGATATTCATTGTTATTGGTTTTTCAACTAATCAACTTATCTCAAACGGGACCATGTAAAGCGAATCGAACCTCAAATGTTCACATAGCGATCAGCTTTTAAAGGATATGACTATCGTTTACGCCTAATCGTTTCCTTATTTCCCTCCTACTTACAAGAAATCAATAATAAGACCCATTGGGCTAATGTTTATCTAGATTAGCATTACGTAAATATAAGAATAATCTCTCGTAAGAATAGTTTGTATATTCTTGGAACACATCAGATTTTTATTTTAAAATCAGAAACGAAACTAACATCCAAGATTGTAGAATATAACTGCAATGTTTGTTGAGTTATCGTGACTTTTTCTTTTTTTTCCAAAGCCCACATTACTTTTTTCTAAACATATTGTTTCCCTAATAAATACATTTCATCACATATACTATATATACAGCATATACTAAAATATTCTGAACATTGACAAAATATTGTAGACGTCACAGTACAAAATTAGTTTTAGTAACTACTCCTCTAAATAACTATTAAAAACTAGAATAGAGGTGATATTTTTTCTTGACATTTTAGGGAAGGCTCTGTCTCGGAGCCTATGCTTACGGGCTGTGCTATGATAATGATAACAATAATAATAATAATACTATTTTTTTTTCGTATTCGGCTAACTTCCCATATTTAGGACTGATACCCCCCTACGGCTTATAAGCGGATGTATAGGGGTCAGACGCTTGTAAGGGAGCCAACGGCACGAAAGCGCAGAATGTAGAAGCTGGAACGAGAGGTTGGCTCGTAGCCAGGCGTGAGCGTGAGGAAGTGTATGATATGCAATGCAAGCGAAATGGAGGAAAGGTGGAATTGGCAATTGGTGGATTGAGTGGCGGGGAAAACTGGAGGACTCGAAAAGAACACCCCCAGAGGCCGCTTTGTCCACCACAAATTCCACATGCGGATCAAACCCGGGCCTCCTAGGTGGGAAGTGAGCGATCTAACCATGGTCGGCCACGACGCCGCCAATAATAATAATAATAATAATAATAATATAAATAAAATGCTTTTCGAAGTGCCTGAATAAAATATTTGCTGCAAATCCACAAATATCACCCATATTTAAGGTAGAGGTTATGGGTATTTCGGTTTCCCGCTAGTTAAGGCACCATGTGTGTATATCAAATTGGTTCTAAGAATGGAGTGATTATAGCAGCACTGGGAACAAACAGTGAAACAACAGCTTCTTTCTCTATTTGAGAAGAGCAATCCGAAACGGAATATGAAAGTAGTTTTCTGCACCAGTGTCATAACTTTAAAGTTAATTTCGTGGCGCACCGGATTGGAGCGAGGCGTTCCGGTTTCCAACCATGAAATGCGCGTGGAGCCCACACATATGGGTCGGATTTTTCGCCCCACGAGTAAAAGCGTGGATGTGTGTTTTTCTTAATACAAAATACAGTTCCGGAGTCTTGTCAGGACTCCGGCGCCGTATTCATTTTTTGTTCCGCTTTTATCCCTTTTTTTCTATTTTTCCAAAATGTCCTTGGTTTTGGTATTTGATTACCGTTTTGCTTCTAATACACACATATAGACATTTACAAACACAGAAACACGTATGCCCAAGGCGAGACTCGAGCCCAGATCCCCTGCGCCACGAAGCACCAAAGCAATGGGGACCGGCAATTTGTGGAGTTACAATATCTAGTAGTCTGCTGGTCACGGAAGCCAACATTTAGGCTGCGGAAGCATGGCTCACCACATTATCTTCCTTGATCGGTTGAACAACAACCCTTCTTTATTGCGTATGTGGGCGTGAGGTCGGTAGGGGACTTGATAGAAGATGCACAAGGGTTGTAAAGCCACAGATTTAACTTTAGTGCTATAACTAGATAACTAAAAAAAAAAAAAAAACTCTCCTAGTTAATTAAGGTGACTTTTAATTGCAAAATATTTAGTTATTGAGTGATGTTTATGAAACTTTTGTTCCCGGAATAAAAATAAGACTTTTTTCGCAAAACGTCTGTGTGTGAATGGCATAATTAAAAAGCTGAAAGTCATTTAAATACCAAATTTAAATTCAGTCCTGATTACCGTTTATATGGAATTTTTTTTTCGAAAAACGACTCTAACCATTTTTATTAACTACTACATTTTTAAGATATTTTCCTGACAAATTTTTAATTTTCTGAGAATTTCATCTAACGTCCACTTCATTCTGGATGATGTAGAACCTGTTAAAACACTCAATTTATTTGCAATGCATTGTTTTTGTGAAGTTAACCATTTCCAAGATATTCGTTATTATTGGCTTACATTTTAAAATACTTAAAATCTTTCTCATGCAAGAACTCGTCATTCATTTTTCTCTTGTTTCATTTTTGGCCATACAAAGAGAACAGAAATTCAACCACATAGGAACGAGCTTTTAAAATATTTCACTAGTATATTTGTTTATTTATTTTCCTTCTACTTATAAGGTATATAATTAGATAAAAAGACCATTTCTGTTATTGTATATCTCGATTAGCATAAAGTGGTAGCACTTAAGTACAATGTACACAGTAGCTAGAGAAGCTAATTCGATGTTGAGATTTCACCGGAAAAATATGTTTTAGGTCCCCTGAGTCCTAAAAACGCATTTTTAGAAAAAGGTCCATGTACGTCTGTGGACAGTATAGCTCTAAAACGAAAAGACCGTTTAATACTAGACTTGGTACTTATATTAAGCATCTTTCAAGAATGCGACACGAAGATTTAAAAAAAAATTCTCCCATCACAAACTACCCTTTACATGACATTTTTTGAATATTTTATCTTTCTCAAAAATGACTAACGATTTTGATCAAAATGCGTATACTAAAGATATTTACATAACAGATAAAATGTATATTTTAAACTTTCTGAGAATAGCCTCGTCCTGTTTGTTCTGGATGAGTTTTGCAGAATTTTGCATAACGATTAAACATACAACACAAAAAAGTAGATCTCGTTAAAACACATCATTTATGTCATACCTATACTTTTCTCATAGAGTCGACCGTTTTATTTATTTATTTTTTTATATTTGGATATTCCTTGTTATTGGTTTCAGTTTTAAATACCTAACTTTCTTCAAACTTACAATGCAAAGCGAACCGAACCTCAATTGTTTCGCATAGAGACCTGCTTTCAAGAGATTTGACTATTGTTTTAGTATAATGTATTCACTTATTTGCTTCTACTTACAATGAAACAAATAATAAGACCAAATCCTCTAATGTTTATCTCGATTGGCATGATGTAGAAAAAAGAATAATCATTTGTGAGAATCGTTTGTATTTGGAACAGCTAGAGAAAGTTATGTGAATGGAACACATCAGCTTTTTACTTTCTCTACACGTACTATGTATATAGTGTATACAGAAGCTATTGTAATGCACCCAACAATTCAATACGCGATTTCACCGGAAATACATGTTTTGAGTCCCCATGAATCCCAAAAAGTAATTTGAGAAAAAAATCCGTATGTGTATGCGTGTGTGTGTGTCTGTGAACAGCATAGCTCAAAAACGAAAAGACCATTAAATACTAAATTTTATATTTAATATTTTTTATATTTTATATTTAAGTTCAGCATCTTCCAAGGATGTGACACGAATGTTTTCAATAAAATGCCCCACCTCAAAATACTCTTTAATTGGAAAAAAATCGAAAATTTTGATTTTCTTAAAAATGGCTCTAACGATTTTGATTAAAATCTTCTTATATTTAAGATATTTACATGGCAAATAAAATGTTCATTTTGAATTTTCTGGAAATAGTCCTGCGGATGATTTGGATTTGGACGATTTTATTGCATTTTCCATAGCTGGTAATACCTAAGAAATAGACAAAAACTTACTACACAAAACATGTAGATCTCGATGAAACACATATTTTATACATTTTTTTTCGTAGAGTTGATCGTTTGAGATATTCCTTGTTATTGGTTTCACTTTTAAATACCTAACTTTTTTGAAACGTACAATAAAAGCGAACTGAACCTCAATTGTTTCACATAGTGACCTACTTTTAAAAGATTTGACTATCACTTTAGCGTAATGCATTCACTTATTCCGTTCTACTTATAATGAAGCACGTAATAAGAGAAATTGTGCTAATGTTTATCTTGATTGGCATGATGTAGATAAAAGAATAATCTTTTGTAAGAATTTTTTGTGTTTGGAACAGCTAAGGAAAGCTGTGTGAATGTAACACATCAGATTTTTTTATATACAACGTTTCAATATGAGCAATTAACCCGCCTGGGTAGTGTGGTGGTAGCGTGGCTGCCTCACATTCAACAGGTCGTGAGTTCGAATCTCACTTAGGGTGAGTTACCCGGATAAGGTTTTTCTCTCGGGATTTTCCCTCATCCTGAGAAGACGAATGTCGAGTAACTTTAAGCTCCATGGACCCCGAGATGCATGCTTTGAGACCAATCCAATTCATCCCTCACTTACCAATCCAATTAATTCACTCATGAACAATTCCTAGTCTCGGATTAAAAGCTGATGCTACTCCAGGACGATTAAATAAAAACCCCTAAACTTATGAAAAAAAATCTAATCTGTTACAATCCCATGGCTTTCTCTACATCTTTGTTATTGTTAAAAAGCGTATTCTTCTATCTACTTCATGATAATCGAGATAAACATTAGCAGAAGTTGTCCTTATTACTTGGTTCCTTGTAAGTAGAAGCGAAAAAAAGTCTAATGTGCTCCATTCATATGAAGTCCTCTATAAGTTCAGAAAACAAACATTTTATTCAAAATATTAATCTGTAATCTACACCATGTTAACCAGTATAAACATAAACAGAATTAATCTTCTTAATAGCTCCTTGTAAGTAGAAGGGAAATAAGAAAATGCGCAAGCTAAAGCGATATTTTCGTTCTATAAAAGCCGAACGTTATGTGAAACAATTGAAATTCCAATCTCTTTGCTTTTCAGGAGTAAACAAACGAGAAACGAGAAGATAAAATGTCTTCCTGTTTGAGCAAAGTTTAACTGGCTAAAATTGAAACCAATAATCCGGATATCTCGAAAATGATAAGCTCTACAAAAAAAAAAAAAAAAAGTTATATAACATAATTTGTGTGTTTTAATGCAACCTACATTTTCTGTGTAGTAAGTTTTTGTATATCTCTTACGGTTTGCCACTATACAAAATTTATCCAGAATGAATTTCTTCTGTCATAAAAACATCTTAAACATAATAGTGTTTTAATCAAAATCGTTAGAATTATTTTTGAGAAAATAAAAAATTTCGAAAAATGAGCCATGTGAAGGGTAGTTTGGTATTTAACGGCCTTTGATGACTATGCTGCCCACATACACACACGGATATTTCTCTAAAAAGGCTTTTTTGGATTCAGAGGGTTTCAAAACATATATTTTCTGTGAATTCTCGGAAACGAAGTGCAATACAATGCCTTCTCTATACACTATGTACATAATGCGTGTAGAGAAAGTAAAAGTTCTAAAGATGATCTGTGTGTGTCCGTGTTTTTTTTAATTCACAATGTTTTTGTTATTTTTCGAATTTCTCAAAATACCACGTGTTTAACATATTTCCATGACAAAATGCATAATTAGAATGTTCTACGAATAGTCCGGTCTTGTTGATTGTGAATCTTTTTTATAATTTGTAGATCGTACGAGGTATGTAAAAATTTGCCACACGAAACAAGTACCAGATTGCCCAACTGCCCCGTCTTTGGCGTGTTCAGATATTCCTTTGTGCGTTATAAGAGTTGCAGAACTCTGCGGGACCATTAAAATCGGCTAATGGAAAACTAGTAGGAGATGTCTTCGCTTTACCTCTCTCAATGAGTGAGACCGTCTCACCGTGTTGTCTACATCATGCTAATGAGGATAAACATAAACAGAATTAGTCTTATTACCACTTCCTTGTAAGTAGAAGGGAAATAAGAAAATGCACCAAAGGGGTTAAAACAAAAGTCACTCAGGCAGTTCATTTCGAAACGGGACCGCTTCCCCCTTCCACCGGGAAATAATCATTACCAAACAAGAGTCCCTGGACTGGGGGCGAAACCTGAGTTTCCTAGAGACCCTGTAGACTCGGCTTGCAAGTCGAGAATCGTGCCTCAGTTAAGGGGCCAGTAAGTGGAGAACGTGGCAACAGCGAGGGTTGCTTTCCAACCGCACACTTCCTAATCCCAAACTTCCTTTGGAGGAAGAGTGGGGGCAGGGTTATCATGTTCTGAAAAATACTGTAACATATTAGAATATACATTTCAGCAACAAGTGTTCTCAGAGTTGAAGTTAAGCAGGTAATTTCAGACAATATATGATGTGTTCCATTCACACGACTTTCTCTACAACTCTGCAATAAATTCTTGTTAAAAAGCGTATTCTTCTATTTACTTAATACTAATCGAGAAAAAAATTAGCAGAAAGAGCCTTATTACTTCCTTTCTTCTAAGTACGATAAAACGTTAGTCAATTCTTTTAAAAGCTGGTTGCTATGTGATTAAAGTACCTTTGTTTGTATGGCCAGGAGTTGACAAATTCCCGATGAGAAAAGTAAATGTTTTAAAGCTGAAACTAACAACAAGGAATATCTCAAAAACGGCAAACTCCGGAAAAATGTATATAACATAAATCGTGTGTTTTAACGAGATCTACATTTTTTGTTAAGCAGGTTTCTGCTGTTCTCTTGTGGTTTACCAGTTATGCAAAATTCCGCAAAATTCATCCCGAATAAAGATGTCTTCAGAGGCTATTCTCAGAAAATTAGAGATATACATTTTAGTTGTCATGCAAATAACTCATTTTTGAGAAAATTAAAATTTTCGAATTTTTTTCCAGGTAAAGGGTAGTTGGGGGTGGGGGAATTTTCTTGAAAATATTCATATCACACCCTTGGAAGGTACCGAACTTAAGTACCAAGTTTGGTATTTAAAGGTCTTTTCATTTTTGAGCTATGCTGCCCTCAGACACACACACGCGGACATTTTTTTAAAAATGTCTTTTTTTTTGTATTCAGGGGGTTTTAAAACATATTTGCGGTGAAATCTCGGTATCGAATTTTTGGATGCAATACAATAACTTCTCTATACACTATGTGCATAATACGTGTAGAGGAAGTACTAAAAACTCAGCCAAAATTTCCCATTAGGAAACATAAGTGAAACATGACTGCTGTTCCAATGGCACTTAACCCTTTCATGTGTCAAATTTGCCCAGATGTCCACATGCCACTCAAGCAGTTCTTTTACAATATTCCTATTGTGTTACTGTGTTTATGAGCCATAGTTTATTTATGCACCAGTGGGAAATTAATGGTTCATGTGTGCTCAATGTCAAATGTAAGGAAAATGTTATATCTCTTGCAGTTTAAACGTTATGCAAAATTCTACAAAACTCGTTCAGAATAAAGAGAGCTTCAGGGGCTGTTACCAGAAAATCCAGAATATACTACATTTAATTTGTGAATAACTTTAAATGTGGGGGGATTTTCATGAAAATCTTCGTGTCGCATTCTTGGAAGATACTAAACTTAATTATCAAGTTTGGTTTTAACATTATTTTCGTTTTCGATCTATGCTGTCCACATACAAACGGACCTATTTCTAAAAATATTTTTTTCGGACACAGGGGACCTTAAAAATATATATTTCCGGTGAAATCTCGACATCGAATTTTTGGGTAGAATACAATACCTTTTCTATCCACCACTATGTACATTGTGCAAACGGGCTAGAGAAAGTACAAAATAAGTAAAAAAACCAGTATAGAATTAAAGTTTACAAAACATACCTACACTTATTCTTCTTTACGGATCGGAATCATGAATACATTTAAACAAATTACAAAATAACATAGAAAGTGCTGAAGGGGAAATTCGTAAAGAAAAGGATGCGCATGATTATTCTAAGAAACGACGATATTAGAAAAGAATTGAATATTTTTAGCATTAATATAAACTTAAGTGAGCATCGTGGCACGTGGCTACAAAATATAAATAGAAAGGAGGATAGAAAGGCTTCCAAAAAGTGTATTCAACTATAAGGGCACTGAACAAGATATATAGGAAGGCCTGAAGCGCTATGAAAAGAGAAAATGTGAAGCAGGAACAGCGTTTGCCTACTCCGTGTGGTAAAGAAGAAGAAGAATAAGCAAAAAAGAAGAGGTTTCAAACATTTCTTATGGAGGACTTCTGTTAGAATTGCTAAATTCAACGTGATTTGTTGCCCAACTGTATACATATACATAATAAATGTCTTCATAATTCATTTCCATTATAACAGTCCATTGTTAGTTAATGAGCTACAGCATGAGAAACCTGCTCATTGTTGAGACGGGAACATTTAAATTCACAACATACAGCTGTGCCTTCTCGGGTGTAGTCAGGGCTCACCCATACTCCTAATTTAATTCATATTTTCCTACTGGATCGTTTAACTTAGAAACATGTAAAGTACGTACTGCAACATCAGTTTGATGTTAATTGTGTCTTACTTTCTCTAGCACGTACGTGTAGTCTACATAATGCGTAGGGAAGGTATTGTTTTACACCCAAAAATTGGATTCAGATATTTATCCAAAAATACATGATTTGATGACCTTGAATCAATGCATAAACAAATAAATAAAAAGCATATTAAGAAAAATCTGATTTGTTACACTCACATGACTTTCTCTAGCGGCTCAATAGCTTCCTACAAAAGGTTATTCTTCTGTCTAACGAAAAAAATAACAAACTGTTCTGCCATATTTCTCTAAAATTCAAAATCTCCCCCAGGAACTTTAAAAATCATAAATTTACATATAGATTAATGTAATAATGAACAACACTTTTTAGGCTTAGCTGAAATACCCCGACGAAATTCAGATTATACAGATGCCTATACCTCATGAAGAATTGTATCGTCAAAGGGGTCATTAATTTCATTTATAGTTATATTCATCTTCATTTTACGAGAAAAAAAATTTATAATCGACCAGTTTTAATAAAACATCATCATAATGCCATTTTTGGTATTAAATTTAATAACCCTTTATTAATTAATAATCTCCATCTACCAGTATTTTACAAGGTTGCGACACGTAGGTTTTTCCAGAAAAACTTCCCATCCCAAACAACTTTAGATGGAGAAACGTTAAAAAATATTAAAGATATTTACATGATAAATCAAATTGAATTTTATGAGAATAACCTCTGAAACCCCTTCATTCAGAATGACTTTTCCATAACTGGTAAACGAAAACAGATGGACAAAATCTTACTACACAAAAAGTGTACATCTCGATTAAATCCCATACAGTTCTTGTAATCGTTTCCGAGATATTCCTAGTAGTTGGTTTCAGTTTTAAAATAACGGGAATTATTTTTTTATTACGAGGATTGAAAACGACAATTATTTTTCAATGTAAGCCCCCCCCCCCCACCTTAGTTCTATGCTGGATGAGCTTCTCAATCCATGTAAAAAGAAATCCTGGGGCCGTGTGCATAACCAGTTATGCACTGCCACCTAGACTCCATCATCTGCGAACCTTGAGCCACTAAGAGCTGCTTTCATTGGGTTGAAAACGTTATAACTTGAGGATACCTGATCCGGAGGTTACGATGAGCGGGGAAGCAGACGAACTTCAAGTCTTTAAGGTATCTAATGTGATTCTAACAAATTGTTGACAGCAGTAACAGTAGCCACTGGACATCAGTCCACGCCCCTTCCTCAGAATTGTTGGCTTTCAACACATAAGTATACGTACGCCTCATTGTTTATATTTTGACCTCTCGGGCATGTAATATTCAAGAATTGCTCCCTTATTGTCCCAACATTACCTTACCAGCACTTCTTTCGGTTCGCACCAACTTTGGTTTTGGAACTCATTTCAATGTATCTGTCCACCATACACTTTTGTTCGACTCAAACAACTTCCATCATATTGCACTGCCATCCGACGCTGAATTTCCATTGGTTTCAACTTTTCTGCTGACAGATTCTAATGTCACTCCGCTGTTCCACGTTAATGCAAACCTATAACTTGTTTTCACTGAATACCAGCATTCCGTTCGCGAGGCAGGGGTGCCAAGCCATCTGACACCATCAAAACGTAACTAAAAGGTACACGCTTTGAGGATTTTTGTATTTTTATACAACTTTTCCGGATATTTATTGATCGATCTTGTACTTAATCTTTTCTCAAAAATGAGGGCCTCATTTTTTTATATTTAAAACACAGTTCGGGGGCTTTTAGGGACTCCGGCGCTGTATCCCTTTTTCCTCTTTATCCTTGTGTTCCAATTTCTCTGCATTTCTTTTGTTTTTCTATTTTATTACCGTTTTTGCTTTCTGCTTTTAAAACACAGACACACACATACACAAACACCTATACCCAAGGCGGGACTCGAACCTACTCCACGAAACACCAAAGTGAGGCACTTTAGCAAGCGTGGCCATGGCGACCGACAGTCATTCGTTTCATCTCTCTTTTAGTTTACTCCTGGTCATGCAAAGGAAGCACATGGCGACAGCGTTTAAAATATACCTATCGCTTTAGCCTAGTCAGGCCTAGTGTATTCCCTTTTACTTAAAAGCTAATAGGGAATAAAACCATCCTGTTAATGTTGCTCACGATTAGCAGAATACGCTTTTGTAAGAATATTTTGGACGGCGCCGTGGCAGAATGGTTAGACCGCTCGCCTCCCATCCGGGCCGGGTTCGATCCCAAGTGCCCGATGTGGGATTTGTGGTGGACGAAGCGGCGTTTGAACGGGTTTTCTACGGGTCCTCCGGTTTCCCCAGCCATTTATTCCACTAATTGCTCCATCATCACCTTTCGTATCATAAATTTCGCTTACATTCCATATCATCCACTTCCTCACCATCATGAATGGCTGCATGCGGATCACTCGTTCCAGGTTCTCCATTCTGTGGTTATGTGCCGTTGTTTTCCGGAGGCTTATGATCTCTAAGCATCCGCTTGTAAGTCCTAAATGCGGGGAGGGTAAGCCGACTTCAAAGAAAAGAGGGGGGGGGTAACCAGCATTTTATTGTTGAAAAGACAGAGGAAGTCAGGTGAGTGGAACGGCTCAGAGTCTTAGGCTTTTTGTCAGAAACTAGCATCTGACCGCACCGTGGCCGAGTGGGTAGACCATTCGCCTCGATTCCAAGCGACCGCATGTGGGATTTGTGATAGTCAAAGCGGCGCAGGGGATTCCCTCCGCCATCGCATTCCACCGGTGCTCCATCTTGGTTCCATGTTTCATCAGTGTCATCGCCTGCGATGCCAACACAGTAAAAGCGGAAACACCTAAAGTGACTTCGGTAACCAGCATTTAAATATATGTTTATGTGGCACTGTGGATTTGTGCAGGTGTTTGTGTTTCCATTATACGAACAGGTTCTAAGCTCCGATACTTCACACCGAGACTGTGACACGCAGCCTTTACAAACACACTCAACCGACGCTGTTTGTCTTCCTTCTTGTTTATCTTAGGCATACACCGTTACAAGCGCAAGGAGAATATATAGTTTGTTCTTTACACATGCACGATGTACTTATCGAAACAGTGGAGACCTCCAGGCCAAACAAAAGCAGAACGGTTGATTGTCTTCGACGCCAGCCATACTAACGTTAAAAATAAACCATCAAACAATAGCCTTGTTCCCATTGTGCTGACACGTGAGCCTGGCCTACAAGATGGATAGCTTCAGGGCTCGGTGCAAGCTGCATGTACATTGGTCACTTATGTATTCACAAAAATTTACTTCAGCCTTTTTGCTTTCAGTAAGAAGTGGCAGTTTTGCATTCTACACAATATTTGGTTTCGGTTCCACCCATGAGGATGGGGATTTTAAATCCGGGGTATAGGTGCTCACCCAGCATCGTGATGAAATTGAGGAGCTTCAAAGCTATGTTTAGAGTTATTTAAGCAAAATATAAAGGAAATTTTGCGTCCAGTTTAAACCAAGCAAAATTCAAAACAATAGGGTGCTTCGAATCTCGCTTAGGTTTTTTTTTTTTTTTTTTTTTTTTTTAAACAGTTCCGGAGTCTGATCGGGACTCCGGCGCTGTATACCCTACTTTTTATTTACCTATTTTGTTTACTTTGATTACTGTCCAATTACTGAATTTCTGTTTTACTTTTTAAACACACATACACAAACATGTAACACCTATGCCCAAGGCGGGACTCGAACCCACGATCCCCTGAGCCGCGAAACACCAAACACACATACACACACATGTAACACCTATGCCCAAGGCGGGACTCGAACCCACGATCCCCTGAGCCGCGAAACACCAAAGCGAGATGCTTTGGCGAGTGCGGCCATGGGGACCGGCTGGTTGAATTACCCGGATAAGTTTTTTTTCGGGGGTTTCCCTTATCCTGTAAAGAGGAATATCGAGTAACTTTGAGCTCCATGGACCCTGAAATCATTTGAGCATTCATAATTTCATTCATCGTCCGATATGACCAACCAGGCTAAAGAAGGTTAAGCTTAAAAAAAAAAAAAAAGTGCTTGTAATGAATCCGCTCCAAAGAACAATAATATTTTTTATAGCTTTAAATATTACAAATTACCGAGAGTTACAATTATCCAATTAACCAATTTATATTTTGAATTATAGTTATAATTGTTATCATACTAGCTTGAATTGGAGCTCGTCCTGTTGAAGACCCTCAGGTATATCTTAACAGCACAGATTTTAACAAATTTACATTTCCTTTATTATATTTTAAACCCCTTAATTATTAAAATTTGAGATAATATCCCCTATCAATAATATATTCACCTAGTTATAAACTTAACGAATAAGATTATGTCTTGAAATCATAATGAAAGGGTCAAATTCCCTTATTAACCTAAATTACTTAACTAAATCTTTAGGAGAAAAATTTTTAACCCATCGGACGGAAAAGTGATGGCACCAATTTTTTGGGATGTGAAGAGCGTCATACTCATTGACTTCTTGGAAGAAGAAGGAAAAGCGATTGCTTAATAATACGAGGGCAGATTGACAAGTAACACATAATATATTCTTTTAATGTTTAAAAAACAAAAGTTATCTACTTTTCGACAATATCACCAACTTTCTCAACACATTTGTCCCATTGTGATACCAGTTTCAATATGTCCTGTTCGTAGAAGTCCTTTCCCTGGAGCATAGCCATTTGTGGATCGTTGATTTCACTTCTGTATCTGTCGCAAAGCGTTATCCGGCCAGGTATTTCTTCATGGGACCAAACAGATGGAAGTTCGACGGTGCAAGGCCCGGGCTGTATGGTGGATGCTCGAGCACCTTATAACCAAATCTGACAAACAGCAGCAGCAGTAACATGGGGCGAGCATTGTCATGAAGAAGTTTGACGTCGTCATCATTAATATTGTGGTGTTTGTCACGAAGGGAAAAGTTTTAATGTAGGCTGCAACATTTACAGTGGTCTCGTGTTCAATAAAGTCCACCAATAAAACAAAATGCATATCCCAGAACACTGTCACAAGCACTTTCCTAGCAGAGTCACTTTGAATTGTTTTCTTTACTGAGGAACCAGCATGTTTTCACTCCATACTTGCTTGCTTTGTTTCGGGCATGTAGTGTTACACCCATGACTCATCATCTGTGACGATTCCTTTCGAAAAGCTATGCCCTTCTGCGGTGAACTGCGTTAAGTGATCCAAGCTTGTTGTCATTCGCTGTCCCTTGTGGTGTCTGCAGAAAATGTTGAACTGTTGCGGCCGTTCAAAATAGCCGCTACAATGCCTCTGGTATTCTGCGGGGTTGCAGCTGTTACCGGCCTCCCGGAGCGTGGCGAATCGCAAGACCCTCTTGGAAGAATGCACACCGCCTGAAGACATTGCTACGGTCCATACAATCATCCCCATACACGCCATGCACGTCCTTGTGAATTTCACTCGGTTTATGTGCTTTGTCCCACAAATATCGAACCACACCTCTCTGCTCTTCACACGTAGCATGCGCGCCATCTTTGTTACGTAGTCCATGCTTCTCTCGCTAGAGCTGCACACGAACCTCTGTAGTGAAAACTTCAAACTATATCTGAGCGAAATTGCAACATTCTAGCTGCAATACCAAGACAGAAAAAAAAAAAAAACAAAAAAAAACATTATTTGTACTTACTTTTCGATCCACCCTCCGCAAATGAGTTATTGGCCCGATTCGACAAGAATTTGAAGGAGACACGGCTCCATTTGGCGAACAATGAATTGCTGTTTCACTACTACCACTTCATCTGGAGTTGCCGCTGCCAAAATGCATTAATTGCTTTATGAATTAGGGCCACGCGATTTCTTCTTGTTCCCAAACATTAAGAAATGGCTCGCGAGAACAAAATTCAGATCAAATGAGTTCATCGTTGAGACAGAGGCGTATTTTGTGGAGTCTGACAAAGCAGGAGCTAAAACATGGCAGGAGCATTGCACTAGGAGAAATGTATATTCTAACACGGATACTTATTAAACCGCCCTAGTATGTACCTACGTGGTAGATAAAATGTTGCATTCACATGCCTTTCTCTACAAACTATTTTTACAAAAGCCTATTCTTTTATTTCCTTCATGCTAATCGAGATAAACACTAGCAGAATTAGTCTTATAACTTGCTTCCTTATAAATAGGTGTATAAGGGAATACACTAGGCTAAACTGATAGTCAAATATTTTGAACTGGTCGCTCTGTGGTTGAAATTCGGTTCTCTTTGCACACCCAGGAGTAAACAAATAGAAAGAACAAATTCCCGTTTGCATTTGAAATAAATTGTGTGTTTTAACGAAATCTACAATTTTTATGTAGTAATATTCCGTCTAGGATCTCTTACGGCTTACAAGCTATGCAAGAGCTATTCAGAATATAGAGGGCTTCAGAGGCTATTCCCAGGAAGTTAAAGACATAAGTTTTATATGTAACGTAAATATCTTTGATATTAAAGTACTTAATCAAAATCGCCAGAGCCATTTATGAAAAAAATAAAAAGGTTTCCAAAAATTGCCCATGCCAAGGCTAGTTTGGGGTGAAGGGATTTTCTTGAAAACCTTCATGTTGCATTCTTTGAAGATGCCGAACTTAAATATAAAATTTGGTATTTAACCGAGTTTTCGTTTTGAATTCTCCTTGTAACTTTTGAATACAGGGTATCATGAAACGTGTATATTCAGCGAAATCTCGGTATCGAATTTTTGGTTGGAACCAATACCATCTCTATCTATGTGTTATGTACGACGTTGAGAACGTTAAAAGGAGGATAAAAAGAAAAGAAAATAGTCTATTCCATCTAATCATTAATCACACAATGGACACAAAGTAGGAAATAAGCTGATCAGCATTTTAGCTCAATATCAATATTTTGAGCACAAATAACTGCAAACAAATAATCTCACGTGTTCCATTCACATGACTTTCTCTATCTGGTTTACACACTTCTTACAAAATATTCTTCTTTCTACTCCATGATAATTGAGATAAACATTAGCAGACAATGTCGTATTATTTGCTTCCTTGTAAGTAGAAGGGAACTAAGAGAAAATACTAAACTAAAGCGACAGTCATATGTTCTGCTGCTATGCAATTGTCATTGAATTCGCTTCTTTGAATGGCCAAGAGTAAAACAAAAGAAACACGAACCATTGCATTTTAGCTCAATATCAATATTTTGAGCACAAATGGCAACAAATAAAAAAAAAATCTGATGTGTTCCATTCACATGACTTTTCCTACATCTCTGCAACAAATTATTGTTAAAAAGCTTATGCATCTATTTACTTCAAGCTAATCGATAAAAAATTACCAGAAATAGTCTTATTACTCACCTCCTTGTAAGTGGAAGGGAAATAAGGGAGTACCATATGTTAAAGTGAGTCAAAAGCTGGTTGCTATGTGACTAAAGTTCCTTTGTTTGTATGGACAGGAGTTGACAAATTCCTGTATGAGAAAAGTGTGTTTTTTCAAACCGGAAACTAATAACAAGGAATATCCTAAAAACGATCAACTCCGAGAAAAAAATGTATATAACATAAATTGTATGTTTTAATATGCTCTACATTTTCTGTGTGGTAACTTTTCGTCCATCTCTTACGGTTTAGCAGTTATGCAAAATTCGGCAAAGAGTAAAGTAGTCTTCAGAGACTATTCCCTGAAAATACAATATATACATTTTATTCGGGGTGCAAATAACTTTAATATACGTGATTTTAATCAAAATCGTTAGAGCCATTTTTAAGAAAATCAAAATTTTCATAAGTTTTTCCATGTAAAGGGTACTTTGTGATGGGGGGATTTTCTTGAAAATCTTTGTGTGGCATCCTTGAAAAAAATTATACCTGAATACCAAATTTGGTAGTTAACGGTCTTTTCGTTTTTGGGCTATGCTGCCATGGACACACACATGGACATTTTTTTAATTTTTTTTTTTTTTTTGGATTCAGGGGGACCCAAAACATGTCTTTCCGGTGATATCTCGGTATCAAATTTTTGGGTGCATTGCAATACTTTCTCTATACATTATGTACATATTACGTGTAGAGAAAGTAAAAATCCTTTTAATCTTTTACTGTTTTGTTCTATAAGTATTTCTGCAACTAATGACCCATGTCCAGATTGCTTTCTTCATCTATTTTATCATCCTTGCAATGTTCATCAACCAGAAAAGTAAACAGCGAGGTCCACGTGAAGAGTAAAAACGTGGCGAAGCTTGTTCCAAAGCAAGAGATATAATTATATGCATTCAAGGCTCCGACACATGCATGTCGAAACTCTGGTCCAAATTTAAAAGCATTAGCTGCATGACATTAGAATCATCTCGTCTGCAGAACGAGTATGTCTGAAACTCCTTGGCTTTAAAAGAGAAATATGTTGAGGTTAAGACCTTTCTGCTGCAGTCCAAAGATAATAGACATGGCGCTTGAAGTAGGCATTCTTTTTAGTGTTGATACAGAATGGAACAAAAGCCAAGGCATAAAAACCGGTATTGGTAAGATAAGTGACTTACGAAAAAATCTGATATGTTCCATTCCCATGACTTTCTCTATATCTTTGCAACAAATTATTGTTAAAAAGCTTATGATTGTATTTACTTCATGCTAATCCAGAAAAAAGTATCAGAAACAAATTATTACTTGCTTCCTTGTAAGCAGAAGCGAAATAAGGGAGTATCATAGGTTATAGTGACAGTCAAAAGCTGGTTAAACCTCCTACTAATCTAATTGATAATCAAAATACATTTATTAATATACCAATTTCTATTAAATATTCAAACACCCTAGTACAATGATAATATATCTTTTACCCCTTTTAATTATTACACAAATCCTACTTTTAACTTTAGGATCTGCAGTGGCTATTATCCAATCTTAGGTATTTGCAGTCTTAAGAACACTTTATTCTATGTGATTGAAGTTCCTTTGTTTGTACGGATAGGAGTTGAAAAAGACTGGTGTGAGAAAAGTATATGTTTTTTAAAACTGAAAAAAAAAAAGGAATATCTCAAAAACGGTCAATTCCACGAAAGAAATGCAAAAAACATAAATTGTGTGTTTTAAAGTGCTCTGCATTTGTTGGGTGGTAAGTTTTTCTCCATCTCTTACAGTTTAGCTGTTATGCAAAATTCCGTAAAATTCATCAAGAATAAAGTATTTAGAGGCTATTCCCAGAAAATTCAAGATATACATTTTATTTGTCAGGTAAATATCTTTAGTGTAGGATATTTTTAACAAAATCGTTGGAGCCATTTTTGAGAAAATCAAAAGTTTCGAAAAAAGTTCCATGTAAAGGGTAGTTTGGGGTGAGGGGATTTTTCTCAAAATCTTCGTATCGCATCCCTGGAAAATACTTAACTTAAATAAGAAGTTTCATATTTTACCGACTTTTCGTTTTTGAGTTATCGTGTTCACAGACACGCGGACACACACACTTACACACACGCACCTTTTTGTGAAAATGCTTTTTTACTTTCTCTATTCTTACTATGTATATAGTATATAGAGAAGGTATTACACTCCACAAAAAATTTGATACCGAGATTTCACCGGAAATATATGTTTTAGGGTGCCTTGTATCCAATAAAGGTATTTTCAGAAAAAGATCGGTGTATGTGTGTCCGTGTGACCGTGAACACGATAACTCAAAAACGAAAAGCCGGTAAAATACCAAACTCGGTATTTAAGTTTAGTATCTTCCAGGGATGCGAAATGAAGATTTTGAGAAAAATCCCCCCACCCCAAACTACCCTTTACATGGAAAAAATTTCGAAAATTTTGATTTTCTAAAAAATGGCTCTAACGATTTTGACTAAAATATGGTATATTACAAATAAAATGTATATCTTGAATTTTCTGGGAAAGGCCTCTGAAGACTACTTTATTCTGGATCAATTTTACGGAATTGTGCATTACTGCTAAACCGTAAGAGTTGGACAAAACCTTACTACATGAAAAATGTAGAGCACATTAAAACACACAGTTTATGTCATATACGTTGTTTTTCGTGGAGCTGATCACTTTTAAAATATTCTTAGTTTTTCGTTTCTGCTTTGAAAAACATACTTTTCTCATACAGGAATTTGTTTACTCCTGCCCATACAAACAAAGGAACTTCAGTTACATATCAACCAGCTTTTGGCTATCATTTTAATCTATGGTACTCTCTCATTTCGCTTCTACTTACAAGTAAGCAAATAATAAGACTATTTCTGCTAATGTTTCTCGATTAGCATGAAGTAAATAGAAGCATAAGCTTTTTAAATACAATTTGTTGCAGAGATGTAGAGAAAGTCATGTGAATGGTACTCATCAGACTTTTTTGGATACAGACTGCCCTAAAACATATATTTCCGGGGAAATCCCGGTATCGAATTTTTGGGTGGAATGAAATACTTTCTCTATACATTATGTACATAGTACGTGTAGAGAAAGTAAAAAATCTGATGTGTTCCATTCACATGACTTTCTCTACCTGTTCTGAAAACTATTCTTACAAAATATTATTCTTTTACCTCCATCATACTAATCGAGATAAACAAGATAGGAAAAAGGATAAAGTGAAAGTCCAATGTTGTAAAACCTGCACTATTCGATGCTTATTGAAATTCATTTGTTTGCGTGACCAGTAGTGTAACAAAAGGGACACCCACGACTTTCAGTTTGAGGAAAGGATATCTATTTTATAATCCAAACCAATAACACGGAATATCTTGGATACGGTTAGCCACGCAACAGAAATGTAAAGAAAACACATGTGTGTTTTGACGAATCTACATTTTTTGTAGTAAGTTATGGTCTATCGCTTATGCAAAATTCAGAAAAATTCATCCAGAACGAAGAGGTCTTCAAAGACTATTTCCAGAAAACTCAAAATATATATTTTATTCGTGATGTATATAAATATATCTTTTAATATTCAGTGTTTTAACCAAAACCGTTAGATCCATTTTTGAGAAAATAAAAATGTTCGAAGTTTTTTCCATGCAAAGACTAGTTTAGATTGGAGGTATTTTCCTCAAAATCTTGGTGTGACACCCTTGGAAGATAATAAACTTAAATACCAAGTTTGATATTTTACCGACTTTTCGTTTTTTGAGCTATCGTGTTCACAGACACGCGGACACACACATAGGGATCTTTTTCTATAATCTTTTTTTGGATACAGGGATCGTAAAACGTGTATATCCGGTGAAATCTCGATATCGAATTTTTGGGGTGGAGTGCAACATCTTCTCGACTTATGTCAAATGTAGGCAAAGTGAAAATGGGTAGCATATAACAATATAGAAAAAGTGATCATTAGGAATTTCGTTTTAGAAACAATCTAATGTGTTCCATTCACATGACTTTCTCTGGCTGTTCCACAAACAACTTTTCTTACAAAACATTAGTTATTCTTTTATCAATATCATGCTAATCAAGATAAACATTGCCAAAACTGATCTTACTACTTTCTTCTTAGTAAGTTGAAGGAAAATATGGGAATGCACAGGCTAACGCGATAGTCAGATATTTTAAAATCCCATTCCAAGTGAAGCAATTGAAATATGTGTTCTTTGCTTCTTAGAAATAAACAAAAGAGAAGTGAAAAAAAAATGTCTCCCGTTTGAGAAAAGTTTAAGCACATTAATTTGGAATATCTCGGAAACGGTTAACTCTACCAAAAAAAAAAAAAAAAGTATGGCATAAATTGTGTGTTTTAATGAGATCTACGTGTATTAAGTTTTTGTCTATCGCTTAAGGTTTACCAGTTATTCAAAAGTTATACAAAAGTAATCCGATGAAGAGATCTTCGGAGACTATTCCCAGAAAATTCAAGATATACAGTTCCTTTGTTTTGAAAATATCTGAAACATATGACATTTCAATAAAAAGTATTAAAGCCATTTTTGGGAAAATCAAAATTGGGATGGTGGAATTTTCTTGAACATTTCTTGTCGCATCCTTGGAAAATACTGAAACTAAATACAGTATTTTTCAGAATATGATGGCCTTCCCCCACCCTTATTCTCGGCTTGCAAGCAATGTCTCCAGGAAACAGATTTTAGTACGTCACCTGTCGCCCCCTAGTACAGGTTCGTCTTTTGTTTCCTAATGGTTATTGCCCAGTAGTAGGGGGAGCGGTCCCGTTTGTGGGTCATCATGTTTTGGAGAAAACTATACCAAGTTTGGTATTTAACCGAGTTTTCGTTTTTGAGCTATGCTGCCCACATACACACTCACACACACATAGACAGAGACACACACGGACACGTTTCTAAAACATATATTTCCGGTGATAAAAATAAATTAATAATTAACTCCTGATAAAAAAAAAACACAACAAAAAAAATAAAATTAATGCCAATCCCGATATCGAATTTTTGTATGCAACACAATATCATCTCTATCCATTATCTACATTGCATATACGGGCTAGAGAAAGCAGAAATGCTAGGAAACCATTATTTTAAACATTCCCTAAAGCTTAGCTATGTTGTTCCATAAAGGAGCACTTAGCTCTGCTTTGGAGGTTATGCTCTGAGTCAAAAATAAGCTTGGGCCGTATGGGTAGTGGTGGTAGTTGTCGGCTTCACATTCAACAAGTCGCGAGTTCGAATCTCGCTTAGCGTGAGTTACTCGGATAAGGTTTTTTTGGGGGTTTTCCTTTATTCTGAGAAGACGAATGTCGAGTAACTTTAAGCTGCATGGACGCCGTGAGCATCATTTCACCAATTTCATTCATCGTCCGATATGACCAACCAGGTTAAAGTACGTTAAGTTAAAAGAGAGAGAGAGGAAAAAAAAAAAAAGAAAACCTGCATGTAAGTTTTGTTGATGTGCTCCTAACCTTTCATAGCAACCATGCAGAATAAACAAAGCAATGTCGCATTTTCCAAAGCGGTGGAAAACTATGCGCTTTGCCAAGGGCGCAGGTTCGACCGATAGAGCATAAAGTCGAGGATCTAGAAATGCATTGGAGAATGCGGAAGCCAAAAATCCGTTGCATTGTGATAATGCATTAGATGTATGTGCAGCACGATCCAGACATTCTCGTTGTTTGCTGATGCGGGAGATAAACTGCTTCCCTGCGGTGCTCCAACTTATAGCGGCATTTTGGGCGGAGTTTGCTTTAATACTTCTTCTGTTTGTTCAACAGAAGCAATGACTGGTTATGAAATGTAAGGACCTCGGGCGTTTATTCTTTTTAGGTTCTTTGCCAATGATAAAGGAAGTATTGCAGTCCACCCAAAAATTCCATATAGAGATTTTACCGGAAATACACGTTTTGGGACCATTTAAATGATAAAAAACCCAAATATTTTTAAAAACTGATCAGTGCTGGTGTGTGCTAGTTTGTTTGCGTTCTGTGTAACAACGTATCTCAAAAACGAAAAATAAGAAAAATGCCAAACTTCTTGCTTAAGGAACACTGGAATTGTAATTTTGAATACAATCATCAAAAAATCGAAAATCGGTTAGCTCTGGGAAACTTTAAAGAAACTTTAAGCATCCATTTGCCTCCAGCTTAGATGGGACCTTACACCCATTTAAAGAATACAATACAGCTGTTTTCCTATTTTATAAAACAGCCTATTTTTCAAAATTATATTTTCACATCTTTAAAATGTTCCACGGGTCTCAGTTTTATGTTTAAATAAAGCAAAAAGTTCCCATAATATGCAAAATTATCTATTGTAATAATACAGGCGATAAAATTATCGTAGCACCAATAGTAATTTTTGAAAAATTATTTATTTTTACAGATTAAAATTTCTAAACTTTAAAAAAAATCATCAAATTCAGTAGCGTGATTTTTGTGAGGTTAAAAGCTCCAATTCAAAAACTTTCAACTAACTTTCTTAAATTTTTAGGAACCTGAAACATTTTGACTGTGTAATATATTTACATAATAACATTTATGAAATAACTTACATCTGCAAATTATGTATCAAAGTATTTATTTAATTCATATCAACATAATATTAATGCAGACATAGTAACATTTTCAGAAAAATGTATATAAAATATAGAAATTTGAACTTTCAGTTCTAGTGGGCATACCTCCACTCTGTGAAAAAATGCCAAAAATTGCCCAATTACTTAAATTTGGATTTTAATGTTATTAGAACTAAAAGACTTATCGTAGTTTTGTTTGTTTTATAGCACCATGTCAAAAGTAGTTTAAATGTCTGTATGCATAATTTATATAAAATTGTAATAAAAATATAAAACTTTGCATAGGTTTACAGAAATGAACAAACTATTCAAGCGAGGCTTCAGGAATTTTTAAATATTAAATGCGTTAGAGAGGAGAAACAAATTAAGGAGTGTCTTTAAATGCACTAACTGCTTTTAAATGTAGCAAGTCGATAAACAATGCTATTTTAGTGTTACAATTTTTAAACTCTCTTTTTCGGATTCACATTTTTAAATTGTGTCATACAGTGCACTATTACATATAAATAAATGAAATTTGGGTACCTCCTTCTTAATAAGAGAATAAAAATATTGAGATTAGTTTTTGTTTATAACTTGTGACGTTTATAAGAAATAATGTACTGTGTAAATTAAAAGAAGAATGAAGGGAGAGACCTATAAGCCTCTCAACCCCGAAAGCCCCCTGAAAGGCAGCCTGTTCCAAGGGTACCCAGAGGGGGATCTATCTGAGCTGTCCAAGGGAGAAGCTTTCACAGAGCGCACCTCCACCGCCAGCCGCAGCACGCTGGACATCCCTCAGCTGGTCCGTCAACTCTGAAACAGATGATGGATAAGGAAAGTCGTGTTTAAAAAGGAACCCACAGCATTCTAAACACAGAAATAAGAAATATAGAAGGAAAGAAAGAAGGAAAGACAAAAAAGAAAGAAAGAAAGAAGGAAGGAAATAAAGAAAGCAAGAAAGAAATAATGGAAAGATGGAAGTAAAGGAGGAGGAAAGGAAGAAAAAGAGGAAAGAAGAAAGAAAGGAAGAAAGGAAGCAAGGAAGGAGGAAAGGAGAAAGGAAAGGAAGGAGGAGGAAGGGTAGGATGGAAGGAATGCGGAAGCAAGAAAAGAAGGAAAGGAAGGAGGTAGAACGGCGGGAAAGAGGGAGAAAAGGAGGGAAGGAAGGAGGAAGAGAAAGAAGAAAGTAAGAAAGGAAGCAAGGAAGGGAGGAAATAGGGAGGGAAGGAAGGAAAGAAGGAAGGATGGAAGAATCTCTTTACAGTTTCTATTGTTTCAAACTGAAGGCGGAACTTTGGAAATTCCTAAATCCTACAGTTTTCAAGTAATGAGCCTGAAATTTCGAGTATACATTTATGTTGTACAGTAGTTACGTGTTTTAAAATTTGGTTTATGTGTCATAAGTAGTTTTTAAGTTGTTAATTTTTAAATTAAAAATCTGGCGCCAATTTCAAATCACTCCACACGATGAAAATGATGAAACATTTTTTTTTTTTATTTTTCAAAATATTTTTTTAAGTATCAGGAACAGAACTATCATATGAATTTATTTTACCACAATTAGTTTAAGAGGTAAAAATATTAAAGCAAGAGCCATTCCGCTCGGTTCCGAAATTTATCCTTATAGGTCGGCAGCATTGTTCTCAAATGTAGCTGCTAAAATGGACCATCTGTAGTATTAAGACAATGCATCTGTGAAATCTGAAAAAAAATCTACAGTACTAATCCTATACATTTATACCAATTATTATAAACAATAATACTTACAATGCACTGGATATAAATTCTAGCCTGCATGGTTATTTAATACAATTTATTTTCTAATAAAAATGAGCCACGTGATGCATTCCTAAAATATTTACATTAAAAGTTCAAGCTTTATACAAAATGAGTTTGCAAACAGACCTATAATAGCAGATTTTATATATTACTCTTAATTGTTTTAGAAAAATGGTTACTTTTCGTATTCTCTAAAAGTCACGAATTTTGAACATTTAGTAATTATTTTTTTTTAAAAAATAGGACATCATTTCAAAAAAGCATATCACCATTTTCCTTTATGCTTTTGAGAGGCAGTATAAACAGGTTGAAAAATAATTAATCAACACTGGTATCGTGTACAGGATTTTGAAAATGGAAACATGTTGAAAAAAGTTTGCGAGAAATCAAGGTTGAAGTATTCGCATGTCTGTTAATTAAGATGCATCTGCCCAATTATAGTTTCGGTTAGTTGGTAGTTAAAGTGCGTATACTGGGAAACTGGAAAAAACAATATATATATATATATATATATATATATATATATATATATTAAAAGCTTTAAAATTTATATTACTTTTTTTTTTTTGCTTAGTCGGTTACCCTCTTAATTATAGTTAAGAATGGATATGATGCAATTAAGATAATTGTATTAATATTGTTGATTATATATTTTTAATAATAAGTAAAGTGAAGCAAAATGAGTAACAGTTTCTGAAATATTAGGATTACTAGTATTTGCAGCTTTGGGGGGAAGATTATTAAATTAAATAATTTATTAACTCCTTATTTAATTTGCTTACCATTTATTTAGGATTGACAACCCCCTAGGGCTTACAAGTGGATGCCTAGGGGTCAGAAGCCTGTCGGAGAACCAACGGCACGAAACCACAGAATGGAGAACTTGGAACGAGGGGTCGGCCCGTAGCCAGGCATGAGCGTGAGGAGGTGAATGATATGAAATGCAAGCGAAATGGATGATAGGAAAGGTCATGGTGTAGCGATTGTTGGAATGAGTGGCGGGGGAAACCGGATGACCCCAGAAAACACGCCCAGACTCCTTTTGTCCACCACAAATCCCACATATGGGAACATGGAATCGAACACGGGCCACCTAAGTGGGAGATGAGCGGTCTAACCACTCGGGTACAACACCGCCCTTATTACATTATTGTGAAAGAAAATAACTTTTACTTTCTCTATTTAGTACATATTACATGATAGAGGAGGTATTGCACTCCACCCAAAAATTCCATCCCGAGAGTTCACCAGAACTATATGTTTTAGAGTCTCCTGTATTAAAAAAAACCATTTTTAGAAAAAGATCTATGTGTGTGAGAATGAGAAAACGCTGAAACAAATAGTCAGTAAAAACCAAATTTGGTATTTAAGCAGCTTACTGTCTTTCAACATGAATATTTTAGTGAAAGTCCTCCTGCTCCTAATTACCCTTTACATGGAAAACAATTCGAAAATTTTGAGTTTCCCAAAAATGTAGAAGATTTAGATTAAAATACCATATATTAAACATATTTGCATTACAAATAAAATGTGTCTTCAATTTTCTGAGAATAACTCTGAAGATCTTTTCATTCTGGATAAGTTTTGCATAACTGGTACACAGTAAACAGTATAGAGATAGAGAAAAATGTACTACAAAAAAAGTGCATCTCATTAAAACACACAATTTATGTCAAATATATTTTTAAGGAGTTGACTATTTATGAGATATTGCTTTTCATTTGTTTCAATTTTAAAATACTTAAACTTTTTTCATACGGAATTGATAAACTGCTGGCTATGCATAGAAACAAACGACAATCACATAGCAACCACCCTTTAAAAGATTTTACTATCGCTTTAGCATAATGAATTCCCTTTATTTCCCTTCTACTTACAAGGAGGCCAGTAATAGCACAATTTGTGCTAATGTTTATCTCGATTAGCATGGAGTTGCTAAGAGATTATCTAAGCTACACGTACATAGTGTATACAGAAAGTATTGCATTCCACCCAAAAATTAGAAACCGAGATTTCACTGGAAATAGAGTTTTAGGGCCCCCTGTATCCATAAAAAGCACTATGTGTATGTGTCCGTGAGTCCGACTTTCTGAGTGTCTGTGAACAGATAACTCAAAAACGAAAAGTCGGTAAAATTTCAAACTTGGTATACAACTTTAGTATCTTCTAAGGATGCGACACGAAGATTTTGAAGAAAATCCCTCCACACCAAACTACCCTTTACATGGAAACATCGCTTTTCTCAAAACAACCTCTAATGATTTAGATTAAAATACCATATATTAAAGATATCTATATGACCAATAAAATGTATATCTTGAATTTTCTGGAAATAACCATTCGGGATGAATTTCGCTGGATTTTGCATAACTAGTAAACTGTAAGAGATAACAAAAACTTACTACACGAAATATGTAGTTGTTGAAACATACAATTTATGTCATATACATTTTTTTCATGGAGTTGAAATATTCCTTGTTAAATACTTAAGACTTTTCACATTTGTCAATTCCTGGCAATGCAAAGATAGATTTCATTCATATCGCAATCAGCTTTTAAAAGATTTAATATCGCTTTAGCCAAGTTTATTCCCTTATTTCCCTTCTGCTTACAAGAAAGCATTTCTGCCAATATTTATCTCGATTAGCAAGAAATAGACAGAAAAATAAGCTTTAACAATAACTTGTTACAAGTCATGTGAATGGTATCAGATTTTTCCACAATTTTTGTTCAAATTTCACAGATGCATCACCTTAAACAAATAGCTCGACTAAAAAGCGATAAGAGATAAAATTCCGATGCATGCCATTGCAGAGAGTAAACCGTGACAGCCGGAGGCTGCCTGAAACAAATGCAGCTCAACTACTCAAGCAGCAGAATACAATTTGTACTTACATATCGAAATGTCTAGTACATTAGTATATATCACCTTGTTCCCGACACTTATCCACGATAAAAAACGCTTTAGGCGTCATTTTCACTTAATGTTTATTTATGTACTTGCCATTATCGTTATCTTTGATAGGTTTATTTCAGCGTGGTTACCGCTGAATAGCAGTCAGATGGTATCTGTCTTCGGGCGACTGCCGCAACTGCATGTTCCGTTAAATTATTTTGCCCTAAGTACTTCTTTCTCCTGAGCAAGAAAGCATGAAATGTAATAATGTCTTCTCTTATAGAGAAATAACACATCTAACGCAGCATGGGATGGTATTTGAAAGCGCTTGGTGATCTTTATCGCCGGCAGTCGTGATCGCCTTCGGCATTGCAGTCTGCAGTGCATCTGCACTTCTATTGGCTTCTTTAGGTGCAGCGGATTGTTCTGAAGGCGTAATTAGGGCATTGTTTCATTGATCAGGCAATTACTCCCTCAGGGAGCTAAGTATAACAAGGGATATCGAATCAACTATAGTATTTTTACTTTCTCTACCTCATATTTACGAGAAAATATTGCATTCCACCCAACATTTTATACGAGATTTCACTGGATTGATATTGAGGCTCCCTGAATCCAAAGGAAAGCTTTAGAGAAAGGTACACACCACTTGTGTGGTGTGTGTGTGTGTGTGCAGCCGTGTTTAGTATACATCAGAAACCAAAACTTAGTACCTTTTCTGCTTAAAAAAATCTTCATGTTTCATTTACATGACTTTCTCTACATCTCTATAACAAATTATTGATAGTAAGCTTATCCTTCTATTTACTTCATACTAATCTAGATACGCATTAGCAGAAATGGTCTTATTACTTAGTCCCTTTTAAGTAGGAGGGAAATAAGGAAATACATAGCCTAAACCGACAGTCAAACGTTTTAAAATGTGGTTGCTATGGGTTTGAAATCAAGTTATTCGCCTGGTCAGAAGTTGACAAGTTCCCATAAGAGGACATTTTAAGTATTTTAAATTTGAAACCAATAACTAGGAATGTTCCGAAAACCGCCAACTAAACTGTGTATGACATAGATTGTGTATTTTTAGGAGATCTACATTTTTGTCATCTCTTACGCTTTACGAAGTATTCAAAATTCAGAAAAATTCATCTAGAATAATTCAAGATACACATTGGATTTGTCATGTAAATATTTTTAATATACAATACTTTAATCAAAATCGTTAGAGCCAAAAGTTTCGAAATTTTTTCTAGGTAAAAGGTATTTGGGGTGGTCGCACCAGTGTCGCACTCTTGGAAGATACAGAACTCAAATATCAAGTTTGGTATTTAAGGAACTCTTAATTTTGAGCTATGCTACCCACAAACAGCACACGGGCATTTTCTGAAACTGCATTTTTCTGTATACATTAGCTACATAGCACGTGTAGAGAAATAAGAATGCTTTTACCGTTAAAATCTCGACATCGAACTTTTAAGTGGAATGCAGTACCTTCTCTAGCTACTTTGAACACATGTGCTATAGAAAATATAATAGTGGGCAGAGAAAATCTTGGAATGTAGGTGTAGAACAGTTTAATATTTTATAGCCTATTTTTAATTTCTCTACACGTACTATGCACATATCCAAAATTCGATACCGAGATTTCACCGGAAATATATGTTTTGAGACCCCCTGCAATCAAAAAAAGCATTTTTAGAAAAATATTCGTATGTGTATCTGCCTGTCTGTATGTGTTTATGTTTGTGTGTCTGTGGGCAGCATAGCTCAAAAACGAAAAGTGCGTTAAAAGCCAAACTTGGTATTTAGATTTGGTATCTTCTAAGGATGCGACACGAAGATTTTCAACAAAATTCCCCCACCCCAACTCCCCTTTACATGGAACTTTTTTCAAAAATTTTGATTTTCTCAGAAATGGCTCTAACAATTTTCATTAAAATATTGTATATTAAAGAGATTTATCTGACAAATAAAATGTATATCTTGAATTTTCTGGAAATAGCCTCTGAAGACTACTTTATTCCGGATGAATTTTATGAAATTTTGCATAACTGCTAAACCACAAGAAAATGGTCAAAAACTTACTGCAAAGGTAATGTAGATCACGTTAAAACACACACTTTATGCAATATACATTTTTTTGGTGGAGTTGGTCGTTTTTGAGATATTCCTTGTTATTGGTCTCAGCTTTGAAAAACTTATACTTTTCTCATACAGGAATTTGTCAACTCCTTTCCATACAAACACTATCAATCAGGCTTTGACTATCACTTCTACATTACAAGGAAGCAGGTAGTAAGACTATTTATGCTATTTCTCGATTAGCGTGAAGTAAATATAAGCATAAGTGTTTTAATAATATTTTGTGCAAAGGTGTAGAGAGTGTCATGTTAATGGAACACGTCAGATTTTTTGAAATTTCGTATATAAATAACTTGGCTTGGTGCAACTCTTAAAACATTCGTGATATTTTCATGGAGGTTACCTTTATCTTGAAATGAGAACGAGATGTGCAATGTGCTTCCAGCTATGAAAGGTCTGCAGTCTGCCTTCATCTCAAGCAGAACGAGTAGAGAGAACACATAGTTCTTCTTTACATGTAAGCAGTTCTTACTTTCTCTATATGCACTATGTAGTAACCAGCTTTTGACAATCACTTTAATCTATGGTACTCCCTTATTTCGCTTCTACTTACAAGGAAGCAAGTAATGAGACTATTTCTGCTAATTTTTTCTCGATTAGCATGAAGTAAATAGAACCATAATCTTTCTAACAATAATTTCTTGCAGAGATGTAGAGAAAGTCATGTGAATGGAACACATCAGATTTTTTATGCATAAACTGATGTAGAAGACAGTGGCATCATTTTGTTTGCAGTTGTGCAGCCTCAGAATTTCAACATGTCTCCACGTAATGCAGCTGTGCATTGAGGATTTCTCACTGCTAAGAAAACATTGCAGACTTTGTTTAATGTACAACTATCTGCAAACAATTCTAACAATGTATGTGAAGAAAATAAAAATAAAATATGATCTCCACATCTCCTGGTATCTGATTTCTTATACTAGCCTAATATCCGAGAACTATTTATTATTATTATTATTATTATTATTATTATTATTATTTTATATACAATAATATACAATAAACTACAAGTACTAACAAAAACAATTTGATGTTTACACTCACATGACTCTTGTAGAGTAGCTAGAGAAAGTCATGTGAGTGTAACACATCAAATTGTTTTTGTTAGTACTTGTAGTTTATTGTATATTATTGTATATAATATAATATTATAATAATAATAATTAATAAATAGTTCTCTTGAGAGATGCTAAACAATACCAATTATTAACTTTTGCTTTTGAATTATCATGTTCACAAACACATGGGCTCATACATACGGACCTTTTTCTAAAAATGATTTGTTTGGATACAGTGAATCCGGTGAAATCCCCATACTAAATTTGTGGGTGGGGTGCAATACTTTCGCTACCTATGTATCTACCCTGTAAGTACTACCTAGAGAAAGTAAAAAGTGAATAATACGTTTTAAATGTATTTATTTATAAAATAAAGCAAACATATCATAAATTATGATGTAAATAAAATACGATACAGTGTTTTAAAGTTACGTAAAAATAAAAGTAAATTTAGTGTAAATGAAAAACATCAGTGTAGTGTATAGAGAAGGTATTGCAATGCACCGAAAAATTCGATACCTAGATTTCATCGGAAATACATGTTTTGAGACTCCCCGAATCAAAAGAAAGCATTTTTAGAAAAATTGTCCGTATGTCTGTCTGTGTGTGTGTGTCTGTATGTATGTATGTGTGTGTGTGCAGCATAGTTCAAAAACGAAAAGTCCGTTAAAAACCAAAACCAAATTTGGTATCTTCCAAGGATGCGATACGAAGATTTTCAAGAAAGTCCTACACCCCTAACTACCCTTTACATGGACAAATTTTCGAAAATGTTGTTTTACTTTAAACTGGCTCTAACAATTTTGATTAAAATACCACATATTAAAGTCATTTCTATCGCAAGTAAAATCTATATCTTGAATTTTCTGGGAATAGCTTCTAAAGACCTGTTTATTCTGGATGAATTTTGCTTAACTTGGTATAACTAGTAAACCGTAAGAGATAGAGAAAAACTTACTGTATAAAAATTGTAGATCTCGTCAAAATAACAATTGCATAACGACAGCTTTTAAAGCATATGACTATCACTTTAGCCTAGTATATTCTTTTAGTTCTTTTCTACTTAAAAGAAAATACGTATTAAATTCTGCTAATGTTTATCGCGATTAGTATGAACTAAGTTTAACCTGATTACTTTCAAGATGCACCTGTCGATGATATAAAGCTACAGAAGAAAAACCCCGCTACAATTTCCAGCTACAATATTGCAGCGAGTTTTGCTCATTCAGAAGAATCGTGGTGCAGACGCCTCAACTGTGCTCACTACGTGGGTAATGAAAATTGTGGGTTAAACATCGACTGCGCAGGTCAGTGATGAGTCTTTATGACGGTTATTCTTGCATTCTCGAAAGGCGGAAGTGAACCCGATAACCGACGGAAACGTCTCGCTAAGTGAGATTTTTTTCCCTCGCGAAAGGCGAGAAAGCGAAGACTTTTTAATTTCTCTACACGTACTGCGTACATAATGTATAGAGGAGGTATTATATTCCACCCAAAAATTTGATACCGAGATTTCAACGGAAATACCTGTTTTGGGCCCCCTGAATAAAAAAAATTGGAAAAAGATCCGCGCGCACGCGTGTTTGTAGACAGCATATCTCAAAAACGAAAATACCATTAAATACCAAACTTGGTATCTCCCAAGGATGCAACACGAAGATATTCAAGAAAATCTCCCCACCCCAAACTACCCTTTACATGGAAAAAAATCCAAAAATGTTGATTTTCTCAAAAATGCCGCTATCCATTTTTATTAAAATCTTTTATATTTAAGATGTTTACATGCCATATAAAATGTATATCTTAAATTTTGTGGGAATAGCGTCTAAAGTCTTCTTTATTCTGGATGATTTTTATTGAATTTTGCAAAACTGATAAATCGTAAGAAACAGACAAAAAATAACTGCATAAAACATGTAGATCACGATAAAACACAATTTATGTCATATATATGTTTTCGAGGAGTTGATCGTATTTGAGGTATTCCTCGTTATCGGTTTCAGCTTTAAAAAGCCAGCACTTTTCTCATACAAGAATTTCTCAACTCCTGACCATACAAACAAAGGAACTTTAGTCACATAGCAACCAGATTTTTCACTGTAACTCCCTTAATTGGCTTCTTCTTACAAGGAAGCAAGTAATAAAAGCTATTTCTACTAATTTTTCCTAATTACCGCGAAGTAAATAGAAGCATAAGGTTTTTAACAATAATTTGATGCAGAGATGTCATGTTATTGGAACACATGAGATTTTTTTGTATTTTTAAAATATTTTTTTTATTGCTTTCGCTCCCTGTGGACAGCGGAATTTGCCATATTTATCATTTTCTGATTAATATTGCTGACGTTCCAGACACTTTTGTCATTAAATGAACTTCGTTAATTTTCGGAATGTTGCTCTTTTTCAATGAACTTAATAAGAACGAAATTACATTGTAGTCAACTATGTTTCTTTTGTTTTGTTTTTGTTTTGTTTTTTGTTTTGCATTTTATAAAATGGAAGGTAAAACGCAAAAAGGAAGTAGAAAAGGGGGACCAAGGGAGGATTATTTGTATCTTGTTTTGTTTATGTTTATTGCATTTCGAAAATGAAATGTCATTCCTATTTCACGTGTTGGTGAATTTTGTTCTTTTCTTTGGTTGTGTTCGTAATTTTAGAGTTAGGTCTATGTGTAACCTTAAAATACTTAATCTTTAAAATTATGCACAAAAATTCTCATTTAATTTAAATTTATATACACTGTTCAAAACACTTCGATTTCCTGTTAAAAAACTGATGTGCTCCATTCACATGACTTTCTCTAGCTCCTCAAACAATTTTTCCTACAAAAGATTACTCTTTTATCTACATAATGCTGATCAAGATAAACATTGCCAGAACTGGTCTTATTACTTACTTCTTTGTAAATAAGGAAATGCACAGGCTAAAGTGATAGTCAGATCTTTTAAAAGCGGTCGCTAGCTGAAGAAGTTGACATTCAGTACTTTTTACTACCTAGGAGTAAAAAAAAAATAAAGTCGAAAAGAAAGATGTCTCCCGTTAGGAAAAAACATTTTAAATAACTTAAAAGTAAAACCAATAACTCGAAATATCTAAGTTTACAAAAAAACAAAAAAAAAAAAAAATGCATATGACATAAATGGTGGAAATGAAAATGGAAACGGAGTTTTATTTATGGACGCTCTTTACTGCTGTTGTTCCCAGCGTCACATTCTATATTGGGCGTGAAAGACCACTTAATTTTGCTCAGAGGCCTCTCTATCATACGCCTGAAAAAATCCATCGTCCTCCGCCGGGTTTTAACCCGCGACCTTGGATTATGAAGTGACATGCTAAACATTACACTACGGAGGGCGAAATAAATGGTGTATCTACATTTTTTGTGTGGTAAGTATTTGTCGATCTATTACGGTTTAACTGTTATACAAAAGTCATCCGAATGAAGAGGTCTTGAGAGGTCATTCCCAGAAAATTCAAGATATGTATTTCGTTTAGTCATGAAGATATCTTAAACATATGACATTTTAATAAAAATTGTTAGAGGTATTTTAGAGAAAATCAAAATTTTCGAAAAGTGTTGCATGTAAAGGGTATTTGAGAAGGGGCGATTTTCTTGAAAATCTTCGTGTTGCATTCTTGGAAGATACAAACTTAAATACCAAGTCTGCTATTTAACCGACTTTTGGTATTTGAGCTATGCTGTCCACTGTCACACACACACACACACACACACACACACATACAAGGACCTTTTACTAAAAATGTCTTTTTTGGAGTCAGAGGACCTCAAAACACATATTTCCGGTTATATCGAATTTTTTGTTGGAATACAACTTACCCTACCTGTTATATGCATAGTACGTGTAGAGAAAGTAATATCGGAAATCTTGGTTAGGTTGGTTGCAGTAGTAGTGCTACTGTAATAATAAATCGGAAACAACAATCGAGACGAGCGCAATCGATAGTTTATATGCGGTTCTGTTACACTGTTAAAAATCTGATGTGATCCATTCAGGTGACTTTCTATAGCTGAGAAACTTTTCTTACAAAAGATTATTCTTTTATATACATCATGCTAATCGAGATAAACACTAGCAGAATTGGTCTTATTAGCTATTTCTTTATAAACAGAAGGGAAGTAAGTTAATACATTAGGCTAAAATATAGTCAATTCCTTTGAAAGCCGGTCGCTATGTGAAACAATTGAACTCCATTATTTTTGCAAGCCAAGAATAGGTAAACAGACGATAGACGAAAGAAAGATCACCCATTGTTTGGGAAGAGTTTAAGTAGCTTAGAATTTAAGCAAATAACACGGAATATCTCGAAAACGGTCAACTCTAAAACAAAAATCTATGGCATAAATTATGTGTTTTAATCATATCTACAGTTTTTGTGTAGTAAGTTTTTGTCTATCTCTAACGGTTTACGCAAATTTAAGCAAAATTCATCAGGAATGAACAGGGCTTCAGGAGCTACTCCCAGAAAATTCAATATATACATTTTATTTGTCATGTAAATATCTTTATTATACAGTATTTTAATCAAAATCGTTAAAGCCATATTTGAGATTCTCTTGAAAATCTTCGAATATCCTATTAGTTTTTGAGCTATGCTGTCCATAGAAACACGCGGACCTTTTTCTAATTTTTTTCGGACTCAATGGACCTCAAAATATATTTTCGGTGAAATCTTGACATCGAATTCTTTTTGGAATGCAATGCCTTTCCTAGTTACTATGTATATTATATGTCACACGTCTAGAGAAAGTAAAAATATGTTATATTGCGATTTAGAATATAAATGATAATGTTAAGAAGGAGAGGCAAAAGCCAATAAAACGATAATCACTTCGGTTTTATCCTTGTACTTTGACATGTTCAGAATACGGTCCAGTAATAATTAGTATAGTTTAGATAATGTAAGTGGGATATCGTAATGAAATAAATAAATAAATAAATGATGCGATTAAAGCAAACAAAATAGCAGTATTGCAACATGATTTATCGCAAATAACAAACAATTGGAAGATTTTGTAGGAATGCTTCCAAGCTATGAGACCAGAGGTAAAATTACACTAGAAACAGAAGCTATTGCATTTCCCCAAAAGTTTGATATCGAGATTTCACCGGAATTACATGTAATACGGCCATTTTGAGTAAAAAGAAATCTGATTTGTTCCTTTCACATAACTTTCTCTACAACTCTGTAACAAATTATTTTTAATAAGCTTATTCTTCTATTTCATGCTAATCAAGATAAATATTAGCAGAAACGGCATTAGTACATAGTTCCTTAGAAGCGCAAGCGAAATAAGGGAATACACTAGTCTAAACCGACAGTCAAATGTTTTAAAATGAAAACCGTTTCTTTGCGGGGCCAGGTTTTGACAAATTCCCGTAGGGAAATGTTTTAAGTATTTTAAAACTGAAACGAATCACCAGGAATATCTCGAAAACGGTCAACGAAAAAAATTGTTTGATATAAATGTGTATTTTCACGAGTAAATTTTTGTCTACCTCTTATGGTTAACCGGTTATGCAAAATTCAGTAAAATTCATTCAGAATGAACGTCTTCAGAATCTATTCCAATAAAATTCAAGATATACATTTTATGTCAGTGTAAATAGCTTTAATATTCGGTATTGTAATGAAAATAGTAGAGAAATTTTGAGAAAATAAAAAAAAAATTCGAAAAATGTTCCATGTAAAAGTAATTGGGGGTTGCAGGATTTTCTAGAAAATATACTGAACTTAAATACTAAGTTTGGTTTTTTGAGCTATGCTGTCCACACGGACATACACAGACATAGATACACACGAACCTTTTTCTAAAAATGTGTTTTTTGGTCTCATAGGATCTCAAAACATATATTTCCCGTGAAATATATCTCAGAATCGAATTTTTGGATGGATTTTGGGTGCAATACAATAGCTTCTCTATACACTATGTACATAGTACGTGTAGAGAAAGTAAACATTAGATGCCGCGTGCGTGTGTGTGAACAGCATAACTCAAAAACGAAAAGTAGCTTGAATACCAAACTTGATATTTAAGTTCAATAACTTACAAGGATGTGGTACGAAGATTTTCAGGAAAATTTCCCCACCCACAACTACTCTTTATTCGGAGATTTAGCAACACTTTATTGATATAAGTGCTATGCAAATGTTGCATACGTGTTTGCCTTATATTACCCCTAGTGATTCATCAGACAATGGAGAAAACCATAACAATTACATATAATTGTACTTCCAAAAGACTTATGCTTCAACCGTTCTGTCCACTGAACACTTCCATTTGTTTCTTACCTTACATAAATTTTTTCCAACACTTCTTACTTCCTTTGAAACACAGCTACCCTGTACATGGAAAATTTTCGAAAATGACTCTAATAATTTTGATTAAAATACCACATTTTTAAATCATTTTTATGAAAAACGAAGTGTATATCCTGTAATTTCTGGGAACAGCCTCCGAATACCTCTTCATTCCTTATTTCGTTTCTACTTACAAGGAAGCAAGTAATAAGTAATGAAATAAATGAAAAACAAAAGCTTTTTAACAATAACTTGTTGCAGAGATGTAGCGAAAGTCCTGTGAATAGAACACATCAGATTTTTAGACAGTTCTTAATATTTCTAGACATATTATAATTATAGATTGTTTTATCTATTTCATGGAGTTCATGCCTTATAGTTTACGATATTCAGTTGTTGCCTTGCTTAGCATCAGTGCTGACAACATGATGACTTACGTGTGGAGTACGAAAACATTCGTCTCTGCTGCTTGCATAATTTCGTCTGGTTTAACAGATTCCATGTTTATGACATTTCAGCTATTGTTTATCTCGATTAGAATGATGTAGATAAAAGGGCAATCTTTTGTAAGAAAATATTGTTAGCGGAACAGCTAGAGCCAGAACTGTGAATGGAACACTTCAGGTGATTTTATTATTTTTACTTTCTCTACACGCACTACGTACATAGTGTATAGAAAAGCTATTGTATTGCACTCAAAATTAGATACTTTTTGGGCATAATACAGCACTTTCTCTATCTTTATGTGTATTATGTACTTTAGTGTTATTGAAAACGAGCAGTTCAATGCCCCATCCACAGCTATTATGGAGACAAGACGAAGCGCTACCTAATCAAAATGCATGAACGCCACTCAAAGTCTTGTAAACAAAAGTTCAAGGATTAGGATGAGCAAAACACCTCTCTTAACCCGTGCTGGGAATATAAGAGTGTCACGTGCAAGTATTAGATTCTCTGAATACAGGAAAGGCATTACTTCTTACCACATCACGCCTCTGGTATAATTACTAATATTAATAGTCTTATTACTTGCTTCCTTGTAAGTAGAAGCGAAATAAGGGAGTAGCATAGGTTAAAGTGATAGTCAAAAGCTGGTTGCTATGTGACTGAAGTTCCTTTGTTTATATGGGCAGGAGTTGATAACGTCCTGTGTGAGAAAAGTATAACTTTTTAAAGTTGAAACCAAAAACCAGGAATATCTCAAAAAAGATCAACTCCATAAAAAATGCATATAACTTAAATTGTGTGTATTAAAGTGCTCATGGTAAGTTTTTTCCATCTCTAACGGTTTAGCAGCTATACAAAATTTGGTAAAATTCTTCCAGAATAAAGTAGTCTTCAGAGGCTATTTCCAGAAACTTAAAGATATACATGTTATTTGTCAGGTAAATATCTTTAATATATGATATTTTAATCAAAATCGTTAGAGACATTTTTGAGAAAATCAAAATATTTGAAAAAAGTTCTATGTAAAAGGTATTTTGGGGTGGGGGAATTTTTCTCAAAATCTTCGTGTCGCATCCCTGGAAGATACTAAATATAAATACCAAGTTTGGTACTTTACCGACTTTTCGTTTTTGAGTTATCGTGTTCAAAGACACACACACACACACACACACACACACACACACACACACACACACGGTCCTTTTTGTGAAAATGCTTTTTTTTGATACAGGAGACCCTAAAACATATATTTCCGGTGAATTTATTATTCTCGGTATCGAATTTTTGAGTGGAGTGCAATACCTTCTCTATACACTATGTACATAGTACGTGTAGAGAAAGTAAAACTTTGATGTGTTGCATTCTCTTGACTTTCTCTACATCTCTGTAACAAATTATTGTTAAAAATCTTATTCTCCTTTCTACTTCATGCTAATCGAGATAAAGTTGCCCTCCGTGGTGTAATGGTTACTCTGCTAACTTCATATACACAAGGTCGCGGGTTCAATCTCATGCGGAGGACGATGGATTTTTTTTCGGTTGTAAAAATTTTAGCATGGCTTCCTTCGGAAGGGAAGTAAAGCTGTTGGTCCCGTGTCATAGATTTACGGCACATAAAAGAACCTCAAGCCTGATAGAGAGACCTCTGAGCAAAATTAAGCAGTCTTTCACGCCCAATATAGAATGGACGCTGAAAACCATAGGAATTAAGGAGCATCCATAAATGACACGCATTTTACATTTAGTCGAGATAAACATTAGCAGAAACGGTTTTATTACTTAGTTCCTTCTAATGAGAATGGAAATAAGGAAATACAATAGGCAAAACCGACAGCCAACTGTTTCAAAATGTGGTTGCTATGGTATAGAAATCCGTTTCTTTGCGTGACCAGGTGTTGATAAGTTCCCGTATAAGTATTTTAAAACTGAAATCAATAACAAGGAATATCTTAAAACGGTGAATTCTAAGAACAAATTCTATGTAGCATAAATCGTGTGTTATAATGAGCTCTACATTTTTTGTCTACGAAGTATTTGACTACCTCTTACGGTTTACCAGTTATGCAAAATTCAGCAAAGTTCATCCAGAATAAAGATACTATTCTCAGAAATAGCAAGACATACATTTTATTTGCCATTTAAATGTCTATAACATAAGTGTTTTAATTAAAATCGTTATAGGTATTTCTGAGAAAATCAAAAATTTTGAAATTTTTTCCATATAAAGGGTAGTTTGATGGGATTGTGCTCAAAATCTTTGTGTCACATCCTTAGAAGGTAACAAACTTAAATGCCAAGTTATAGTGTTCACCGGCACACGCATACAGACAGACCATTTTCGAAAAATGTTTTTTTTTTTTTGTTACAGGGGATCCTGAAAGTGTATTTGCGGTGAAATCTGGTATCGAATTTTTGGCTCTACTTATACATACCTTGTTCTATGTAGAGAAAGTAAAAATGCTAACTCTATTATTGTACTCCTAAATTAACCAAATTTGAATCATTGCATATAACTTTAGCATGTGTTAAATTCTAAATTTCATCTAAGATGAGAACTTTAATTTTTAATGCATATTTAAATGACTACTTCTATCCTTTAGTATAAGGTGCGGCAAAATCCATGTGGACTTTTTTCTCTCTTCTCTACTTTGCATATCGTATAGGCAGAGAAGGTATTGTATTCCACCCAAAACTTCGATACTGAGATTTCAGTTGACCCTGTTTTAGGGTCCCTTGTATCCAAAAACAAATTGTAATAAGAACCGCGAGCGTATGTGGTGTGTGTATGTTTGTTCGTCTCAAAGGATCTGTGAACTCTGTAACTCAAAAACGAAAATAAGTTGAATACCCTCCAGGAAGTTTTGTTATCCTACGAACAATATAAAATAATTTTAACACGTCTATCATACGCTATTTTTACTTTCTCTACACGTACTGTGCACATAATGTATAGAGAAGGTATTGTAATACACCCAAAAATTCGATAGCAAGATTTCACCGGAAATACATGTTTTGGGTCCCCCGGAATCCAAAAAAAGCATTTTTGGAAAAAGGTCCATGTGTACGTGCGTGGTATTTAAGTTCAGTATCCTTCAAGGATGCGTCACAAAGATTTTCAAGAAAATTCCCGCACCCCAACTAACCTTTACATAGAACTTTTTTCGAAAATTATGATTTTCTCAAAAATGGCACTAACGATTTTGTTTAAAATATAGTGTATTAAAGATGTTTACCTGAAAAATAAAATGTATATCTGGGAAAAGCCTCTGAAGACTACTTTATTCTGGATGAATTTTACGGAATTTTGTATAACTGCTAAACCGTAAGAGATGGACAAAACTTACCACACAAAAATTTAGAACATGTTAAAGCACAATTTATGTTATATACATTTTTTTCGTGGTGTTGATCATTTTTGAGATATTCTTTGTTTTTGGTTTCAGCTTTGAAAAACTCATATTTTACTCATACAGGAATTTGTCAACTCCTGTCCATACAAACAATGTAACTTCAGTCACATAGCAACCAGCTTTTGACTATCTTTTTAACTTATAGTACTCCCTTATTTCGTTTCTACTTACAAGGAAGCAAGTAATTAGTAATGAAATAAATGGAAGCATAAGCTTTTTAACAATAACTTGTTGCAGAGATGCAGCAAAAGTCCTGTGAATGGAACACTTCAGATTTTTTAGACAGTTCTTAATATTTATAGACATATTATAATTATAGATTGTTTTATCTATTTCATGGAGTTCATGCCTTATGGTTTGCGATATTCAGTTGTTGCCTTGCTTAGCATCAGTGCTGACAACATGATGAGTTACGTGTGGAGAACGAAAACATTCGTCTCTGCTGCTTGCATAATTTCGTCTGGTTTAACAGATTCCATGTTTATGACATTGAAATCATCTCCCATTTTATAAATTGATACAAGCTTTCGGAGTCATAGCCTACTTGAATGAGGCCGGCCGCGGACGCATAAACCAACGTTGAGCTACATTGGGGTGTTATAATTTTATAACAGTAAGTGACAGAATTTTCTACTTTTAACGCTGCTGGCAAACGATCTACTTTTAGCATCAACCCTATAACAGGAAGTTAAGTCACATGGAACCCAGAAATTAAAGTACATTTGCATCATTGCAGATGTTTTCAAATGCGCAATATCTAGAACTAATTGCAATCGCCTTGGTGGTTTACCGAAATACATGAATCAGACGAGAGAAGTTTATTGTGACTCGAGATGTTGAGTAACATTATGAAAACCTGTGACGATCAATTTGTGTCACGACGACTATAACCTCAAATCTGAATCTACGTATGTTCAAACCTTAAGATATGTTGCATTACACATGTTCTTTACATGTTCTGCAAGTGCACTATTCTTTCGAAAGATTCTTTTTCTATCTACACCATGCTACACGAGATAAACTACTTAGTTGCATATAAGTAGAAAGAAAATAAAGCAATATGCCTTAGATAAATCTTTTAAAATCCGATCGATATGTGAACAATTGAAGTTCGGTTCGCTTTACATTTCCAGAAAAAACAAAAGAGAGATGATGAGCCCGCCTGGGTAGTGTGGTGGTAGCGTGTCTGCCTCACATTCAAAAGGTTCGAATCTCACTTAGGGTGAGTTTCCCGTATAAGGTTTTTTTTTGGGGGTTTCCCTTATCCTAAGAAGACGAATGTCGAGTAACTTTAAGCTCCATGGACCCCGAGATCATTTGAGTATCATTTTACCAATTCAATTTCAAGGTTAAAGGACGTTAAACTACAATAAAAAAAAAAAATTGAAACGAAGGGTGACCCCGTTTGAGAAGATGCATAGTTTAAAATTGAAACCAATAAGAAGGAATATCTCGGAAATGGTCAACTCTGCAACAAAAATTTATATGGCATATATTGTGTGTTTTAACAAGATTTAATTGTTGTGTAATAAGTTTTTATGTATCTCTTACGGTTCACCAGTTTGCAAAATTCAGCAGAATTCATTCAGAATAAACAGATCTTCAGAAACGGTTCCCAGTAAATCCAAGATATATGTTTTATTTGTGATGTAAATATCTTTAATGTATGGTATTTCAATCAAAATTGTAACAGGCATTTTTCAGAAAAACAAAATTTTCAAAAAATGTTTCCATATGAAGGGTAGCTTGGGGTGAGAGGATTTTCTTAAAAATCTTCGTGTAGCATTGTTCGAAGATACAAAATTTAAACACCAGGTTTGGTATTTAACGGTTTTTTATTTTTTTGAGCTTTGGACAGACAGACAGACACACACACACACACACACACACATGGCCCTTTTTCTATACATCTTTTTTTGGCCTCAGGATACATAAAAAATGCATTTCCGGTGTAATCTCGATTTCGAATTTCTGAATGGAATAAAATGCTTCCTTTATACAATACGTACAAAGTACGTATAAACTGTAGAAAAGTAAAAATCTAATAAGTTCCATTCACACGACTTTCTTTCTAGTTCTGCAAATAGCAGAAAGTTTACAAAAGCATATTCTTTAATGTGCATCATGTTAATCAAGATAAACATTAGCAGAAATGCTCTTATTACTTGCTTCCTTGTAAGCAGAAGGTAAATAAGGGAATTCCCTAATGATTGTCGGATCCTTTAATAGCTGGTCGCTGTGTGAAACAATTGATATTCGGTTCTCTTTGCATGCTAGGAGTGAAACAAAAGAAAAGGAAACCAGGGAGGATTTCCAGTTTGAGAAGAGTATAAGTAGTTTAAAAATGAAACCAATGAATATCTTGGAAACGGTTAACTCTAACACAAAAAAGTCTAAGTGTCCCATTCACATAAGTTTTCTATAGCTCTATTGCAAATTATTGTTGAAAAGCTTATTCTTTTATCTACTTCATGCTCATCGAGATAGAATTGTTAGAAATGGTCTTATTACTTGCTTCCTTGTCAGTAGAAGGGAAATAAGGGAGTACCATAGCTAAAGTGATAGTCAAATCCTTTGAAAGATGGTTGCTACGTGATTTAAATTCCTTTGCTTGTTTGGCCAGGAGTTGAAAATTCCCGTATGAGAAAATTGTATCTTAAAGCTGAAACCATTAACAAGGAATATCGGCCAGGTCTATAAAAGCAATGTGTATGCCATGAATTATGTGCTTAACAAGTTCTACATATTTTTTTGCAGCAAGCTTCAGTCTATCTCCTACGCTTTACCAGTTATGGAACATTCAGAAAAAAATTCATCCAGAATAAAGAGGTCTTCATATTATATTCCCAGAAAATTCAAGATATAAATTCTCCATATTCGTCATATAAGTATATACTATATACGATATTTTAATAAAAATCGTCATTGCTATTTTTGAGAAAATCAACATTTTTGAAAAAGTTTCCATATAACAATAGTTGGGTGGGGAATATTCTTGAAAATTTTTCTGTTGCATCCTTGGGAGATACTAAACTTAAATACCAAGTTTGGCATTTAACGTTTTTGAGCGATGATGTCCATAGACACACAAAGACGGACCGACATTCACACACACTGACCTTTTTCTAAACAGGCTTTTTATTCAGGGGTCTCAAAACGTGTATTTCAATGACATTTTTGTGTGCAATAAATACCTTCTCTATACACTAGGCTCATAGTATGTGTAGAGCAAGAGGAAATGTATACGACATAAATGGTGTGTTTTTACAAGATCTATATTTTTTAGGAACATTTTTTTCTAAGTCTTATGTTTACCAGTTCTGTAACATTTAGAATGAGAAGTACTTCAGAGGCTATTCTCAGGTAGATATGTAGTTTATTTGTTATGTAAATATATTTAATATACGGTATTTTAATCAAAAACATTACAGCTATTTTTTAGAAAAACAAAAATTCCGAAACATTTTCCATGAAAAAGGTAGTTTAGAGCGGAGGCATTTTCTTGAGATTCTTTGTGTCGCATCCCTGGAAGATGTTGTACTCAAATACCCAGTTTGGTATTTAATGCACTTTTCGTTTTTGAATTACCTATGCTGTTCACACTCTGACCTTTCTCTAAAAATGTAATTTTTGAATTCGAAGGAGCTCTAAATTTCGGTATCAAATTTTTGGGTGGAATACTGCACATTCTCTACTTACGATATTCGCTGTGCCTTGTTACCTTATTCAGAATAGCAATAATGTTAACAATGCTTAGAAAGAAAATCCACAGTCAGAATTTCATAGATGACAGGCTAATGAATATGAGGTTTATAACAGCAAGAAGATGTTTAGTGGTTGATGACATTTATGCACCAGAAAAGGGGTAAGAAGGAGGAAGCAAATGCTTTTGTAAGAATGACAAAATGTAGACACGATACATAAAATTATTATTTAGTATTGGCTCAACACTATAATGATATAGTTGACAAAATGCCAGTAGAAGATATAATGATAGATAACTGGAAATAACATCTGAATATACATAAGAAAGGTTTAAGAAAGTTTATAAGCTTTAACATCCTGAAAATCACGGATATATCCTTTAAGCATAAAACGTTTATACATATACATGGTGCAGTAAGGACACATATCAAATTAAAGGTTATGTAATGGCAAATAAAGATCCTGATGTGTTCCATTTACATGACTTTCTCTACTTGTTCTACAAACTATTCCTAAAATGATTATTGACTATTTCTACTCTATACTATCGAAATAAGCATTAGCAGAATAGTCTTATTACTCAGTTCCTTGTAAGTATAAGAGAAATTGGGGAATACACTAGGCTAAAGCGATAGACAGAAGTTTAAAGGCTGTTGCTTTTAGATTATGATTGAAATTCGTTTCTTTGCATGACCAGGAGTAAAACAAAAGAAATGCAACGACATCCTGTTTGACTAAAGTAAAGGCATTTTAAAACTGAAACAAATAACAAGAAATATCTCGGAAACTGTTAAATCCACAATGAAAATATAAAAGACGTTGTTTTCACGAAATTTGCATTTTTATGTAGTAAGTTTGTGTCTGTTACGGTTTAATAGTTATGCAAAAATCATTCAGAATGACGAGCTCTTCGGCTCTTATTTGTCATGTAAATATCTTCAATATAAGGGTTTTTAATCAAAATCATTAGTTATCTTTGAGGAAATTTTAACATTTCCCATATAAAGTGTAATTTGAGATGCGGGGATTTTCTTAAAATCTTGTGTCGCATTCTTGAGAGATACTAAACTTAAATACCAAGCCTTTTGATTTTTGACTTATGCATGCACATACACAGTGAAGTTTTTGTTTTTCTAAAAATGCTATTTGTTTTATTTTTTTTTTTAAATTTATTTTTATTCACACGTCTCAAAACATATATTTCCTATGAAATTCCGACTTTTAGGGCGGAATGCAGTATCTTCTCTACCGATTATGTATATTGTGCATTCTGATAGAGAAAGTAAAAATTGAGTGCGCTAATGCAAGACTCAAGATTTTTTAGAAATTAGATATCAGTTCGGATTTTCACAGGCTATCACAAATATGGTTTCATGAAAGATAAAGATGCAATCAAATTTATTGGATCCCGCCGTGGCCGAGTGGATACCAAAATTTTGATACCGAGACTTCACCGGAAATATATGTTATGAGAGTACTGAATAAAAAAAAAAAATCATAGAAAAATGTCTGTGTGTAGCATAGCTCAAAAACGAAGAGTACGCTCAATACCAAACTTGGTGTTAACAATATCTTCCAAGAATGCGACACAAATATTTTCAAGAAAACCCCCCACCCCATCTAGCCTTTATATGGGAACTATTTCGAAAATTTGAATTTTCTAAAAAATGGCTGCAACGATTTTGATTAAATCGTATATTAATGATATTTAGATCACAAATAAACTATATATTTTGAATTTTCTGGGAATAGCTTTTGAAGACCTCTTTAATTTGGATGAAGTTTTCTGAATTTTGCATTACTGATAAACCATTAAAGACAGTCACAAACTTGCCATACAGAAAATGTATATTTCGTAAAACACACAATTTGTATCAAATACATTTTCTTTTTTTTGTAGAGTTGACCATTTTGAAGATTTTCCTTATTATTGGTTGCAATTTTAAAATACTTTAACTTTTCACATACGGGAATTTGTCAACTGGCAATGCATAACAATGGATTTCAAACACATGGCAACAGCTTTTAAATCTTTTTAGCCTTGTGTATACCCTTATTTCCCTTTTCCTTACAAGAAAGCAAGTAACAAGGTAATTTCTGCTAATGTTTATCTCAATTAGCATGACGCAGATAGAAGAATAAGCTTTTTAACAATAATTTGTTACAGAGATGTAGAGAAAGTCATGTAAATGGAACGCATTAGATTTTTTTTATGAATTGTTCATGTTTGAGAAATTTCTCGCCCCATAGGATAGGGTACTCTCTGAGAGTATTCGTCACCGAAGCTGAGATTAATGTACCTTCGCTCGTACAGTTTGCAGATCGAAGCAACCGATGGTTGGACAGAAAGACCGCAGCCCCCGCCTCACATAAGGTCCAGGAGCAGTTCTCATCCCGGCAACCAGCCGAAATCGTGGGACGGAGACAGCCACTTTCAACATACTTTTTCCTTGCCACGCCGCACCGAGCACCATCGTCGACACTTCCAACACTGAAATGATACGAAAATGGAAACTATATGGAGGGACAGAAAATTTAGATTTGAAAGAAACCTATCCAGCCTGCAACACCCAAAATTTTCATGGATCAGGTAGGCCGGATTTACTGGTATACTTTTATGTAATAGCGTTGTTTATTTAGAAATATAAAGTGGTTTCATGTTTACAGTTTTATTAAAATTTACTGGCAATTTTATTTTAAAAACCGAAATAACCAGCTTATTAACACTAAATATTATTGGTAACAAATTTGCAGTCCTGTTTTTATCATATCAACATTTAATTTAACTATATGCAAGAGAACTTAAGAAAGGGGATTATTTATATCAGAATTGGTTAATAAGAGAAATAAACTAGTCAAAATAGAAAGACACAGAAAAAACGTCATTTATACGAAGATCATTTCAGAAGTCATGACAACTATTTTATATATTCCCAATAACTGAATATACGGTTATTGCTATGTATAAATTTGAAAATATGTTGTACACAGAATGGGAAGTCACCACCCGATGACGTCTGAAGGTATTGGTAGGTGCCAGTAGACACATGCAAACGTTAGTATCCTAGAGACTGTGTTCCAAGGCGAATGTCACTACCGGGAAACATGCAAGTCAGTTAGAAATTCAATGCAATGCCGGCGGCATGTTGCTCAGTGGCAGAGCAACCGGCTGGAGACCGGAAGGTCCGGGAGATCCCGGCTATGGCACTGAATTTTTCTCCACCTATTCAATGGCACTAAAGTTGAACAGTGAGCATACATAAAAATCTGATGTGTACCATTCACATGACTTTCTCTGTACCTCTGCAACAAATATTGTTAAAAAGCTTATCCTTCTACTTATTTCATGCTAATCAGAAAGAAAAAAAAAAAAAATAGCAGAAACAGTCTTATTACTTGCTTTCTTGTAAGTAGAAGCGAAATGAGGGAGTACCATAGGTTAAACTGGTAGTCAAAAGCTATGTTACTAAAATTCCATTGTTTGTATGGACAGGAGTTGACACATTCCTGTATGAGAAAAGTGTTTTTCCACGCAGAAACCAAAAACAAGGAGTATCGCCAGAAAACGATCAACTCCACGAAAAAATGTATATGACATAAATTGTGTGTTTTAACGTGCTCTACATTTTTCGTGTGGTAAGATACAGAATAAAGTACTCTTCAGAGGCTATTCCCAGAAAATTCAAGATATACATTTAATTGTCAGCTAAGTATACGAAATGTTAATCAAAATCGTTAGAGCCATTTTTGAGAAAATCAAAATTTTCGAAAAAAAGTTCCATGTAAACTTAAATACCAAGTTTTGTATTTTACCGACTTTTCGTTTTTGATTTATCGTGTTCACAGACACACGGACACACACACGGACCTTTTTCTGAATATACTTTTTTTTGGATACAGGGGACCCTAAAACATATTTCCGGTGAAATCTCGGTATCGAATTTTTTGATGGAGTGCAATACCTTCTCTATACACTATGTACATAGTTCGTATAGAGAAAGTAAAAATTGCATTTCTTGTGTCAAAGGTGTGTGGAACCCTTGAGGGATTATTTTGAAGGTCGTTAGCTCGCCTACTCTTCTATGCATCTTTCAATGTCCCGTACCCATCTCAATTTAGTACGAACATTGAGAAGAATATTCCAGCGCCTTTTAATCGTATATCCTGAGTTTTACTGACTGATAAAAATAGTTTCCATGACTTCTGAAATGACCCTCGTATATAAAGAAACAATCACAAAGCAAAGGAAATTCAGAGGTTGAAAGAAGCCTACCCAGCTTCACCCTCGACTTAGGGAACCCCCGAAAAACTTGATGGGTCAGGCGAACCCTTGTCCTCTCGAATGAGGGCCACAGACAAAACCGACTGAGGCACCCCGCTGTTCGGTGCCGCCTCATTATATTCAGTTCAGAAACTGCTCAGCTTCATTAAAAGGTCAGTAGAGGTCATCTAGGTCAAGCATTTCATTTGGTAGATGTTAGACGCCGATACAATTCAGTGCATTACTTATACTATAACGTGACATCCTTTTGTTAAATTAACCTAATAGGAGCTAATGAAAATTAATGTGAAAGCACATAAGGATTCTTTCAATTGTTTTTAGTTCGTGGCGAATCAGACCTGGACGCGCTCCAAACACACTGAGAGTAAGCAAATCTCTTTGGCAAATTGTGTTTGGGTGCCAGAAACTGACCTACTCCTTTTTGTATTAAAGGATTATAAAAGTATACTATTTTACTCTCTCAGTCAGCTTAGAAGATAATAATCAGCTGCTATAGCAAAACTGCTTACGTCAACGAATATCTGCGGAAGCAAAACGCAGTTCACCAATGGAAATTTCCCTCACGATAAGCCGCCATTTTCGCAGTCAATTGTAAAATATTTTTGATAAAACGAAGATATAAACCCGGAAAAATAAACATTGATGATATCAGAGAGACAGGCTTAGTCAAGGTTATAAGGGCTTTTAAAAGAGCCTTGACTTTGAGTGACTTATGCGTCATGTTGGGGCCAAGCGCTCTTTCTAAAGGGGTGAAGTGCATGTTTTAATCTGTTGTTACACAGACTTAATTATCTTAGGTTGCTCTATATCACTCATGATGTGTTGCACTTATATATTTTCTCTACTCATTTTTGTTTATTTTTTCGACTACTTACCTGTTATAGGTAATGAGTATTACTGCGAAATTAATTTATAAACCAGTAGGAAATGTTAAGAAATGTTAAGATTAGCATGAAGTAGATTTAACAAGTTTTTCAACAATTTATTAGAGAGATGTTGAGAAAGTCATGTGAACGGAACACATCAGATTTTGTATTAAGATTTTTTTATTATGGTAGAAAAATTATTACTTTTCGTGATTATTATCCTGATTTTTTTTAATTTCTCAAAATTGAATCATTGCTTCGTGAAAGTGTACCTGAAATTTTTAATGTATTATTAAATTAAATATTTTAAACAAGTTTGTAAAAATTTGCATCATTGGAACATTTTGAGTATGGATAAAATTTATAAAATGTTTGGGAGAAAACAAGGTTTTGGGCGTGCGTTTTAATAAGCGTGCGTCTGTTTATTTATAGCTTCAGTTGATTGTGAATTCCAGTTGACTAAGCGGGAAAAATGATATATTTTCTTAAAATTTATAATTCATATTTCATATTCTTTGTTTTTTTAATTTTTCTCAATTTGTGGTCAAATTTCACAGATGTATCACCTTAAGAACATCAAGTAGTTCTTTTACAGCTACAAGGAAGAGGGTAGAATCTAGAAACCGTCACGTAGATGTTGGTCCAACAATGGATTCGAACACGAGTCCGGAAGAAAGAAAGTGCAAACTCAGAACAAAGTGCATTTATCCAAGAAGCGGCAAAAAGTTATGTCCCGTTACCATTTATGTCAGACTGTGCGGCTTGTGAAACAGACAAAGACAGTAATAAATTTATCTGAGGCTGTATCAATGCCACAAATTAACGGCACACAAACCCCTCTATGTGAGACCATCAGTGCATGTCCGTTTTTATGTATCTTGTGTGTTTAAAGAAGAGGATAAAAGCCGATAGTTGCTTCGAATGGGGATCAATGACTTATATCAGGCCGTAATCTGAATGACGCTGACACTAATCCAGCAGTTTACCCTTTTGAGGCAGTACCTACTGATGACTGCAAGAAGATTTAAATAATTAACAAGCAAGATAATGTAAATACATATATGTAATATAGAAATAAGATTATATTATTAGAGGATATTAGCATAAGCTTAACTATAAAAAAGAAAACTTAGCTGAAACTATGTCATGGAAGAAGAAATCCTTCCCAAGGTTTTTGTAGACAATAGTCAGGCAGCTGGGGTGAACTGTATAAAATGTCCTTGAGTTAAAAACACTACGCAAGTCTAAGAAAGGGCGGTGAGATAATAAAAATGCGAAAGTTACTGGGGAGCTATAAGCCTATGTGAGATACTAGGTTAGTTTTTATTGGCTCATGAGAAGAGATGCTTCGCGGTAGGGCTTCTTATCCCTTTTCATTCCTGTTGTCACGTGGCAGGAAATTTCCAGAAGCCGTTGCATGTGCAAAAGTACCGCAGGTGTTGAGAAACACACTAAGGTTTTACCATGCCGGGATTCGACGACATACTGGCACAGGGGTAACAGCTGCGATGTCAAAAGAACTTGCGTGTCCAGTAACCAGGAGTAACAATGGATGCCTACAATCAGTAATGATTATGAAGCAAGTCGTTCACACACATTCGGCGATTACGCCGGCAGGATCTAGTCATAATATACATATTTTCATAGATTTAGTAGATAATAATTGGTATTCGTAACATTATCATTCAAAATTGCAAAAAATGAAAATTGTTATTGCATTAACACATCATCTCTTTAACTTGATGAAAATAATTTAATCGTAATGTAACGCCAACGGTATGAAAATTAATTGGTAACCAAAAAATTGCACATTTATATCACTGAATATGAGCAGGCATCTTGGTAATTAAATAATATCGAACTCAATTCAAAGGAAACGTTCTTATCCTTTTAATGTCGTACTCACTTGTACGGCTTGCATAATGACGCTGCAGATGGAGCTTTCTGAATGCAGAACCTTGCCGAAAACTAAACCAGCATTCCGCCGCTTTCTATAAATAAGAAATATCCCTGCTAGATAAGCATAAACGTAAAAGTCGATTGCTTGCGTGTTGGATTGCTTTCTGTTTCCGGCATTATAAACTGACATACGACAGTATACAAAGAAAAGATACAATTCCTGTTGTCACGTGTTTACGCACGGGACAAGCATATTTGCTTCCCACAAAATCAAGCGAACTCGTAACGCCTGCATTAATGAATAGAGCCCGGATTTGTATGTCTAATCAAATTGTAAAAAATATCCATGGAGACATACACAGTATGTGAAATATTATTGCCATAACAAACAAGAAACAAATAAACAAATTAAATAAAATGTATTTTATAGGTAATTTTTCACCAACACTTACACCGTGGCATAATAGACTGGAATGGGAAACTCTAGTTCCAGGCCAGAAAATGTGCCCGGGTTCGACTCCAGTTATGAGGGCAGACTTAAAATCCCTGGTGTTCGAACGGTGTCTATAAAGCATCCTGCGGAAAGTAAGGAGCTGCGGCAGACAGCGAGCGACCTCCCCACGGACCTACATTTATTTTTATTTCTATTTTCTCTATTGTTCTATACAATACTTGTATAGGATTATTTCCACATATCTTCACTAGAAACTAGTCCTATAGCAATAGCCCTTTCACTAGCCTTATACCAGTAAATATTTTATTATACTGATGACCAGATTTTACAGCAGCAATTACCTATATATTACACCAAAGCGCAATACACTACAATTTCACTGTATTTACAAATATTTATCTTTAATGATGATAACTTTAACGGGATGAATACGGTCAGATCGAAAATTATAAATGAGACAAATTTAGAACAAGTATTCCATTTCAACTATCTAGAATCTGATATTAGTTTTAAATATGTCAAACACATTGAGGAGAAGGTTAATAGATTTCAAGCTATCTATGGAACAATTGGAAGAACATTGCGTGCGAAAAAAAAAAAAAAAAAACAAGAAAGGAAACACAAATGGAATTCTATAAACTTATGGCTGCGCCTACTCTTATATATGGTTCCGAATCATCGGCAGTAAGAAAACGAAAAAAAAAAAAAAAAAAAAAAAAAATACGCATTCAGGCAACAGAGTTGAAGTTCATGTGATGTGTAAAGACATGCACTAAAACGGATAAAATAAGGAATCAGCCAATATGATCAGCTTAAAAAACATTTTGCGTTAATGATAAGATTGACGAAAATATAATGAAATGAAAGGACCATATTCACAGAATGACAGAGAATAGGTTATAAAAACAAACAAACAAAACAAAGATATAAGTTGATTGTAAAGAGAGATCTAGGTACACCTCGTAAGAAGTGAATAGGAAATAGAGACTGGAACAGGTGAATAATACACTAATAATGACGATAATAATTATTAGTCCCTAAATATTAACAATAATAATAAATAGAGTCAGACTGAAAAACGCAATGCCATAGCCGGGATTTAAACCACAGATCTCCCGGTCCCTAGCCGGTTGCTCTACCACTGAGCTACGATGGCAATTATTATTATTATTATTATTATTATTGTTGTTGTGTATAATACAATAAATAATAATTATTATTTTAATGGTTTCTTCACACAAGCCGTGTGTAGGATAGGAGTTGGACAGGTAAAGTCAGACAGAAAGCAGCAGCAGCAGCAGCAGCAGCAGTAGTAGTAGTAGTAGTAGTAGTAGTAGTAGTAGTATACTCGTACCCCGCCACCATTAGCGCACGAGGTGCATCGAAACCACAGTGTCCACTGGTTTCGGGATTTAATGCTACATTAATCTAGGTGTGCGAACTAGATTGAATCTAGTTAAAATGAAATCTGTTCATCTAAGCAACTCTAAAAATATGGATTCGATACTAACCTTGGTCTTTTTCAACCTTCTCGCCCCTCATACACGTAGAGACCAAACTGGGATTTGAATGGAGTCGGGATTGTCACAACTACTTCAATATCTATGGATTCCACACTAATATTGAGCATTCCTTTTTACTTTCTCTATACGCACTATGTACATAGTGTATAGAGAAGGTATTGCACTCCACCAAAAAATGCAATACCGAGATTTCACCGGAAATATATGTTTTAGGGTCCCCTGTATCCAAAAAAAGTATTTTCAGAAAAAGGTCCGTGTGTGTGTGGCCGTGTGTCCCTGTCTCCGTGTGTCCGGGTGTCTGTGAACACAATAACTCAAAATGTCGAAAAGTCGGTAAAATACCAAACCTGGTATTTAAGTTTAGTATCTTCCAGGGATGCGACACGAAGATTTTGAGAAAAATCCCCCCACCCCAAACTACCCTTTACATAGAACTTTTTTCGAAAATGTTGATTTTCTAAAAAATGGCTCCAACGATTTTAATTAAAATATCGTATATTAAGGATATTTACCTGACAAATAAAATTTATATTTTGAATTTTCTGGGAATGGCCTGTGAAGACTACTTTATTCTGGGCCAATTTTACGGAATTTCGCATAACTGCTAAACCGTAAGAGATGGACAAAAACTTACCATACAACAAATGTAGAGCACTTTAAAACACACAATTTATGTTATATACATATTTTTCGTGGAGTTGATTGTTTTTGAGATATTCCTTGTTTTTGGTTTCAGCTATAAAATACATACTTTTCTCATACAGGACTTTGTGAACTCTTGTCCATACAAACAAAGCTTTTGACTATCACTTTAACCTGTGGTACTCCCTTATTTCGCTTCTACTAACAAGGAAGCAAGAAATAAGGCTATTTCTGCTAATTTTTTCTCGATTAGCAGGAAGTAAATAGAAGCATAAGCTTTTTAAAAATAATTTATTGCAGATATATAGAGAAAGTCATGTGAATGAAACACATCAGGTTTTTTATTACATTTCATTCTTACCACTCCCACAGTGCTCCTTTTCAAATTATAACTCATATGTTTATCGAGATTTGTCGAATTTATTCTATGGTGTTTCTGGAGCTTACATGCATACACTTACGTAGATGTACATTAGTTTTCATACTACATATTATGCAAAGACTTTATTAAATAAGCTCTAGGAGAATTATATATAACAATATTATTTATTTTTGCAGTTTGTGAAGGGACTTTGGTCTTATCAATTTTATTTTTGTTGGAAGAAATCAAAGGGATGAAGGAGAGTAAATTAATTTCTAAGCCTATTGATGCTCATACTAATCTCTTGTTACCTAAAGGGTAAAGGTATAACTTAATACAGCATATAAGGAATAACACATACATTTTTGTACTATATATGTTTACAGGAATAATTTTATTTGAATGAAAGTAAAAGTTAAGCCTTCTCTTTTTACATGAATAGCTTTAACTGAATAAAAGTAAAACTGAAACTCTTTCTTTTAAAAGGAATAGTTTATTTAAATAAAAGAAAACTCTTCTAAAACTAATAGTTTGAGTAGATAAAAGTTAAGTTAAGGTTTTTCTTTGAAAATGAATAGTTTATTTGAATAAAAGGTTTTCTCTTTTTAGGTTGGGTTTTTTCTTATTAGAAAAATCTGATGTGCTCCATTTATATGAATTTCTCTACATCTCTGTAACAAATTATTGTTAATAAGCTTATTCTTATATTTAATGGTTAGCAGAAACGGTTTTATTACTTAGTTCTTTTATAAGTACAAAAGAAATAAGGGAATACACTAAGCTAAACCGATAGTCAAATGTTTTAAAATGTGGTTGCTATGGGAATAAAATCCGTTTCTTTGCGTGGCCAAGCGTTGACAAGTTCTCGTATAAGAGAAGTTTAAGTATTTTAAAACTGAGATGAATAACAAGGAATATCTCGAAAACGGCCAACTCCACGAAAAATATGTATACGACATAAATTGTGTGTTTTGATCTACATTTTTGTGAAGTAAGTTTTTGTCTATCTCTTAAGGTTTACCAGTTATGCAAAATTCAATAAAAATCAAACAAATCAAAATTAATCAAAATCGTTAGAGTCATTTTTGAGAAAATCAAAATTTTCGAAATTTTTTCCATGTAAATGGTAGATTGGGATGGGAGATTTTCTTAAAAATCTTCATGTCGCAACCTTGGAAGATACCAAACTTAAATACCAAGTTTGGTATTTAACGGTATTTTCGTTTTTGAGCTATGCTGTCCATAGACACACACACACACACACACACACACACACACACACACATTCCGGCCTTGCTCCAAAATTTTCTTTTCTTTTTTTTTGATTCAGGGGGACCCAAAACATGTATTTCTGGTGAAATGTCGGTTTCAAATTTTTGGGTGAAATACAATACTTTCTCTATACACTATGTACATAGTACTTGTGGAGAAAGCAATAACAATTGGACTTGCTCTTTTTAAATTAATGATTTATTTGGAAAAAAAGAGGTTTCTCTTTTATATTAGGTTTTCTCTTTTTAAATGAACGGTTTATTTGAATAAAAGTCAAAGTTAGGTTTTCTCTATTAAAATGAATGTTCGATTTCATTAAAACTTAGGCTTTCTCTTCTAAAATGAATAGTGTATTTGAATAAAGTCAAACTTAGATTTTTTCTTCTTAAATGAATGGTTTATTTTAATAAAAGTCGAAGTTTAGTTTTCTCTTTTCACAGGAATGATTTTATTTGAAAGTAAAAACTTGATGTGTTTCATTCATATGACTTCCTTTACATCTCTGTAACAAATTATCGTTAAAAAGCTTATGCTTCTATTAACTTCATGCTAATCAAGAAAAAAAAAAAATAGAGAAATAGTCTTATTACCTGCTTCCTCGTAAGCAGAAGCGAAATAAGGGAGTACCATAGATCAAAGTGATAACCAAAAGCTGGTTGCTATGTGACTGAAGTTCCTTTGTTTGTATGGACTGGAGTTGACAAATTCCTGTATGAGAAAGGTATGTTTTTCAAAGCTGAAACCAAAAACAAGGAATATCTAAAAAAAAACGATCAACTCCACGAAAAAAAAGTATATTATATAAATTGTGTGTTTTAACGTGTTCTACATTTTTTGTGTTGTAGGATTTTGTCCATCTTCTTCGGTTAAACAGTTATGCAAAATCCCTTAATATTCATCCAGAATAAAGTAGTCTTCAGGGGCTATTCCCAGAAAATTTAAGATATACATTTTATTTGTCACTTAAATATCTTTAATATACGGCATTCTAATTAAAACCGTTAGAGCCATTTTTGAGAAAATCAACATTTGCGAAAAATGTTGGTAGTTTGGTGTGGGGGGATTTTTCTCAAAATTTTCGTGTCACATCCCTGAAAGATACTGAACTTAAGCATCAAATTTCGTCTTTTACTGACTTTTCGTTTTTGAGTTATCGTGTTCACAGACACACGGACACACTGACACACGAACCTTTTTCTGAAAATGCTTTTTTTTTGGATACATGGATCTTAAAACATATATTTCCGGTGAAATCTTGCTATCAAATTTTTGGGTGGAGTGCAATACCTTCTCTATACACTATGTACATAGTACGTGTAGAGAAAGTAAAAATAAGCATTTCTATTTTCCATGAAAGGTTTTATTTGATAATAAAAGTAAAGTTTTCTATTTTTACTTGAATGGTTTTCATAAATGCTATTGACAATTAAAGTTTATAGAACTGTTCTTCGGTATGGAATTAGGAATTATGTTTGAATTAATATCAATAAAATCTGAATATTCATAATGATTTTAGCAGTCACATCAGGATGAGGCAACCTTCAGGTATACTCGATACTGTCATCGCACTGTTGCTAACTACTTAATTCAGTGTCAAGCTAGTTTTAAATTGACATATGACCAAAACAATGACCTTCATCAACGTTACACCATTGTGAGCAACAGCTGGGGTCAAGAACGTCTATAAATTGTTGTATAACGTGTGCCATAAGCACTGATTCACTTTGGGGTACGTGCAGTTCATCGTACTTGTGCATGGCGGCATGAATATGTATGGTGTCTAATCTCGATCACGCCACCGCCCACTCCAGCTCCATTTTGTACGTGGGCAAGTACACGTGCTGGGACGCCTCCGCCAGAAGGGGGACCGTAATTCCATGCAGACCTCTCGGCACTTGGCCATTGATGAGCTCTCCACACGTGGACAGTCAGTTGGGTAATGCTTTGCGACACAAATATTGGCAGACGTGCCTTTAGAAGGCGCTGCACAGAACATCATGATATCCCTACGCAAGTTTAGCTCTTGAAAAGATCAACGGTCTATTTCCCTTCATGGTTGCGTAGTGTTTGTTAGACGCCACCAAAGAAAACATTCGTTCTCGCCAGCATGATAAGGTTTTGTAATATTTAATAACATTAAATATTTGAGGATTTTATATAACTTTTGTTTTAATAATTGCTAATGGATTATGTTCTTTAGGTTTATTTAGCTAATATTTGTTCTCTCGTAACGTCCAGGGAACAAGCCCGTGGATTTTCCATAAGGATATTGTAAACCGACCCCTTTTCTTACGCCACTTACGCCCGCAACCCCGAAAGAGCCCGCCTGGGTAGTGTGGTGGGGGCGCGTCTTGCTCGCATTCAACAGTTCGCAAGTTCGAATCTGCTTAGGGTGAAATACCGGATAAGATTTTCGCCGGTCCCTGTGGTCGGTCCGCTAAAGTACCTAGCGTTGGTGCTTCGTGGCACAGGGGATCTTTTTTTTTTTTTTTTTTTTTGGTAGTGTTTAGCGCCCGCTTTTGCTACTTGTGGCACAGCAGGCGTTGACATTGGTGATACATGAAATGAAGATGGAGCACCGGTGGAATGTGATTGCGGGGGAAACCGGAGAACACGGAGAAAACCACTCCTGCACCGCTTTGACCACTACAAAACTCACATGCGGTCGCTTGAGATCGAACCTGGGTCGTCTAGGTGAGAGGCGAGTGGTCTGACCGCTCGGCCACGGCGCTGCCGCACGCAGGAGATCGTGGGTTTGAGTGTCACCTGAGCATGAGTATTTGTGTTTGTAAATGTGTACATGTATGTGTATTTGTGAGTAAAAAGAAAACGGAAAACAAAGGAAATGTAGGTAAAATAGGAGAAAAAGGAATAAAGAGGGGAAAAAAATGAATACAGCTCTGGAGTCCCTCCGAAACTTATTTTGTTAAAAAAGGTGGCGAGGGGGGGGGGGACTACCGAAAAACCTCGTTTGGGCCGATAGCCATCTAAACAGTTCGGTTTAGTATTGGAGGTTATTGAGGCATCTCACAACCCCAGCAGGCGACTACACTGATGATGCATGGAATTCGATGGTGGGGGAAACCAGAGAAACCAGAGAATCCCCTGCGCCGCTTAGTCCATCACCTCTTATATATATATATATATATATATATATATATATATATATATATTAAATACTTAGTATACACTTAGTTTTCTTTTCGTTTAAAGAAAAGGTTTATTCTTTTGAATGAATTTATACTTTTGTGTAAATTTTTATTAACTTAAATTAATTTAAGTAAAATATGTACTTATAGTACTCAAACTCCCACTGGTTTCGGGACCACTACCTCGCAGAGACCAACCCAATCCAAAGATCTATTCGGGAGGGGCTCAGGCGTTCCGCAGGCTTCAAAGCATAGGTACCGGCACAGACGGTTTCGTCTAGGGTCCGCATTCGGGAAGTCGCGGGTTCGATACCCATGGCCGATCTACCTGACTCGTGTTTTTTTTTTTTCGCGGATTTGCCCGGGTCGTCAGGCAAATGCCGGGTAGGTTTCCTGCATACCCCGGATTTCTTGTCCCTTCATCTCATCTCCATTTCATTCCAGCGTTGTAAGTATCGGCATGACTGCGTTTAGGACGCCTCTTCGTGGTGGTGAGTGAGCCTTGGAAAGCTTGTGAAGTCCATTTCAATCTGAATGGCTTTTATTAACAATCTCGTTAAAAACTCACGTGATATACATTTTTTGTGGATTTAATTAACTATTTCCGACACAAAAGTCAATTCTATTTTCGGTGTTAATCTTTCTCTCCTCAACACTTCTTAGGACTAGTAGAAATAGCTTGGCGATATCCATATTATCCTGACGCATATGCTTCATGAAATATTGTATCATTAATATGATCATTATTTTTCACAATTGGAAGGCAATTTTTCGTTTGTTCTTTTTCTCGTGGTCATGCAAACAGCATAGAATTTCAAAGATAATCACATAACATCAAAATCTGACTCGATTTACTTATTGCACTGTTAAACAAAATGTGTACCATTTACTTTTAATGTGAGTCGATATTTTATCTGATTCATCAAGAAGTAGTATGATAAATGTTTGCAGAAATAATTTGTAATTAATGTGAGTCGAAATTTTATCTGATTTATCAAGAAGTAGTAAAATAATAAATATTTGCAGGAATAATTTATAGAGTGAGTAAAAACTATGTGTATGTAATACATCATATTTTATTTATATTTTTTTTGGCGTTGTAGGTGGAAATTTGGCATTGAGTATCCAGTTCTTCTTCGGATAATCTTGTGGACGAAACGAAGAAGTACGGTTGGATGCGATAATATCAAATTCAAGTAAGTATCAGAGGAACAAATCTTGTTATGGTTATCTATGAATACTCGTGAAAGTACTTGGCTCTTATTTTGTAACTGCTATTTGGAACCTATTGGAACCTAGTGTTTTTTGAACTGGAACTATTATTAGTTCCATTCTAGATTCTCTTTTCCATTTTCTATCTATTCTGTAACAAAATATTCTTACACAAGCTTATTCTGCTATCTGCTTCATACTAATCGAGATAAACATTAGCAGAAATGACCTATTACTTGTTTCCTTATAAGTTGAAGGAAAATAAGAGCGATAAATAAATCTTTTAAAATCGCTTTGTGATTGAACTTCGGTCTTCTTTGCATGCAGGGGTAAAAGAAAAGAAATAGGAATGACAAATTCTCATTTGAAATAAGTTTAAGTAGAGTGGAATTTGGATAATTCGAAGATGAAGGAACAATAAGAAAAATCGAAATATCAAAAAAATCGAATTACAAAATTTAAGTCTAAAATTGACATTTTAGCTACACAGATACTTACATCTATTAATAATTAAAACTATAAAGAAAGTGTATATTTGAACGAAATTCTATTTATTTCTACATTAAGGATAATGCAGTTAAGAGTAGAACTCGAAATAATATACTGTAGGCCTATAGTGGTTGCACATTATACCCTATATTCTATATTGTAGTAAATTACTCCACTGTAGACCTAATTCTCTTTCGCGATTCGTTTTTTCAACTTTTCGAAAGACGGCAAATTTTTCCGCAAAAGTTCAAGTCTTGTACTGGACACACGGTGAACGGTAGGAAGCTCACGCGATAACTAAAGGCGCACGTATTTTAATTAAGGGAATGTTGGAGCAGCTACAGAGCTCAAGGCTGGCAGTTATGAAGATTATTCACCCCAAGCTGCATTTTCGACTGACATTTCTGAACATAAGCTTCGAAATATGGAAACTAAATTCGAATTACAGTGGCCTTTTTATATTGCTTTAAAACAAACTTCAAAGTACAAAGAGAAATCTTCAAATTAACGACGATTTCGAATTATAAACTTTCGAATCATCCCAGTTTTAATGTATTTTAAAACTGGAATAATAAGGAATATCTCGGAAAGGGTTAATTCCACAAAAATGTATATGTCATAAATTGTGTTTTTTAACGAGATATATATTTTGGTAGTAGCTTTTGCCTATCTCTTACGGTTTATTCAAGAGTCGTCCAGAATGAAGAGGTCTTAGAGGTTATTCCCCCAAAATTCAGGGCATACATTTTATTTGTTATGTAAATGTCTTTAATGTACGGCATTTTAATCAAAATCGTTTAGCAATTTTTGAGAAAGCAAATTTATCGAATTTTCTGTGCAAAGTGTAGTGTATGGTGGGGGAGGATTTTCCTGAAGATCTTCGTGTCGCATATTTGGAAAATTCTGAACTTACGTAATTATCAAGTTTTGTATTTAGCCGACGTTTGGTTTTAGACTAAACGTCACACGGACGGACACACAAACACGCACACAGACCTTTTTCTAAAATATCTTTTTTGAATACATGTAAAACTTGTATTTCCACTGAAATCTTAGTATGGAAATTTTGGATGGAATGCAACACCTTCTATATGTATGTACAGTAATGTAAGAAGCAGAGAAAGTAAAATTAAAATGTTGCCAACTCTATTGCACTCAATGTGTAAACCTCAATAGCATCACGTCAACACTATCAGAGTGCAGGAAGATGCAAGGTTCTCAAACAACAGTTAATTAAAGAGCAACTAGTTCTGAAGACAGAAGGCGTGGTTTGTCATTTTCATTAGGATGGCAACTGGCGATGCACATCACAAATTACAAGTTAACCTGAAAGTTGACATTACTTTTTTTGTAAAAAACAGGAACAATATAAGCTAACTAGTGACCCTTCAGTTGATGCATTGATGGTAAACAAACGTATAGTTTCAAATGTGCATTTGTTCCACTACGGCCATCTCGGAGTTCAGTAATTCGTTGTATAATTTCAGTGTCTCAACCAGCGAAACTCAACCTGTAAACAAAATTACTAAGGCAAAATTTGACAGTTTCAAGGAAAAAAAAAATCTGATGTGTTCCATTCACATGACTTTCTCTACATCTGTACAACAAATTATTGTTAGTAAGCTTTTGCTTCTATTTACTTCAGGCTAATCGAGAAAAAATTAGCAGAAATAGTCCTATTACTTGCTTCTTTGTGAGTAGAAGCGAAAAAAGGGAGTACCATAGTTAAAGTGATAGTCAAAGGCTGGTTGCTAAGAGACTTGAGTTCCTTTGTTTGTATGGATAGTAGTTGACACATTCCTGTATGAGAAAAGTGTATTTCCTTTTTTAAAAAGGATCAATTCCACGAAAAAAATGTATATAACATAAATTGTTTGTTTTAATGTGCTCTACATTTTCTGTGTTGCTAAGTTTTTGTACATCTCTTACGGTTTGGCAGTTATGCAAAAATCCGTAAAATTCATCTATAACAGTGGGCAATTTACAGGGCAATCCATAGAAAGTATTTATGAGTATGTACTTGAATCAAAATGAAATGATGAGCTAAATGTTTCACTATTATTGTTCAGAAATCCTTATTACTTTCTCTATACGTACTATGTTCATAGTATATAGAGAAGATATTGTATTGTACCCAAAATTTCGATACCGAGAATTCACCGGAAATATGTGTTTTTAGAAAAATGTCCGTGTGTTTGGTGTTTCAGTTTTGTATCTTCCAAGGATGCGACACAAAGTTTTTCAAGAAAATCCCCCCACCCCAAACTACCCTTTACACGGAAAAAATTTCGAACACTGAATTTTTTTAAAATGGCTCTAACGATTTTGATTAAACTCTCGTATGTTTAAAATATTTACTTGACAAATAAAATGTATATCTTGAGTTTTCTGGGAATAGCCTCTGAAGACTAATTTATTCTGGATGAATTTTACGGAATTTTGCATAACTGCTAAACCGTAACAGATGGACAAAAACTTAACACACAAAAATCTAGAGCACATTAAAACATACAATTTACGTCATGAACATTTTTTTCGTGGAGTTGATCGTTTTTTAGATATTCCTTGTTTTTGGTTTCGGCTTTGGAAAACTTATATTTTTCTCATACGGAATTTGTCAACACCTGTCCATACAAACAAAGGAACTTCAGTCACATAGCAACCAGCTTTTGACTATCACTTTAACCTATGGCACTCCCTTATTCGCTTCTACTTACAAGGAAGCAAGTAATAAGACCAGTTCGGCTAATTTTTCTAAATTAGTAAGAAGCAAATAGAAGAATAAGGTTTTTATCTATAATTTGTTGCCGAGATGTAGAGAAAGTCATGTGAATGGAACACGCCAGATTTTTTATGATAATTTATTTTCCATCATTAGATTAATACATGATTACAATAGGTTTAAGAGATAATTCAATTGAATGTTAAATACAGATACATTTGCTTTGGTTGTATTTATTTCATGTCATTTTATTGTGTTGACCACGTCAAAGTGGTCAGTCCTATTTCACGTCTTGGGGAGTGTTGTTGTTTTTTGTTTTTTTTTCGGTGGTGTTAGTATTTTGTAGAGTGAGTCCTCCTCACAGAAGCGGGAAGCTCAACCTACCAACATTGTCAGTGCTTCTTAGTTTAAGGTGATTGTCAACAGAGGGACCAACAATATTAGTTGGTAACCTCAAACCGTTTGATAAATGGCTGCATATCGCCGATAAATCTGGAGCATATTAATACATATTCTCTCCAAATTACCATGCTTAAAGAGCAGACTTGTTTACTAAAGCAATGCATTTATAAAATTTAGAAAAATCACAGTAAACAATATATGTTTTGCATGATTATTCAAATAATTTGTTTTATTGCCAAAATTCATTGTCCCATTTAAATGGACCTCGTATTGCATTTTTAAAATCTGTAACAAATTATTGTTAAAAAAAGTTTATTCTGCTATCTACTTCATGCTAATCGAGATAAACATTAGCAGAAATTAGTCTTATTACTTGGTCCCTTGTAAGTAGGAGGGAAAAAATCTAATGTGTTCCATTCACTTGATGTCCTCTAACTGTTTGGCAAACAAAACTTTTATTTATAAGATTAATGTGTTATCTGATCACTATAAACATAAGCAGAAGTAAGTAGAAGAGAAATAAGAAAATGCGCAGGCTAAAGCGATAGTCTCGTCGTTTAAAAGTCGGTCGCTATGTGAAACAATTGAAATTCCAATCTCTTTGCTTTCCAGGAATAAACAAACGAGAAACGAGGAGAAAGATGTCTTCCGTTTGAGAAAAATTTAAGTGACTAAAATTGAAACCAATAACTTAGAATATCTCAAACGCTACAAAAAATGTATATGCCATAACTTGTGTGTTTTCATGTGATTTACATTTAGTTTTTGTATATTTTTTACGGCCTTCCAGTTATACAAAAGCCATCCAGAATGAGGTGGTCTTCACAGGCTATTCCCAGAAAATCCTAGATATACATATGCTTTTCATAAAAATATTTTAAATATACGGTATTTTATTCAAAATGTTAGAGCCATTTTTGAGAAAATAAAAATTGCCGAAAAATGTTCCATGTAAAGGGTAGTTTCAGGTGGGGGTATTTTCTTGAAAATCTTCGTGTCGCATCCTTGGAACATACCAAACTTAATTTAATGGTCTTTTCGTTTTTGAGCTATGGTGCTCCCACCCCCCCACACACACACACACATACACAATCAGATATTTTTCTAAAAATGCTTTTTTGTATTGAGGAGTCTCAAAACATATATTTCCAGTAACATATCGATATTGAATTTTTGGGTGCAATTCAATACGTTCTCTATACAGAATGTACATAGTACGTGTAGAGAAAGTAAAAATATTCATATAAAAGATTCCATTTTAACAGTTAGTCTGTTTACAAATAGATCTGACTTATATGTTTTGCATTAGCTCTAATTAGTGTAGCAAATTATTACTTTTCGTACTCTCAAAAATTATTGTTTTAAAAATTTCTAAATACATTTATCAAAATTGGAGCATTGTTTTGGAAAGGTAATAAGATCATTTAATTTAATATGCTTTGCTGTGGAAGTATAAACATTTTGAAACAAATTAGTGAAAGTTTTGAATTCTGTTGAACCTTTTTAATATGGAAAAAGATTGGAAAATGCTTGCGAGAAAATAAGATTTAAATTTGGGAGTACTTATTAATAATCAAGCTGCAGTTAGTTGACGGTTGAAGTGCGCCAAGTGGGGAAAACTGTACATTTTCTTAAAGTTTAGAATTCATATAATTTTATTATGAAAAAAAATCAGTTTTTAATTTTTCACAATTTCTGGTCAAAATTTACAAACTAAAAATTGTTAATTGCTAATGTAATCCTTGCTATAACTGCGCTCTATCGAGCATTCAAGGAAATTTGTTCTGTGAAGTTGATCCTGTATGTTAATCGTGATTTATAAGCTAGGTATCATATAATTCTTGATGTTTGATTATCGCAGGTATGGCTATCGTTTCGGTTCCTCAGTCAGAAAACTGTGTTCTCTCTAGAAGGCGCTGTTGTTGGTAATGACATGTAAAGCAGTAACGGGGCACTTCCTGAGCTATAACTTCTGTTGGGAGGTGGTCGGCGACCTGTTCTTATACCCACTCTTCAAGCTACAAACTCTATTTATAGTTAAAACTGGCACACCCTTATTGGAGAACACGTGTCTGTAATTTATGTGTCCGCTGCAGGTTTAACAGCCTTATAAGGATTTGGGGATACCAAATCATACCGGCTGTTAACAAGAGGGCTGTAATCAAATAACACGACTTTCATCTATCAGAGAATCCTTAATAGATTAACACACGCATTTTTTACTTAAAATTCAACTGCTTTGAAATATTGAAAATATCAAAAGTATTTTGTAAATACATTCCACAATTTATTGATTGTAATTAAACTGAGAGATTTATTCATAACAATTTTGTGTTTTCAACAAATGCACAACGCAAGTTGCATTTTAATATCAGGATGTATTGTGACTACGACCAAAAGTGTGTGTATGGCTTACTTCGTAATTCATAACTGATTGTTGGCATCCATTGCTACAGTGGACACCTGTGCCAGCAGCAAGTTCTTTTGAAATCACAGCTGTGATTCTTACACCTTTTGCGAGAGGACACGTGTTGTGTCGGAAGGTTCTTTGAAGTCGAAGTTCACATTGTTACACCGGAGGAAGTTTGTGAACACCTGCGGTGTTTTTTCATGTGCGACAGCTTCTGGAAATTTCCTGTCACGTGATGAGCAGGTATAAAATAGCAACAAAGCCTTGCCCAGAGTACAGTTTTCACTGCGAATGCAACAGTTGAGTAAGTTTCGACGGGAGAGAGCGTCAAAAAGAAACTAAAAGCAAAATTGTTACAAAAGCATTAAAGGGAGACAGTTGTTGTGAGCAGGTTTTGATTGTAATCACTTTGTGGAAAAAATAAAAAGTTGTTGGAGAAAATGAGAGTTTTGTTACTAGGAACCTCATTGAAATATTAAAATATAACTGCAGTGAAACATTACAAATATCAAAAGTATATAATAAATATTTTCCACAATTTTCTAATTAAAGGCTCACTAGGGATTTGTTCGTAATTATTTTGTATTTTCAACAAGAAAGGCAGCGCGGATTACGTTTGCAATTGGAGGGTACTTTTGGATTTTGTGCAAGTTGAAAATATTTTATATTTGCTGTTTCACCTGTGGTTATATATCCAATAACTACAGTGAGTTCAGACCCTGAAAATATCAACAGGCACCTTCAACTGTCTGCCCTCTTGTGCGTAAGTAAACGCCCTGAAGCCCTAAAGTTCGGCTGCGGGCAAGGAAAGCAGCTGCTACAGTGGCGAAACCAACAGTTTGTATGAAAAAAATTTGATGTGTTCTATTCTCATTACTTTCTCTACATCTCTGCAACAAATTATTGGTAAAAAGCTTATGCCTCTATTTACTTCATTCTAATCGAGAAAAAATTAGCAGAAATAGTCTTATTACTTGCTTCCTTATAAGTAGAAGCGAAATAAGGGAGTACCATAGCTTAAAGTGATAGTCAAAAGCTGATTGCTAAGTGACTGAGGTTCCTTTGTTTGTATGGACAGGAGTTGATAAATTCCTGTATGAGAAAAGTATGTTTTTCAAAGCAGAAACCAAAAACAAGGAATATCTAAAAAACGATCAACTTTACGAAAAAAATGTATGTAGTATAAATTGTGTGTTTTAATGTGCTCTACATTTTTTGTACGGTAAGTTTTTGTCAATTTATTTCGATTTAGCAGTTATGCAAAATTCCTCCAGAATAAAGTAGTCTTCAGGGGCTATTCCCAGAAAATTCAAGATATACATATTATTTATTAGGTAAATATCTTTAATATACGATATTTTAATCAAAACCGTTAGAGCCATTTTTGAGAAAATAAAAAACTTCGAAAAAAGTTCCATGTAAAGGGTAGTTGGGGGTGGGGGGATTTTCTTGAAAATCTTCGTGTCGCACCCTTAGTAGATACCAAACTTAAATACCAAGTTTTGTATTTAACGGTCTTTTCTTTTTTGAGCTATGCTGTCCACAGACACACACACGGACACACAGGGACCTTTTTCCAAAACTTTTTTTTTGATTCAGGGGGACCCAAAACATGTATTTCCGGTGAAATTTCGGTATCGAATTTTTGGGCGCAATACAATACCTTCTCTATACACTATGTACATAGTACGTATAGAGAAAGTAATTACATATTCTCTACAGTGTATGGAGAAGGTATTGCATTCTATCTTAAAATTCGAAACCGAGATTTGCCGGAAATGACATACCAAAAAAAAAAAAAAACCACTTTTACTTTCTCTATCACGTCTGTACATACAATGTATAATTGCACACAGTAGCTAGAGAATGTATTACATTCTGTCGAGATTTCACCGGAAATGTATGTTTTGAAATACCCTGTGTCAGAATAAAGCATTTTCAGAAAAAGGACCATGTGTGTGTCTGTGGACAGCACAGCTCAAAATACCGACGTTATTTTTATTTAGTAGGGATCTTCCACGTTGGGATGCGAGTCCACGACCTTTTGGATGAAATGGAGATGAAATGAAAGGGCAAGAAGTTCAGGAAAATGAAGATACGTACCCAGCATTTGACTAGTGACCCCAGGATGGATTAGAGAGGTTAGCCCCGGGAATCGATCTCACGACCTCACGAATACCAGCCGGTCCCCATGGCCACGCTCGCTAAAGCGTCTCGCTTTGGTGCTTCGTGGGCAGGGGATCGTGGGTTCGAGTCCCGCCTTGGGCATGGGTGTTATATGTTTTTGCAATGTGTATATGTTTGTAAAAGAAACAGTAAAACCAGTAAATCAGTAATCGGTAAAACCTATGGGGGGAAATGTAAATGGGGATACAGTACCGGAGTCCTGATCAGACTCCGTTACTGTTTTTTAAAAAAAAAAAAAAAAAAAATACCAGTCTCAGACAAAACGTCAGCAGCAGTAATAATAAGCAGTACGTGCTACCCTGCGTAGCGGTTTCCGTAAATCAGTCAGTTATGTGAATGGAACACACAGGATTTCTACTTTCTCTACACGTTCTATGTGTATAGTGTATAGAGAAGATATTGTAATGCACCCAAAAATTCGATACCGAGATTTCACCGGAAATACATGTTTTGGGTCCCCCTAAATCAATAAAGAGCATTTCTGGAAAAAGGTCCATGTGTCTGTCTGTGTATCGCATTTTTGGGTGCAATACAATACTTCCTCTATACGCTATGTACATAGTACGTGTAGAGAAAGTAAAAAAGTCATCCAGAATGAAGCAGCTCTTCACAGAAAATTGAAGATATACATTTTATTTTTCATGTAAATATCTTTAGTATGTGGTATTTTAATCAAAATCATTAGAGCCATTTTTGAGAAAATTAACATTTCATAACTTTTCCAAGTAAAAGGTAGTTTGGGTGGTGAGATATTTCTGAAAATCTTAGAGAATACTTAACTTAAATAACAAAGTTGGTAATTAGGGTATTTTCGTTTTTAAGCTATGCACAGACACTTATCTTTTTTAAATGCTTTTATGGACTTAAGAACCCTCAAAACATGTATTTCCGGTGAAATCTCGGCATCGAGCCGTTGGGTGGCATTCAATACCTTCTGTAATGTAGCTTGTACGTGTAAAGAAAATAATAAGAAAAGGAAGAAGGAAGTATAGAAAGTATAACGACTCAGAGGGTGAATGTTTTCAATTATCTTCCATTAGAGACAATCACGTTTATCATAAAAAGTAGAAGACAAATGAACATTTCTAGCAAGCAGGGGGCGTGAAAGTTGCATCGTGAGAAACTGTTATTTAAAAGGCAGAGTGTACGACAGCTAGCAAAGAACGCCTTTACAAAGTAGCACAGGTTTTCCTTTTTACAACAAGAACACTTTTCATAAATGAAAGAGGCCCTGTCACGCTCTCTAAACATGCATATAGCTATAGTCATGAATTTCGTTTTCTGCGCCTTTGGTTCTAATTCTTGCGGCAGTAGGAGGAATCTACATTCTCGAGTTCCCTTTTGGTTCGTTTTTTATTATATTCGTTTAAAGATGGTAGGTGTTCGTAGAAAATTAAATTACGAGAAGCGTTCAGTATGTCCTTACAAAAAGGAAAAGATAACAGAAGATAGATTTTTTTTTATTTTTCTACATTAACTCCTTTTAGCTCGATACACTTTTCCCAGCGTTTCTTCTACACTTTAAGCATTTCAAAAAACAGGGTTTCGGAAGGTTCTCAAAATAGGCATCTGTTAACCCCTTCGTTAGACGTAAATCGTTTCACGCCGAGCCACTTTTTCAAGTTTGGAATTTGATGAATACGGTGGATGTTGTACTTCGAACCTTAATTTTGCAATTATCGCCATTGAAACTGCGCAGGTGTGCACCCATGCTTTATCTTAATGGGAGAAAATCACTTTCTTAGCTAGAGGAGGAGGAATAACGATGCATATACTCTCCATTTATCGTTCTTCCTTTCTGCAACTAATGATTTTGGATGATTCCGCGTGCACCCCAAAAAAAACTGAGGCCATCACCTTATCTGCAAATTTCCCCATCTTTGCCCTCTTCGGAGCCGGTTCGTCTTTAAAAACCCTCTGTTTTGACTGTACTTTTGTCTCTGGAGAGTAGTAGTATACACATGCTTCATCCACAGTTATGTACCGACTCGTCAGAATTGCGACGAAAAAGTGTCAAAAAAGCTTCCAAATCGATCACAAGATTGCGTTTATTCTCCATTGAGGGCAAATACGGCAACCATCTGCCCGAGACCTTTGTCAGAAGGTGTAAAATTGAGAACACTCTGTCCTGTGGTATGGCTGTGGTTTATACTATTTCGCGAACTTTAATTCGTCGATCACTGAAAACCATACTCTGGATTTTGTCAATAATTTCAGAGGAAGTAACTTCTACTTCTTTTGAACTTAAACTAGTTATACTTTTTGCTACATTTTATGGATTTGGTGGTAATATTTTTGCTGGATAACTAAATATAGTATCTTCATTTTCTTCATATTCATCATGATTTAATTTATACAAAGTAGTTCAAAACAAAGCATTACGTCCGGAATGATGTTCATTATTTATCCCATTATAAATTGTTGCAAACGTAGGAGCAGATGTGCCTTATGCTTCATCCAATTCAGCTTTTAACTCTTTCGGCGTTAAGCCTTTTAAATAGAAGTGTTTAATCACTCCACGAAATACGTTTTTTCCCTATCTTCTAAATAAGCACAAGATTGTTGATTCAATCGCCTATGGCAACGAAACCACGTGGATATAGCTGAAAGTTTAACTGCTATCTAGTAAGAGATGATGGTTACTAAATGCAAACTTTTTGCGATGCTACAAGTGTAACTTCTTGGATTTATTAAGAACTTATTGAACACCCCTAATATATTGCATTTTATTTATTCACACTATGTAACTATGTGGTTTTTAGCAATCCATTTTACTCGTATATTGGGAGAGAAAGACTGTTTGCTATATTTTACTCAGAAACATCCGCTTGAAGTTCTTTTAGATGCTGTAAATCTACGGCATGGGACCAACGGCTTTACATCCCTTCCGAAGGAAGCCATAAGAAGGAGTTTTAAATCCATCACCTTCAGCCGGGTTTGAACGCGGGGAACAGAGGCGTGCATAAAGTTATAAGACATTGCATGAATTCCTGAGCATGGAATATGCCCGGGAAATCCGAGGGGGGAGGGAACGAAGGCCCTCACCCCAAAATAAAATTGAAATGTTTATCTGACAAAAATTGTATTCCAATCAATTTGTTCTACCTAAACCTATGTATAATAAGATGTTTTTTATTTCACTGTCAGTTTAACTTTAACCTAGTAGATCATATCACAACATGAATGAAATCAGTGAAATTAAGCTCAAATGAGCGCGGGGTTCATGGAGCGTAAATTATTCGTCTTCTCAGCATAAGGAAAAGCTTCGAAAAACCCGTATCTGGGTAATCACACTAACCGAGGTTCGAACTCAGCATCTCTTGAATGTGAGACAGACACGCCATTCCCACACTACAGAGGTGGGTCAGATGAAGTATAATATTGCACAACAAATTTCGATTTCAATATTTCAACGGAAATATGTTTTGATATTATAGTTTATTATCTTCTACGGATGTAACACGAAGATTTTTATAAAATCCGACCCCCAAACTATTTTTGTATGGAATATTTTTGGAAAGTTTTGATTTTCTCGAAAATTGTTCTAATAATTTTGACTTAATACATTATGTTTAAGATATGACACATTAATGTTTCAAACAATTTTGATTAAAAAAATCTGATGTATTCCATTCACATGACTTTCTCTACTTCTGTGTAAAAATTATTGTTAATAAGCTTATTTTTCTATTTACTTCATGCTAATCGAGAAAAAAATAGCACAAATAGTCTTATTACTTACTTCCTTGTATGTAGAAGTATGGGAGGATTATAGGTTAAAGTGAAGTCAAAAGCTGGTTGCTATGGATTGAAGTTCCTTTGTTTGTATGGACACGAGTTGACAAATTACTGTATGAGAAAAGTACAAGTTTTTCAAAGCTGAAACCAAAAACAAGGAATATCTTAAAAACGATAAACTTCTCGAAAAAAATGTATGTAACATAAATTGTGTGTTTTAATGTGCTCTACATTTTTTGTAGGGTAAGTTTTTGTCCATTTCTTACGGTTTAGCAGGTATGCAAAATTCATCCAGAATAAAGTAATCCTCAGAGGCTATTCCCAGAAAATTCAAGATATACATATTATTTGTTAGGTAAATATCCTTAATATGCCATATTTTAATCAAAATTGTTAGAGCCATTTTTGAAAAAAATTAAAATTTTCGAAAAAAGTTCCATGTAAGGGGTAGTTGGGGCTGGGTTCGTGTCGCATCCTTGGAAGATACCAAACTTAAATAGCAAACGAACCTTTTTCCAAAAATGTTTTTTTTTTGGATTCAGGAGGACCCAAAACATGTATCTCCGGTAAAATCTCGGTATCGAAGTTTTGGGTGCAATGCAATACCTTCTCTATACACTATGTACATAGTACGTATAGAGAAAGTAAAAATATGAAAAGTTAATCTATATTTTAAAATTTTGAGGATAGCCCTTGAAATTTTCTACATTCTGGATGGCCTATACAGATAGTAAACATAAGGGATAGACAAAATTTTAATATACAAAATATATACAGATCTCATTAAAGTGCACACTTTTTGTTAGATACACTTTTTTTGTAGCTAACCATTTCCGAGATATTCGTTGCTATCCATTTAAAATTTTCAGGATTTATACTTCTCTCAGATGAGAAGTAGCCATCGCATTTGTTTTTGTCTTCTTCACATGCTCCTGGCCATGAAAAAGACATTTCAAAACTATCACGCAGTGATCAGCTCTTAAAAGGTTTGACTATAGCTTAAGTTTGCTGTGATCCCTTATTTCCCCTTTACCTACAAGGAAGTAAGTAATATGAACACTTTTCTTTTAATGTTTAGCTCATGTATGAAAGAGATAGAATAAGCTTTTTACTTTCTCTACACGTCCTATGTACATAGTGTATAGAGAAGGTATATTCTACCCAAAATTTCGTTACCGAGATTTCACCGGCAATATATATTTTGAAGTTCCCTAAGGTCTCTGTGTCAGTGCCTGTGGACAGCATGGCTCAAAGACGCTAAATATCAAATCATCTATCTTATGTTTACTCCTGGCCATGCACGCGAACCGAAATTTTATTGTTACACAGCCTTTTAAAAGATTTAGCTATCGCTTTACCTTATTTCCTCTGCACTTAAAAGGAACTAATACAAAAATTCCTACTAATGTTTATCTCGATTATCTCGAAATAGTTACAGCAATTATCCTTTGTGACAATAGTTTATAGAGAAGTCGTATGAAAGTAACACATCGGATTATTTTCTACTTGAAACTTGCAAGAAACAACGCGTGTTTCTCTTGCTTATTTATTAGCATAAATTCATCAAAGTTAATACACTTAAAATTCTCGTCCTAGGCTTTGTATTGGTATTAAAATCAATTTCATAAGACAATTATTACAATTCATTTTTATTCCTAACAATTTCCCCATGACGTTTTAATTAACTTAAGTATATATGACTAATTATTTTTGTGTGGTCTTGTTTCCTGTTTCAAATGGCATAAACATTGATAGAAATGTTTAGATTGGAAGTTGATATTGAGTTTTATTTTTGAACGCTGTTTAACTGCTATGATTCTTAGCATTCCATACCATAATGGGCGTGAAAGACAGCTTAATTTTGCTCAGAGACCTCTTTATCAGGCTTAGGATCTTTTTACGTGCCATAAATCTACTACACGGATCTTACGGCTTTACTTCCCTTCCGAATGAAGCCATGCTAAGAATTTTTACGCTCGCAAAAGTCCATCGGTCTCCGCCGGAAACCATGGGCAAGCATATTATACTTAGACAACGGAGGAAGACTCTTTTATTGGATATTTCTTTTAAATACAACGGAAATAGGGAATAGAATAGACTTAAGCTATTGTGAAATCTTTTAAGAAATGATCACTATGTGATGATTTGAAATTTCATTTTATTTGCTTGAAAAGAAGAAAGAAAGAAAAATAAAATGTTTTCAATTGAGAAAAGTATAACTATAAACGAACATTTAAAGCAATAAAGGAATATCTCGGATATTTTAACAAAAATATGTGTTAGAACGTAAATTGTGGAAATATAGATTGCCACTCAATCAGTATGCTTCTGTTCATCCTCGAGTATGGCAAGTCGAGGGTGTTTTTCTGGAGGGTCCAGTCGCCCTGAAAACACCATATTAGGTATTTTCAACACCAAATTTATAGGTTTATATGCACCATCCTTAATGAGTATTCTTGCCATTCATTGCCTGCGGTTAGAAACTGTGAGCTGCGGCCCACCCACGGTTGGAAAAACGTATAATTTGCAGCCGACTGACCACTATCTGGCATGTTCTTTGTGAGTCCAGATGCAGTTTCAATGTATCCGCCTTTAAAGGACTTAACCGCTCTTGGTTGAGTTGGTTGTACGGTGTTTGTAAATGTGTGAATGAAGAACGGGCGCTTGATTTTAGGCTCCTCAACGATTGCCTTTTCAGAGTCAGCATCCTAAGCCATTCCATTTTTGTTTCTCTACTTTCTACATTGCACACAAATGACTCTCTCTAGCTGTTCCATAAACAAACTTTCCTTACAAAAGACTATTCTTTTATCTACTCATGTTAATCGAGATAAACCATAGCAAGTGGTCTTATTGTTTGCTTGCTTGTAAGTATTAGGGTGATAAGTACTGGGCCTCTTATTGAAAACAGCATTTAAAAAACCTTGCTTTATTTCAACATAATGTCCAGCAAGGCCAATGCGTTTGTCATATTGGTGTTCTAATTGAATTAAACCGTCCCTGTAATGCGATGTATCAAGGTCCTCAAAATAGCTGTTTAACGCATCCATGACATCCTCATTGCTGTGAAATCTTCGTCCTCCAAGAATTTTTTGAGATTTGGGAACAGGTGGTAGTCACTGGGTGCTAGATCTGGAGTACAGGGTGGATGTTCAAGCAATTCGAACTTTAATTCGCACATATTTCCCATTGCAATGACTGAACGATGGGCCGGAGCATTGTCGTGATGAAACAAGATTTGTTTTGCCAAATGAGGTATTCTTTTTTTTTTTAACTCTTCACTCAAACGTTGCAGTAAGCATGCAGTGATACTTTTACCCTTTTCCAAGTAATCAATAAAAATAATTTCCTGGCAGAAGTGGATTGAATTACAATAGGTATAAATCTGTGGTTGCCCCACAGATTTCTGAACATTGTCCATAAATCTGTGGGGCCAACCACAGATTTATACCTATTGTAATTAAATCCATTTGCATCCTAGAAAACACTCACCATAACCTTGTTACCTGACAAAATTGATTTTGTCTTTTTTGGAGTTGGTTCACCTGGCGCAATCCACTGTTTTTACTGTGATTTACTTTCTGGAGTGTAGTGATGTATCCAAGTTTCATCCATGGTAATATGCCATCTCAAAACTTTACTGGGATTTTTACGGTAGAGCTCCACATTCTTTGCAACTTTTGATCAGCTGTCAACAAACGCGGCTCCCATCTTGCACAGACCCTGTGAAAGCCCAAAACATTACTTAAAATATACAGAATGCCAAATACTGAGACTTGTTTAGAACAGCTTTTTAAGCTTAACAAATAATTGTAGTCACTTTCTAAATAACAAAGTTACAAGATTGCCTTGATTGTGTTAATTTTAGAAGCCCGAGAAGATTTTGAATTAAAAAGGAAATGTTCTATCACAGGAAAAAATTGATGAAATTGGTACATCATGTGAACACTTTCCATAGAAGTTTTAACAAGGGAGATCTCTAAAATCTCCTGCATGTTCTTTTGATATGTTTACAGCCTCTGCTATCTTAAACAACTTTAATCTGCGGTCTTCCAGTACTAAACAATGCATTTTTTCAATGATCTCTGGAGTTGTCACTTCTACAGGACATCCAGAGCTAGGCTCATCATTAGTATTCCTACGTCCCATTTTAAACCCTGCAACTCACCTTTTAATCATTGAATGTACTATCCATTTCCTCCTTGATTTCTTTAGGCGATAAGCCTTTCAAATGGAAGCATTTAATCATGCTCATTTTTTCAAATCCTCCATTTTCGTGAAAGCTCAAAGGTTGTCTTGTATAACATGCTGTCATTCGAAAACTAAACGAGCTATTGATCTGTAACTATGGATGCAAGCTAGTATATAGTTAAATTATACGATGCTACCGTCTAACTGGCCTAGTGGCACCATATCTGTGTGAGGTCTGGACTTATCAGACTCTCGTAGAAGAGAAATAAGGGAATACAGTGGGCTAAAGCGATAGTTAAATCTCTTAAAAGTTCGTTCTGTGAAACAATTGAAACTGGGTTCTCCTTTGCATTCCTTGGAGTAAAACAAAAGAGATAAAACGAAAGTTTACTTCCCGCTTGAGAAAAGTTTAAGTAGTTTAAAATTGAAATCAACAACAAAGAATATCTCGGAAACGTTACTCTACGAAAAATGTACATGAAATAAATTGTGTATTTTTAAAGAGATCTACATTTTGGTGTTAAGGTTTTGTCTATCTCTTACGGTATAGGACTTAAACAAAGGTTATCCACAATAAGGAGGTCTTCAGAGGCTGTTTACAGAAAACTCAAAATAAAAATTTAGTTTGTCATTAAAATATATAAAAATGTGGTATTTCTATGAAAATGTTAATCATTTTTAGATAAACAAAATTTTCGAAAAATGTGAATGTAGCTGAGGGCAGGGAATTTTCTTGAAAATCTTCGTGTAACATCCTTGGAAGATACTGAACTTAAATGCCAAGTTTGGCATTTAAGTGACTTTTCGTTTTTAAGTTATGCTGTCCACAGACTCACATACACACACAGATGGCCAGGCAAATAGGTAGACACACACACACACACACACACTGGTCTTTTTCTATAACTGCTTATTTTGCTTTCAGGGGCCTCAAAACATTTATTTTCGGTATGCAAGTTTTAGGTAGGACACAATACTTTCTCTATCTACTACATATGTGCATTGTATGTGCGTGCTAGATAAAGTAAAACGACTTTGTAGATGTGTATCATAGCATTTTACTCCCTCTACACGTACCATATACATAGTGTATAGCGAATGTATTGTAATCCACCAAAAAATCGATACCGCGATTTCACCGGAAATACATGTTTTCAGACCCTCTGAATCCAAAAAAAATCATTTTTGGAAAAACGTCCGTGTGTGTGTGTGTGTGGACTGCATAGCTCAAAAACGAAAAGGCCGTAAAATACCAAACTTGGTACTTAAGTTAGGTATCTTCCAAGGATGCGACATGAAAACTTAAAGAGAATCCTCCCACCCCCAGCTACCCTTACATGGAACATTTTTCGAAAAGTTTGATTTACTCAAAAACGGCTCTAATGATTTTGATTAAAATCTTTTATAACCAAGATATTTATATGCCAAATAAAATGTATATCTTGAATTTTGTGGGAATAGCCTCTGAAGACTAGATACTTTATTCTTGATGAATTTTACGGAATTTTGCATAACTGCTAAACCGTAAGAGATGGAGAAAAACTTACCACACAAAAAATTTAAATCACGATAAAACACACAATTTATATTATATACATTTTTTCGTGGAGTTGATCGTTTTTAGATACTTCTTGATTTTTGGTTTCAGCTTTGAAAAACTTATACTTTTCTACTCTCCATGCAATCAAAGAAACTTCAGTCACATAGCAACCAGCTTTTGACTACCACTTTAAGCTATGGTACTGCCTTATTTCGCTTCTACTTACAAGGAAGCAAGTGGCAAGGCTGTTTCTGCTAATTTTTTCTCGATAAGCATGAAGTAAATAGAAGCATAAGCTTTTTAGCAATAATTTGTTGCAAAGATGTAGAGAAAGTCATGTGAATGGAACACATCAGATTTTTTTCACTGGCTTACGAAATTAAAATAAAAATTAGATAGGAGTTAGGATTTTTACGTACATGCACAATAGTCAATTATTTATGTGTTTTAATGTGTTTAAATAAACGTTAGTAATCATTAAATAAAAGTGGCATGACAATTCTACGGATTGAGAATAATTGCCTTGCTTAGTCACTTGTTTCAATAAATACTGAATAATTAAAAAAATGGCTCATTTAGAAGGTTTTTGCAACATGCAGTCACAGTTCAGCGGAAATAGATGATGAAAACGGAACTTGCTATAGGATATTTTTACCTAAATGGGCAAATGTATTCATAAATTGCAATATGGTAATTTCAAAATGTGGTTTTTGAAGAAAAATGTATATGAATACAAAGACAAAAATCTTCTTGCAAATTTATTCTGAGAATCGATACAACTAAAAACTCCTATGATATAGGATTAATTGACCATAATAGTTGGCTATTCTAAGAATCTTGGGACTTAAGTACTTACAACATTGTAAGTTGCCATTGGGGTTATCTCAAAATAATTTGAGAACACCTTGTGGTTTACCGGGAAACATTCGAGTTAGAAAAATTTAATGCTATACCGGCATGTTGCCATGGTAGCTCAGTGGCAGAGCAACCGGCTAGAGATCGGGATATCTATGGTTCAAATCCCGGCTATGGCATTGCATTTTTCAGTCTGACTCTACCTATCCAACTCCTGGCCTACACACGGCTTGTGTGAAAAAACAATTAATCCAATACCAATTGACCATAATAGTTGGCTATACTATGAATCCTGGAACTTAGGTACTTGCAACATTGTAAGTCGCCATTGGGGTTCTCATCTCAAAATAATTTGAGAGCATCTTGTGGTTTACCGGCGAACATTCGAGTCAGTTGAGAAATTCAATTCTATACCGGCATGTTGTCATGGTAGCTCAGTGGCAGAGCAACCGGCTATGGCATTGAATTTTTCAGTCTGACTCTACCTATCAAACTTCTATAATATAGTTGCTATGATAGCAAATGTGTGTTAATTTTTATTTAAATTAAATTTCAAAAATTCAGTTTACGTATTGACAACAGTACGTAAAATTCAGTTCCACATAATTTCGTGCACAAATGAGTATTTTCACACTGATCACAAGAAATTGAAGTTTGAATGAACAACATGAAAGTCAATAACGACAGTGTATGTGTATGGGCGCGCGCGCGCATCCATTTAACTCTCTACAACTGAAAGGAATGCTTTTACCTCCGCAAGGCTTCAAATCTAAAAATAGAAATTTTTAAGAAATTGGGGTAATAAATAACTTGCTCTCGGCGTATAAGCCGCACCCAGTATTGGGCCTATTTTTGGAGGAGAAGAAAAGTGCGTCTTATACGCTGGCGATTACAGTAATCTAAGTACAGACCACGCAACCTTCATTACCGCAGCGATTGCCGCTGTGCATAACCACCAGGCAATCTGTCTATCTTTAATGTGCGAGGGCTAGGGGTATACCAGTACAGTTTTCGATCTACTTCTATCTGCGCCTGCTAGTTTTCGGAACACGCACAAGATCTTGTCCTGGGGGATAGTATTTTATCTTTTCCCTACATACTAAGCAGTGTGATATGGACCTGATGGTTGCTAGTGTGCTTATATGACCTGAAATGTTGCTAGAAGCATTCATAGAATAAAACAAAGTTTATTTTAGATATGTAAGAGTTCCGGAAATTTCAAATCATGATTCTTTCACAATCATAAATCACTCTCTATGATCCTTATACATCCTTCAAGACATGTTTTCCACAAATAGTATTGTACAAGAAATACACAACCTAGTCACCACTCTCTCCGAATCAGAAAATGGAAATGGAGTTATGGACGCTCTTGAACTATCGTGGTTCTCAGCGTCCCATTCTACATTATTACCGATTCATTTAGCTCAGAGACCTCTTTATCAGGCTTGAATTGTTTTACGTGCCATGGAAGCAACAGCTTTACTTCCCTTACGAAGAAAGCCATGCTAAGGATTTTTAAAGATCTATCATCCACCGCCGGGTTTGAACCTGCGACCTTGGGTATATGAAGTTAGAATGGTAACCATTACACCATGGAGGGCGACTCCGAATCAGAAGAGAGTATCAATTTTATGTGGATATTATCTCACAAAAACATTACTGGAAACGAGAGAGCCGATACTGCAGCAAAACAAGCTACAGGATTACCAATGCAGGAAGCGTCTGTTGCAATTTCTCTTAATGATTCAGACACCTTATGAGGAACACCGACAGCTTACTTTTATAGACACTTCATGGCTTCAACCCATGTTCTACCCCGGGTGCTACGGAACGATCCGCTGCGTCAGTGGAGTATCTTCTGGAAGAAATTTACGAACCCGAAGATCCCCACAGATTGGAAAGCTCTCAATGACACAGGTGATAAATTGTGGCGGCATGGCAGATCAACTTCTAATCTCTGCCTCCACTGTAATAACTTGGAAACACTGCACCATAAACTAGTGAACTGCGCCATCATACGCTTCGGGACTGGGTATATGGCAGAATCTGTGTCATCTGCGGTGGGGCACAAGAAAAACGTGAAAACAATTTAATCTTGTAATTCCAACAGGCAAACAGGCAGCTGTCAGATACCCTGACCTGGATCATATTTGCATTATATTATTGGACACTGCTAGTTGGAGAGGCGGCACTTCTACCGAATTTCCAGATTTTTATCCGAAAAAAAACGCTGGGAATTGTAAAAGCGGACCCCCTTAATCGTTGGATCTTCGGTATTTAAAGAGACTCTAGGTGACGAACTGTGACAGAGTCAGCAATTACCCCCTCCCAATTAAAAATAATCAAAAGTTTAAAGAAGAGAGAGAATTAAAAAAACACACAATAAAATCAATAACAATAAATAAATAATAATAATGTATTAACTAATAAAGTGTATACAACTGCTTTATAAAAAATATATGAGGAACTAAAATAAATGTAAATGGCGTGTTATTTATTGACGTTCTTTTACTACTGTGGTTCTCAGCATCCCATTCTAAATTGGGCGTGAAAGATCTCTTAATTTTGCTCAGAGGCCTCTCTATCAGACTTGAGGTTCTTTTACGTGCCGTAACTCTACGACACGGGACCCATGGCATTACTTCCCTTCCGAAGGAAGCCATGTTGAGGATTTTTACACCCGAAAAAATCCATCGCTCTCCGCCGGGTTTGAACCCGCGACCTTGGGTGTATGAAATTAGCATGGTAACCGTTATACCACGCAGGGCAACATATAAAGAACTAGTTATGTATATATAACTAATAATGAGTATATTATTAGTTCCTTATAAGATAAATAAGATAAAAAAAGAAAAAGAGGGGGGGAGAAAAATACACAAAGAATGGCTCACCATTTGGATGGACAACTCCACAAGCAAGCTGCACGAAGTCCGCGGAACTTCATCCCAAGAGTACCCAACAAGGCAGCTACATCGCCGAAACCAATTTGTGATATCACGACTGAGAATTGGACAAACCAAACTGACACATTCATATCTGCTAAATAAAAGTCCGCCACCAATATGTGAAGCATGTAACACTATATTAACAGTAGCCCACTTCATGTCGAAATGCCAAAAACTGATAAACCACACAGTCAGTTTGGTATACCCAAAAATATTGCAGCAATACTTAAAGGTGCTTCTCTCATTCCCAAAATAATTAGTTACCTCAAATAAATAAATGCATATAAATTCATATAGCCAAGGAACCTCAAAAAATTAACCTAGTAATTGTTAATTATAAATGCTATTATTGCATTGTTGTAAATCATGTAAGTGATAAAACTTTGAGAGGTTAAAATGACCACACTGAGCTTATACACGGCATGATAAATTGTGGAAATTCTTTAGAGAGATTCTTTCTTTCTTAATAGTTTTCTTAACCATTATCGGTCTTTTAAATACTTCCGAAATTTACCTTTCTTCCTGGTTCACACATTGAGTGAATTTTCCGACACTTTTATATATTTTCAGCAATGTTAGATGCTTTAATCTTATTTTAATATAAATGTTTCCATCTTCAAAACTTTTACATTACCAGAAGTTTTCGATTATTTTATTGAATTGTATACTGTTTAAAAGAATTTTTTTGAGGTAATTGAGATCAAAAGGAGATCAAATTCTATGGGAATGAACATTATTAAACCGATGACAGATAAATGCCAAAAATTGGGAAATAGATAATTATAAGATAAAATAACACTTGAGGTCCTTTGTTTAAAATCACACTTTGAACAGTTTAAGTCTAAGAGTGTCACACTGCCAATAATAATAATAATAATAATAATTTTATAGTATTTAACGACCGCTTTTAATACTTGTGTCACTGCAGGCGATGACACTGGGATGAAGATGGAGCGCCGGTGGAATGCGATGGCGGAAGAAAACAGGAGAACCCGGAGAAAACCCGTTCCTGCGCCGCTTTGTCCACCACATAGTTCATGCAGTCGCTTGGGATCGAACTTGGGCCATCTAGGTGAAAGGGTCAACCACTCGGCCACGGCGCGGCCATAATAATAAGCTAAAATTAATCTTTCAAAGCTGAAAATGTTCGCAAAGATCTCAAAATCTTTTAAAACATTTTCAATGAATGGTAGAAATAATTCCAATGAAAATCTTTTGTATATTTCCAAGTGGAATATTTTAGTATTTTATTACCGGTTTGGGGCATATAATTTAATAATGAAGAAAAGGGCACAAGTTGTGCAGAATACAATACACGAGTTTAGCAATACATGGGTTTACTTGTACCGGCGTGGGGAATTTTCCCCCGCTAGGAGACCTCATCCGGGGCCCACTCAGTCTCGTGAGGACCCTGGGGCAAATTGAGGAACTACTCGATTGAGAAGAAGCGGCTCCAGATCGAGAAGACCGCATTACCGGCCAGGAGGGACTCGAAGCGCTGATCACATCTTACCCTCCAGCACTGCACCCCTAGCCTTCGGGTCCAAATGGGGGATACAGCGGCTGGACGGTAGGCCAATGTTCCTTGTGGACTATCCTGCCATGGGGTTAGTTTAAGATGTTTGTAGAACAGCTAGAGATGTTTATCTGAATGTAACACATCATATTTGGGCTACTGTTCAATATATCTCACTTTATACTCCATTTGCTACAGTGGATTCTGTGGCATATACCCGATAAGCTCGCTGGTATAAACTTCTGAGTGTAAAACTATCATCAGTCGCGAGTGAGAGCATCTTGTCTGCCCAAGGCGAATCCACACAAAAAGCAGGGACAGATTTACTGCGGCAACAACAAAAAATCTGGTTTCAGTATAATAGGAGTTTCTTCCCATAAATGGGTGCCCATGTAGACGCAACACCAGTTGAGAAATAATAACCCCAAATTGTCGTCTAAGAAGAGGTCGATTGATCATGGAAGTTGTTGCAGCTGTTACAAAATGTTACAATTATTGCAGAGAATATTCTGTGTTTTCGTGAACTATGTCGTGAAACATCATTTATTAATGTTATTTTTTCTTTCTTTGCAAAATCTGAGCCACACCTTACGTATTTTAAATTCTAAAAATCTGATGTCTTCCATTCGCATGCTTTTTTCTAGCTGTTCCATAAAAAATTTTCCTTATAAAAGATCATTTTACGTCATGCTAATCAAGATAAAAATTACAGAATTGGTCTTATTACCAACTTCTTTGTAAGTAGAAGGGAACAAAGGGGTATACATTAGGCTAAAGCGATAGTCAGATTTCTTAAAAGCTGGTCGCTGAATGGAGTGAAAAGTATTTACCGCGATTCTTTATCACCGCGAATATAGAGTTAGAAGCATGTTGGACGCTACTGGTAGGCACGGAAGACGCGGACGGGCTAGGTAAATTTATATTTAAGGTAAGACAGCTGAGTTTTGAGAAGGCTGATAATAGAGAAGAGGGGAGCGATAAGAACAATTAAACAAAAGTGATTATAATATTTTATATACATATACATATATATACATATACACATACATACATATATATACATATATACACATATATACATACATATATACATACATATACATACATATATACACATACATATACATATATACACATACATATACATACATACATATATATACATATATACATACATATATATATATATAATACTTTTCGGTTCATTTTTTTGTTGTGGTGTTAGTGTTGTGTGTATATATTTATCTTAAGTGTATTCGTCTACTATAATATGGTACATTAATACATCTGAATACGGTTTATTCTATGTTATAAATTTAAGTTGCTGAATTTGAATTTCCTTATATTTTTATTTTCTTGTTTACTGTTTTAACTTTTATTTTTGTTCGTATTTAACATTGTTTACTATTACTTTCTCTACACGTACTATGAACTTAGTGTATAGAGAAGGTATTGTACTGCACCCAAAAATTCGATACCGAGATTTCACCGGAAACACCTGTTTTGGGTCCCCCTGAATCCATAAACAGCATTTTTGGAAAAAGGTCCGTGTGTGCGTGTGTGTGTCTATGAGTCTGTGGACAGCATAGCTCAAAAACGAAAAGAGCCAATCTTGGTATTTAAGTTTGGTATCTTCCAAGGATGCGACACGAAGATTTTCAAGAAAATCCCCCTATCCCCAACTACCCTGTACATGGAACTTTTTTCGAAAATTTTGATTTTCTCAAAAATTGCTCTAATGATTTTGATTAAAATATCGTATATTAAACATATTTACCTGGCAAATAAAATGTATATCTTGAATTTTCTAGGAATAGCCTCTGAAGACTACTTTATTCTGGATGAATTTTACGGAATTTTGCATAACTGCTAAACCGTAAGAGATGGACAAAAATTTACCACACAAAAATGTAGAGCACGTTTAACACACACTTTATATTATATATATTTTTTTTTCGTGGAGTTGATCGTTTTTTTTTTTTTTTAGATATTCCTTGTTTTTGGTTTCAGCTTTGAAAAATTTACTTTTCTTATACAGGAATTTGCCAACTCGTGTCCATAGAAACAAAATAACTTCAGTCACATAGCAACCAGCCTTTGACTATCACTTTAACCTATGGTACTCGCTTATTTCGCTTTCACTTACGAGGAAGCAAGTAATAAGGATATTTCTGCTATTTTTTTTCTCGATTAGCATGAAGTAAATAGAAGTATAAGCTTTTTAACAATAATTTGTTACAAAGACAGAGTAGAGAAAGTCATGTTAGTGGAACACATCAGATTTTTTTGTGTATTGCAAAAACACGTATGGTCTGTGGACCCGTGCGATTGAGAAGATCGTTTTAGCTAATTTATCACCTTGTTTCCCTTCTACTTATAAGGAAACAAGCAATAGGACAATTTCTGGTAATTTTTTCTTGATTAGCATGAAGTAGATAGAAGAATAAGGTTTTTTAACAATAATTTGTTGCAGATGTGTAGAGAAAGTCATGTGATTTGTACAGATACATTTTTTGTCGATGTTAAAACTGGCAGAAACGTTGGTTGAAGTGCATATCCCTAAAAGGAACAGTGTGAGAAATTGGTGTTTTGAAAAAAATCGGACGTGTTCCATTCACATGACTTTCGCTACATTTCTGTAACACATTATTGTTAAAAAGCTCATTATTCTATCCAGTTCAAGCAATAGAGTTAAACATTAGCTTATTCCTTAATTCCTTGCAAGTAGAAGGGAAATAAGGGAATACAGACTAAACCGACAGTGAAATGTTTTGAAATACCTATGGCTGCTACAGGATTGAGATGCGTTTCTTTGCGTGGCCAGGAGTTGACAAGTTCCCGTAGGAGAAAAGTGTTTTAAAACTGAAACCAATAACAAGGAATATCTCGACATCGGTCAGCTCCACAAAAAAATGGATATGGCAAAAAATGTGTGTTTTAATGAGATCTGCATTTTTTGTACAGTGAGCTTTGGTCTATCTCTTACATTTTGCCACTTATGCAAAATTGCAGAACAATTCATTCAGAATAAAGAGGTCTTTAGAAGCTATTACAAACAAATTAAATATATAATTTTATTTTTCATGTAAATATCTTAAATGTAAGATATTTTAATCAAAATCGTTACAGGCAGCTTTGAGAAAACCAACATTTTCGAAATTTTTCCATGTAAAGAGTAGTTGGGGGGGGGGGGATTTTATTGAAAATATTCTTGTCGCATCCTTGGAAGATACTGAACATAAGCATAAAGTTTGGTATTTAATGCTCTTTTCGTTTTTGGGCTATGTTGTCCATAGACATACACATCATAGGCTTTTTTTCTAAAAATCCTTTTTTGGGGTTCAGGAGGTCCCAAAAGATGTATTTGCGATGAAATCTTGGTATCGAATTTTTTGATACAATAGCTTCTATATGCACTATGTACATAGTAGTTGTAGGAAAAGTAACAAATGAGGTTTTCATTCGTATCACGAGTATTTATTGAACTGTCCAGGTTCCATAGAACAGAGGAAGAGATAGGAGAAGAGTGTGAAATTAACCAGTTCCTCCAATCTTTCTTGCGGCGATATGAATCGCATGAATTTCAGCTATTTCATCTTATGATTGTAAGAGTTATTCCATGCATGATCTAGCAACAAGAACGTTCCATAAAAATTGAGGTGAGTGTCCGCAGGAGGTAGCTCGAGTTCGATGCTCTGTACTTACAATCCTCCGCCTCATATACTCAAGGTTGCGGTAAGAATAATACATCTAAAAATGTAAAAATTATGAAATTTTTAGCTATAAATTGGATTGCAATTCATTTTGGAAAAAATCCTAAAAATGGTGGTAATCCACCAAGGGGTAAAATTGAAATAAATAACGTAAATTTAATGCTTTTTTGTGGTTTAATTAATTAAATCTTTATCAAATGGGTTAAAACCCGGCAGAGGACGGTCAAAGCTTTCGGGAGTAAAAATACTTGCATGGCTTGCTTCGGAAGGGAAGTAAAGTCGTTGGTCCCGTGTTTTTCACCCGCTTTTACTACAAATGGCACGCAGACGATGATTAAACATGGCATGAAGATAGAACACCAGTGAAATATATGGGGGAGAGGACCGGATATCCCCGAGACACCCGCCCCTGCGCCGCTTTGTCCACCAATTGCACATGCGGTCGCTTGGGATCGAATCCGGGCCACCAAGGTGAGAGTCGAGTGGTGTAACTTCAAAACCTGGTAAAGAGGCCTCTGAGCAAAATTAACTGGTCTTTCACGCCCAATACAGAATGGGACAGAGCGTCCATAAATAAAACTCCATTTCCATTCACAATCCTGGTGACAAATTATTGATAGTAAAAGTAGTTCACCTCGCTCGTGTTCTCTAATTCCTGAACTGCTCTTTTATCATAAGACCCCACCCCAGAAAAGGAGAGATATAAAGTTGATATTTTTAATTTTTCTGCTTTGTACTTAGCTAGAGAAGGTATTATATTCCACCTAAAATTTCTATATCGTAATTCCACAGGAAATATACATTTTAGGATCCCCTAAATCCATAAAATCTTATGTGTTACACTCACAAAACCTTCTCTAGCTGTTCTACAAACTTCTTAGAAAATATTCTTCTTCTTCTTTCTACTCTTTGCTAATCGAGATAAATTTTATCATTCTGTTCTTACTACTTAGTTCCTTATAAGTAGAAGGGAACTAAGAGAATACTTACATACCAATTTTGGTATTTAACGGTCTTTTCGTTTTTGAGCTATGCTGTCCACAGACACACACACACACACGCACACACGGACCTTTTCCAAAAATTGTTTTTTTGGACTCAGGGGAACCAAAACATGTATTGCCGGCGAAATCTTGGTATCGAATTTTTGGGTGAAAAGCAATACCTTCTCTATATACAATATACATAATACGTGTAGAGAAAGTAAAATGCTTTTTTGGATTCAGGGGGACCCAAAACATGTATTTTCGGTGAAATTTCGGTATCTAATTTGTAGGTGGAATGCATTACCTTCACTATACACTATATACATAGTACGTGTAGAGAAAGAAAAAATATATTTTCTCCAACATTAATATTTATAAAGTTATTGAGGTTTTAACAAGGGAATACATTTAAATGTTCTAAAAAGCTACTACACAGGATTATATTCAACAATATTTTTAAACTATTTACGGTTAGCATACCTCTATGAAAGTTACACAAAAATGAGCGGGAGATTCCAAATATTAATATGCAATTAAAACATGAAAATTAAAAAAAATAATTGAAGTGTTCCGTTCTCATGACTTTCTCTAAATCTCTATAACAAAATATTGTTAAAAAACATAATCTGCTATTTATTTCATGGTAATCGAGGAAAAATTAGCAGAAACAGTCTTATTACTTGCTTTCTTCTAAGTAGAAGCGATATGAAGGAGTATTATAGGTTAAAGTGAGAGTCAAAAGATAATTGCTATTTAACTGATAAGATAATTGCTATTTCCTTTTATAGACAGGAGTTGGCAAATTCCTGTATGAGAAAAGAACACGTTTCTTTAAAGCAAAAACACAAGGAATACTTAAAAAACGATCAATTCTACGAAAAAAATGCATACGCTATTAATTATGTGTTTTGACGTGCTCTACATTTTTTGTGTGGTAAGTTTTTAGTCCATCTCTTATGGTTTAGCAGTTATGCAAAATTCAGTAAAATGCATCCAGAATAAAGTAGTCTTCAGAGGCTATTACCAGAAAATTTAAGATATACATTTTATTTTTCAGATCTTTAATATATGATATTTTAATAAAAATCGTCAGAGCCCTTTTTGAAAAACTCATAATTTTCGAAAATGTTTCCATGTTAAGTGTAGTTTGTGGTGGGGGAACTTTCTTGGAAATGTTTGTGTTGCATCCTTGGAAGATACCACACTTAAATACCAAGCTATGCTGCCCAAAGATACACACTTCCAAAAATGCTTTTTTTGGATTCAGGGGGACCCAAAACATGTATTTCCGGTGAAAGTCGACATCGAATTTTTGGTTGGACTGCAATACTTCTCTATGTACATTGCACACACGGGGCTAGATAAAGTAAAAATTCGATTTCGACTCATTTGAAAACATAACTTTGACCTTGATTCTACAAAGGTGTGTAACACTTAGGCAGAGAATGGCATGTCTTGTGCCAGACAGAAACACTTAAGGCGGTGTTGTGCCCCAGACAGCTTTATCTCCCCTTGGTCATGGACGATTGGTCGGCAGTTTAGATCTCTAGGGGGAGTCTAATTGTACTCCTTTGCTTTATTGCTATCATTTTCTAGCGGTTGAGGAAGTCATGTGAAAACACCCTCACGAACGTACAACTTATGTGTGATAAACCAGAACAGAAATCCCGTTTGGTCACGTTCAGCTCGAATCCCCTGCGAAAGGACACCTCAGCAACGGTCAGCCTACTTTCCTGACGTTACACTGCGAACATACATGAAAAGTAGCTTTGCAAACCCAACTATGTCCGAAAAAGAACATTTTATAGGAAACGCAAAACATTAATTACAGTTAAACTGTGAGAGGCGTTTCAAAACAGATCTTGTCTTTAAAAGTTCCAAATGGAATTGTATTTCAAATGATATATATTTTTGCAAAATACAAGCCTTCGAAATTAAGCGAATTAATACTGAGCCTAATACGGAAAGCAACTACCACAAACAGAAACATTTTATACAGGGTGTTTCAAAAATGCTTTTACAACGTTCCTGATATCAAAACAAGGAAAATCAGTTCATATAAACATAAGCTCTAAAACGCTTCGTTTTCGCGTTATCAGTTTCTGAATGAAAGTCAAATTTAACAACTTTCCGGATCCAACCTAATAACTCATTGAGTTAAGCACTTATTCATAGAAGGCTACAGAGCTGGCCTTGTATTGCCATGGCTACAGGGACTTCATTCAGAACGCTCTCCCAGACTTATTAGAAAATGTGCCTCTGTAAATAAGAAGAAACATGTGGTTTCTGTATGATGCTCTAGCACATTTTAGTCTCATTTTGCATCTCATTTTGCATTTAGCATGACAAATGGATAGGTAGAGGAGGACTAGTTCCATGACCTGCACGTTCCCTCGATCACAATCTTGTTGATTTTTATCTTTTGGGGCACCTTAAGTCATGGCATCTTAAACCATTGGTTTATGTAGCAGGCATCCCGGATAAAAAGACTCTTAAACTACGTGTCATGGAAGCTTGCGAAACCTTACGACACTGACTAAAGGTATTTGGCATTCCATGTTTTGACAAGTGCATGCATATCTAGATGCAAGAGGCATTTGGATCATTTGCTATAAATGGTGTTTGCGAGGAACACCTCTTAACAAGCTGAAAACGTAAAAATAGAACAATGCGTCACTTTAAAATATCTTTATTAATAACATTTTGAACTTCAATAAATCGAGAACGAAGGGTTTTGGGACATGTGTTTATATGAACATTTTTTCTTGTTTTGATGTAAGAAACCTGTTCCCAAACTTTATAAAAGTATTTTTAATCACGCGTATAATTTGCATTATTTAAGACTGGTACACTTACTCTTGAGTGGAATAAAATAAGCTGCATTAATGTTTATCTTTATGATTAATAGCATATTAAACTTCATTAAAATAAGTGTTTCTTGTAAAAAGGTTATTTGCATGCAGTAACCACAAACAAAACAGTTGCTTAATTCAAGAAATAGCCTTCTAATATTTGAATGACATTTAAAATAAATTAATATTATAATAATCATCATAGGAAGAACAAGAACCTGTTACATTATTATTATTATTATTATTATTATTATTGATCTGGGAGTTTCTTCTGCTTTCCCTAGGTCTACGTCAGTTTTGGAGTGGACACAGAAATTAGCAGAGAAAGTTCGACAACCTTGTTCTGCTTTGTTTTTCATTACTTTCTATGCATAGTACATGGTACGTAGGTAGATAAGTTATTGCACTCCAAAAAAAGAATTTTTGAAAAAAGGTCCATGTGTGTGTCCGTGTGTCTTTGAGCACAATAACTCAAAAACGACAATTCGGTAAAATACCAAACTTAGAATTTAAGTTTAAGCTCTTCCAAGGATGCGATACAAACATTTCAAAAATCTCCTCACCCTAAACTACTCTTTATGTGGAACAATTTATGAACATTTTCTCAGAAATAGCTCTAACAGTTATGCTGAAAATACAGTATATTAAACAAGTTTACATAATAAATAAAATTATTATTTTGACTTTTCTGTGAATAGCCTCAGAAGACCGCTTTGTTCTGGACGAGTTCTGCTGAATTTTTCATAACTGGTAAACAGAAGAAGATAGGCAAAACTTACTATACAAAAAGCATAGATCTTGTTAAAACACACAGGTTATTTGTGCCATTTTTACTTTCTCTATACGTACTATGTTCATAGTAAATAGAGAAGGTATTGCATTGTACCCAAAAATTCGATACCGAGATTTCACCGGAAATACATATTTAGAGACCACCTGAATTCGAAAAAGCATTTTTAGAAAAATGTCCGTGTGTGTGTGTGTCTGTCTGTCTGTGTGTATGCGTGTGTCTGTGTGTCTGTTGGCAGCATAGCTCAAAAACGAAAAGATCATTAAATACCAAGGATGCGACACGAAGATTTTCAAGAAAATCCCCCACCCCCAACTACCCTTCATATGGAACATTTTTCGAAAATTTTGATTTTCTAAAAAATGTCTCTAAAGATTTTGATAAAAATATAATATATTAAAGATATATACTTGACAAATAATGTGTATATCTTGAATTTTCTGGGAATAGTCTCTGAAGATTACTTCATTCAGGATGAATTTTACGGAATTTTCTGTAACTGGTAAACCGTAAGAGATAGGCAAAAACTACCACACAAAAATGTAGAGCACACTAAAACACCCAATTAATGTTATATACATTTTTTGTGGATTTGATCGTTTTTTAGATATTCCTTGTTTTTTGTTTCAGCCTTAAAAAACTTATTTGTCAACTCCTGTCCATACAAACAAAGGAACTTCAGTCACATAGCAACCATCTTTTGCAATCACTTTAACCTATGTTACTCCCTTATTTCGATTCTACTTACAGGGAAGCAAGTAATAAGACTATTTCTGCTAATTTTTCCAACTTAGCATGAAGTAAATAGAAGCATAAACGTTTTAACAAAATTTTGTTGCAGAGATATAGAGAAAGTCATGTGTGGATTACATCAGAATTTTTGCCTACGTGGAGTTGATCGTTTTTGAGATATTCCTTCTTATTGGTTTCAGTTGTAAAACACGAAGGCCATCCAGAAGGTAACGACCGATTTGGCAAAACTAAATAATAACGAAATATATCAACACAAAACTTTATTTAAAATTTTACTGTACCTTACTCTATTTCTCAACGTAACCTCCATTCTGTCAAGACTTTTATTGTAACGTCATACCACTTTTTAATGCTGATGTTATACTTTTCTACCTTCAAAGAACTTATTCTTTTTATGAATGCACAAAATGTTCGGCCAATCGAATTTTATAGACAAATAATGCAAGTGTATTGTGATAATGCAATGAACGACTCTTCAGTGAGGAAAAGGCGCATAATTTACGAGTAATCAAGGAAAAATCAGTGTGACCGACAATGACCAGAGTGGAAGTTCATCGATCGTTATGAAGGAATTAAAAACAAATGTTGATATTTCACTTTGGACACCATACATGACTTTTTATGTGGTAAAGATTTAGAAACCTCAACATCTTGGCTTAGATCTTTAGCGGCGGAAGAATATAACATAAGCACTGAAACACCGGTACCACGTGACATGCGTTTATTGTTTGTGTACATAGTACGTGTAGAGAAAGTAAAAATCTGATGTAAACTATTAACATGAGTTTCTCTATCTATTCTGCAAACAAACTATTCTTACCAAGATTGTTTCACGTTATTCGAGATAAATATAAGCAGAAATTTTGTTAGTAATAGTTCCTTATACTTAGAAGGGAACAAAGAAAAGTGTCAGTGAGAAACTGACCCCTAAATGGTAGGGGTGATCAGTATGTATTGACATTTTTATTGTTTCATTTACATAGCCCCCTTTAACATTTAAGGTCATATCGGGGGCTTTCCACTTGAAACAACTCGTTGTGTTAGTATTTTTTTTTACGTTGGTTTAAATCAATTTGTTTTACTCAAACACGCACACATTCACACTCACATACAAACTTCCAGGCCCTGTGGGGCATAGGGAATAATTCTGGCTAGAGAAAAATTCCCCACCCCAGCCGGGAATCGAGCCCGGGACCCCGGGTGAGAAGTCGGCTCGCTGACCACTCGACCACGGAGGCAGTCTGACATTTTAGTTGACTTCTCTAAAATATAATGTTCTTAGAACTGCAAATACATAGGACTGAATAATAGCTACTGCGGATTCTAAAGTTAAAAGTAATAATAAGTAGAGGTAAAAGATAAATTATTATTGTTCCGTGACCCGCTTATCGTCTCCGCTGATAAGCACGACGATTAAAACGAAGGTCGCTCTCACCAGTTCTTCGCTAGGGGGGGGGGTTAACTTGAAAGAGCCCTGTCGAGTAATACAACTCTTTTAACGCTCTAAGGGATATCTACACACATCATATACGGGGCAAATGGGACACCTGATATGTAATAAATTAATTTCTATAAAGCTTTTACATGATTAACATGAAGTAGATGGAAAAGGCTTTTATAATGGCGGTTTCAAAACATTATACATTTATAAATTATTTAAACGATTTTGATTAAAATATACTTACATAAAAATTTAATACATATCCGCAATTGTCTGATAGAAGCCTATGAACTTTTCTTTATTGGAAGTTCATTTTTATAACAATATAATTGTTCAACCTTAAGAGACAATAAAAATACTACCGAAAAACTCTGATGTGTTCCATTCACATGAATTTGTCTACCTGTTCTACAAACAAACTTATTCTTCTATCTGCTCCATGTTAATTGAGATAAGTAATAGCAAAATGGTCTTATTACTTAGTTTCTTATAAGTGGACGGTAATTAAGTGAATACACTAAGTTAAAGCAATAGTCAAATGCTTAAAACCTGTCTCTATGATTGTCATTGAAACTTGCTTCTTTTCATGGCCAGGAAATGAAATGGGAGTTTTTAAATTGAACTGCTATCTTAGCGTCCCATTCTGCACTGGGCGAAAAAGACCGCTCAATTTTGCTCAGAGGCTTCTTAATATGAATCTGTAAATCTACGACACGGAACCAACGGCTTTACTTCCCTTCCGAAGGAGGCCAGGAGTAAAACAAAAGAAAATAAGTGACTTCCTCTCAGAGAAAAGTATAAGTATTTTAAAACTGAAATCAATAACAAGGAATATCTCGGAAACGGCTAGTTCTACAACAACAAAGCACATGACATAAATTGTGTTTTGACGAGATCTTATACTTTATAAAGTTTATGTCTCTCTCTTACGGTTTACCCGCGATGCAAAAGTCATTCAGAATGAAGAGAACTTCAAAGGCTATTCCCAGGATATTCAAGATATAGACTTTATTTGTCATGTAAATATCTTCAATATCAGGTACTTTAATCCAAATCGTTGGAGCCATTTTTAGAAAATATTTCTACATAAAATTTTTTCTACATAAATAGTGGGAGGATTTTCTTGACATACACACACACACACTCGCACACATTGCCCTTTTTCTAAAAATACTTTCTTGGATTCATATATTTCCAGTGAAATCTTGGTTTCTAATTTTTGGGTGGAATACAATAATTCCTCTACCTACCATGTACATTGCACATAAGCGCTAGAGAAAGTAAATGCACATATCTTTAAAAGCACATAATTTACTCCTCGTGTAGCATCAACCATTACCGAAATATACATTGTTATTGCTGTGAATTTTTCAGTAATTTATGTGCTATCGCTATTCAGCTGTTTCTCACGATGTTATGTAAACAGTATGAAATGTATAGGCCAGCATATAGCGATCCGGTTTTTAAACATCTGAAAATCGATTCTATTTATTCTGTTCTCCCCATACCTTTAACGAAATATGTTTAAAATCTTATGTATTCCATTCACGTGACTTTTTCTGCATCTCTGCAACAAATTATTGTTAAAAAGATTATTCTTCTATTTACTTCATGTTAATCGAGAAATATTGAGCAGGAATGATATTGCTACTTGCTTTCTTGTAAGTAGAAGGGAAATTAAGGAGTAAGGCTAAAGCGATAGTCAAATGTTTTAAAAGCTGGTTGTCAAGTGATTGAAGTTCCTTTGTTTCTATAGTCAGGAGTTGACAAATTCCTGTATTTTAAATCTGAAACCAATAACAAGAAATGTCTCCCTAAAAATGCATATAACATAAATTGTGTGTTTTAACCAGCTCTATATTTTTGTAAGGTAAGATTTTGTCTATCTTTTACAGTTTATCGGTTATGCAAAATTCCGCAAAATTCATCCAGAATAAACGTGCCTTTTGACACCAATAATAAAGAATATCTAAAAATCGGCCAATTCCACGAAAAAATGCATGTTAAACATTAACTGTGTGTTTTAACCAGTTCTACATTTTTATGAAGTATTTTAATCAAAATCGTTAAAGCCATTTTTGAGAAAATCAAAATGTTCAAAACTTTTTCCATGTAATAGTTAGTTTTGGGGAAATTTTCTTGAAAATCTTCGTGTCACATCCTTGGAAGCTACTAATTCTAAATATCAAGTTTGGTATTGGTCTTTTTACTTTTGAGCTATGCAATCCACAGACACACACTTTTTCTAAAAATGCTATTTTCGAACTCAGGTGACCGCCAAATAATGTATTTTCAGTGAAATCTCAGTATCGAATTTTGGGTGCAATACAATACCTTCTCTATACACTATGTACGTAGTACGTGTGACTGACTCCTTGGCACAGCTCAGTAAGGGCCTTGGCCTACCGCCCGGCCGCTGCGTCCCCCATCTTGGTCCATTACAGACGTCATTGATGGGGTGCAGTATTGGGGGGTGAGACGTGGTCAACGCTTCAATTGGCTGCCCAGGGACCTCACGAAGCTGAGTGCATCCCGGTCCAGATCTCCCTGCGGGGGGAAAATCCCCATACTGGTACTGGGAATCGAAGCCAGGTCTCCCGCTTGCCAAGTAGCAACGCTGCCACCACGCTAAAGAGACATAGTGCGTGTAGAGAAAGTAAAAAATATTTCTTAAAACTTTCTCTCGAATATATGAAGCAGATTATAAGGCAAAACTGTCTGATAGAGAGCGACCAGTTTACCGTTGACGCTGATTGCAAGAGGCAGATAACGAAGGTTGCCCTCGGCAGTTCTCCACGGGCCGGTTTTAACTTGAAATAGCCCCTTTGAGTTCTGTTTAACACACGAGAGTTATCTACACACGCCAAATACGGGGTAGATAGACCACCTGCTATGCATTTTATTTGTTATGAAAATATCTTAAACATATGTGTATTTTAATCAAAATCATTAGAGATAATTTTTATTATTGAAAAAACACTCCTTCTAAAGGATAATTGGGTGTGGGAGGTGGGAATATTTTTTGAATATCTTTGTGTCGCATCCTTAAAAGATGTAGAATTTAAATTTCAAGTTGGTATATAACGGCCTTTTCGTTTTGGAGCTAATTAGTCAAACACACACACATATTGGCCGTTTTATACATATTATTTATGGATCAGGGGACCTCAAAGTATATTTTCGGTGAAATAATTTTTTTTGCTGCAATACCTACACTTTACTGTGGTAATTATAATAGAGGAAATAAAAATGCATGACTTATACAAAGTAAAACAGGTAAAAAGGTCTTTTTATCAAAAAATCTTATGTGTTACACTCACATGACTTTCTCCAGCTATTCTACAAAAAGAACTTACTAACAATTATTCTTCTTTCTAAATCATGCTAATCAAGCTGCATTATCAGAATGTACTTATTACTTAGTTCGTTTTAAGTAGAAGGAAACTAAAGGAATGCACTAGGCTAGAGAGATATTACATTTTTTTAAAGCTGTCTTTATGCGCTGGCATTGCAATTTATTTATTTACTTGACCAGAAGTAGAAAAAAAGAAAAACTAAAACTTCCTGTTTGAAAAAAGTATAGGTCAATATTTTAAAACTGAAACCAATAACAAGGAATATCTTCCAAACGGTCAACTCTACAACAAAAATGCATATGACATAAATCGTGTGTTTGAATATCTACATTTTTATGGTGAGTTTTTGTCTATCTCTTACAGTTTACTAGTTACTCAAAATTCAGAAAAATTCGTCCAGAACGAACAGGTCTTTAGAAGCTATACCCCAAAAATTCAAGATGTGCATGTTATTTGCCGTGTAAATATCTATAATATGCGGTATTTTAATCAAAATCTTTACAGCTACTTTTGAGAAAAACAAAAATTACAAAACATTTTCCATGTAAAGAGTAGTTAGGGGTGGGGGATTTTATGAAAATCTTCGTATCGCATTCTTGGAAGATAATAAACTTAAAAACCAAGTTTGGAATTTAACGGTCATTTAGTTTTTGAGCTATGCTGTCCACAGACACACAGACCTTTTTCTATAAATAATTTTTTGAACTCAGGGGGTCCCAAAACATATATTTCCAGTGAAATCTCGGTATCGAATTTTTGAGTGCAATACAATACCTTCTCTATGCACACTATGTACATAGTACGTGAAGAGAAAGTAACAATGGACTGCAAATAAAGTCCAAGCAACCACAGTGTTGCAGTGCAACCGACAAATAGCGTATCCCTTTGAAGTATGCAAATCCTTTAGCACCGTGGAGATAAAAGACGTTGAAGCCATCCAGCGGCAGTCTTGAAAAGTAATTGAAATGAGCTGTTTGAAAGAATAGAGCAAGTCTTAATATCTATCAGTAAAGATCGGAAAATCTAGAAGGTATTGTATTCTCCCAAAAATTCGATATTGAGATTTCACCAGAAATATATGTTTTGAGACCCTCTGAGTTCAAAAAAGCATTTATAGAAAAAAGGTCTGTGTGTCTGTGGACAGCATAGCTCAAAAACTAAATGACCGTTAAATTCCAAACTTGATTTTAACGTTATTGGTTTCAGGCTTTAAAAACCTTTTCTCATACAGGAATTCTCCCTTGTTTCCCTTATACTTACAAGGAAGCAAAAAGCAATATCATTTCTACTCATTTTTTCTCGATTAGCATGAAGTAAATAGAAGAATAAGCTTTTAATAATAATTTGTTGCAGAGATGCAGAGAAAATCATGTGAATGGAATACATCATTTCGTTAAAGGTATAGGGAGAACAGAAGAAACAGAATCGATTCTTAGATGTTTAAAAACCGGATCGCTATATGCTGGCCTATACATTTCATACTGTTTACATAACTAATAACAAGGGATATCATGGAAACGGTTAACTGTACAAAAAATGTAAATGACATAAATGTGCTTTAATCAGATGTGCATTTTTGTGTAGCAAGTTTTTGTCTCTTGTGGTTTACGAGTTCTATAAAGTCATCCAGAATGAAGAGGTCTTCAGAGGTTATTACTAGAAAATTCAAGATATACATTTCGTTTGTAATGAACATATCTTAAACATTTAGCATTTAAATAAAAATACATACCATTTTTAAAAACTAAGAAATTTGAAAAATATTCCAGTAGAGGATAGCTGGTGGTGGGGGGATTTTCTTGAAAATCTGCATGTCGCAACGTTATTAGATACTGACTGAACTTAAATGCCAAGTTTGGTATTTAACGGACTTTTTGCTTTTGATCTAACATTTTTTTTATTCATGGGGTCTCAAAACATGTATTTCCGGTGAAGTCTCTGAATCGAATTTTTAGGTGGAGTACAATACCTTCTCTATCTACTATGTACAAGGATCATTCAATAAATAACCGTAAATATTTATTTTTATTACGAGAATGTAATATGACAGCACAGCCGCCTAGACTTCATCATCTGCGAACCTTGAGCCACTAAGAGCTTCTTTCAGTAGGTTAAAATGTGAAAATCTGAAGGTGCCTGACCTGGAGAATATGGGGGCTAGCAGACGAACTTCAGGACTTTGAAAGTATTTTGTCGTAGATTTACGCACGTAAAAGAACCTCAAGCCTTAGAGAGACCTCTGAGCAAAATTAATCGGTCTTTTACACCCAGTATAGAATGGGACGCTGAGAACCACAGCAGTTAAAGAGCGTCCATAAATAACATTTTTTTGAAAGTATCTGATGTGACTCTAGCAGTGTGTGGCCTCACGTCATGCATTATCAGTACGCCACTGGACATCAGTCCATGCCACTTCCTCAAAATTGTTGGCTTCAAATTTTGACACATAAGATTTGCGTACGTTTCACTGTTTATATTTTGACCTCTTGGCATGTAATGTTCAAGAATTACTTCCTTATGGTCCCAATAGGACCTTAGCAGCACTTTTTTCGGCTCGTACCAACTCTTTGAACTTATCTGCCCACTCATACGCTGTCTTGTGATCGACTCAAACAACTTTCGCCATATTGCAATGCCATCCGACGGTGAATTTCGATTGGTTTCAATCCTGCAGCTGACAAAATCTAACAGCACTTCGCTGCTCCACGCTGGTTGTTTTCACTGAATGATAGCATTTGAACCTAGCGGAGGACGATGCATGTTTTTGGGCATCAACATCCTTCGAAAGGGAAGTAAAGTCGTTGGCACGTAAAAGAACTTCAAACCTGATAGAGAGGCCTCTGAGCAAAATTACGCAGTCTTTCATGCCCAGAATAGAATGGAACACTAAGAACCAAAGCAGTTAAAGAGAACCATAAATAAAACGCAATTTCATTTCATTCCTTCGCGAGACAGGAGTGCGATAATAGCTCTAGGACACCATCAAAACAGGCACAGGCTTTGTCAAATTTTTGTTTTTTTATACAACTTTTCGGTTATTTATTGAACTGACCTTGTTCATACAGTGTATATACGTGCTAGAGAAAATAAAAACCTGGGAGTCGTGGATACAAAATTACCGTAAAGGTAGGGTTGACAACTGAGAAATTATCTCAGAAGCAGGCTGCAGAAAAAAATCACAAAAATCTGATGTGTTCAATTCACATGACTTTCTCTACATCTGTGCAACAAATTAATCTATTTACTTCATCTAATTGAGAAAAAATAAGCCGAAATAGTCATTACTTGCTTCCTTGTTAGTTGAAGCGAAATAAGGGAGTACCACAGGTTAAAGTGATAGTCAGAAGCTGGTTGCTATGTGACTGAAGTTCCTATGTTTGTAAGGACAGGAGTTGACAAATTAGAAAAGTATGTTTCTCAAAGCTGAAACCAAAAACAAAGAATATCTAAAAAACGATCAACTCCACGAAAAAAATGCATATAACTTAAATTGTGTGTTTTAACGTGCTGTACATTTTTTGTGGTAAGCTTTTGTCCATCTCTTATGGTTTAGCACTTATGCAAAATTCCGCAAAATTCATCCAGAATAAAGTAGTCTTCAGAGGCTATTCCCAGAAAATTCAAGATATATACAATTTTATTTGTCAGCTAAATATCTTCAATATACGATATTTTAATCAAAATCGTTAGAGCCATTTTTAAGAAAAATCAAAATTTTCGAAAAACGTTCCATGTAAAGGGTAGTTTGGGGACGGGGGAGTTTTCTCAAAATCTTCGTGTCGCATCCCTGGAAGATATTAAACCAAGTTTGGTATTTTACCGACTTTTCGTTTTTGAGTTATCGTGTTCACAGACACACGGATACACACACGGACCTTTTTCTGAAAATGCTTTTTTTTTTTTTTATACAGGGGACCCTAAAACATATATTTCCGGTGAAATCTCGGTATCGAATTTTTGGGTGGAGTGCAGTACCTTCTCTATACACTATATACATAGTACATATAGAGAAAGTAAAAATAAAACTAATCGTTTGTACAAGCTCCGTGGTAATCTACAAGGAAATTCAGGACATCCCACAATTTTGAATCAAGAAGAGAAGTTGATTTCATAATTGATAAAAAGCTTTAAATACTTTTTAATGGGATTGTAACAAAAAATCTGATGTGTATCATTCACATGATTTTGTCTACATTTCTGCAATAAATTATTGTTAATTTTTTTCTATCTACTTCATGCTAATCGAGATAAAATTAGCAGAAAAAGTCGTATTACTTGCTTTCTTGTAAGTAGAAGGGAATAAGGGGGTACCATAGACTAAAGCGATAGTCAAATCTTTTAAAAGCGGGTTGCATGTGACTGTGACAAATTCCCGTGCGAGAAAAGTATAGGTATTTTAAAACTGAAACCAACAACAAGGAATATCTCAAAAACGGAAAACTCAACGCAAAAAAAGTATATAACACAAATTGTGTGTTTTACGAGCTCTACATTTTATGTACAGTTAGTTTTTGTCTATCTCTTATGGTTTACAAAATTCATCCAGACCAAAAAGGTCCTCAGAGACTATTCCCAGAAAATTCAAGATATACATTTTATTTGTCATATAAATATCTTTTATATATTTTTTTAACTAAAACCGTCACAGCCATTTTTGAAACAATTAAAACTTTCGAAATTTTTTCCATGTAAAGGGTAGTTGAGGGTGGAGGGATTTTCTTGAAAGTCTTCGCGTCGCATCCTTGGAATAATCTGAACTTAAACACCAAGTTTGGTATTTAACGGACTTTTCGTTTTTGAGCTATGCTGCCCACAGACACACACATACACACACACTGATAGACAGACAGACACAGGGACTTATTCCATTTTTTGGGTGGGGGGGGATTCGTTGATTCTCAAAACATATATGTCCTGGTACCGAATTTTGACTGCACTACTATACCTTCTCTAATCAAATATAATATATTTGATATATAAGTAATATGTTTCAAAATATAAATTATTGGTGTCAATATAGTACCAATGATGGGGCTGCTGTGAATTCCCATGGAAATAAAAGCGCTGTCAAAGACGTCCCAAAAAAGAGGCAAAATTGACCTAAAGAAAACTGGCTCTGCTCCTATGTGGAGAAAAATACCATAGAAAATTGTAGTTTAAGGTTCAATTTGTACAATGAATCAAACATTCATTCTTTTCACCATAAATCATTCGGGTAACAGCTTAAAAACGGTCTGAAATACGTATGTCAAAGTAGCTGCGATTTCGGTATTTTTGGCGGATGAACTGCACAGATCTCTTCGTGATTGTCAAGAGGAAATCCTCTAAAGGTTTCCTCGTTTGCTCATTTTAAAGGCGTCATAACGTTTTTCCGGATACCAGATAGCACTGATACTGCACGGAAGAAACAATCGCAAGATTCCACCAGAGTCAATTATAAGATCCTGGAATACTAAGGTTGGATTATTTTCCCTGTTGCTTCAATAAAATTATAGAATAAAGTGCAGTGCATATTCGAAGTTCAATATTGAGCTTTTATCTTCGATTGTTATTACTAAAAATCTGATGCTTTATTTTCATATGACTTTTCTCTTTACTTTACTAAAAAAATACTCTTAAAAACGTTATTCTTCTACCTACTTCAGTCAAACAAGATAAATATTTGTAGAAATGTTTTGTTATGTATCCCCTTTTAGATACAGTGGGAATGCTATAGGTTTAAGCGATACTCAAATCTTTTAAGAGCTGGTTGCCATGTGATTGTTTAAAGTTCTGTTCTCTTTGCTCGATCAGAAGAAAGAAAATCAAATAACTGCTTCTCATCTGAGAATGGTATAAGTATTTTAAAACTAAAACCACTAGCAAGGAACATCTCAGGAATGGTTAATTTAAAAAAAGGTATTTGTCAAAATTGTGTCTATTTTAATACATTCTACATTTTTACTTAATCTCTTAGGTTTACCAATCGCACAAAGGTCACTCAGCATGAAGAGGCCCTCAGGAGCTTTCAAGATATATTTTGTTATGAAAATGTCTGAATATGTCTATTTAATTATAATTGTTAGATTCCTTGTATACATATTTTCGAAACATTTTCTATGTAAAGGGTAGTTTGATGTGGGGGATTTTCTGGAAAATCTTCTTTGGAAGATGGTGAACTTAGATATTTGTAAGACTTTTCGATTTTGTATTTTCCTGTTACACACACACACACACACACACCCCCACCATCATTAACCAAATATGCTTTTTTGGGATTCAGGGGTCCTCAAAACATATATTTCTGGTGAAAGCTCTGTATCAAATTTTTGGGTAAGGCAATACTACTCTAATTATTATGCATGTGCTGCAGCAAAAGCAATTGCTCATTAATAAGTTTAGTTCACCTTTTCAAAATGGAGTAAATTTTATTGTGAAGGTAATATCTCAGCAAGCAGCAACAACAACAATAATGATAATAATAAAGATGATAATAATAATAATGATGATGATGATGATAATAATAATAATAATAATAGTAATAATAATTATGGAGTGGATGCAATGTTTCTGATCCTATTTATAATTGCCATTGTCAAATAACTATTTTAATTATACAATTTTTATTCATACAACATTTATGTAATAAATAGAAATGTTTTTGTTTATATTAAATAATAATATTTGAGATTTTTCTTGCTGTATATTTCAAATGTATTCAAATGTTTGTTTTAAGTAATTCTCTCTCACACGCACGCACGCATGCACACACCCCCACGCCCACCCCCACCCCATGCCCATGCCCACACCCCACACACACACATTCATTCACAAATATCTTTTTCTAAATGCACTTTTTAGGTCTAGTAGATCTTAAAATGTGTTTCTGTTGGAACCCCAATATAACATTTGTGGATGGAAAACAATACTTCCTCTACCAATCCAATATAATGGTAGAGAAAGAAAGAGGGAAGAATTTGCTTAACTGGAGCAGAAATGCTTTACTGTATTATAAAACATCATGTTAGGTTTTACAGTTAAAATTACCTACACAGTGCATTTAGTGCAGAATCTGTTGAATAATCTCAAACTGTTTTATCAATTCAGTAGTTATAGTGCAATAACAAGTTGCATAGATGGCGATACTGAAGACATAGTCAAATTAGTAGATAATGCACTGTGCTAGAAAGTCATTTTATAAGTTCTTATTCCAGTTTTATTTTGTCTTTATCTATTTGTTCCATTTTAGATCATTTACACCTATTGGATAGGTAGAATCAGACTGAAAAATTCAATGTCATAGCCGGGATTTAAACTACGGATCTTTCAGTCTCTAGCCAGTAACTCCACTGCTGAGCTACCATGGCAAAAGCCGGTACAGAACTAAATTTCTCAACTGACTCGCATGTTTCCTGGTAAACTACAATGTGATCTCAAATTATTTTGAGATGACATACCCCAATGGTGACTTACAATGTCATAAGTACTTGAAGTCCCAGGATTCATAGCATAGCCAACTATTATGCTGAATTAGCATTGCTTTAATTGTTTTTTCACATAAGCCATGTGCAGGACAGGAGTTCGAAAAAATAATTAAATCAGTACTAATTGACCATTAGTTGGCTATACTAGAATCCTGGGACTTAAAGTACTTACAACATTGGATGTCGCCATTGGGAAATGTCATCTCAAAATAATTTGAGATCACCTTGAGGTTTACAGGGAAACATGTAAATCAGTTGAGAAATTTAATGCTGTGCCAGCACATTGCCATGATAGCTCAGTGGTAGAGCAACAGATTAGAGATTAGGAGATCTATGGTTCAAATCCTGTCCTACATATAGCTTGTGTGAAAAACAATTAAATCAATATGTACACCTACCTTTGTTTACAATAATTGTGTACACATGTGTTCACCAGATTTAGTACTGATAATTGACATAATATTGTGGTAATTGGTTTCATTCTATATCTGCTGTACTGAGTTCTTCATAGTATTTGTGCACTTAGGGAGGGTGCCTCACTCACACTACATTCAGTTAGGAGTGGGGAGTAAAATACTTGTTTACCAACATAAAGAGCAGTGGTGTGTTTGTTGTCCACTCTGCACATCTGTAATAGCTTCTTCACTGGTGTTTAAAGTGTATGGTCTTTCAAAATCACTCTATAAACCATTACAAATGTTAAAATCTTTGAGATAACAGAAAAATAAAAGAAGCCACATTGTGTGCAAACAATGGGGTTTTATAAAACATCGGGAGGATGTCCCCTGTTCTCTTGTTCAGCAAACACCATTCATTCTGCAACTCCATACACAGCATTTTCCAAATCCTTAGCATGGCTTCCTTTGGAAGGAAGTAAAGCCATTGGTCCTGTGTCGTAGATTTATGGCACATAAAAGAACCTCAAACCTGATAGAGAGGCTTCTGAGCAAAATTAAGCAGTCTTTCACACCCAATTTAGAATGGGACGCTGAGAACCACAGTAGTTAAAGAGCATCCATAAATAACACGCCATTTACATTTACAGCATCTTCCAGAAAATGTCTTGGAATATCAGCAATTTCTTGTAAGCATCTTTCAGTTGCTGTCAGATTGCTGTACATGTCAGGAAAATATGTAACCAAAATTGATGAAATATGTAAATAAACATATAATGAAGCATTATTTACAAAATCGAAAATTTTAATTTAATTTTTATTTTTTTCCCTAGAAAATACAAGAATTGACAGGTAGACCAGTCAAATCTACTTGTTAATTCTTAATCAGTTCACTTCTGTATGGGTATGTTCCCTGCAATATTCAGTTCTTTGTAAAATTCATTATTATATGACATCCCTGCAAGTGTGTAAAATAGTACCTGTTTCTTTAAACAAACTTGTTTATTCCTAAGTATGCAAGTTGCTTTGTAAAATTTATTTAATTTGAGATTATATTCTACACTTTATTTGGCTGAAGTGGTTAAAGCACTGCCAACCTAAGTCCATGTTTTCAGCTTTGATTACAATGAAGATGCAACTGGTGCCATGGCTAACTTAAATGCCACCAACTGTTACAAATTCTGAAACATTTGAAAACAAGCAAGATAAATGTTTAAAATCTGCATTGAACTCTTGCAATTAAGCTTTAAATTTAATGAATATGTATGGCTCTGGATGAAGACAAAGAATACAAATACAATAATAAAACTTACAATTTTATTCCTTTGTTGCTCTGTAATGAAAATGTATGGGATTGATGAAATGTATGATAACTCTACAATAATGTTAAAATATATAAAATTAAGTAGTATGGTAAGAAATATATGTCAAAAATATGTAAAAATATGTACTTTGAAACTTTGGAACAACAGTTCTTGCACTGTAATTTGTTGATACTTGAACTTTATAGTTACATATACAGGAACAGAATATGTAATTATATAAAATCTGGGTTCTACTCATTAGTGTTGCGATGATTCAAATATAAAAAATCTGATGTGTTCCATTCACATGACTTTCTCTACATCTCTGTAAAAATAAATTATTGTTAATAACCTTATTGTTCTATTTACTTCATGCTAATCAAGATAAAAATTAGCAGAAGTGCTGTTATTACTTAATTTCTTTTAAGCAGAAGGGAAGTAAAGGAATAACTAAATCGACACTCAAATGCTTTAAAATTTGGTTGCTATGGAATTTCAATCCATTTCTTTGTGTGGCCAGGAGATGATAAGTTCCATATGAGAAAAGTTTAAGTATTTTAAAACTGAAACCAATAACAAGGAATATCTCAAAAACGTTCAAGTCCATGAAAAAAACGTGCATTACATAAATTGTGTTTTTTAAGGAGATCTTCTTTTTTGTGTAGTCAGTTTTTGTCTATCTCTTATGGATTATACAAAATTCAGAAAAATTCATCCAGAATAAAGAGGTCTTCAGTGGCTATTTCCAGAAAATTCAAGATATATCTTTTGTCATGTAAATATCTTAAATATAAGAAATTTTAATCAAAATCATTGGAGTCATTTTTGAGAAAATCAAAAATTTTGACATTTTTTCCATGTAAAGGACAGTTGGGGATAGGGGAATTTTCTTGAAAATCTTTATGCAACCCCCCCCCACACGCACACACGCGCACACACACGCGCACGCACACACAGACACACACCCACACCCACACACACACAGAAACACACACAGTTTTTGATTCAGAAGGTCCCAAAAAATGTATTTCCGGTGAAATCTCGGTATCAAATTTTTAGGTGCAACACATAACCTTCTCTATATACTATATACATAGTATTTGTAGAGTTAGTAAAAATGTTACATTTGAAATTTTTGGGTTATTTCCCTTTTTCGGAGCTTGGTAGTGTGTCATTACTTTCTTGTCATGTCTTTGCAAAGAGTCAAGACATGTCAATGCTGAAAAAACTAATGTTCAATATTCTTTTAGTGGACACTATAGATGGAAAAACATTATGGAAGCCACTACATTTTGTCTCAAACTATAGCCATGCAAATATGAACAAATCAATTGGAAAATTATTAAAGTGACTGAATTTCTATTCTTAAAGTTTTCTACAAAATAAAGAGCAATGTTCAATCTTTACCAGGGCAGAATATGTTACTAGTATTTCTTTGCACTTTATCCTAAATTTCTTTATTCTTTTCATTACAGCGAGAAGTTTTCTATGAACTTATATTACCAGTGACAGTTATTTTCCTTACTGGTCCAGTGGTATTCTATGAGGCTGCTGAAACTAAAGAGATCTGCCCTAGCGGAAGGTCAACCGATCAACCTTTAGCTCTTCACTCAACACACAGATATGCATCAGAAGAAGAAAATAAATTGTCATTGCCAAAAAGCAGGTTTAGGAGCTTCAAGAATAAACCACTACATTTTCCAATGTAGGTCGATTTGTGTATTTACATCCACTGAGAAATAATGATACAGTGAGCATAAAACATTTGGAAAATGGGATTCCCTCAGATAAGGAATCTGTGACAGAAGATGTTCAGTTTCTCACAAATGTGCCAGTGAGTTCAGTTGCAAAGAAGGAAAATTTAAATTTCACCAATCTTACAAAAATCATGAAAGGAGGGAATGTTAGTGAAGAGTTAACTGTGTACAATAAAACTATAAATGAGACAGATGATAGTGATTTAAAATCAGTACTTGAGATAAAACCATATATAGATGCAACACTAATTCTATTTATCTGCATACCAGCAATCATAGGCAACATCCTCATTGTTATCATCTTCATTAGACATGTAGAAATGCGTACAGTCTCCAATATCTACATCTTCACCATAGCTGCAGGTGATTTCCTTTGTATAATCATCAATGTTCTGTTTTTCTTTTTCTTGTTTCTACTCAGCAATGACCAATGGCATTTGGGAACTTATTTTTGCAAGTTCTTTTTCTTTGCCAGTGATTTGTCTGTAAACCTAAGCATCTTTGGCCTTACGGCCCTCAGCGTTCAAAGATATTGTGGCATTTTGGCAAACCCATTTGTCTCCACAAGGGTACAGTTTTGTTCGGCCAAACGCATGAAGGTCTGCCATATCCTGTTTGTTTGGACTGCATCCTTCCTATTAGCACTTCGAACATTCATCACAGCAGATGTTGTGGATGGCAGATGCAAAGCCGTTACAAGCCATAAACTTTCAAAAATCATTGTAATATTAAACTTCATTGTACTTGCACTATTTCCTTTACTTTTATTGGCAATATTTCATGCACTAACAGCCAGACATTTGTTTGTATATGCCAAAAGAATACCAGGAGATGATTCTAGAAAACGAAATGCCTTAAAACACGCAAGAGAAAAAAGTGCCAGAATTGTTATTGCTGTAACTTTCCTCTTTTTTATTAGCTATGTACCTTGGTTCTTGTGGCAAATGATTTTCATTTGGGGAAGTTTTGAAGTAGGTGATAAGAGAGTTTTTTATTCCTTCTGGGTTTTGTACTATCTGTTTTTTTCAAGTGTGTGTTTCAACCCTATAGCATTATATTGCATCAGTACCTCTTTTAGAAGACTTTTCCAACATTATTTGTGCAGCTTTGGCTTCAGTAGTTTGAACATACTGGGAAAAACTGTAGCAAGAGTAAAAGAGGATATGGTCACTGAAAATTCAATTACTGTCCCTGAGGTGTTTCCAAAAATGAAATGTGATACAAATGAAACCATTTGAGCAGTGGCATTTATTGTGGGTTATCAAAGCCCATGTCTAAAGTAAGTTAGAAGTTAATAAGTAATATTAATAATAATTGCAATACCAGCTAGTTTCGCTTATGGTAAATTAGCGCATTTCAGGTGGAATATGGTTCGTTCTCTACATTACTGAACTGAGGCGAGAATGGAGTTTCTGATTCTTGAAGCTGCAGCTTTACACTATAATATGGTCAGAGAGGAGTTCAGGAAAAGAAACACAAGAATCTGCAAATGAAGGCTTGGGAAAGTGAAATTGCCACACCACACACAAATGACTCGGAATAATATTGTAAGGCTTGTTTCCTTGTTTGGAATTCTGCATAGTATGTGGAGTTAAAAGCATGAATGAGCATGATTACACATTGGAAAAATGAGTCGAATTTACACTTGAATTGCTTCACTAAGTAATTAATTACCTGGACATGTTTCGAAGGCGTATGTTGCCTACATCATCAGAAAATCAGATGTAAGCAACATATGCCTTCGAAACATGTCCAGTTAATTAATTACTTAGTGAAGCAATTCAAGTGTAAATTCGACTCATTTGTCCAATGAATGAGCATGTAGTGTTTTTAATCAAGTTTATTGTATGATTAAATTCTGTGTACAGTGTACCAAGACAGTTGTCAGCGTTAATTCTTTGAAATGGACAAACAATATGTAATTAAAACTTTAGTGAATAAACTATTCTCACAGTTGAAATAAGAGGGTAGGTTGGTGATTGCCAAACAGGGCAGGCCTACACTAGCTTTTCCACACTTGCATTATGAGCAGAAGGATTAAAAAAAAAAAAACTTACAAAAATATTATAATCTAAACAGTTATGAAAAGTATGTGTGATTGTGTAGTTCATGCAAACTAAATAAATGTTAATATAATAATTAATAAATAACAATTTTCTACTTATTTTTTGGAAACCAAAAATAAAAAAATAAAGTATATAAAAATCATGCAATGAATTTTGATATACTACCAATTGACTCTCTCATCAAGTTTGTTTTGATTCCAGTAGTTAGCAATGCCTAGTGCACAATGCATCTAGTAGCAGTAACCATTACAGTGTAAATAAACAAGATGAAAAAGAAACTGAGCTGATGATGCAATAGACAATTTTATTGTGACACTAATCCTTGGATTCCAAAAGATAAGTGGAATTGTTACGACTATTAATTATTATGTTTATATTTGTGTTACTTCACTGTTACTAGCAATAAATGCTATTGCTGGGCATGCTTGTTGTTTGCAACAGAGAAAACACCCTGGAATTGCAATGGGATTGCAAATTTAGTGTATTTGATCACTGCTCTGGTTAAACATAAGAGATCAACAGTGCATATAAAGTAACATTTAATAAACAATCCCTTTTCTGCCTGGCTCTGCTAGGATTAGTGATAGCTTAAATTATAATACCAGCATACGCCAGTGCATTTGAGCACTCACTTCCAGTGCCAACTGATACAGCCAAAACTATTCTTGTTGTTTCCATTTATCTGCTTCTTTGATAGTAGGCAGGGCTAACCAATATTTCTAAACAACTATCCACAAATCTCTCCATGGACTGCCTCCGTGGTCGAGTGGTCAGCGAGCTGACTTTTCACCCGGAGGTCCCGGGTTCGATTCCCGGCTGGGGCGGGGAATTTTTCTCTAACCAGATTTATTCCCTATCCCCCACAGAGTCTGGAAGTATAAATGTGAGAGTGAATGTGCGTGTGTTTAGTAATATAATAATGATTAACCTAATGTTCTAACCTACAGTAATACGAGTTGTTTCACAAGTCATAGCCCCCGATATGACCATTGAAGTTAAAGGGGGCTATACAAATGAAACAATATTAAAAAAAAAAAAAATCTCTCCACCTGGCTAATCCTGAAGATTCACTCTAACTCAATAAGATACTAAAATCTCAAACTAGGTTGTAATAAAACTCAAGGCAGATATGCAGTAGAAAGCCTTACAGAGTTACCACTTTTTGTAGCATTGAACATGAATAAAATACAGTTTCAGTCTGACTCTACCTATCCAATTCGTGTCCTACACAAGGTTTCTATGAGAAAACACTTAAAATTGTCGCAATTGTCCGTAATAGTTGGCTAAAACTATGAATCCTGGGACTTAAAGTACTTACAACATTGTAAGTTGCCATTGGGGTTGTCGTCTCAAAATAATTTGAGATCACCTTGTGGTTTACTGGAAAGCATGCGAGTCAGTTGAGAAATTTAATGCTATGCTGGCATATTGTATTACCATGGAAGCTCAGTGGTAGAGCAACTGGCTAGAGACCAGGAGATCCATGGTTCAAATCCTGACTATGGCATTGAATTTTTCAGTCTGTCTCTACCTATCCAACTCCTGTCCTGCACACAGTTTCTGTGAGAAAACAATTAAAATCATCATAATACAAACTGTAGTTTTAGGACTCGGTGACTGACAAGGTGCATTCACGGAGTGTTTATTTGACATGAAATAAAATTAAATACAATGGAAACATCAGGTGTAATCAATACTTACTGCTTCAATTTTGACTGCTCATAGCGGTATATGCATGTTGTTGAGCGTTATAGACAGTGTTGTAATAATTGAATACGACAGAAAACACAGGTATAAAATAATGAGTATTCTATTTCATCTAGTTGCACTTACCTATTAATAAGCATGCTTGTGAATTTTGGTGTACAAACCTGTTAAACATAAAATATATCTGGAGTAATGCCATTGTGCTCTGGTACCATTATTAAATAAAAATCTGATGTGTTCCATTCACATGACTTTCTCTACATCTCTGCAACAGATTATTGTTAAAAAGCTTATGCTTCTATTTACTTCATGCTAACTTAGAAAAATTAGCAGAAATAGTCATATTACTTGCTTCCTTGTAAGTAGAAGCAAAATTAGGGAGTACCATAGGTTAAAGTGATAGTCAAAATTTGGTTGCTATGTGATGAAGTTCCTTTGTTTGTAAGAACTGGAGTTGACAAATTCCTGTATGAGAAAAGTTTAAGCTTTTTAAAGCTGAAACCAATAACAAGGAGTATCTCAAAAATGATCAACTTACGAAAAAATGTGTATGACATAAATTGTGTGTTTTATCGTGATCTACATTTCTTGTGTAGTAAGTTTTTGTCTATCTCTTACAGCTTATCAGTTATGCAAAATTCAATAAAAATCATCCAGAATAAAGAGTTCTTTAGAGACTATTCCCAGAAAATTCAAGATATACATTTTATTTGGCATGTAAATATCTTAAATATAAGAGATTTTAATCAAAATCATTAAAGCCATTTTTGAGAAATTCAAAATGTTCAACATTTTTTCCATATAAAAGGTAGTTTGGGGTGGGGGGGATTTTCCTGTCACATCCTTGAATATGTTTGGTATTTAACAGTCTTTTTGTTTTTGAGCTATGCTGTCCACACACATGCACAAATGGACCTTTTTTCAAAAATGTTGTTTTTGGCGAAAACATATATCCGGTGAAAACTCAGTATTGAATTTTTGGGTGGAATACAATACCTTCTCTATACATTATGTACTTAGTACGTGTAGAGAAAGTAAAAAAGAAGTAGCTACATATTGTGATTATTGATTAAACACTATTCCTACACTCATGTTCTAGTTCTCTCATTTGAACAGCATGTTTAGCACCGCACGATCTGGCAGTAGGCAGTGTGCTTATGCCAGTTCCAGATGGCGCCATTTGAGTTCATAAACTACTGTGTATAAGGCTAGAACAGTTGAATATAGTGGCTCTAATGGATGGCGCCGAGATTGATCTGTGGCACAGTTTCTGTTCCACCCTCCAGAGCACAGTAAAGCACAGTACCCTGCAGGTTACAATGAAGGAATGTACGGTTTGTGCCTAAATTTTCCTGTAAATGCAGTGTTCCATCTTGCTGCAAGTTAATGCCAACATATTTTTAGTTTAGTTAAAACCAGTGCAGAAACAGACACAAATATATCCTTTTAAACAAATACACATGTTTTGAATATAATAATGCCATTAGGTTTTAAAATTATGGAGCATTATTTCAATATTTGTCTTTAGTTTTAAATCTCAGTGATTTTTAAACCCACAAGCACGAGTACACACATGTACATGTATATATGCATGATTTTCTGAGTTGTTATTCCTTTTAATTTCTAACACACATCTAGGAATTGCTGATAAAGTGCTAGCATTAGTCTTTTCATTTTTCTTTCTGTTTCATGGATTTGTACATAAGTGCCTCTTATTATCTTCAGGAATTACTAGGCATATACTTGCTCTGATCTTTTGTCTACAACTTGAATGCAAAAGCACTGATGCATTATCCATTTTCCACTTCTTAATTTTATCAATACAACATATTATGAAAATCACACAAAATTACACAATAGATTGATGATACTGCAAGAATAAACAGGTATTTGAAGAGTTTTATTATAACAACATCTCCTTGGCACCATTAGTAGTGCGCCACTGAAGTCACCACTACTATTCACCATAAGGGCCAAGGGCCTCAAAGAAATAAACTTTCTTTGGTTGACAATAAGGAAAGAGAGGCAGGCAAGCCCTCTCTTCTTCCCCTCAGCTCAAGCTTCCCCATAAATATAGCACTGTAAGAGTATTCAATGTGCTTTGTGATTGGTTGTACATGTGCACTTTTGGGTAACCATATGTTGTGTCGCTACATTACTTTAAAGTTCACAAATAAAACTTAAGTGTAAATATATTGCCCATGGCTACATATTGGTTCTCTTATGAGACTCTTATTGTTTTTATATATTTTTTTGAATCAACAGAATATGGTAATTCCGTCTTGAAATTTTCTTCTTTTTATCCTGGGTTGATTTGTCTTGGAGCATGCTGAAATAAAGAACACCTATTTCCTATTGAAATAATGGTACAGTGCTTTTCAATTTATACTTGTGTATATTCTGAATATTAAACACAATTAATATCTAGCCTGATGTGCAAGATTACAAACAATTGCACAAGAAATAATTTCACTCGTTGCTGCATGTCTGTGTACGCAACTCGCACCCAAGCAAACTTTTCTTTTTTCACTCCTACTCTAAAAAATCTGATGTGTTCCATTCACATGATTTTCTCTACATCTCTGCAACAAACTATTGTTAAAAAGCTTAGGCTTCTATTTACTTCATACTAATCGAGAAAAATTTAGCAGAAATAGTCTTATTACTTGCCTCCTTGTAATTAAAAGAAAACTAAGGGAATACCATTGGTTAAAGAGATAGTCAGTGATGGTTGCTCTGTGACTGAAGTTCCTTTGTTTGTATGGACAGGAGTTGACAAATGCCTGTATGAGAAAAGCGTACGTTTTTAAAGATGAAACCAAAAATAAGGAATATTTAAAAAATGATCAACTCCACGAAAAAAAGTATATAATATAAATTGTGTGTTTTAACGTGCTCTACATTTTTTGTGTGGAAACTTTTTGTCCAACTCTTATGGCTTAGCAGTTATGCAAAATTTTGAAAATTAATCCAGAATAAAGTAGTCTTCAGAGGCTTTTCCCAGAAAATTCAAGACACACATTTTATTTGTCGGGTAAATATTTTTAGTATAAAATATTTTAATCAAATTCGTTAGAGTCATTTTTAAGAAAATCAAAATTTTTGAAAAAAGTTCCATGTAAAGGGTAGTTAAGGGTGGAGGGATTTTTCTCAAAATCTTTATGTCACATCCCTGGAAGATACTAAACTTCAATACCAAGTTTTCTATTTTACTGACTTTTTGTTTTTTGAGTTATTGTGTTCACACACCCACATACCCACCCACCCATCCACGCACCCACACACACACAAACACAGACACAGACACACACACACACACACACATGGACCCTTTCTTAAATCGTCTATTTCTGGTGAAATCTTGGTATCAAATTTTTTGGATGGAGTGCAATACCTTCTCTATACACTATGTTCATAGTACATGTAGAGAAAGTAAAAAAAATGCAATGCTTTAGAAAACAAATGATCACCTTTTGCTGTCTAACTCCAATTAAACATATAATTATATACATTTATCAATAATATAAAGTAACATGACAAATCAAATAATGCACTCTACAATGTATTAGTTACATTTGTTTTCACATGTTTTTTTGCTTGTGAGCAATTTCTAGTTTTAAATTAAAGCAGCTCTTTAAGCATTGTTACCTCAACTTCACATCAAATCGTTCCCTTGCACTAACTTTAAGTGCAAGTGCACTCATTAGGTGATCATTGTTGACCTTCTCTTATGTGCGTTTTACATGCCCTGAATTAACTTATACGTTAATTCTGCACACATTTTATCAACATTATTCATATTTAAATAAACACCATTCATGTTTCATAATTATTGTCTCAGCATCCAAGAACAGGTGCATACATAGTATGTTTAATTCTTTAATAGTATCATATAAATCAATTAAAGTTACAAATTTTCAACAATAATTCAAACAAGTTGGTGCAACCTTTAATTTGAAACTTGAACTTGGTGGGCTTCTGAAATTCCTTCATTTGTGACCAAATATCTGTACAACTTACAGTCGTGACCTGTTCTTACACTTCACTAAGTTAATTGCAAAAAATCCTGCCTTGTATAAATAGGATGTGAAAAAGTGAAACAGAACTTTCACAGCTTTTGAAAGAATTACTGGATTTCTTTTGAAAGTTTAATCCAGAATGATAACATATGTTGTGTTGAGTGGTGGATATTCAAACCTCCATCATTCCTCATCTATGCACATTCATTTTCTTCATGAAAATTTATTTTATTTTGTCTCAGTTATCATGAAGTAGATAGAAGAATAAGTTTTTGTAAAAATAGTTTGTTGCAGAAGAGGTAGAGAAAGTTACATGAATAGAACAAACACCTCCAATTTTTAGAATTATTTCAGCCAAAATATAGTTTTCTTCTTGTGTCTTAACAGATACATTTACACGGTTTGTAAAGCTTTTGATTTGCTTCTCTTCTTGAGACAAGATTAGTTTAAGATATTCCTACTGTTTATCATTTAAGCATACCTTTGTGAAAATTATGTTTTAACTTACTAGATCTCATTGCTTTATTTTACAATTGCTCTGCACAGATGATACACTGAGGATGCAGTGTTGACTCCTCTATTCAACTTGAAACCAAATGATATGTAAGTATGTTTCATGATAGTGGCAGCTAAAACTTCTACATTTGCTCATAGATGCAGAAATCTGCACAGAGTTAATGGAAACAGAGGTATTCATTTTATTTTCATTACTTAACTTTGCTGATCTATTTTATTTATAATTACAGCTCTTGGCTTGTATATAAAACTATGAGACTTGATTAAAAAACTGTTAAAATGGTCAATAATGTGTTCTATCAACACGGAAGTCTAATAGTTATTCTCTTTTACAAAGCAACTATCTGTAACAACAAAGAGAACATAATTGCTTGTACAATAACCCTATTAAATGAAGTGTTTCACATCAACTTAATGTTGAGGAATACTAACTGTAACAATAACAAGCATTGAAATAATAAGTAGCTATTGCTATTAATTAAGTTTTCTCTTATAGTGTACCCAGTGGCAGCTATTATACGAGGGCTGATCAACAAAGACTGAGACTGATTTTTTCCTGTAGCTTCCGTGATAGTTTTGTATCTGTAACATAAATATTTGAAAAGAGCAGGTTTTTATGCATAATGTCAGTAGGCGGCAGCACTCTCGAATCAGTAGGTTGGCAGCAATGCTCTATTTTGTAGACCCTACATGCATTTCGCATACCAGACATGGAGGAGCGGTACAGCGCAATCAAATTCTGTTTTCGTTTAAACCATACAGCCACCGAAACTTATGAAAAGCTGAAGCAAGTGCACAGTGAAGATGCACTACCTTGTGCAACAGTGTGTAGGTGGTTCAAGAACTTCAAAGAAGGCCGACTTGTCAGCATTAAGCAAGGTGGGCCTGGTGTTTCGGTTTCTGCTGTGACTGAAGTCAACATCAACACAGCTGCTGTGATTGTCTGAGGATCAGCGTATAACATTACGTAACCTCAGTGAAGTGTTGAGAATTTCATATGGCACTGGGTTTACAATTATTCACGACCATCTCCATACGACCCGAGTTTGTGCTCGTTGGGTGCCACGTCTGTTGACTCCCGAACAAAAGACTGTGTGAATAGAGACAAGCCGTGAGGTGCTGCGTCTCTTTGCTGATGGAGGGGATGCATTTTTTAAATTAATTATCACCGGTGATGAGTCATGGCTGCATCATTATGATCCTGAAGGAAAACAAGCCAGCACAGTGTGGAAATTGCCAGGTTCTCCAACACCAAAAAAGGCAAAAGTGTTCCATCTGCAGGGAAAGTGATGGTGGTCACATTTTTTGACTATAATGGAATGATTTACCAGCATGCAGTTCCCCCTCACACTACTGTTACAACAGCATACTACACGTCAGTATTGGCTACACTGAGGAAGTACATTGCAAAGAAACGACCAGAGCTTTCTCGGACTGGGTGGCGACTTCATCATGACAATGCACGGCCTCACGTCACAAATCAAGTCATGCAGTTTCTGGCTCAGTTCAACATTACCTGTGTACCACATCTTGCTCCCTGTGACTCATTTTTATTCCCATCACTAAAGGCACATCTTAGGGGTATTCAATTTGAGAACTCTGAAGCAGTGCTCAAGAAAAGTGAGGTGATTCTCAAGGACCTGACAAAGAATGATCTGCAGCACGTGTTCAAGGACTGGTAGGAGGGGACTACTTTGAAAATTGAATTGGAGTAATAAACATCTGTGAAAAAAAATCAGTCTGTCTTTGTTGATCAGCCCTCGTATAAGAGCACAAGAACATGTGGACATCTTAACTTTTGATACTTTGTGGTTTTATCAAATATTTTTATTTGGATGCCATTAAACATAACGTATAAGTGATAATTTAAAATATTCAACATTTAAATCTTCCGTGCTATTCCTTGCACTTGATGAAATGTGGCATCAATGTTGGGAGCACAGCTTGGCTTGTACATGTTTTAAGTAGCTTTTGTGCATGTGCAAGTGGTGTGATGTAATAGGCTTATGTGCCAAATACATATGCAGTGTGCACAATTCAAAGCATGCTCAGATGCTCCCATGCTCTATCAATACAATTTTACATTAATGGAACCAGATGCTAGCACACACGGTAGAAATGAAGCTCGCAGTAATGTTAATGCTTCTTAGCTCTATACTTCTTAATGCAGTGACAGTAATAGTACATTAATCTGCCATCTTGTGAATTTGGCAGAAGTACGAAGGTAAATCCTGCAGAACCAGATATTTTAGACTATTCATATTCTCAACTGCAATGTAATTTCCATATCAGTTTGTTCTTCTTTTAGAATGCTGTACTTAATGATGTAAATAACAAAAACCCACAAAAGTTGTTTTTGTTGTTATTGGGATCGACCGCAGTTGTTTGAATTTGTTCATAATCATAACTTTTGATAGAGCAGATGCTATTTCAAATTTCCAGACTAACTGACTCTCAAATTTTTGTGAACACCCCAAATGTATACTCATGAGCCGCTTCTGAGGGTACCTATGTTTTATTGAGCATTTGCATCATTAATTAAGGATTAGTAATTTTATTTTAATTAATTCTCTTGTGACATATGGAACACTGATTGAAAAAACATTGCACCACTGAATAAACTAATACCACAATGGGTTTGAGTACAGAAACACAAGCAAGATCTCCAAATTCTAACTTGGATTGGATATTTTATTCTTTGATCTTAACAATATTGAAACATTCAGCATGCCATTAATACACTAATAACCTTCACAGTAATCTCTGGGTATTTCAATTGTTTGCTTCCAAGGTGGAGAATATTAAGGCACCATTCTACCCATTTTATGTCTCATTGCATTGACAAGTTTTCTCATATATAAAAGCATTTTGTATGCAAATGATACTTCAATTTTGGAATAAAACTATAATTCAGTGACAAGTTCTACTATTATTGACAATTTTGAATGTAGACTCAGTTTAAACCTTCCATTCATGTTTGCAGTTCCGTATTTAGGTAAAGTTATCCTAATAATTTTTTCACCCCCCCCCCCCAACAACAAACTTATCCAATTCTGAGAAACTTTTAGCAGCAACATTGTAAACAGGTTATTTAAAATAGGTACATTTTCTTTAAAGAAGAAATCTTCAAAGAAGGAAAATATTGAATGGAATTATGGTAACTAACCTTGAGTTCAGAGTAGAAAGATTGGTTGCAGTGTATCCAAAATTCAGGATGGAGACACCAAACATATCCTATCATTAACCAATAACCACAAAGGTTAACTCAGTAGAAACAAAGAAAAGGATTAGTATATGAACAAAGAATATCAGTAGTTCAATGACTTTCCCCTTGCCTTGTTATCAGCTAACACAAATATCACATTCTCAAAGTCCAGTTTCACAGTCAGACCATTTTCTATTGCTAGTACAATAGATGGTGATTCAAATGCTCCTGAGTTTTAGAAGCATGCAAAAAAATTCCTAGCCCTTTCAGGAAGTGAGAATAATCTTTCAGTAGAGCAGTTCATTGCTGGTGTGCTCACGTCTCACGTCTCACCCTCCAATGCTGCACCCCATCCATGACGTCTGTTGTGGATCAAGATGGGGGACGCAGCAGCTGGGCGATAGGCCAAGGTTCCCCGTGAGCTGTCGTGCCATGGAGTTATGTTACTCATACATTTCATTATCAGTATTATTAAACAGTTTTTAAAAATATTTTTGAAACTGCCTGTGATACATACTGCAAAAAAGGTGAAACATCATTCAGATCAGTGGCTGCATTAAATTAAGCAAAATCCTTTTGTAATTGCCACAGTTTAATTGCCAAATTGTAATGAAGCAAAATTCAAGACCAGAATGGTGAAAAACCATTAAAGTCAGTGGGTGTATTAAATTAAGCAATACCTTTTTGCAATTGCCACAAATTAGTTGCCAAATTGTAATGATGTAACTGTAATGAAGCAAAATCAAAGCTTAAATGCAAATTAATAAATACACATGAGTGAAAAATTATTAAAGTCAGTGGCTGTATTAAATCAAGCAAACTGTATTTGTAATAAAGCAAAACTGAATGCAAACTGATAAATGCCACTGCAACAAGGGTGAAAAATCTTTAAAGTCAGTGGCTGCATTAAATTAAGCAAATTGTAATTGAAATAAAGCAAAATTCAAAGCTTGAATGCAAACTGATATAGACACACTGCAATAAAGGTGAAAAATCATTAAAGACATGGCTGCATTAAATTAAGCAAAATACTTTTGTAACTGCCACAACCTAATTTCCAAATTGTACTGAAGCAAAATTCAAGGCTTGAATGTAGTTTATTAGTGCTGAATTTCTCAACTTGTGTAATACTATGAGCACATGTTCTCTTTCTATAACTTCTACTGACTCCTCAAACATCTCCACCGCTTGGGCGGTGGCCAATCAGAGCATGGAGTGGAGAAGTGCATTCATAAACCTGAGAGAAAACTTCCAGGAGGAATTAAAACCTGGAGCCAGCATACAAATGGATCATATATTAGTCATTTTTACTTTCTCTACTCATACTATATACATAGTGTATAGAGGAAGTATTGCATTCCACCCAAAAATTTGATACCAAGATTTTGCCGGAAATACATGTTTTAGGATCCCCTGAATCCAAAAAGAGCAATTTTAGAGAAAGGTGTGTGTGTGTGTCTGTCTGTCTGTCTGTGTGTGTGTCTGTGGACAACATAGCTCAAAAAACAAAAAGACCATTAAATACGAAATTTGGTACTTACCTATAGTATCTTCCAAGAATGCGACACAAAGATTTTCAAGAAAATCCCCCCACTAAAAGCTACCCTTTACATGGAAACATTTTCGAAAATTTTGATTTTCTTTAAAATGGCTCTAACAATTTTGATTAAAATCACATGTATACTAAAGCTATTTGCACCCCAAATAAAATATTTATCTTGACTTTTATAGGAATAGCTTATGAAGACCTCTTTATTCTGGATGAATTTTGCCGAATGTTGCATAACTGCTAAACCCTAAGAGATGGACAAAAACTTACAATACAGGAAATGTAGAGCACATTAAAACTCACAATATACTTTATATACATTTTTTTCGTGGAGTTGATCGTTTTTAAGATATCCCTTGTTATTAGTTTCCGCTTTGAAAAAGGAAATTTGTCAACTCCTGTCTGTACAAATAAAGGAACTTCAGTCACATAGGAACCATCTTTTGACTATTACTTTAACCTATGGTACTCTCTTATTTTACTTCTACTTACAAGGAAGCAAGTAATAAGACTATTTCTGCTTTTTAACAATAATTTGTTACAGAGATTAGAGAAAGTTATGTGAATGGATCACATCAGATATTTTCATTTATTACTCTTTTAAATTTGTGCTTTGATTTGTGCAGGACAATGGTAGCTAACACATCATCATTTATTAGCAGTTTCCACAGTAAAGTACATTTTTGGCGTGACATGCTGCACAAATAACACTCAGAAATCCAGTGAGAAAATTCTTTGGGCTTGTTCTACATGTACCTCTTAGTTCAGGATTCCCTGGGTTCCCTCCTTAAGTAGACAAGCATATCTCTAATAAGCGATTCTTCTTCTGTACTTTTTCCTCTGTGTTGGAAATATTTTCTCATCTCTTTAGTGGCAAATCATCTGCATCAGTATGGCTATCATTATCTTAAAGTAAACAGAGACAATTTTCAAAATAGTGGGAGTAGTAGAACAGGAAAAGGATACAGAAGACAAAACCACTGAAACTTGTAAATGGTGCACAGAGAACAGAGAATTAATTATTGGGAACTTAAACTCAAGTAGAGGAAACAAACCTCAAGGTGAGATTACCCAAATTATTAAGCAGGGAAAAGCTGAAAAAGCAATGTTGAACCTAGAATGGGAAGTGAAATTTTATTAACAAGAATGAAAATGAAAATTAGGAATCAAAGGGAAAATATAAAAAAGGGATGGTATGATGGGGATTGCATTACAGTAAGAAACAGTAGAGAAAGTGTAGAAAGAGAGTTTAGGAAATGGAAAAAATCAGGGGAACTGGTTGAAAAAGAAAACTTTCTAATAGTGAGGTGGGGCTATAAATGTTTAATAGAGGAGAAAAAGAAAAAATGGACCGATAAAATTGGACAAAAGTTCTATGAGGTAGCAAAACATATTGTCATGTGTGTCATTGGTGAGAGTTTAACTTTTATTGATTAGTAATATTTTATTAAATAGGAATTAATTAATTAATCTGAATTAGTTGGTAAAAAAAGTATCTAAGACTAGGCTATTGCAAAATAAAATTGTTCCTAATGGATGGAAGGAGTATTATAAGAAGCTACTAGGGTCAGCTGATAAGTCCCAGGCCTCACACAGATATTGCGCCACTAGGCCAGTTAGATGGTAGCATCATATAGATTAACTGTAGACTAGCTTGTATCCAGAGTTACAGGTCAATAGCTTGTTTAGTTTTCGAATGACAGCATTTTAAACAAGACAACTTTAGAGTTTTCACAAAAATGGAGGATTTGGAAAAACGAGCAGTCATTGAAAGGCTTAACACCTAAAGCAATCAAGGAGGGAATGGACAGTACATTGAAAGACTCTGACTCTTCATACTCAATAATTAAAAAATGGGTTGCAGAGTTTAAAATGGGATGTACGAGCACTAGTGATAAGCCTTGCTCTGGAAGCTCTGTAGAAGTGACAACTCCAGAGATCATTGAAAAAATTCATTGTTTAGTATTGGAAGATCGCAGATTCAAGTTATTTGAGATAGCAGAGGCTGTAAACATATCAAAAGACGTGCAGGTAATATTTTAAGTAATGTTCTGAACTTTCACACGGTCTGTGCAAGATGGGTGCCACATTTATTGAACCTGGTCAAAAGTTGCAAAGAAAAACTGTTTCTATTAAGAATGTGGAGCTCTACCATAAAAATCCTAATGAATTTTTGGGATAGCTTATTACTATGGGTGAAACATGGATATATCATTACACTCAGAAAGTAAATCACAGTCAAAACAGTGGATTGCGCCAGGTGAACCAACTCCAAAAAAAAAGGCAAAGTCAATTTTGTCAGCCAACAAGGTTATGGCAAGCGTTTTCTGGGCTGCACAGGGAATTATTTTTAATGATTGCTTGGAAAAGAGTAAAAGTATCACTGGTGACTACTGCGCAAGCTTACTGCAACGTTTGAGTGATGAGATGAAAAGAAAAAGTCCTCATTTGGCAAAAAAAATCTTGTTTCATCATGACAATGCTCTGGCCTATTGTTCAGTCATTGCAATGAGAAAAATGTACGACTTAAAGTTGCAATTGCTTGAGCATCCACCCTATTCACCAGATCTAGCACCCAGTGACTACCACCTGTTCCCAAGTCTCAAAAAATTTCTTAGAGGACGAAGATTTCACAGCAACGAGGAGGCCATTGATGCGGTAAACAGCTATTTTGAGGACTTTGATAAATTGCACTACAGAGATGGTTTAATTAAATTAGAACACTGATATGACAAATGCATTAGCCTTTCTGGATATTATGTTGAGAAATAAAGCAAATAAAAAAAAAAAAAATTTAAATGCTGTTTCCATTGAAAGGCTCGGGACTTATCAGCTGATCCTCATATTAGGTGGAAGTAATGTGCTAATTCAGACAAAAGTACTAGGCAAGTTTCATAAATGTGTCAAAACACTAGACCAGAAAATACTGGAGAAAAAGATAACAGAACAGGTTAAAAAATTAAAAAATAAGAATCTAATGGAATAGATGGAATACCAGGGAATTCTGGAGGGTGTAGAATGAAGATACCAAAAGAAGGGTACTGTTACTAAAACTGTTCAATGCGCTTCTCAAGGGAGGAAGGTTTCCACAAAAGGGGGGGATGTTTAGAAAAGCAAAATCACCAATAGTCAATATTTTTGTAATAAAAACAATAATAAAAAATATCTAAATAAGAAAAGAAGTAAGGTATATTTATTTTTTGGGGATCTAGAAAAGACCTTTTGATACAATTCAACGGGATGCACTTTGGCATAAGTTGAGAACAAAGGGAGTAAGCGAGAAATTTGTATGATATTGGAGGGGTTGTATTTAGATAACAGATCCTGCATTAGGCTTGCCAACAACAAAGTAACGGATTGGGCATCAAAATACAATTCGTTTAAGGCAAGGCTGTAAATTAAATCCCATTTTGTTTAATATGCTTACCAATGACATACTGCAAGAAATAGCAAAAGAATTCATAATGCCTAGCAAGTAAAAATGAAAATATTCCAGATTTGCTGTTTATGGCTGATCTAGTGGCAGCAGCAATCACAAGTAGAGGTTTCAAGAAAGCAAATGAAGCAAAAGAAAAATACTGCAAAAATGGGGTTTGAAAGTAAATAAAAAGTAATTAAAAATTATGGCTTGTAAGGACACGAATAAACTCAGCAGAGAAGAGAGAAGGGGGTTAGTCACTTTACTTTAAAGTGAGAGAGGTCAAAGAGAATCTCCAAAATGTGCACTAGGGTTTAATAAAGAGCATTTTCAAAAGTAGTCAAAGTAGGGTGAGGTCTATTTGAATCTGATTATGGCATTCAGCATTTCTCAATAAGGCTTTAGCAGTGAATGATCAGTAAAAGTACCTCAAGCCTGAGTGAGAGGCCTCTGAGCAAAATTAAGTGGTCTTTCACACCCAATTTAGAATGGGATGCTGAGAATTACAGCAGTTAAAGAGTGTTCATAAATAAAATGCCATTTATTTATTTTATTTATTTATTTATTTAGTGAGTGATCACATTACCAATTTAGATAAAAAATCAGATATCATGTTCATCTTCTAAAGACCATCATATCAAGGAAATTGCCCCTTACATCAAAGGATAAAAGACTGTTATACAATCCTTCATCTGTCCTATATGGCAGTATTGCTGTGCAATCTGGGGTGCACTTCATCATCACAATTCAAAGAATATAAGTTATGGAATTGATTTCTCCAAATTAAAAGTTTGCAACATGAATCTTAACAGTAACCTAGGGATTCCAAAAGTTTTTACTATGCTCCAAGATAGCTACAAGGGACTCAATAACTCATTTCTATGATACACCAATCTATTACTACTATAGATACTACCAAATCCTATACCTAAATATGCCAACAGACTGTCGTCATCATCGTCATCGTCACCGTCACCGTCATCATCATCATCATCATCTTCTTCTTCTTCTTCTTCTTCTTCTTCTTCTTCTTCTTCTCCTCCTCCTCCTCCTCCTTCTTCTTCTTCTTCTTCCTGCCAAGTATTAGACCTGTTACAGTCTCATTCCATCTCTTTATCAGATGGCTGTAATTTAAATTTTGGGTGGAATTCTTGATGCAGGCATTCTGAGTACATGCAATTTTGATGATAATTTTTAATTTTTTCTATTATTGGATCAATATTCAATTCTTTCATAATATCTATATTCTTTTTCTTGTCCAGTTTATTGTATCCTACAGTTCTTCTTAAAAAGACCATTAGATCTAATGTAAAATCACTAAACATAAATTAGGATTACCAATGGTTAACAACCCAATGTTTCGTATAAATTTTGTTGTTTCTTTAAATGTATGTATATGTATCCTATATAGACTACTGTACAGCAGAGTTATCTTACTTAATAAAAATAAAAAACAAAATGCTTTAGCAGTATACCTTGGATATCGTAACAAAGTTATTACTTAATCCGCATACGTTTTAGTGCATACAAAAAGCACCAGATTTTGTTTTTCCCCACACTGGTCTTTGATGTTTGAATTTGAAAGACTGTTGCTTTCAGTACCTTCCTGCTTGGTAACTTTTTGTTTAGATAAACCCCATTAGTGGTCACAGTCGACTTGCTTTTACTGGAGTGCTGTGTGGACTTCATCCCTACGTAGCTATATATGAAAAGATTTCATTTTGGCTTTGCGGTCAATTTCTGGGAGGCGAGTTGCATCCTTGGCTTTCTCATCATATGTTTCCTCTCTTGTGAATTATATAATAATTTGGACTCAAATTCTCTCTGAGCTAGTTTTAATTTTAATTGGAGTCGAGTGTACATACATGTGCTTCACAAAAACTTATGCATGCAAAACTAGTTCTGCATAAGTAAGTTTTTGTGAGGCACATGTGTGTTGTGTATATTCGACTCCAATTGAAATTAAAACTAATTGCTAGCTTCACAGTGTACCACTTCCAGTAATCAAAATTATGTCTCTCCAAGTTGTTTGGATGTCAGATTTTCCACTTTGCTGGTAGAATTATTTTGGTTACCATAACTTTGTTTCATAGCACTAAGGTAAGCTTTTCTTGCTGAAGGCATAATAGAGATTTGTTGCATGATATTGTCTAACAGTGTATTTTCCTTCTTTTTTTTTTTTTTTAGGGTGAGATGTTATAATGCAAATCACAATGAAGTATTGAATGGGGCAGCTAGTTTTGGGGACAAACGTAGGCAACGTTAAGAATCACTTTTTCTGCATGATTTCTGTCCATACCTGTAAATGAGGAAAAATGTAATATCCTATGTGGTTGAACCAAAACCCCCTGAATCTTAACTTTACATTTATCTAATTCTGTACTGTTAATATTGTTCAATATATAAAGAACATTGAACCCCAGCTAAAATTCAAAAGGATTTTATTTAAATTCTTAATGGACAACAGCTTTTATAGTGTAGATGAATTTATACATCAGAAACTGGTGTAAATTGTACAATTTGTAAAAATGGTCTTTATGACTCAATTCCATATATTCTTTCCTTTTATATCTAAATTTTATTAAATCTTATATTTCTGTATTTTATTCTTGTATGCATCTTGATATAATTTTGTCTTTTCTTGTATCTTGAATTGATGTGTTCTATAACTTGTTTTGTGCATCTATGGAAATATAATAAATACAATACAATACAATACACTTTCTATTGTTAAAAGCCTACTCCCATTTGAAATAAATTGTTTGCTGGCTTTATATTGAATCTTGAACTTTTTATGCAAGACTTCAGTTGCTAGTAGTATTCAATGTAGTGAATTCATGAAGTTAAATATCTGTGTGCCATTTTTGCCCATTTTGTGTATATTTGATTCGTTTGTATGTTTTGGCTCCAGTGTTCAGTTCTCCTTGGCAGCTTTCTTATTAGGTTTCTGAACACACTTCTCCTCTCTAGCCTCTGATTGGCCACTGCTCAAGTGGTGGAGATGCTGGCTGAAGTCCCAAATATACTTGGCTAGGGGAGTCACAAGGGCTTATAGAGAGAGAGAGAATGTGTTGAGAAATTCAACACTAGTAAATTATATTCAAGCCTTGTATTTTGCTTTAGTACAATTTGGAAATTAGGTTGTTCGCAATTACAAAATGGTTTTGCTTAATTTAATGCAGCCACTGACTGTAATGCTTTTTCACCTTTGTTGTACATTTATTTAACAGTTTAAATTCAAACTTTGAATTTTGCTTCACAATTACAATTTGATAATTAAGCTGTGGCAATTACAAAAGAGTTTTGCTTAGTTTAATGTAGCCACTGACTAATATTTTTCACCATTATTTGGTGAAAAATATTAGTGTATTTAACAGTTTACATTCAAGCTTTGAATTTTGCTTCACAACTAAAACTTGGTATTGCTTAATGTAATGTAGCCACTGACTTGAATAATTTTTCAGTTATGTTGTAGTGAGTATCAGAGGCATCTCCTCAGGATAGGCAGGCTGGGCTGATATTTTCAAAAATATTTTTAAAAACTGTTTAATAGTACTCATAATGAAGCTAAATGAAATGTTTCCATTTAGTGAACTAAAATCTACATGTAATATTTTATTCCATTTAGTAAGAGGCATTTAAATGATGAGATTCTTGAAAATTTGGCAGGTCTGCTTTCTTCTAGAAGAAATGATCGATCTATTAAACAAGAATATGCTAGATACTGGAATGATGAAAAGACAATTGTTGCTTGTATACGAAGGGAAGGCAAATCCTGAGCTAGTCATCATTCTAATGTCACGATCACTATTTCAAATATTTGGTACCTAAGTAGTGAGCATTAGGAAAAATGCTGTTTGTTATAAATGCTGGAGTGGTGCATACATTGTACGTCAAGACTAGCAGATAATTGTAAATTTGCCTGCCTGCCAATTGTTGACAGGCCCTCTCGAAGTCAACTAGAACATGTGGGTGAAGTTTATTGTGTGCAAAAAATTTAATGCTGTACAAACAATCATGTATTTTGAAGAAACAGAGAATTAGAAACAAAATTCCTTTTGTAAGTGCCTATTAAATAGAAATGCACATTTTTAGGTCCTAATAATTACTGCATTACAATGTGAAATAATATTCCAACTGCCTTTAGAACATGTTTTCCTGCCAAGGAGCTAGTTTCTTTACAAAATTATTATGTCATTTATTTTGACTTTTCAAGATTGAGAAAAGAGCTCAAGTTTCTCTACTCTGATTAACAGTTCTCATCTCAAAGTGTTACTAAAATTATAAAACTCTTTGTGGAAAGTGATATTCAAAGCTTATAAACTGTTTACCTTAGCTGCAACAAGTCCTTCCCGAGTTGCAGTGGTGAGAGAAGCTTCTCTTGCTTGAACAGAGTGAAGTCTTACTTATGGAGCACAATGGCACAGGACAGAGTTACAGCTTTAGCGACAGCATCTATTAAACTCAAACTTCTACATTTGCTGGAAAAGTAAGAGTCACCTACAATGATGTCATCAAGTAATATGCCAGCTTGAAGAGAGATATATTGATCTACTTTATAAGTAAAGGTGTCTCAGCAAAATGTTTCTGCTAGATCTGTAATTTGCATATTGCGGATATTTTGCTTAACCTGAAAACATCACTGTGAGCTGCCACTAGTGTGTATTTAACAGTTTACATTCAAGTTTTGAATTTCACTTCATTTCAATTACCATTTTGACAATTAAAATGTAGCGATCACAAAGGGTCTTGCTTAATTTAATGCAGTCACTGGTTTTAGTAGATGGGCCGCGCCATGGCCGAGTGGTTAGACCACTCGCCTCTCACCTAGAAGGCTGGGGTTCGATCCCAAGCGACCGCATGTGAGATCTGTGGTGGACAAAGCGGGCTGGGGCAGGTTTTCTCCGGGTACTCCAGTTTCCCCCGCCATCGCATTTCACCGGTGCTCCATCATCATTCATGTATCATCAGTGTCACCGCCTGCGGTGCCATAAATAGTTAAAGCGGGCGTTAAACACTACCAAAAAAAAAAAAAAAAAAAAACTGGCTTTAGTGACTTTTACACAGTTGTTATTATAGTGTATATTTCAAGGATTGAATTTTGCTATAATTTGACATAATCTTTAAGGGCATATTGCGGATATTTGTCTAACCTGAAGATATTGCCGCCTGGTATTCATCCTAATGCTGGAGTTATATAATATTGCACAACTTTAGCATAATCAGCCATTGTGCATAAATACTAGATGACTTGTCTTTGTCTCTAAGAAATGGACAGTGGAATAATTATGGCATCTTTAGATGCATCAGAGTACATTTGTTTCATACCTTCATTCATTATACAAGATGATTTTCTTAAAAAACAATAAATCTACCAAAAAAAAACCTCTGATTTTTACTTTCTCTACATACATGATATTCAGACTGAAAAATACAGTACAATCTCTCCAGGGATTCACTGGATTGGACTTCATTTTCTGTTAGTATTTAGATGATTTATTTATTGCTCCATCTGACAAGGAGACATGTGTACAATGATTTCACTCGGTACATAAACATTGTCAAATGCACCTTTGGTGTAAGGGAAAAACATTTTTTTTAAGGATGTAAGCTTTATAGTAATATATTTATACCTTTTCCTGTGCATATTTGTTAAAAATAATATACTGCTAGTTTCTCCTGAAAAATATCATTGCACAGCAATTGTACAATAAAGGTAAAAAATCATTAAAGTCAGTGGCTGCATTAAATTAAGCAAAACCCTTTTGTAATTGCCACAACCTAATTTCCAAATTGCACTAAAGCAAAATGCAAGGCTTGAATATAATTTAGTACTGTTGAATTTTCAACATGTGTAATATTGTGACCACACATTCTCCCTCTATAACCCCTTGTGACCTCCCTAGTTAAGCATGTTTGCAAACTCTCCATCTCATAGTTTATTTTACTAATCTGCTTCATGTGAAACAAGTAAACCTGTCTGTCCATTTCATGATAGGTACAAGACAGACAGAGGTAGATGATTCTACAGTCAATTTTAAATTGGTACACTACATGACAGTCTTAAAATTCTGATCTTTAAATGGTATTATGGGAAATAACTAATAGGAGTAGCATTTAAAAATTACAAAAGTATTGAATTTAAAGTCAATCCAATAATAGTGACTATATTAGGAATGACTGAGGGTACCAAAAAGTTACTAAAATAAATGAAGTATTTTAATAACCTCAACATATTTTGCATATATGTTTTACTGTATCTCTTATGTTTACAAAATTATATAAAATTCCTTCCATATAAGGATTTTGCAGGCTAGTCCTAGAATATTCAAAATGTGCATTTAATTTGTCATGTAACTATCTTAAAAATTACAATTTAATCACAATCTTTGGAGCCATTTTTGAGAAAATAAAAAATAAAATTTAAGAAATGTCCCTTGTAAAGGGTAGTTTGGGGCTCAGGGTTTTCTTGAAAATCTTTGTCACATCTTTGGAAGAACTAAACTTACACACCAAGTTTGGAATTTATCTGAGTTTTGTTTTTGAGTTAGTCTGTCCAAGTGCATATGCACAGACAAGCACACATGCACGCACACACACACAGATCATATACTTCTAATGAAATGCCAACATCAAATTATCTACTTTAGCTACTCTTTGTGGTATTTTTCTCCTAATTCCATTTCTATTGTTGTTTAATGCTCTATTTTTATTTTTCTTGAATTAGTATTTTGCTGCACTCTTATTGACCTCAGGTATGGATCACATTAATTGTTACTGAAATAAGACATGTAGAGAGTTGTTTGATATTTCTGCATTTCTTAAGCAATGTTTGATTATTATCCCATAGAGTTATGATATATTCTAATAGTAATCAAAAACAAAATATGTTTTAATCAATTTTATCTATCCAGAGGAAAATCTATTTGCAATGTTTTGTAGTTGGCTTACCCTACCCTTATTTAGGACTGACATCCCCCTGGACTTACAAGCGGATGCCTAGGGGTCAGAAGCCTGTCGGCGAGCCAACGACACAAAACCATAGAATGGAGAACCTGGAACCAGTGGTCGGCCTGTAGCCAGGCATGAGAAAGAGGAAGTGGATAATATGAATGCAAGCGAAATGATGGTAGGAAAGGTGATGATGGAGTAATTGGTGGAGTAATGGCAGGGGAAACCAAAGGATCCAAGAAAACCAGTCCTGATGCCACTTTGACACCACAAATCCCACATGTGGGCATTTTGGAGCTAACCTGGGCCACCTAGGTGGGAGGCAAGCGGCCTAACCATTCAACCATGGTGCCATCTCTTTGCAATGTTCTTTTCTAAATTATGAATCCAAATTCAATTTTGTGTTCTAAATCCATTTATCTATAACATAATTTTCAACTTAAGAAAACTAATGCATAAAATACACTGTTTATTAATAAAAATCCGATATGTTTCATTCACATAGCTTTCTCTACACTGTTCCATATACAAACCAGTCTTACAAACATTATTATATAAGATTATTCTTTTATCTATATCATGTTAATTGAGATAAACGTTAGCAGAATTGGTCTTATTACTTGCTTCCTTTTAAGCGGAGGAAAAATAAGGAAATACATTAGGCTAAAGCAATAGTTAAATATATCAAAAGCTGGTTGCTTTCTGAAACAATTGAGGTTCAGATCACTTTGTATTGTCGCGTTTGAGGAAAGTTAGAAGTCTTAAAAATGAAACCAATAACAAGGAATATCTTGTAAAAGTTCAACTGCACAAGAAAAACATATATAACATAAATTATATTTTTATCTATCTCTTACAGTTTAATGTTATGAAAAATTCTGCAAAACTCAGGCCAAACGAAGAGGTCTTCAGAAAATTAAAAATATAAGTACATTTTATATGCAATATAAATATCTTTAATATACGTTATTTTAATCAATATTATTAAAATAATTTTTCAGAAAAACAACATTTTTGACAATTTTTATACATAAAGGGTAGTTTTTGGTGAGGGAATTTTGTTGAAAATCTCTGTGTACATCTTTTGAAGTAATTAAACATAAATACCAAGTTTATTATTTAATGGCCTTTTTGTTTTTGAGCTATGCTGTCCACAAACACACACATGCATGCACTTACACATACACGCATGCACACACACAAAAATGTAAATGTAGTTTTATTTATGGACGCTCTTTAACTGCTGTGGTTCTCAGTGTCCCATTCTATACTGGGCGTGAAAGACCGATTAATTTTGCTCAGAGGCTTCTCTATCAGGCTTGAGGTAAATCTATGACACGAGACCAACAGCTTTACTTCCCTTCTGAAGGAAGCCATGCTAAGGATTCTTACGCCCGAAAAAATCCATTGTCCTTTGCCAGGTTTGAACCCGTGACCTTGGGCATATGAAGTTAGCATCACACACACACACACACACACACACACACACACACACACACACACATGGGCTTTTATCTAAGAATGATTTTTTTGGACTCAGGGGACCGCAATAAATATATATCCAGTGAAATCTTGACACCAAATTTTTGGGAGAATACAATACCTTCTCTATTTTCTATGTACATTTTGTGTACTTATGTGCTAAAGAAAGTAATAAGTTTTAAAAATATGTACTTAGTCACTTTAATGATGCCAATAATTTCCAGGAATAAGTTTTTATTTACTATTATTGTGGGAGTCTTTGCTTTGCATTGCAAAGAGTAACCTGTATCTTTCCTATTTTCATAGGAAAATTTAATAAATCCAACTATTGCAATTATAATACTTGCATTTCATTTTGTTCTCCTATTCATTGTAGCAGCAACAGTTATAGTCCGATTACCTTTAAATTTCAATTAAAATGCCACATATTAAAGATATTTATATGGGAAATAAATTATATACCTTGAATTTTCTAGAAATATCTCTGAAGGCCTCATCATTCTCGATGACTTTACATAAGTGGTAATCCGTAAGAGATAAATAAAAATCTTACTACAGAAAGAAGTATATTTCATTGGAACAGACAATTTATGTTCTATACATTTTTTTGGAAGAGCTAATCAATTTTGAGATATTCCTGGTTATTGATTTCAATTTTAAAATACTTAACTTCTTCCCAGATAGGTTATGTAAAGCATCGCAGAACAATTTGTCTACAGCTTTAGCCTAGGGTATTCCTACATTTTCTTTCTACTTATAAGGAAATAAGTAATAAAATCATCTCTGCTAATGTGTATCTCAATAAGCATGACACATAGAATAAGCTTTTGTAAGGATAATTTGTTGCTGAATAGGTACACAAAGTTCATGTTAATGGAACACATAAAATTTTTTAGATTTTCCCCTCATTAGGGAAGTCAAATAAAAACCAAACATTAATTTAGTAATGTTTGAATAAACACTTGATGAATTGCATGTTTTTGAGTCAATTTGAACATTCAGTTTCATTTAAGTCTTGTATTTCTTAGGTTGAACACAAAGATTTTCAAAGAAATTCCCATATGAACCTACTCTTTCCGTTGAAACTGTGCATTATTTTTTTATTTTCTCAAAAATGATAAACAATTTGATTAAAAACATATATTTGGTGCATTACCAGGTAAAATAAAACATATATCTTGAATTTTTTGTGAATAGCTATGAAGTTCCCTTTATTTGATTGAATTTTATATAATTTTCTGTAACAAGAAAACCTTAAAAAATCAGACAAAACCTTACTGCAGGATAAATGCAAACTCATTAAAATGTACATTTTGTAATAAAGTATTTTATAGCAGTAACTATTTTTGAATTCCTTTCCCTACTGGACTAACTTGAAACTGTAATTTCTTGTTGTTTTTATTTCATTTTCTTTGCAATAACTTGTTAAGACAATAAAAATCTGAATTTTATATTTTATAACTAAGCACTTCTTACTTCATTTGAAATCATTACTAGGCAAAAGTACATGGTGAGTAGCATAATATGGATAGAAAAATAACCTTTTACTTTCTCCACTGAGCGAGTACTGTGTATGTAAGTCGAGAAGGTATTTACATACCGAGATTTAACCAAAAGTAGATATTTTGAGGACCCCTGAATCCAAAAAAAGATGTTTAGAAAATATCTGTGTGTGAATGTGTGCACATGCGTACGTGCATGTGTGTGTGTGTGTACATTTTTTTTAGCACAGCTCAAAAACAACAATTTCGTTAAATACAAAACTTGATATTTAAGTTTAGTATCTTCCAAGTATTGCAAAGCAACTAGTTCTTTTTGAAGATCCTGGGGAGCATCTTTGCAGGGAAAATTAATTCAAATTGAATTGCTGTTATTGATAGCACACCTGATAAAAAATGTTTGCCATAATCAGTATAATGGTATTTTTCAAAGTGTTGTTTAATATTACATCAGAATTCCAAGATGCTTACAAATAAGACATTTAACAAAAAAATATTCTTCCTCCCATTCTTTCTGGAATATGATATGTTTGTTTCGCTTGAAACATTGTGTTGAGAGTCGAACCCAGTTAGGGCCGCACCGTGGCCGAGTGGTTAGACCACTAGCCTCTCACCTAGACGGCCGGGGTTCGATCCCAAGCGACCACATGTGAGATTTGTGGTGGACAAAGCGGCGCTGGGGCGGGTTTTCTCCGGGTACTCTGGTTTCCCCCGCCATCGCATTCCACCGGTGCTCCATCATCATTCATGTATCATCAGTGTCACCGCCTGCGATGCCATTAGTAGTTAAAGCGGGCGTTAAACACTACCAAAAAAAAAAAAAAAAAAAGAACCCAGTTAAACGCCACTGAATGATTGAAGGGAAATATTTCCTGCCTGGCCATGCACAAAATGAGGGAGGCAGGGTAGCATGACTAGGTGATGTAATTACCTTATAAGAGCAGAAGTTGGACATCCTAGCTTATCCGGGTAACTCACCCTAAGTGAGATTTGGACTCGCAGCCTATCAAATGTGAGGCAGACATGCTACTTCCACACTACCCAGGTAGGCAGGACTGATCTAGTGTGATTTAAAATGTGACTTAAATGAAACACAGTCACTTGAGAGTTTGGGGTTTTAGGGGCCATTCTTGTCATGTGTTACTGTGTTCCATTGATTTGGAGAATTTAAGAGATTCAGCAATCTCTTCATGATGAAGAGGAGAGTGACAGACAAACAACAGCAGTGACAGAGAAGAGCATCGCTACTGTGGAAACAGTGATTAGGGAAAATCCACATCTAATGTACATACAGGCACAGTGAACTGGCATTGGCGATCAGTTCATCAAGTATTTCATCATGGTTATAAGAATTGCTGCAAATATTTAAATGTGGAAAGTCTCACCATGTTTCAGATATTGCTATCGGTGATGAAACATGGATATATCAGTTTGACCCAGAATGAAAACATCAGTTTTCCATTTGAGTGCTTCTAGTTGATCATCCATTAAGGTCAAGATAGCAAGTAGTGCTGGAAAGAAAATTATTGTTTCTTTCTTCTCTAAAAGTGAACACCTTACTCAAAATTTGTGCATAAAAATCAGGAAACTGTTTCTGCAAAATGGTACACAGAAGTTTCCCTGCTGAAAACGTTTCACAAAATCCAAGAAAAGCATCCAAAGACAGGACTAAGTGACATTTTGTTGCATCATAACAATGCAACAGGTCACACCGCTAATGTAACAATGGAGTTTCTGCAAGGAACTGAGGCAAAACTATTGACTTATTCATTCTATAGTCCCGGTCTGACACCATGTGATTTCTTCCTTTTCCATACATTGAAAAACTAATGCTTCAAGGTCACCAATTTTCTAGTCCTGAAGAAGCTGTTACAGCATATAAAGAGGATATTAATATAACAATTTATAATTGTAACAATTCTCCACTTATGATTTTGAAATTCAAGAATGTAAATTAACAAGATCAAAAAGAAATTGCACTAACGATGCAATAGATCATTTTATTGTGAAATTAGTCTTTGGATTTCGAAAAGATAAGTGGAGAATTGTTACAATTATTGTTATATTAATATTTGTGTTACTTCACTGCTACTAGCTTCCTTTTTACATAATATAAAGAGGCGTTATCTGCAGTGCTGGAAGCTGAGTGGTATGGACACTTCCAGAAGTGGTTCTATAGAATGGAATGCTGCATATCATTCCAGGGAGAACACTTATAGAAACCAAGATAAATTCTGTGTGTTTATTAGCTCGTTTTAACAGTTTTATATTAGGTATGATTTTATGTCCTGAGGATCAGAAATGATGGCCAACTACTGATTTTTCAGTTTGTTTAAATTTTAAGTTTCTCATATGTTCTTTTAATCTGTTTCCATTTTCTTTTGTTCTTTCTATGTATAGATTACAGTCTGAGCATTCAATTTCATAATTTCCCTGCTTTTTGTTTGCTGTAATATAAAGCTGTTAAAACTAGCTTATAAACACACAGAATTAGATGGGATAAAGATCTACGTCATGAAGAAAAAGAGCCATATTATACAGTAATATTGAAAGTTCAAAGATCCAAAATTGTACTTTCCACCCTCATCTTTGATGCCAAAGAAGCAAGATTCAATAGAAATTAGGGGTTAAAAAAGGGAACAAGAGTTCCCAGTGCCAGTAAGTAATTACTAAGTGATGTCTTGTGTTATAAAATCTGACTCAAATTCTTTTCATTTAATATGTTTTACTTTGTTTCATTTGCACATTACAATTCTCAATGCTCAGAATAAAGAATCCATCAAGTGGGCCTTATTAAACCAAATTCTTAAATATCAGAAGGTAAGCCACATTTGTAACAGATAAATTTTCATTGATCTAATACATTTCATAAAATGATCATCTCTGCAGAAAATGCTTTTTGTCACTTTTAGGTATAAAATTATGTATAATAAAATGTAAGAGGAACCTCACCTCAATTTTTAATCCTATAAGACGATCAATAATTTAAACATTTAACATTCAAGGATGCTTAGTTTGCTTCCTTACCAAATTCTGTAGACATTATTTCCACTCCAGGAATTTACTCAGTATCTTTCAAACTTCAATTCAGTAGCATGACCATGACCAATCTTTGATTGCTTCTCTACCTGTTTGGAAACACAAAATTAATTATTAGTAAACTAAATTCAAAATTTAGTTTGGTATATGTCAACTCAAAGCATTTGAAGAGTAATTATTATTAAAATGGCATGGACAGAAAAGTCTAAATTGTCTGCCTTTATCTCTTTACTAAAACCAGAGATCACAAAATGTATAGGATAAAAGACTCTGTCCTTTAGAACTCTTCGATAAAAAACAAAGGTGAGAAACTTTTTGTGCATTTTATATTAATGCTATTGCTTTGTAGTTTATAGCTACCAATCTGAATTGCATAACATATTAACTTTACCTTGCATTTACATAAAGAAAACCTTAATATATGCTAAATCCAATCTCAATGATCTCATTAAAAATCCTGAGTTCAATTCTCATAACACTGGAATAAAAATAAATTGTACATTCCTACTCATAAAATGAAACTATTTGAAAATTCATTTAAATATAACAGCTTAATTGATAAATGCATTTAAACGTGGCCGTACATCCACAAATGATGAAAATCGTTCCAGACAACCAGTAGAAGGGACTTCCTCAGAAATGATTGACAAAATCCAGGATATGGTTTTAAGTGATCCACGAATCAAAATTTGTGAAATAGTAGAAACAACAGAAATTTCACAAGGTAGTGTGTTCTCAATTTTGCACCAAAATTAGGTCTGACAAACGTCTCGGCAAGATGGATCAATGAAGAATAAACGCAATCGTGCAATCGATTTAGAAGTTGGTTTGGCACTTTTCGTCGCAATCCTGACGAGTTTCTGCGTCGAGTCATATCTGTGGATGAAACTTAGATACACTACCACACTCCAAAGACAAAATTTCAGTCGAAACACTGGGTTTTTAAAGACTCCGAAGAAGTCTAAGGTGCTGAAATATGCAGACAAGGTGATGCCCTTGTTTTATGCACTATTATTGCACCAGTTAAACGGAGAAATCAAGAAAGAAAAAAAAAAAAAACCCTCATTGGCAAAGAAAAAGATTCTCTTCTATCAAGATAATGCAAGAGTGTACACCTGCGCAGTTTCGATGGCGAAAATTGTAGAATTAAGGTTCGAATTACTACAACATCCACCGTATTCACCAGATTTAACTCTCAGTGATCTTTTTTTTTTTTTATTTCTAAACTTGAAAAAGTGGTTCGGCGGAAAACTATTCTTGTGTAACGAAGAGATCATCTCCCAAATGGATGATTATTTTGAGGACCGTCCGAAATAATACTTCTTGAAAGGCTTAAAACAGTTGGAGAAACGCTGGGAAAAGTGTATCGAGCTAAAAGGAGATTTTGTTAAAAAAAAAAAAAAATAAAAAGAATTCTAAAAATAATTTGATTTTCTATCTTTTTATAAGGACTTATTGAACGCCCCTCGTATTATCGAGCAGGGTGATCCCGCAGTAACGTTCGCGATTCACTTTCGTGGGTTCGATTCCCGTCGCCTGTCTTCCTGTCCTATGGGTTTTTGGGAGTTTGCCCGGGAAGGTTCATTAGAGCCTCCGAATTTCCTGTTCCCATAACTTCCTTGTCCGTTTCAGTATTGAAGGACCATACGACGGTGTTTTGAAGGTTGCGGCTGGGCGATGGTTTGCGCACTGTAAGAGGTTTCTACCTGGAGTCTTTCGAGAGAGGATCGGAGGCATTCAATCTGGACTTGAACCATGCTTGCGCTCATCGTCATCCGGATCTAGTCGCTCTTTTGAGCCTCGCCGCTCATTCTTTCTTCCCTGTGGCTGTGTATGTCGAAAGGGCCCAAAGGGCTTAAGGCCTACGTCAGGGATTCTGCCCTAGTGACTAGGGATCCCGTCGATGAGTTAATGCTTAATCCTCTACTTATTAGAGAAAGTAACAAACTAAATGTGCTTGTAAATTAAATCTGAGTCTAATGTCCAAATGTTTACTTCACTACACTTACCGTGTGCATAGTAGGGAAAGAAAGTAGGTGTTGTATTCCACCCAAAATTCGATATCTGGTTTCACTGAAAATATATGTTTTGAGGTCCCCTGAGTCCAAAACATTTTATAGAAGAAAGCCCGTGTGTGTGACCGTGTGCTGCGACACGAAGGTCTTCAGGATATCCTCCCTCATCCAATTACCCTTTTCATAGAACACTTTTTAAAAAAATTGGTTTTATTAGACTTCAATGTTTTTAATTAAAATACCCTACATTAAAATAATATGTGTATATATATATATATACATAATATATGCACATGTGTGTGTATAAAATATATAGCTTGAATTTTCAGGCAATAGTCTTTGAAGTTCTCTTTACTCTGAATAACTTTTGCATAGTTGACAAACCGTAAGAGATAGACAAAAAATAATAAGAACATTTCCACTAATGTTTATCTCGATTACGAGATGTAGATAAAAGCGTTTCTGATTTTTACTTTCTCTACACGTACTATGTACATTGCACCCAAAAATTCGATACCGAGATTTCACCGGCAATACATGTTTTGAGACCACCTGAATCCAAAAAGAGCATTTTTAGAAAAATGTCCGTGTGTGTCTGTCTGTCTGTGTGTGTGTGTGTATGTGTGTGTGTGTGTATATGTGTGTGTGTGTGTGTCTCTGTGGGCAGCATAACTCAAAAACGAAAAGACCGTTAAATACCAAACTTGGTATTTAAGTTCACTGTCTTCAAGGATGCGACACGAAGATTTTCAAGAAAATCTCCCCACCCCCAACTACCCTTCATATGGAAAAATTTTCGAAAATTTGGATTTTCTAAAAAAATGGCTCTAACGATTTTGATTAAAATGTCGTATATTAAATATATATACATGACAAATAATATGCATATCTTCAATTTTCTGGGAATAACCTCTGAAGACTACTTTATACTGGATGAATTTTACTGAATTTTACATATCTGCTAAACCGTAAGAAATGGCTAAAAGCTTACTACACAGAAAATGTAGAGCATATTAAAGCACACAATTTATGTTATGTACATTTTTTTCGTGGAGGTGATCGTTTTTATAGGGTATTCATTGTTTTTGTTTGCAGCTTTGAAAAACTTATACTTTTCTCATACAGGAATTTGCCAACTCCTGCCCATACAAACAAAGGAACTTCGGTCACTTAGCAACTTTAACCTATGCTACTCCTTTATTTCGCCTCTACTTACAAGATAGCAAGTAATAAAGTCTATTTCTGCTAATTTTTTCTCACTTAACATGAAGTAAATAGAAGCATAAGCTTTTTAACAATAATTTGTTGCAGAGATGTAGAGAAAGTCACATGAATGGAATACATCAGTTTTATGTCTTTGTTCGTGGCATATTTGTGTTTTCAGTCGTTTCCAAAGTGGAATATCTCTAACATACCAATGTGGTGTACCGAAGGATGCAAAGCTTATCTGGGAGCTCCGGCCTCACTACTGTTAATTTCAGCTGTTTCAATGTCATCATCATCATCATCATCATCATCATCAATCTTATCCACATAGGCACTATATCATGCATAGTAGATAAAGTCAGATAGTGTCGGTACAGGAGTACTTTTTGTCCATTTTGTAACACTACGAAATTACTGAATGATCTTTCTCTAAATCCAGAAACAATCTCGTTCATTATCATCCCAACCGAAGTCGGTCGACCTCCGTGGTGTAATGCTTACCATGCTAACTTCACATACCCAAGGTCGCGGGTTCAAACCCGGCGGAGGACGATGGATTTTTTCCGGCGTAAAAATCCTTAGCATGACTTCCTTCGGAAGGGGAGTAAATTCGTGGGTCCCGTATCGTAGATTTATGGCACGTAAAAGAACCTCAAGCATGATAGAGAGGCCTCTGAGCAAAAAAGTGATCTTTCATGCCCAATATAGAATAGGACGCTGAGAACCAAAGCAGTTAAAGAGCGTTCATGTAGAAAACGCCATTTCATTTCAACCGAAGACGATTTCAATTTGCATTTTCACTCCCAAAAGGAAGTCCGAGTGAAGAGGTACATAACAAATCTGATGTGATACATTCACATGTCTTTTCCTAAAAATTCTGCAACAAGCTATGCTTACAAAAATTTAGTTTTCCAGGTACTTCATGCTGATGGGGATAAACATTAGCAGAATTGTCTTTTTACTTGTTTTTTATAAGTAGAAGGGAAATAAGGGAATACACTAGGCTAATGTGATAGTCAAATATTTGAAAACTGGTAATACAATTGAAGTTCGGTTCGCTTTGCATCGCCAACAGTAAAACAAGGGAGATGAAACGAAAGACAATTATCCGTTTGAGAAAAGTTACGTCTTAAAATCCAAACCAATAACAAGAAAAGATGTCGGAAACTAAAAAAAACTAAAGAAAAAAAAATAAAAGTATATAAATTATGTGTTTTATCGAGATCTACAATTTTGTGGAATAAGTTGTCTATCTATTATGGTTTACCCGTTATGTAAAATTCATCCAGAATTCAGAGGCTATTACCAGAGGGTTCAAGACATATATTTTATTTGTGATGCGGTATTTTAATCAAAATCGTTAAGAGCCAATTTTGAAAACATAACGTTTTCAAAAAATTCCATGTAAAGAGTAGTTTGGAGTGGGAGGATTTTTTTTTTTTTAAATTATTCGTGTCGCATCCTTGAGAGATGCTGAAAATAAATACCATGCTTGCTATTTAACTCTCTTCGTTTTTGAGCTATGCGCGCGCGCGCACACACACACACACACAAGCTTTCTGTCATTAAAAATTTAAGAGTTAACTTAAATATAAAATTTGATCTTCCATGCCCCGAATATTTGCATATGGTTTAATATTTTTGTTTATCTATATGCATCATTTAACATGTAATCCTTTTTTATTGAATGACTATCTTTTACACAATATTTGGTTAGATATGTTGATTAATAAGGCCATATTTCCTGTTGTAATGGTGTATCCTAGGTAATTTATTTACTATCCAATAACGGAAAAAAATTGAATCTGTAGTAAATTTTGTTTTAAATCTAAACGTTTTACTAAATATTACATTCAAAAGAATTGCACTATATAAACGACGTAAACCACTGAAGATGTCTTACTTTAGCAACCGAGTAAGTGAATCTCCAAACTTAGTGCAGACAATGCGAAAATGTAGCGAATTTCGTATGAATAACCATATTTTCGCGACCGATAGCAAAGCCTGGTGTCTCGCTGATGGTGACAAAGGGCATTATTTATTGAACTTAATAGAGGACTCACCGCCAAGTGAAGTGCAGATTACAGGATCAACCCCAGATCAATATGTACCCGTTTCCATTATGGTGGATCTCTTTGTGAAAGCGGAAGTTCAAAGGCTGAAGAGGAAGCTAAAGGAAATCAACGGAATTGTTGATCACATGTCTCAATACTTGACTCCAGAACAGAAGAAAGAAATTATTAAAATGAGAAAGAAATCGGTACAAAAGAAAATACCAATTAACGATGTTCATGCTGGAAATTGCAAAGACGATGATCCAGATCCTCCTGCTCTGGTTATAAGAACACGTGCACCTTGTTTACTTGAATATGAATTAATAAACGAAGAGGTAGTATCGGAAGACCCAGAAAAATCAGCCGTGATGTCACCAGCAGATTCCTCGTTTGCTCTTCCTTCGGATGAAAGAGAATTGGATAAAGAAGAGCTGCACAAGACAGCTGTTCAAATTCAGTCGCAGCCTGAAACTACCGAAGGTCCACCAGAGACCGAACTGCTGTCAAAGGAGAAAAATGTAATGGTGGAAGGGGTAAAAGCAGTGCGGGAAGAAGAAGCCACAGTGCCGGAAGGGGGAGAAATAGTGCGAGAAGAGGAAAAAGTAGTGCCGAAAGAGAGTGAAAGTGAGTTGGAGGGAGAAACAGTGTTGGAAGAGGGGAAAGGAACGCAGGAACAGGGAGAAGCAGAGCCGGAAGAGAGTGAATCAGAACCAGAAGCAGTGCCGGAAAGGGGCGAAACAGTGCCGGAAGTTGGAGAATCGGCGCGGGAAGAGATAAAAGCGGTAGACAAAGAAGCTGAAATATTGCCTGGCAAAAACGAATCAGGAGTGCATTTGTTATTTTATCTTTTCTTTGGCAAAAGGAAAACCTACTTGGGTCGTTGGGTTCAAGGAAATTTTAAAAATCTTCCTGGCAGTTGCGAAACTGCGCACTGCAACCAGATACGTAAATATGGATACTTCAGGCCCAGTGAACAAATACAATGCTTTGAATCCTAGAAAGGTGGGAATATTAGCTATTTTATTTGAAATAATTATATTATGTACATTAACACACTCATTGGATTTCATTTTCTCCCGAATATTTGTTTTATCCTATTTTGCTTTCTGTGGTTTGTTTTGCAATTATGTATCTTTTAAATAAACCACGTTTCAAAATAAATTTATAACATTTTACTATTAATACGATTTTATATCGCAAATGTGCATTATTTTATCTGAAGGTATTATTTGCAGTATATTGCATGATGAGGTAAAGCTATACCAGAGGACCAGCACAAATACAAAGCTTTAAGAATTGAAACTAACCTTATAATCCACTTCAGAGTATGTAGGAGCTAATATGTGTTCATCTAGAATTGGAATAACCCACCACTCCCACCTTGTACGTACACTTTCTTAAATAGCAAAATTCAGGAAAATGTTCATGGTGGGGGAAGATTTAATAGCTGTTGCTAGGCGGGAAGTAAGTATTTATGGTCTAGAAACAATGAAATTACAATGCTACCAACGTAGATAAAGTCACCAAACAACAAAGAAAGAAAAAAAAGTGAAGCTCAAAAGTCACCAACATTCACACAGTAATAATGGAGTGCCAAGGCTATAAATATGTGAAAATAAGATTATTTACACACACACTAACCTAAACCTAACACAGCGCATGCTCGCTTCGCTCGCATGCTTTGGTAAAACCGGTAGCAATTATTTAAACAAAAGTACATGAAAATAAGTTTATTTACATACACACTAACCTAAACCTAACACAGCGCATGCTCGCTTCGCTCGCATGCTTTAGTAAAACAAGTAGAAATTATTGAAACCAAAGTAAAGGAAAATCACTAAAGATAAATTACACGAAAATCACTTTTTTACACAAGAATATTGATTCAAAACTCTAAACACAGAATGACTTTTAGAATCGCGGTATTTTTTGTATCAATGCTAGCAATCACCCTCATGTTGCAACAAATGCCTCAAAATCAACTATAAAGAACTCTAGTGGCCGAATAGCGAACAGTTCATTGATGGTTCCACAACCTTTTAATGGCTAGTGATAACTAGTTTTCAAATATTGGTAGTTTTGAATTTTGCAATACGAACGTCAACTATGCACGATTTAGACGCCACCTGTCTGTTAGCTACTGAAACAATGGAAATTGCAGTAAAAAAGTAAAGAAAACAAATACTTCTGGTATATTTTAGTATAAATCTCGTACTTTGTTGGAAGTTAAAGGTCAAAAATAGACAAGATACATTTTTAAAACTTTGTAATACGATATTACGGTGAGTAGAAGTGAAAAAACTAATACCTAAATAGTTTTAATGGAAGTTTAAGTGGTGGAACCAAGATATAGTAATAATCATGATGATATCAATGTTATTACAGTAAAAGCTTTCTAACTGAACACCTATAGTTCAATAATTACTTTTTCTAGCTCAATATGCATTAGTGGATAGAGAAGGTATTGTATTCCACCCATAAATTCGTTGTCAAGATTTCATTGGAAATATATATTTTGAAGTACTCTTGAGTCCAAAAAATCATTTTTAGAAAAGTCCGTGTTTGAGTTTAAGTGTGTGTGTGAGTGTGTGTCTCAAAAACGAAAATTTGCTAAAAAAAAACATTGGTATTTAAGTTTAGTGAATTCTAGGGATGCGACACGAAGATTTTGAGGAAACTCCCCATCCCAAACTACTTTTTACATGAAAAAAAAATAATTAAAAAGTGCTGAAATTGGCTCTAACAATTTTGACATATATTAAAGATATTTTCATGACAAATAGTATATTTGAATTTTCTGGGAATAGCCTTTTAAGACCTCTTCATTCTGAATAACTTTTGTATAATTGGCAAACCTTAAGAGATAGAGAAATACTTATCACACAAAAAAATGCAGATGTCGTAAAATCAACAATTTGTCATACATTTTTTTTCGTGAAGTTGACCATTTCCGAGATATTCCTTATTATTGGTTTCAGTTTTAAAATACCTTTTTCGTATGGGAATTTGCCAACCCCTGGCCATATAAAGAGAATTTCAATCAAATAGCAACCGGCTTTTGAAAGACTTTACTAACGCTTTAGCTTTATTTCCCTTCTACTTAACAAGGAAGCAAGTAATAAGACCATTTCTGCTACGTAGATAGAAAATTAAGTTTTTGTAAGTATAGTTTGTAGCAGAATAATTGGGAAAATACATGAGAGTCAAACGCATCCGATTTTATATGTACCTCTTCCCGACGTTATTGTGAGAGAGAAAATACAAATTGAAATCGATTTATAAGTACATACATAGAAAAATACAGGGTCATCGAAAAAGGCTGCAGCAACTTCAAACAATTATATGTCCCGTTGTAATTGAGATAAATTAATAATTTGACCAGCAAACTAATCGGGAACTCATCGAGTTTTTTTCTTTTTAGATGTGCAGCATTAGACGGTGGTTTGAATAGTTCCAGGAAATTGTCAGCGTTGACATGAAGTCCACCGGACGCACAAAACGAGTGACGAAACACTGGAGCATAACCGATAAACCTTTGTTCGAAGTCCAAAAATATAAATTGGATGCGAAGTTTGCAACTTGGAATAACTAAGTCAACAATTAAAAATGTTTTACACAAGCATTTACGTCTTCACGCTTACAAAATTCAGCTGAGATCTCGCACTAAACCTACGGCTCGACCAAAGCGTGCTCAGTTCGCAAATGACACGTTTAACAAGTTTTTACTTTTCGTTATATGCACTATGTACATAGTGTATAGAGAATGTATTGCACTCCACCAAAAAATTCGATACCAAGATTTCAACGGAAATATGTTTTAGGGTCCCCTGTATCCAAAAAAAACTTTTTCACATAAAGGTCCGTGTGTGTGTGTCCGTGTCCGTGTGTCAGTATGTCCGTGTGTCTGTGAACACGATAACTCAAAAACGAAAAGTCGGTAAAATACCAAACTTGGTATTTAAGTTTAGTATCTTCCAGGGATGCGACACGAAGATTTTGAAAAAATCCCCCCACCCCAAACTACCCTTTACATGGAAATTTTTTCGAAATTGTTGATTTTCTTAAAAATGAAAAACCTGTTCCATGAAAATATGTCCAAATAATGAGATATCTCCAAAACAGAGGTTTTACTTTATCAGATTATTTGCATTTATATTCGTTTCTAGGCATGATAAGTGATATCAATTTCACCATCTGATCTTTTATGTTAAGGAAAACACTACTAGCATTTAAATATTATTTTCATTTAGTTTTTCAGTGATTGCAAACAAATCACAAGAGAAAGAGCAGCGGACACTATTTGGGTCAGGATACTTTAAGAGCTAATGGACAATATAAAGTGGAAATTACAAAAATCTGATGGGTTAGCTGCTCTACAAACAAATTTATTACAAAAGATTATTATTCTTTCTACATCATGCTAATCGAGATAAACATTAGCAGAATGTTCTTATTACCTAGTTTCTTATAAGTAGAAGGGAACTAAAGGAATGCACTGGGATAAAATGATAGTCAAATGTTTTAAAAGCTATCGTCATGCGATTGTCATTGCAAATCGCTTCTTTTCTTGGCCAGGAGTAGAACAATAGAAAACACATTTCCGTCTGAGAGAAGTATAAGTACTTCACAATTGAAACCAGTAATAAGGACTATCTCATAAACGGTTACCTCCGCAACAAAAATTGTGTGTTTTGGCATGATCTACATTTTTTGTACAGCAAGTTTTTGCCTATATCTTACGGTTTAGCAGTTCAGCAAAATTCATCCAGAATAAAGAGATTATTCCCAGAAAATTCAAAATATACATTTTATTTGGGATGTAAATACATTAATATACGGGATTTTAATCAAAATCGTTAGAGCCATTTTTGAGAAAATAAAAAATTTCGAAATATTCCATGTAAAAAGTAGTTTGGGGTGAGCGTATTTTTCTCAAAATCTTCGTGTCGCATCCCGGGAAGATACTAAATTTAAATAGCAAATTTGGTGTTTTACCGACTTTTCGTTTTTGTGTTATCGTGTTCACAGACACACGGACACACACACACGGACCTTTTTTCTAAAAATGCTTTTTTCCCCAAAATATATATTTCCGGTGAAATCTCGACATCGAGTTTTTGGGTGGAATACATACCTTCTCTATCCACTAAGTACATTTTACATGCGGGCTAGAGAAAGTAAAAAACCTAAAAGAGATTTAGTTGATTTAAAATCGAGTTGTAAACAATAAAATGATTTCTAAAAATATTAATTTTTACTTTTTCTACACGTACTTGTACATGACAGATAAAGCAGGTATTGTATTCCACTCACATATTCAATATCGAGATTGGACCGGAAATATAGGTATGTTTTGAAATACCCTAAGTGCAAATATAGCACTTTTAGAAAAAGGTCCGCACGCGCGTGTATGTGTTCGTGTGCGACTTTGGACAGCATGAATCAGAAACGAAAAGACCGTTAAATACCAAACTTGGTATTTATGTTTAGTGTTTTCCAAAGATGCGACACGAAGATTTCAGAAAAATCCCTTCATCCCAAACTACCCTTTACATGGAAAATGTTTTGAAAATTTTGTTTTTCTCAAAAATGGTTCTAACAAGTTTTACTAAAGTATCATATATTAAAGATATTTACATAAAATAAAATGTATATATTGAGTCTTCTGCGTATAGCCTCTGAAGACCTTTAACCCTAAGGGATAGACAAAAACTACACAACGGATGTAAAACTCGTTACATAATTTATGTTATATACATTTTTAGAGTTGACCGTTTCCGAGATATTCCGTATAATTGGATTCAATTTTAAAGTACTTAAACCAGAAATGAGAAGTAATGTTTCATCTCTCTTTAGTTTTACTTCTGGCCATGCAAAGAGAATCGAATTTCAGTGTAATAGCGACCAGCTTTTCAAAGATTTTACCTAGGTATCCCAGTATTTCCTTTCTGCTTAGAAGGAAGCAAGTAATAAAATATTTTCTGATGTTTATTTTATTTTTTATTGTGTTTAACACCCACTTTGCCACTTTGGCACCGCAGAGGGAATGACACTCATGATATATGGAATGAGATGGAGCACCGGGAGAATACGATGGCGGGAGAAACTGAAGAACCCGGAGAAAACTCGCTCCTGCGCCGCTTTGTACACATGCAGTCATTTGGGATCGAAACCCGGCCGCCTGGATGAGAGGCACGTGATCTAACCACCCGGATAACGCTTATCTCGACTTACATGGTATAGATGAAAGAACTTCTGTAGGAATGGTTGGTTTACAGAACAAGTAGAGAGAGTAATGTGAATGGAATACATCATATTTCTTTTTTGGCTGGAGTGCAATACTTTCTACATCTAATTTGCGTAGCACAGAAAGTAAAATCAGATGTGTTATACTTACATGACTTTCTCTAGCTACTCTAAAACTCCTTACAAAAATTATTCTTCTTTCTACACAATGCTAATCGAGATAAACATTAGCAGAATGTTCTTATTACTTAGTTCCTTATAAGTAGAAGGGAACTAAAGGAATGTGCTGTGCTAAAGTGATAGTCAAATGTTTTAAAAACTGTTGTTATGCTATTGTCATTGCAAATCACTTCTTTGCTTGGCCAGGAATAGAACAAAAGAAAAACGGATATTTCCTATCTAAAAAAATTTAAGTACTTTACAATTTAAACCAATAACAAGGAATATCTTGGAAAAGCTACCTCCACAACAAAAAGTGAAGACATAAATTGTGTGTTTTGACGAGATCTACATTTGTTGTGCAGTAAGTTTTTGTGTATCTCTTACGGCTTAGCAGTTACACAAAATTCGGCAAAATTCATCCAGAATAAAGATGTCCTCAGAGGTTATTCCCAGAAAATTCAAGATATGCATTTTATTTGTCATGTAAATATCTTTAATATGTGATATTTTAATCAAAATAGAGGCATTTTTGAGAAAATCAAAATTTTCGAAAAATTTTCCAAGTAAAGAGTAGTTGGGGGTGGGGAGATTTTCTTGAAAATCTTCGTGTTGCATCCTTGGAAGTTACTAAACCTAAACACCAAGTTTGGCATTTAACGGCCCTTTCGTTTTGAGCTATGCTGTCCACACACACACACACACACACACACACACACACACACACACACACTGAGCTTTTTCTAAAAAACGTTTTTCGGACTCAGGAAGGCCTCCCCCCAAAAGCATGTATTTCTGGTGAAATCTCGACATCGAAGTTTTGGGTGGAATACAATATCTTGTGTGTACATGCTGGTTAGAGAAAATAAAAAATGGGGTAGTGATTAACACTGATTTCATGTCTTATTAGAAGGAATAAAACGGTGCGTACGTCATAATGTGATATTTTAGTAAAATACGGAGCAGTTTTAGAAGGTTTTAGAGTAAACAATGTAAGAAATAGGATTTGAACAGCCATTCTTTGTCATAAGCGTTTTGCAGGTAGGCATCATAAAGGAATACAAAGGAACACGCATTTTGTGTGCGCTCCATGACATAAGCGATAAAACTGCGGCTGCTGTCCTAGAATAAACCCAATAATTTGCTTTATGATAGGTACTTCACTTTCATGTTACACGGAACACGAAACATCTAAAAGTAGAGAGGGAGAGAAGAAAAGCGCCTCACTACTAAAGAAATCTGCTAGCATGAAAATTGTGTCTTATGAAAGTCTGAGCTAGTATTTCTTAAGTTTAATATCTGTCAAACTATCATATGGGCACGTGCATATTACAGAATATAGTGAGCAATCTTTTCAAGTTTGTGCTTCTAAACCAGTTCATTTTAAAAATGGGAGAGATGGAGAGAGATCAGTTCTTCATATCTGTTGAAACATGAAGAATCATTGCGCTATTTTTTTAATATTTACATTAATTAATGCTTATACCCCGAGGACTCCCGCCAGCACGAATAGCAAAATGCTGTCTGAAATGTGTCAAGCAATTTTAGAGGAAATTGCAAGGCTTTAAATTATCAGTAATAAAATAGTATTAAATGACATACAGATCTGAATCTTTTTTCATTTTTAGTAAATCCTTTTGTCTGCGGTATAATATACGTTATATGGATGAAAAATCTCCTCAATATTTTTAAAAAAATTAAAGCAAAAGAAAATTTGAAAATAAAATTAAAATCCCAAAATAATCATAACTAGGCATACAAAACCTTACTACACAGAAAGTTCAGACTAATTAAATGAAAGCACAGATGTTTTTTTACTAAAACAGCATCCTGTTTTGGCTGGTATTTTATTTTTACTTTATCTTCACGTACTATGTACATAGTGCATAGAGAAGGTATTGAATTCCACCCACATGTTTTGGGTCCCCTTTAATCCAAAAAATGGTAGATGTGTGTACATGTGTGTCTGTATGTGTGCCTGCGGACAGCATAGATAAAAAACGAAAAGACCGTTAAATACCAAACTTCCAAGAATGCGACACGAAGATTTTCAAGAAAATCCCCCAACCCCCAGCTACCTTTTACATGGAAAACATTTCTAAAATTTTGATTTTCTCAAAAATGGCCGTAACGTTTTTGATTACCATCTCTTATATTTAAGATATTTACATACCAAATAAAAGTATATCTAGAATTCTCTGGGAATAGCCTCTAAAGATCTCTTTATTCAGGATGATTCTTATTGAATTTTATATAACTGGTAACCCGTATTAGACAAAAACTTACTACACAAACATGTGGATCACGATAAAACACAACATTTATGTCTATACACTTTTTCCTGGAGTTGGCCATTTTCGAGATATTTTTTGTTATTAATTTCAGTTTTAAAATACTTAAATGTTTCTCATATAGGAACTTGTCAACGCTTGGCCACGTAATGAAACGGATTTCAATTCCATAGCAACCACATTTTAAAAAAAAATTGGCAGTCGGTTTAGCCTAGTGTATTCCCTTATTTTCCTTCTGCTTATAAAGGAATTAAATAGGCAATAGACTGTTTTTGCTAATGCTTTAACATTAAATAGATAAGAAGAATAAGCTTATTAACAATAATTTGTTGCAGAGATGTAGAGAAAGTCATGTGAATGGAGCACATCAGATTTTTTAAATTACAAAGAATGAATCCACGTAACTTGAAGGCTGAAACTGAAAAAAAAAATCTGATTGCACTCACATGACTTTTTCTACATCTCTGCAACAAATTATTGTTAAAAAGTTTATGCTTCTTTTTACTTCATGTTAATCGATAGAGAAAAAAAATAGCAGAAATAGTCTTAGTACTTGCTTCCTTGTAAGTAGAAGCGAAATAAGGGAGTACTATAGGTTAAAGTGATAGTCAAAAGCTGGTTGCTATGTCACTGACGTTCCTTTGTTAGTATGGACAGGAGTGGACAAATTCCTGTATGAGAAAAGTATAAGTTTTTCAAAGCTGAAAAAAAAAAAAAAAAAAAAAGGAATATCTCAAAAACGATCAACTTGACGAAAAAATGTATAGAGTATATATTTTGTGTTTTAACGAGCTCTACATTTTCTGTTAGGTAAGCTTTTGTTTATTTCTTACGGTTTCCCAGTTATGCAAAGTTCCGTAAACTTCATCCAGAATAAAGTAGTCTTCAGAGGCTATTCACAGAAAAGTCAAGATATATATTTTATTTGTCAGATAAATATCTTTAATATACGATATTTTAATCAAAATCGTTAGAGCCATTTTTTATAAAATCAAAATTTTCGAACACTTTTCCTTATAAAGGGTAATTGGGGGTGGGGGAATTTTCTTGAAAATGTTCGTGTCGCATCCTTGGAAGATACTGAACTTAAATGTCAAGTTTGGTATTTAACGGACTTTTTGTTTTTGAGCTATGCTGTCCACAGACACACACACGCATACATACACGGACCTTTTTCCAAAAATGCTTTTTGTTTGTACTCAGGAGGACCCAAAACATGTATTTCCGGTGAAATCTTGGTATCAAATTTTGGGTGCATTACAATATCTTCTCTATACACTATGTACAAAGTACATGTAGAGAAAGTAAAAAAATTATCAAAAACATACACACGTACACAAGCATGATACCACTATTAATGAAAACGGTATAAAGAAGTAGGATATAAATGTAACGTAGATTACTGTACAATTTGGTACTTGTGTTATTGCGCGGCTGAATTGTTGAATCACATTGTATCTGTCGTCTGGTTACACCTCGGTAAATCCATGTTGGTTAGTACACCGATTATTTTCATGCGCACGAGGGCCGTTGTTATCGGATGCATCTTCCTCGCTGAAGCTAGAATATATATCTTCCTCTCTTCGTCGATGTCAGAAACTCTTTCATCAAGGTCTGAAAATTCAAAATCGCTCGCTTTCTCCTAATACATCGCGAACTGAGGTTCTTATTTCCTCTTTGGTTCATAACCTTTGACTAGACGACGCCATGATTCAGCCAATATCTACAAACACCGACTAGAAAAATTAAATATGCACCTAATTTAGCACTTTGGAGTGGAGATAAGGTCCTGAAACGCTCCAGAAAACCTTACTCTATGACTACAACGTAGTAAGTACACAGACTTTCCCGGTGGAAAGAGTTAAAACATATGAAAATGGCATCACGATTAGATCGTGATTGGCATTATAAGGGTTATTGTACTCGTTCCGTGACTCGGAACAAAAATGTATAATATCCAACTTTGACTTTACCTTGTCTATACGTAATACGCAAACAGGAAATAGAGAAGATATTGTATTTCTACCCAAAAATACGAGTTCTCGTTAGAAAACACAATTTTTGTTATATATTTAGAACATAAAACATTTAACATAGAATATTTTTCAAAATTTTCGTTTTTCTAAAAACTGGCTCAACTATTTTTATTAAAATACTGTATATTAAAGATTTTTAGTGGATATGTCCTGAATTTCTTGGGAATAGCCTCTAAAGTTCTTTTCATTGTGAATGAATTTTGCATAACAGGTAAATTGTATAAGACATACAAAAAATTCTAAACAAAAAATGTAGATAAATGCCATAGGTAGCTTTTTTGGAGAGCTAACCATTTTCGATATATTCCTTATTATTGGTTTCAATTTCAAAATACATAAGCCTTTCTACTCTACTTTGCCTTTCCGTTTCTACTCTCTTTTGTTTTACTCCTGGCCAAGGAAAGACAATCGCATAGAGACAGCTTTTAAAATTGTTGACTATTACTTTAGCCTAGTTTATCCCTGTATATCTCTTGTAAGGAACTATGTAATAGACCATTTCTGTTAATATTTATCTTGAGTAGCAAGGTGTATATAAACAAACTATATTTTGTAGGAATAGTTTCTTTACAGAACAAATAGAGAAAGTCACGTGAATGGAACAGAGCAGAAGTGTTTACTTTCTTTACATATACTATGTAGGTACATAGTGTACAGAGAAGGTATTGCTTCCACCCAAAACTTCGACACCGAGATTTCACCGAAAATAGACGATTTAGAGTCCCATGTATCTAAAAAAAAAAAACATTTTTAGAAAAAGAGCATGTGTGTCCGTGTATCTATGAACACGATAACTCAAAAACGAAAAGTCGGTAAAATATAAAACTTGGTATATAAGTTTAGTATCTTCCATGAATTCACACAAAGATTTTGAGGAAAATCCCTCCACCCCAAAACTACTCTTTACATGAAAAAAAATCAAAATTTTGTTTTTCTCAATATGACTGTAACGATTTTGCTTAAACTACTGTATATTAAAGATATTTACATAACAAATGTATATTTTGAATTTTCTGGAAATACCTCTGACAAGGCTATTTATTCTGGATGAATTTTGCGGAATTTTGCATAACTGGTAAAGAGATAAAAGAGATAGGCAAAAACTTAGTTAACAAAACATGTAAATCTCGTTAAAACACACAATTTATTTTATTTAGATTTTTTTCGTGGAGTTCACTGCTTTTGAGATATTACTTGTTATTAGTTTCAACTTTAAATACTATACTTTTCTCATACGGAAATTTGTCAACCTGATCATATAAACAAAGGAATCACATAAAATCAGCTTTTAAAATATCTGACTATTGATTTAGTCTAGTGTACTCCCAATTTCCCTTCTACTTACATGGAAGAAAGTAATAAGACTCTTTCTGCTATTTTTTTCGATTAGTATTAAGTAAATAGAAGAATAAGCTTTTTAACAATAATTTATTGTAGAGATGTAGAGAAAGTAGTGTGAATGGAACACATTAGGTTTTTTTTTATTATTATTATTTTATGGTGTGTGGCGGGAAGAGCATAGCGGATGGAAGTTTCCAATGCATTCATAATTAGTTGTTGTGGATGTTTCTTGCAGCCCAGTTCGCACTGCGCGAGGAAAGAGATCTAACAAAACACATAAAGTTTAATGGAAATAGGTGTACCATAAACTCCAGTTTCAAACTTTTGCTTGTTCACTAAGCCCCAAGCATTCCATATGCGCACTTCCGCCTTCAGTATCTGCCTCGCCCTCTCTGTAATGCCCCAACCTTCGCTTGATTCTCTCCTTCCGCTCGCACGTTCAAGTTCTTTTGGTATTCATCCTTCAAAAGAGCTCAAGTTCTATACATTCACAGTCTAATGAAGTGTTCATTAAAGCATCTACACAGCTGAATATATAAACTTGAGGTGGTGCATTTGCTACACCATTCATTATATGGTCTCAATTGAGACTTTCATGGTCATTTTACTAGAAGAATGAATAAAGGAAAATATAAAACAACTAAATACTCAGTCACCAAAGTGCCTCATAAGTAAAATTGTAAATGCTCTCCTATATGGCATTAAAATTGATGACATGTGTAAATCTAAAAGATCACCTCGTTCATTTTACATGAAAAAACATTATATAGCTTATGTGAATTATTCAATTAACGTACATTTATGACGAGTCTATCAATACAGTGTATGACAACAGACAAATAATTATCTATGTATCTATCTGACTCTATGTATCAATTTATCTATATCTATCTATATCTATGTCTATCTAACAATCTAATCTATTATACTAACAAGAATTTTCTATCTGTTATAATTCATTACTCTGTCTACCATGTCTATAAGCAGGGTAAATACAGCATTTTACAAACAAACAAAAATGTCGATACCATGATTTCACCAGAAATTAATTCAAAAGTATTATTGAAAAGGGTTAATATCTATTTTTTGTCCATTAAAAACGCAAAGTTGGACAAGTTCCAAATTCGATATTTAAGTTGAGCACCTTCCAAGGATGTGACGTGAAGAAATTCAAGAATTCCCCCTACTAAAAGCTAGCCTGTTTTAAAAACCACCAATTTTAAAATTGAAACGAATAACGTATTAGCTTTTAAACAAAAATAAATAACTAAATGAAAAATAAAATATTTTAACGAGGTATACTATTTTTGTGTAGTAAGTTTTTTTTTTTTACAAGCTTCATTCAGAATGAAGAGGACTATGGAGGTTATTCCCAAGAAATTCAGAATATACATGCTCAATACATATACGGCATTTTAATCAAAATCGGTAGAGACTGTTTTAGAATATCGAACATTTCGAAAAAAATGTTCTATGTAAGGGCTAGTTTAGGGTGTGGATTTTTTTTTCTTCAAAATCTTCGTACAGATTTCTGGTGAACAGATTTCTGTACTTCACCTTGGAAGATACTAAACTTAAATATCAAGTTTGGTATTTAGACGACTTTTCGTGTTTAAATTATCCAGTCCACACACACACACACACACACACACACACACACACACACACACACACACACACACACACACACACACACACACAAACACACACACAGAGTCCTTTTGTAAAAATGCTTTTTGGGATTCAGGAGTCCTCAAAACATGCACTTCCCATTAAACCACGTATCGAATATTTGAGTGCAATACAATGCCTTCTCTACCTACTATATACATTATACACACACGCTAGAGCAGAAACAGATATCGCAGAAATGATGTTCAGATTATATATATATATATATTATTTTTTATTGTGTATTCCAAACTGTTATCTTTGGAAAAAAAGTGATTTTCTCAAAAAATAGCTCGAACGGTTTTGATTAAAATTCTATGTATGAAATATATTTATATGACAAATAAAACGTATCTTTTGCATATTCTGGGAGTAGCTTAAGAAGTCCTCTTCATTCGTAATTCTGAAGTTGGAAATTCTAATAAAGAGGAAGTTGCTTGGTTAAAGTTTTCTATTTAACCTTATTTTGAAAAGACATCTTTAAGTTAGGAGCTCATATATCCATGTGCGTGTTTCTGAAAAAGTGATAGTAGGCTCCTGAAAACTGCTGTTGTATTGTATTCATCAGCTCGAAGAAAAGTTGTAATTATTCTTCTGTTGTTAATCAAATGCATATAATACTGCCAATTAACACAATACATTTTAAACATCTGTTTCTTCGGGAATGTATTCAAATTAAAAAGGATAATGGAGTGACGCAAAATAACATTAGCACAACGGTTAGCGCACAATCAATTTTTAGGGGATTAAAAATTCTATTGGCCCGTGGGGGGATCGAACCCACGACCTTCGCGTTATTAGCACGACGCTCTAACCAACTGAGCTAACGGGCCAGTTGATCAATAGTGACAAACATTTAGCTTAGATGCAAGCGTTAGTCTTCAGTATAAGTATGAAACCGAGAATAATAAGCAATTTCTGCAAATTAACTATAGAAAGATTATAATATTCGATACAAAGCATTAATTTGTGCTCTACAGCCTATCACTGAAACGGTTACTGTATATCTTGTATGATTAACATAGATAATTGATCTTTATTAGCTTCATTATATAGACTATGTAGAATCATTATTGACCTTTATGCTTTAATTATATTTTAGTGAATAGTGTAAAATGATAAATATAAAAATAATGCAAGTATAACATAGGATGAATTAACACAAATAGTATAGAAATGTGAACGTAACTCAGGAAAAATAGGTTAAAAGGAGAATAGGCGAGTAAAATAGATTGCAATGAAAACAGACACTAACCTCAAAAAATCACTTTTAGGTTTATAAATTGCTTTATTCAGGCCTTAACACTCATTAAACATGAGAATACAAAGGGTGTGGCAAGTCCGTGTTAGCGAAAGCAATGCTTTTGCCTAAATCCAGTGTCTGATCTGATCCTCAAGCTCCCATACCTAATATTTTTCCCAATATTATGACCCTCATTTGTTAGCCATTATAAGAAAGAAGAAAGCTGACGTGTTCCATTCTCATGACTTTTCTACCTCTTTATAACAAATTATTCTTAAAAAGCTTATTCTTCTATCCACTTCATGCTAATCGAGATAAACATCAGCAGAAATGCTTTCTTGTGAGTAGAAGGGAAATAAATAATGGATTACACTAGGCTAGAACAATTGTCAAACCTTTGGAAAGCTGGTTGCCATAGATATGAAATCCGTTTCTTTGCATCGCCAGACGGGGGCGTATTTACCGGGAGGGGCGAACGGGACCGGATCCCCCAGAAGACCTCCCCCCCCCAAAAAAAAAGCTACGTACAAGTTCTTCCATTTTTTAAAACTTAAAAGTGACACATTCATTGAAATTCTCCGTCATAAACATCTTTCAGCTATACTACAGAAATAAAGGAACATATTTAACTTAATATAAACAAGATTATAAGAAAAGATTATCTGTGGCCATTGTGCAGGTTAGTCGCTTTCCAATCAGCAGACTTTGCAACCAGGACTACCGACACGGCGTGCATTCCTACAACTACCTAGAACCTCTACCTGTTGGTTCAGAGCCACTTAGCGTTAACATATGGTGTATCATGGTATACGTTAGCAAATGGCTGCTTGTGTTCTTTTCCTCTGGTTCGTTGATCCGTTTCGCTAATTAATTTACCTTTAGTTTGTTCAGTTTTCAATTCAATTGACATAGAAAAAAAGCGTGAACCTATCAATATCGGTATAAGCCTGCCTTTCGTCCCGTAAAATCGGGACAATTCCTCTTTTTTTTTTTTTTTTACTTGTATGTCTCGCATTACGAGAATATTTTTCGGGACGCGAATAGGACCATATTTTCTTGACACTGCCTTCTTAAATTAAAAATCTAACTAAAATTTTCGTTTTTCTTGTGAGAAATGCTAGTCAGCGCTTGTCTCACGTATGTTGTTATTGTTTAGCGCGTTCTATGAACAATAAGGACAGACGATGTTTGCCCAGTGTAGTGTTGGCAGTTGATGTGCTGTGACATTTGCGAAAACTTACGCTATTATGCCTAAACGGAAATGCACCTTCCTATCCAATTTATAGAATAGATATTCTTTCAACGAAGAGACGAAGTTTAATTATAGAGTTCACTGTAACATTTACAATCGACATTTTCGGTTGCACATGATGAGAACTCTGATATTATAAAGTGTATCACGTTTCCTTCATTCTAATGTTATGTTAATGCCATATTTAGAAAGTATACATCAGTTAATCACAGCCTTTTCAGGCGTCTCATATTTTAATGGAAAAATGGTAGGCTTATACCGGTATCAGCACTATTTATTTATTTATTTTTTTAAAAGGAGAACAACTGGATGAGCTTCAGAAAATGACAAAGGACGTTAAAATTGACCAATCTAGCACCAGACAAACAACGCACTGCTGTCGCCCGCCACGACAGATACAAGAAATGGGTAAATATGTAATAATTAGATAATAAAGAAATAACAAATAAGCTAATGCCAAGTTCTATATTAACAAAACATAGTCGAAACAGCTTCGCAACAACAGATAACAATTGACGGACGACAATGGACAGTCTAGAACTTGCGACCGGTTTTTGGGCGCCATTCTGTAGAAGCTTATTTACACGGGTGTATTCAAATGTTTTTAATCAATTGACCATTTTTCGTTAAAATTACGCACAGTGCAACTTATTTAGGCAAATTAAACCTAAGCACCGTACATTAATCATACTTCTCTTGTTATTTGAGCTACATAAACTGGGAGATTTAAGTATGAAAAATTAAAATGAAGTATTATTGTGTCAAACATTAATAAAACCATTAAGAACCATAAGTTAGAAAATGTTTACCATGTTTTCTAAAAACATGGTAAACAACTGATTACATTCAGACTGATAAAAAAACGTTTAAGCTTTTCGGTATAACTGAAATACGAGTAGTTGGTACATGTTCAGTGTCTAGAAATAATTTTTAGAATTGCCCAAGAAATGATCTTCTTTCCATGGTTGGTGCTATATCCACCGAGGAACTAGGAAAGGTGAATTACACAGTGCATTATAATCACAAAATTTCGGCCGATTTTCACATACTTTTTACGAAAAACAATGATTAGTTATTTCCTTGTAGGTACAAGAGAAATACAGCAGGCAAATGTAATAATCAAATCTATTAATAGCTGGTCGCCAAGTAATGCCTTTGACATTCGTTCTCTTTGCATGGTCAGGAGTAAAAAATAAACGAATGATAACTTCCCATTTGAGACAAGCATTATTGGAAAATTTATGTTAATAACGAGGAATAACTCCGAAATGATTAACTCTAAAAAAAAAAAATGTACATGTCATAAATTCTGTTTTTAATGAGGTCTACATTTTTGTGTAGTATGAGTTTTTATCTATGTCTTATGGTTTTTGCTTTTGCTAAAGTCCTCCAGAATGAAGAAGGCTTCTGAGGCTATTCCCAAAAAAAACTTAAAACCTCTAAATTTCTTTAATATATGGTGGCATATAATCCAAACTGTTAGAGCCATTTTGAGAAAATAAGTTCCAAAAATAATATAAACGATAGTTTGGGATGGATGGGAATTTTCTTAAAAAAACCTTCGCGTCGCATATTTGAAATATGCTAAACTCAAATACCAAATTTGGTACTTAACCTGCTTATACTGTTCACTTACAGACAGACACACACGGACCTTATTCTAGAAAAGCTTTTTCTGGGATTCACGAGTCCTCAAAACATGTATTTTCGATAAAATATCACCGATGAATTTCTGGATGGAATGCAATAGCTTTTTAACTGTTATGTACTTTGGAGAAAATAAAACTACAAGCAAACATAAAATATGAAGGTTGAGTAATTAATGCAATTTTAAACAAAAGTATTAAGGGTACAACACAGGAATATGCTCGACTAGATCATAAGTGAATCTATTACTGAAACTCTTTCACTTCTTTAATTTGTTCTAGGTAATCTGCAATATCGTCTAAAATTAAAGCCCAAAAATATGTTTGTATTGATTATGTAACAAGGAAAGCTATTTAATGCTACACTTCTCAGAACCCCATTTAGGCGTTAAAGACCACTTAATTTTTCTCAGAGGCCGCTTTATCAGATTTAAGGTTTTACGTGCCATAAATCCACAACTTGGGACCAACGTCTTTATTTCCCTTCCGAAGGAAGCCACGCTAAAGATTTCTATGCCCGAAAAAAATCCATCGCCTCCACCAGAATTGAACCCGCGATCTTGGGAACTAGAGATTAGTATGTTACCCCTAAACCAAAGAGGACTATTGATATTGCGTTTTTTATTTGAATGCTGACATGATGAGGAGGGTGGTTTATTCCAAACTCCAGGAAACTTCAACTACAAAAAATATTCCTGACCTCCCCAGAGCCAAATTCTAGATACGCCACTGTTGCCAGGTGTTGATAGATTCCCGGGTGTGAATATCTCAGAAATTGTCAATTCAACGAAAAAAAAAAAAAAGTATATGACATAAATTGTGTATTTTAAAAAGATCTACATATCTGCTGCAGTAAGTTTTTGTCTATCTCTTATGGTTTACTAGTTATACAAAATCCTGCAAAATTCATTCAGAATAAAGGGGTCTTCAGAGGCTATTACCACAAAATCCAAGGCATACAGGATATTTATCGTGTAAATATCTTTAATATACGGTATTTTAATCAAACTCTTTATAGCCATTTTTGAGAAAACCAACATTTTCGAAACATTTTCCGTGTAAAGGGTAATTTGGCGTGGGGGTATACTCCTCAAAATCTTCGCGTCGTATCCCTGGAAAATACTAAACTTTTGTACCAAAGTTGGTATTTAACCGACTTGTCGTTTTTGAGATATGCTGACAACAGTCGCTCTCGCTCTCTCTCTCTCTCACATACACACACACTCACACCTGACATGTTTCTATAACTAGTTTTACTTTCTCTACATGTACTATGTACATAGTGTATAGAGAAGGTATTGTATTCCACCCAAAATTCGATACCGAGATCTCACCGTAAATATCTACATGTTATGGGTCCCCCCGAATCCAAAAGAAGCATTTTTGGAAAAAGTTCCGTTTATGTGTGTGTGTGTGTTGGTATTTAAGTTTGGTATCTTCCAAGGATGCGACACAAAGATTTTCAATCCACCACCCCAAACTATCCTTTACATAGAAAAAAATTCGAAAATTTTGGTTTTCTCAAAAATGGCTAGAACGATTTCGATTAAAATCTCTTATATCTTGAATTTTCTGGGAATAGCCTCTAAAGACCTCTCAATTCTGGATGATTTTTATTGAATTTTGCATAATTAGTAAACTGTAAGAGATAGACACAAACTTATTACGCAAATATATAGATCATGATAAAACACAATTTATGTGATATATATTTCTTTCGTGGAGTTGGTAGTTTTTGAGATATTCCTTGTTATTGGTTTCAGCTTTAAAAACATACTTTTCTCATACATGCATTTGTCAACTCCTGTCCATACAAACAAAGGAAACTTCAGTCACATAGCAACCTATGGTACTCCCTTAATTCGCTTCTACTTACAAGGAAGAAGTAATAAGACTATTTCTGCTATATTTTCTCGATTATCATGAAGTAAATAGAAGCATAAGCATCAGATATTTTTTCGTGGAGTTGACCGTTTGAGATACTCCTTGTTTCAATTTTAAAATAATTAAAACTTTTCTCTTACAAGAACTTATCGACTCCTGGCAACGGATTTCATTCGCAACCAGCTTGTAAAAGATTTGATTATCATTTTAAACTAGTGTATTCCCTTATGTCCCTTGGACTTAAATGAAAGCATTTCTGTTAATACTTATCTCGATCTATATGAAGCAGATAGAAGAAAACAAAGTTTTTGACAATAGTTTTTTACATGTAGAGAAAGTTATGTGAATGGAACACATCAGATTTTTATAACATAAATACTGCTATAAGAAAAACAATGTTTTATCAGACTGCCTCAGTGGTGAGTGGTCAGCAAGCAAACTTCTCACTTGGGGGTCCAGGGTTCGATTCCCAGACGAGTTAAACCCCCGAAATGACTATAAAAGTTAAAGGAGGCTCTATAAATGAAACGATAAAAAATAAATCGGATGTGTTATATTCACATGACTTTCTCTACATTTCAACAATAAGTTATTGTTAATAAGCTTATTCTTCTATTTAGTTAATGCTAATCCAGAACAAAATTGACAGAAATAGTCTTATTACTTGCTGCCTGGTAAGTATAAGCGAAATAAGGGAGTACCATAGGTTAAAGTGATAGTCAAAAACTGGTTGCTATGTGACTGAAGTCCCTTTGTTTGTATGGACAGGAGTTGGCAAATTCCTGTATGAGAAGTATGTTTTTCAAAGCTGAAGCCAAAAACAAGGAATATCTCAAAAACGATCAACTCTACGAAAAAAATGTGTATAACATAAATTGTGTGTTTTAACGTGCTGTACATTTTTTGTTTGGTAAGTTTTGTCCATCTCTTACGGTTTATCAGTTATGCAAAATTCCGTAAAATTCATCCAGAATAAAGTAGTCTTCGGAGGTTATTCCCAGAAAATTCAAGAAATACATTTTATTTGTCAGGTAAATATCTTTTTATACGATATTTTAATCAAAATCGTTAGAACCATTTTTGAGAAAATCAAAATTTTCGAAAAAGTTACTTGTAAAGAGTACTTGGGGTGGGAGGATTTTTATTGAAAATCTTTGTGTTGCATCTTTGGAATGATCTTTTCGTTTTTGAGCTATGCTGCCCACAGACACACACGCGCACACGGACCTTTTTCTAAAAATGTTTTTTTTGGGGATTCAGGCCGACCCAAAACATGTACTTCCGGTGAAATCTCAGTAACGAATTTTGGGTGCGTTATAATACCTTCTCTGTACACTATGTATATAGTACGTGTAGAGAAAGTAAAATACTTTATTGCTTCAGAAGTATGTCGAGTTTGAAGTAGGCACTAAGCTTGAGAATCTCTTTACGTCGAAGACAATCGTACAACTGCTTAATTGGTTTCTACTTGTCTAGAGGTTAATCTGTAGTTTGTCATTGTGTTTCATTGAGTTCTTGAGAGAGAACTGCACTCACTCACACATATGAGACAGCTTCCATTTAGTGTGAAAGCAAATAGTTCATTACAGTTGAACTGAAAGTTCGTACTGCTCCTGAGGGAGTCAATCGGCGCTGCTCAGGGAGAGGCTCTTTCGCATGGCTGCTTGATAAAGGTATCGCCAGAAACTTCTCGAGAATCCATTTCCGATGAGACATATTACTAAATGCACAAGTTGTTGCTACTTACGACAAGAACTTATGAATAAGAAAGAAAAGGGATAAAAACGCCGCAGGAATATCAGGCTAAGATAAGGGACACCATTAACAGAATTTAAAAGATACATTTTTACTTTCTCTACACGTATTACGTACACAGTGCATAGAGAAGGTATTGTATTGCACCCAAAAAGCCGATACCGAGATTTCACTGGAAATATCTACATATTTCGAATCCCCCTGAATCACCCCCCAAAACATTTTAGAAAAAGTCCGTGAGTGTATGTGTCTGTGTTTATAGGCAGTATAGCTCAAAAACGAAAAGTCGGTTAAATACCAAACTTGGTATTTAGGCTGAATATCTTCCAAGGATGCGACCAGAAGATTTTCAAGAACATTCCGCCACCCCAACTACCCTTTATATGGAACATTTTTCGAAAATTTTTATTTTCTTAAAAAAGGCTCTAACGATTTTGATTAAAATACCTTATGTTTAAGATGTTTTTGTGACAAACAAAATGCATTATCTTGAATTTTCTGGGAATAGCCGCTAAGAACCTCTTCATTCTGAATGACTTTTGTATAACTGACAAACCGTAAGAGATAAGACATACACTTACCGCACAAAAATATAAATCTCAATTTATGTTATATATATTGCTGAGTTAACCGTTTTCGATTTTAAGCCATTCTCAAACGGGAAGATATCTTTCTACTCGTTTCTTGTTTGTGTACTCCTGGCAAGCAAAGAGAATGGAATTTCGACTGTTTAACATCGGCCGTCTTTTGAGGGAGTAGACTATCGCTTTAGCCTGTGCATTGCCATATTTTTCTTCTATAAGCAAGCTATTAATATGACTAATTCTGCTTATGTTTATCTTGATTAGCATAATCTACTAATGTTTTAGCGAGAACTTCATTTTTCTGTAATACGTTTTTGTCTATCTTTTACGATTTATCATTTATGCAAAATTCATCTAGAAGAAGACATCTTCAGAGTGTATTCCTAGTAAATTGGAATTTCTTGAAAATCTTCGTATCGTATGGTTGAAAGATTTTGAACTTAATTTTAAAGTTTGACATTTAACCGACTTTGGGTTATGTTGTTCATAGACAACACCAACATATGGGACTTTTCTAAAAATGTTTTTTCTGGACCCACGGGACCTCAAAACATACATTTCTGGTGAAGTCTCGGTATCGAATTTTTGAGTGAAATATAATACCTGCTCTATATATTATATACATTTTACATATAAAGAAAGTAAACTGTTTAGCAATAAAACGTATCTTGGAAATGGTTTTATCTAAATAGTGACTTTTAACGGAATACTCTCTGAAGATCTCTTCATTACGGATGACTTTTGCATAACTGGTAAACCGTAAGAGACAGTTAAAAACTTAGATTAAAATACACAATTTATGACATATACATTTCTTTCATGGAGTTGGCCATTTCCGAGGTGTTCCTTGTTATTGTTTAGTTTTAGAAAACTTAAATTTTCTCATACGGGAATTTGTCAACACCAGTCCATACAAAGAAATGGATTTCAATCACAAAGCAATCAGTTTTTAAAAGATTTGATTATCGCTTTAGCCTGTGTACTCCCTTAATTCCCTTCTACTTACAAGAAAACAAGTAAGAGATCAAATCTGCTAATGTTTATCTTGATTAGCATGAAGTAGATAGAAGAATAAGCCTTTTAACAATAATTTGTTACAGAGATGTGGAGAAAGTCATGTGAATTGAACAAATCAGATTTTTATTTTTATATTTTTCAGGATAACACTGTTCAGCTGTGACCCAGGGCTGCTTGTTAATCAAAACTGCAGCGAAGTGCATCGGATAGTTCAATGAAAATGTAACAGGGGACTTCACACAGTAACGAGGATGGAAGATTCCACGATTATTTATGATCCTCTCTCTATCATCCATTCAACCGAGATGATGGCTTAGGCGTTTTGTTTGGGATTGGCATTTAGAAAGTGGGTCAATTTCCACGGCCGACCTTGCTGACACATGCATTTATCGGAGTTTTCCTGGGCCACAAGTCGAATGCTGCGGAGGTCTCTTCATTCCCCCAAACTTCCTCTCTTTTCATTTCATCTCCATTTCATCCAACCGGACTCTTTTAGGTTAGTAAGCGCCGGCGAGGACTGCGGTGATGGCGCCCTTCCCTGATGGTGACTGCGTTCGGGAAATACAGCTCACGGCGGCGAGGTGACTTGGAGTCGTCTGAGGACATAGGAATTCTGTCTGAACAAGGGAGCGGGCCGCGCTGATGCCGAGTTTGATCCTAAGCTACCGCATGTCAGATTTATGGTGGACAAAGCGGCTTAGGGGCGGCTATCTCCAGTTTTCCCCGCCATCGTATTCCAAGGTGCTCCATCTTCATTCCATACAATAGTGTCTCGCCTGCGGTGCCACATGTAGTAAAAGCGGGCGTTAAATACTATAAAAATCTGATGTGGTCCATTCACATGACTTTCTCCACATCTCTGTAACAAATTATTATTAAAAGGTTGTTGTCATGTGGATGATATCCGTTTCTTTGCACTGCCAAGAGTTGACAAATTTTGTACGTGAAAGGTTTTAAGTATTTTAAAACTGAAACCAATAACAAGGAATATCTCAAAAATAGTCAACTCCAGGAAGAAATGTATAGACATAAATCGTGTATTCCAACCAGATCTAAACTTTTTGTGTAGTAGATTTTTGTCTATCTCTTACGGTTTACTAGTTATGCAAAATCTTACAAAGTTCATGGAAAGTTCAGAGGCTATTTCCAGAAAATGCAACATATATATTTTATTTGTCGTGTAAATATCGTTAATATACGGTATTCTAATCAAAATCAAAATCGTTAGAGCCATTTGTGAAAAATTAAAATTTTCGAAACATTTTCCATGTAAAGGGTAGTTTGGGGCGGGGTGATTTTCCTCAAAATCTTTGTGTCGCATCCTTGGAAGATAGTAAACTTATATACCAGTTTGGTATTTTACCAACTTTTCGTTTTTGAGCTATCGAGTTCACAGGCACATGGACCTTTTTCTAAAAATACTTTTTTTTTTATAACAAGAACCTAAAACGGGTATTTTCGGTGAAATCTCGGTGTTGAATTTTTGGGTGGAATGCAATACCTTCTCTATGCACTATGTAAATAGTACGTGTAGAGAAAGTAATTATATAGGGAGGCTTCTAGCGGTGGCTTTTTGGCACCCGTTTCGGGCACCGTCGATAATACTCTATCATCTTATCCTCCGGAGGTCTGACGGACAATCAGCCCATGATGGCTGCAGTTTGGAACCCCCTCTGATATGTACCAACCTACCACCACCGCTTTGTCATCTGTGATTTAATATGGTAGGCAATATAAAGTTTGTTATTTTTACCTTCTCTATCACGTACATAATAGGCAGAGAAGTTATATTCCAACCTAAAATTCAATAACGAGAATTCACGGGAAATGTATGCTTCAGTTTGACTGTCCCTATCCAACCCCTGTCCTACACACGGCTTGTATGGAAAAAGCAATTAATTAACACTAATTTACCTGATATTTTGTAAAACTATGAAGCCTGGGACTTAAAGTACTTACCTCATTGTAAATCGCCGTTAGGTTATGTCATCTCAACATTTGAGATCATCTTATGGTTTAACGGAAAACATGCGAGTCTGTAGTAGAATGTATTGCCGTGTCAGCATGGTAGTGGTTAGAGCAATCAATTAAAGGCCGGGAGATCCCTGGTTCAAATACCGGCGAGAGCTTTGAATTTTTAAATCTGGCTCTACCTATCCAACGCCTGTTCAACACACGGCTTGAGAGGAAAAAAAATCTTGTGTGTTCCATTCATATGATTTTGTCTACATCTATGCAACAAATTATTCTTAAAAAGCGTATGCTTCCATTTACTTCATTCTAATCGAGAAAAAATTAGCAGAAATAGTCTTATTACTTGCTTCCTTGTAAGTAGAAGCGAAATAAGGGAGTGCCATAGGTTAAAGTGATAGTCAAAAGCTGGTTCCTTTGTTTGTATGGACAGGAGTTTACAAATTCCTGTATGAGAAAAGTAAGGTTTTTAAAAGTGAAACCAAAAACAAGGAAGATCTCATAAACTATCAACTTCACGAAAAAAAATGTATATAACATAAATTGTGTGTTTTAACAGGCTCTACATTTTTGGTGTGGTAAGTTTTTGTCTATCTCTTACGGTTTAGCAGATATGCAAAATTCCGTAAAATTCATCCAGAATAAAGTAGTTTTCAGAGGCTATTTTCAGAAGATTCAAGATATACATTTTATTTGTCAGGTAAATATCTTTAATATGCTATATTTTTATCAACATTGTTTTAGCCATTTTTGAGAAAATCAAAAAATTCGAAAAAAGTTCCATGTAAAGGGTAGTTTGGGGTGGGGGGATTTTTCTTAAAATCTTCTGTCGCATACCTGGAAGATAATCAATTTAAATACCAAGTTTGGTATTTTACCGATTTTTCGTTTTTGAGTTATCGTGCTCACAGATACATGTACACACGGAACACGGATACACACGGACCTTTTTCTAAAAATGCTTTCTTTTGGATTCAGGGAGTCCTAAAACATGTGACAAATTATTGTTAAAAAGCATATTCCTATTTCTACTTTATGATAATCGAGACAAACATTAGCAAAAATTGTCTTAATTACTTGCATCCTTGTAAGTAGAAAGGAAATAAGGGAACACACTAAGCTAAAATGATAGTCAAATATTTCAAACGCTGTTTGAAGTGTGGTTGAAATTCGTTTCTATGCAGGGTTAGAAGTTTAAAACCTTTCGCGTGACAAAATTTTAAGTATTTTAAATTTGAAACAAACAACAAAGAATATCTCAAAAATCGTAAATTACACGAAAAAAAATGACATAAACTGTGATCTACATTTTTGGTGTAGTAAGTATTTGTCTATCTCTTATGGTTTACCAGTTACGCAAAATTGAGCAAAATTTCATTCAGAATAAAGAGGTCTTTAGAGGCTATTTCCAGAAATATCAAGATGTACATTTTATTTGCAACATAAATATGTTAATATACGGTATTTTAATCAAAATCGTTAGAGCCATTTTAAGCAAATCAAAATGTTCGAAAATTTTTTTTACACGTAAAGGGTAGTTTGGGAAGGGGAAATTTTCCACAAAATCTTCGTGTCACATTCCTAGAAGACACTAAACTTACACACGGACACACACGCGGACCTTTTTCTAAAAAAGAGTATTTCCGGTGAAATCTCGACATCTAATTTTTAAGTGGAATTAAATACCTTCTCTACAATATGTACATAGTACGTGTAGAGAAAGTAATAGTTGGAGAATAAGTAGAGAAGTTCATGTGAGTTGAACACATCAGATTTTCATGGTGTGAAGTTGCATTCGTGTGTGTACGTGCCTTAGCTAAAAGGCTGTTACTAAACAAATTATTTGCTCTCACAAAGAACTGCTCTGAATGAATCCGTATTCAACACAAAAGTCTGGCTGAAAGCCAAAAGAAAGAAGTGGATAAACACAGAAGCGGCATTATCATCGTGTGAAACAAATGTAAGACGGAGGAATTTTTCAAGTAATTTGCGTTATAAACGAGAGAGCATAAAGCGCTAAGTGCTTTAAATGAAGTTAAGATGTAGAAGGAAACTATTTAGAGTGGTTATGAGGAGACGAGAAGCTGCAAAAACTGCTTAAAGGGAATAAGAAGGAAACGTAAATAACACTGCAAAGGAAAATGAGCTAAAGAGAAATGAAGATTCTTCCTGCTCCTTTTCCTGCAGTGTTTTTTGTGTAAGTAGATTTACTTCACTCTCAGGAGTTGGGGTAGCGTTGTATGCCATTGGGAGATAATTACTGAACACTGAACGTGCTGCAGCGATAAGAAGATAAAACAAAACTTCTGATGTGTTCCATTCACATGACTTTCTCTACATCTTTGCAACAAATTACTGTTAAAAAAGTTCATGCTTCTATTTATTTCATGCTAATCGAGAAATAATTTTATTAATTACTTCCTTATAAGTACAACCGAAATAAGGGAATACCATACGTTAAAGTGATAGTCAAAACCTGGTTGCTATGTGATTGTTCCTTTGTTTGTATGGACAGGAGTTGACATTTCTGTATGAGAAAAGGAATATCTAAAAAACGATCATCTTCACGAAAAAACTGTATATAACATAAAATGTGTATTTTAACGTGCTCTACAATTTTTTTGTAGTAAGGTTTTGTCCATCACTTGCGATTTAGCTTTACGTAAAATTCCGTAAAATTCATCCAGAATAAAGTAGCCTTCAGAGGCTATTCCTAGAAAATTCAAGATATACGTTTTATTTGTCAGGTAAATATCTTTAATATATGATATTTTAATCCAAATCGTTAGAGCCATTTTTTAGAAAATCAACATTTTGGAAACAATTTCTATGTAAAGGACAGTTTGGGGTGGGAGGGATTTTTTTTCAAAATCTTCGTATCGCATCCCTGGAAGATACTAAACTTAAATACCAAGTTTGGTATTTTACCGACTTTTTGTTTTTGAGTTATCTTGTTCACAGACACACGGACACTCAGGGGCCTTTTTCTGAAAATACCTTTTTGTATACAGGGGACCCTAAAACATATATTTCCGGTGAAATTTCGGTATTGTACTATGTACATAGTACGTATAGAGAAAGTAAAAATCTGATGTGTTCAATACAAATAGTTTACATCTCTGTACCAAATTATTGTTAAAAAACTTATTTTTACTTTCTCTATACGTACTATGTACATAATGTATAGAGAAGGTGTTGCACTCCACCAAAAAATTCGATACCGAGATTTCACCGGAAATATATGTTTTAGGGTTCCCTGTATCCAAAAAAAGTATTTTCAGAAAAAGGTCCCTGTATATGTGTCCGTGTGTCTGTGAACACGATAACTCAAAAACGAAAAGTCGATAAAATACCAAACTTGGGATTTAAGTTTAGTATATTCCAGGGATGCGACACGAAGATTTTGAGAAAAATCCTCCGCACCCCAAACTACCCTTTACATGGAACTTTTTTCGAAAATTTTGATTTTCTAGAAAATGGCTCTAACGATTTTGATTAAAATATCGTATATTAAAGTTATGTACCTGACAAATAAAAAGTATATTTTGAATTTTCTGGGAATAGCCTCTGAAGACCACTTTATTCTGGATGAATTTTTCATAACTACTAAACCGTAAGAGATGGACAAAAACTTAACCCACAAAAATGTAGAGCACGTTAAAACACTTAATTTATGTTATATATTTTTTTCGTGGAATTGATCGTTTTTTAGATATTCCTTTTTCTTGGTTTCGGCCTTGAAAAATATACTTTTCTCATACAGGAATTTGTCAACTTCTGTCCATACAAACAAAGAAACATGTCACATAGCAACCAGCTTTCGGCTTTCACTTTAACCTATGGTACTCCCTTATTTCACTTCTACTTATAATAAAGCAAGAAATAGGACTATTTCTGCTAATTTTTTCGATAAGCATGAAATAAATAAAAGATAAGGTTATTAACAATAATTTTTTACAGAGATATAGAGAAAGTCATGTGAATGGAATACATCAGATTTTTCTATCTACATCATCGAGATAAACATTAGCAGCAATTGTCCTTATTACTTAGTTCCTTGTAAGTAGAAGAGCAAGACGATAATTAGTTCCATTCACATGATGTGCTCTAGCTGTTCGGTAAACGAAACATTAATTTATTCAAAACATTAATTTATCTGTATTGTGCATCATTCTAATCAAGATAACCATAAGCAGAATTAGTCTAATTACTAGCTTCCTTGTAAGTTGAAGGAAATTAGAAGGCTAAAGTCTCATTCTTTAAAATCCGGTCGCTATGCAAAACATTTGAAATTCCAAACTCTTTGTTTGTCAGTACACAAAGGAGAAGAGAGATGTCTTCCCGTTCGACAAAAGTTTAAGTGGCTTAAAATTAAAACAAAAAAATCTGGAATATCTCAAAAACATTTAATTCTAAAAAAACAAACAAAAACAAATAAACAAACAAAAAGTATATGACAAATTATGCGTTTTAATGAGATCTACGTTTTTACTCTCTCTCTCTCTTTCTACACGTACTATATACATAGTGTATAGAGAAGGCATTGTGTTGCACCCAAAAATTCGATAGCGAGATTTCACCGGAAATACAAGTTTTGAGGCCCCTTGAATAAAAATACCAAAATATCGGTATGTATATCTGTGCGTGTGTGTGTGTGTGTCTGTGGGCAGTACAGCTCAAAAACGAAAAGACCGTTAAATACCAAATTTGGTATTTAAGTTTAGTATCTTCCAAGAATGTACACGAAGCTTTTCAAGAAAATCCATCCATTCCCAACCATCCTTTACATGAAACATTTTTCGAAAAGTTTAATTTTTCAAAAATTGCTCTAACGATTTTGATTAAGACGTATATTTAAGATATTTTTAATGACAACCGAAATGTTCTTGGATTTTCTGGTAATATCCTCCGAAGACCTCTTAATTCTGGATGACTTTGGTATAACTGGCAAACCGTAAGAGATATACAAAAACTTACCTAAGAAAAACTGTAGATCTCATTAAAACACACAATATATGTTATATACATATTTTTTATAGAGTTAACCGTTTTCGAGATATTCCGGATTATTAGTTTCAATTTTAGCCACTTAAACATTTCTCAAACGGGAAGATATCTTTCTTATCGTTTCTCATTTGTTTACTCCTGGAAAGCAAAGATATTGGAATTTCAATTGTTTCACGTAGCGACCGGCTTTTAAAAGACGAGACTATAGCTTTAGCCTGTGCATTTTCTTATTTCCCTTTTACTTACACGGAACTAGTAAAATGGAAATTTCGTGTTATTTATGGACGCTCTTTAACTGCTGTGGTTCTCAGCGTCCCATTCTACTTTGGGTGTGAAAGCCCGCTTAATTTTGATCAGAGGCCTCTCTATCAGGCTTGAGGTTCTTTTAAGTGCCATAAATCTACGACACGGGACTAACAGTTTTCCTTCCTTTCCGAAGGAAGCCATGCCGGGAGCTAGTAAAAATACTAATTCTGCTTATGTTTATCTTGATTAGCATGATGTAGATAACATATGTTTTGAATAAAAGGTTTGTTTACCAAACAGCTAGAGGACATTAGATTTTTGCCCTTCTATTTATAAGGAATCAAGTAATAAAGACAATTTTTGCTAATGTTTATCATGATATGCATTATGTAGATAGAAGAATTAGTTTTTTTAACAATAATTTGTTACAGAGATTTAGAGAATGTCATGTGATTATAACACATAAGCTTTTCGGTGTAGTAAGTTTTTGTATATCTCTTACGGTTTGCCAGTTATATAAAAGTCATTCACAATGAACAGGTCTTCAGAGGCTATTTCCAGAAAATTCAAGATATACATTTCGTTTTTTATAAAAATATCTAAATATTCGTTAGGACCATTTTTGAAAAATCAAAATTTTCGAAAAATGTGCCAAGTAAAGGTTAGCAGGGGCTTGAAAATCTTCGGTCGCATCCTTTGAAGATAACCAACTTAAATACCAATTTTGGTATTTCACCGAATTTTCATTTTTGAACTTTGCTACTCACACACACATCACACATACAGGGACACACATACACGGATCTTTTTCTAAAATGCTATTTTTGGATTCAGAGGGTCGTAAAATATGTATTTCCGGTATCGAGTTTTTTGGTCCAATACAATACCTTCTCTATACACTATGTTCATAGTACGTATATGGAAAGCAAAAAGTGTTACCCTACACATAATCCGTACCTTAATATTTTCTGGCTGTGATATAACTTTGAATCCCAGTGCCCTTGATTTTTTGGGTAGGGTCCTCGGATCGCATGGCGATTGCAGGTAAAGTTCAATACATACCTTGAATTTCCCTGCCCATCATTCCCTGTTCCCATCACTTTTTATTCAACTGTTTCAGGGTTAAAGGATTACAATGTTGCTGGATGGGAAATCAGCACTTTCTAACGTCGAAGCGGCACCGTTCGATTGATACCCGCCTGTAGGAGCTTTCAAGCAAGCCCCTTCGGGAAAATCATGGATCATCAGGGGTTGTGTTGGTCCCGGAGGCGTTCAATCTGAAACATGCATGCCTGTGCCCATCGTCTTCCAAATCTGGTCACCCTTCGGTTCTTCTCTCTCATCCCTCCGGTCACATAAGTATCAAAGGGTCCCTATTAAATTGGCGCATAGATGTCGATACAGAGGTACTTTTGGTATCCATGTAACGCGAGAGTTTGAATTGCTTAATCTTTGTGTCACACTCTTCGGGGGTTTGAACTCAAATGCCAAGTTTTGTATTTAACCAACTTGTATGTACATACAATGTACGGAGTAGTTAGAGAAAGTTTTGTATTCTCTCAAAAATTGATGTCAAGTTTTGCTGGAAACATATTTTTTGAGATCCCCTGTGTCGAAGAAAAGCATTTTTAGCTCTACTTGATTGAGAAGTAGCAGCTGCAGATCGAGAAGACCGCATCAACCGGCAGGGAGGGACTCGAGGCGCTGAACACGTCTCATCCTCCAGCACTGCACCCCATTCATGACGCCTTAAGGCCGAGATGGGGGATGCAGCAGCCGAACGGTAGGTCAAGGTCCCTTGCGGACTGTGTGCCCTGGAGTTTTACATTTACGTTTAACTTCCAAGGATGCGACACGAACATTTTTAAGAAAATCCCCCAACCACTAACTACCCTTTACACGGACAAAGCTCTGAAAAGTTTTATTCTTTCAATTTTATTTTGATTTAGTTTTACTAAAGAGTTTTACTTGGCTAAATTTATATTTGGAATTTTTTTAGGTTAGCTTCTGAAGTCCTCTTCGTTCTGAATTAGCTTTGCATAACTAAACCGTAAGAGATAGAAAAAAAAAACTTACCACACAAAAATTGTATACCTTATCAAAATACATACTTTATGTCCTTATTTAAGAAGTTAATTCCTAATTAATGAAATATTACTAAAACAATAAAAGTTAAATTCTCGCCAATGACACACGTGACAATATATAAGTGGTATAAATACTTGTATCAGCAATGTGATTGATCCAGTATTTCCAGCTTTTTTTCCACTATTTTCTAAAGTTATGTTCATGAGGAAAACTTTATGATATTTTTAGGATGTTTATTACTCCCCAACTCAGACGCTCGGTTATATACACAGAGTTAACACGGTTCACCCTCCACTGTCCTATGTGCTTTGCCCTGCCCAACTATTGGTGGTGTGATGTATGTAAACACAGCTCAGGGCCGTTCAAAACATATTAGACCCTGGGATTTGTGCATTTATAACAATGCTATTAGTAAGTGCATTGTTCTGTACTAAATAACAAATTATTTGTACTAATTCATTCTCCTACCCTGTATAAATAAAACAGTTGTTTAAAATATCTAGGTCCGTCCCTGCAGTAAAAGCCGACGAATAGTTTAGTATACGATTGTATTCAGACAATCTCTTACGGAAAAGGTCTTTGTCGATAGTTTCAAAATACACAGTTAAGGAATGTTGCCTGTTTTCTTGTCTGGTATTTTGTTACATAAAAGAACCTTTGAAAAGGAAATTGGGATGCTCAAAGCAGCTATCATCTGTTTGCAATGAAAACTGCGAGGAAAAACATGAACGCGATTTACTTCGGATAAGTTGTGGATGGAAAAGGTCTCTTTTGATTAAAATTTCACTCAAACAAGGCGTAGAAAGATCCTTTGTCCCTTCAGCTCTAAAAACAAAGACTGAAATGGAGCAAACTCTTAGCACTTTTACAATTGAAGAACTTTCTACTTGGCTGCAACTGCTCTTTGATTCGGCGAGTTGGTCATTCAATATCCCCATGTTTGTTTTCCTTTGTCCCAGGGAGAAATCCTTTGTTGGATCCGAATAACCTATTTTATAAACAGAACTTTGCGATGATGAGAGCTTTCAACAAATCCATCCTCTAATGTATCAATATATTTGTACACTTCATAAATACTGTTTCTTCCCTACTTTTGCTCCTTCAAGATATTAAGCTAGTTAAATAAGATATTCCTGAACTTCAAAAAATATTAAAAAATTTTATGTGATTCATTCACATGACTTTATTTACCTTTTCTATAACCAAACTATTCTTAGAAAATTCTACAAAGAAAAGAGTATATGACATATTTTGTGCAATAGGTTTTTTTCTATCTCTTACGGTTTACCAGTTATGCATAATTTAGCAAAATCTAACAAAAAAGAGGTCTTTAGGAGATATTCGAAGAAAATTCAAGATATACATTTTATTTGTCATGTAAATATCTTTAATATACAACATTTTAATCAACATCCTTAGAATAATTTTTTTAGAAATAAAAGTTTTCGAAAATTTTTCCGTGTAAAAGGTAGATTGGGGTGGGGAATTTTCTTGAAAACCTTCGTGTCGTATCTTTGAGAGGCACCAAACTTAAATACCAAGTGTGTTTTAAAATATCTGTATTTTTGTGAACTGGCTGGTTTTAATTTTAAATAATTATTTTTTAACGCACCAAAGGGTATCTCTTCACGCCAAATACGGTTCAGTTGAGCTATCTGGTACCTTACGTTTAGACATACAAATAAATAAAATGCATAATTTGAATTTTTGAAAACAGCCTGAATTTCTCTTCATTCTGGATGATTTTTAAATAACTAGCGAATGTAGATGTCATTAAAACATACAATTGATATCCTACACAGTATTATGTTGTGTTGCACATTTCCGAGATATTCCTTGTTATTAGTTTAAACTTTTTAATACTATGGCAGTGTGTAGCCATTCTCAGGTTCGCAGAAGCTTTGGTATGCGGCGGTGGGGCTAAAATGGGGTAAGCGCAGGAAGTGTTACTGATGGCTTTGGAACGCGATACATCTGACATGCACCAGAATCTTTCAGTAGCTTCGGGTAGCTTCTTGGACGTTTTGTTACGTCATTATAATAATAAAAAGCAGGAAGAGTCGTGAGGGAATCGCAAATCAGACTTCGACTGGAATGTTAGCACGCAGTGGCGTGAGAAAGCTGTCAACTCTCCAGGCGTCGAAGCGTCGAGTGATTTGTTTGTAGTAGTGAATTAAGGACTTTATTTGTACCAATTTTTGAATCAATAAAGGCTTTTGTCGCAATACTTAATGTTTATCAAATGGGAAACCGTCATTTTCTTTGATTCCTAGCGATATAGAAAGAGAGAATGCCATAGCGACCAGCTTTTAAAGGATTTGATTAATCTATTGCCAACTGTCCTTTATTTTCCATGCACGTACAACGAAATACATAGTGGGGTCATTTCTGTTCACGTTTATATTGATCAATATGAAGTAGATAAAGGAACAGGCTTTTGTAAGAATACGAGTTTGTTGCAGAAAACCTGGAGAAAGTCATATGATTGTGATACATCAGATTTTCTCCATCAGTTGATACAGGCTGCTCATTCCTTCTAACGAATGACTTTAAGCGAAGATACGGATTTATGACATTGCCAGTGTTTTAAGAGAGATGCTTAGTTATTAATGAAAATAACAGCAATTCAGGGGAAGGGGAAATGTTGGGAATAGAAGAAATAAAAGAAATTTATGTGTAAAGTGTAGTGAAAACAATATCCGAGGTTGAGAATGAATATATGTGACTGACATCACTGATATTTGCTACGTAGTGACTATGCTACTGCAGCGCAGAAACACGAGAATAACGTACACAGCTGACTGCCGTTCCTGCTTCTATGTATCAGTACTCCAGTAAGGGTGTGTAAGATCTCACATCTAACCTCTCATTTAGAAACGTCATTCGTCAAGAACTGGAGCGCGACCTGTACAAGATTATGTATATAAAAGGCCATTAGTAATTATCTTTATAACATCTACAGAGAAAGGTCAAGCCAAGTTAATTAATTACGAGAGTTGTTAGTATGGTTCAAGGAGTATATGATTTCATGTATACAAAGGGTGACAAAGGAAAAACGTTCCCTTTTTGCAACTTAATTAATGAAAGGGAAAAACGGTGACACTAATTTAAGAGGAAAAACTTTGCGTCTCTGAAATTAAAGACAAGAAGCAAAGAAAAAGAGAATATTACATTTTGAAGAACCAAAACTCAGTTTTTCCTGTTAGGTTTCCAACATCTACGTTTTGTTTTAAATGTTACGTATTTCTGAATGCCTTTCTTCTGGGAAAAAATCTATGTTGGTGAATTGTCATGACTTTTTCCACTCACAATCAATAATTTACTTTCTCTTTAATATTACGTCTACGGATAGAAAGTAGCGGAAATGTCCCTTGAACCTCCCAAAAACAATTTTTAGAAAAAATGTTTATGTATGTGTTTGTGAGAAGCATAAATATGAAACTAAACGTTGGATAAATACAAAGTTCAATACCTTGCAAAGATATGACATGAAGATAAAAGAAAACACACACCATAAACTACTCTTGGAGCATTTTTTGACTTTTGTACTTTTTGATAAAAAAATTCCCCTAACGATTTTGATCATAGCCCTAGACTTAAAAAAAATCCCGGAATGTTTTATTTTCTCTTTAATGAATTCGTAAATAAAGAATACTTTATTTTTATGTGTTGGTAACGTCCATGACGACACTTTATTTCAATTTTCATGCTAATAATGATTATTGTCTTTGCCTGGCAACATGTTCATGTATCGCATTTCATAATGTCGGCAATGGAGCACGTTGGAACATAACATGTTTGTGTTTTGTTAAACAAAACTTCCTCAGATACAATGAGAATGAAGGAAGAAGCTTATGGTGATGCATGTATGGAATAAACGTTTCAGTCAAAAATCTCGAACGCTGAAAGAATTACTGTACATACGATAAGGGCACTACGGCAGATAGCCGAAAATGGTTTCCAGGAGCTTTACACGCGGTGGCAGAAGTGGGTCAATACGGAAGGGAACTATTTTAAAGGAAATGTGTAAATTGCCTTATGGTAACTTATTTGTAATATTTACACATTCCGGAAGTTTTATGAATGAAGTATGTAATGGTACTATGCATGATAAATAAAATGTATGTACTTGTGTAGTTCCTCAAATAGGGTGAAAGTTGAATAAGTGCAAATAATTGGATATTTAGTAGAGAACAATACGTTAACGCAAGTGTATCTTATTTTGTTCGGTTACTAATAGCATTGTCATAAATAAAGCATAAATTTCAAGGTCTGAAGTGTTTCGAACCACCCTGCGTTACGTCTTTCCTGTGTTTACATACATCACGCAACGACCAGTTCCTCACGTACAATTCACTCACCGACGACCTGAATTCACATGACTCACAGTAAGAAAACGAACGACCAATTCAGCCGCAAATTTTCATTTATACAATGAATGGCTTTACATATGCATTTAATTTACGCTGCTACTGGAGAATCTGCCAATGCTGCGAGGGACTGTATCAATAAAACCCATCTTCCCAAAAGATGAACCTTCACTGCAGTTGTAACAAAGGATTTGTCACACATTCTCTTAATTCCCGATTTTAAGTTTTTTTTTTTTTTTTTTTTTTTTTGAGGTTTCACTTTAATTTCTCACCTTTCTCAGAGCAATTAGGGTGGGTTGTTTAACGAACGGAAGTAAAAATGCTTATATGTTGGTTTAAGTTGTGTATTTATTCAACAAAAACAATTCTAAATAAAGCATAATAATGCTATTGTGTTTAATATTTTTCAGTTAAACCTTGGATACATTGTGAATCCTAACATCGTATGAAAACAAAAAGGGTGGTTACGTAGGTTGAAGTTTCAGTGCCATCGATATTCTTCCCTCACATTACACTACCTATATTCGGGCAGAGCAAACGGCAGAGGAAAAAATGAAAATGGAGTTTTATTTATGGAAGCTCTTTAAAGCTCAACATCCCATTCCATTTTGGTCGTGAATGACTGCTTAATTTTTCTCAGAGACCTCTTTATCAGACTTGAGGTTCTTTTACATGCGTAGAGCTACAATACGGGACCAACGGCTTCACTTCCCTTCCTAAGAAAGTCATGCTAAGAATTTTTACGCCAGAAAAAAAAATCCTTCGCCCACTGCCGAGTTTGAACCAGCGACCTTGGTTAGCAGATATTTAATATGGTAACCACTTCACCTCGAAGGGCAACAAAGGACAGAGGAGAGAAAACCGTGTAATCTGTTACGTAAACAATCACCGAACTGTGAAATAGAAATAATAGCCATCCTAAAACACCCTGAAATTTTTCTCATTAATATAAGTAGCAAATAGCGAAAACAACGGCAAATACTGGATCATCATATCTCCATAAACGCTGCAACGAATATTTGCATTTATTCACCTCCTACTTTATATAATCTTGCATAACTGGTGTACATTAACCCATAGTCAAAAATCTGATGTGTACCATTCACATGACTTTCTCTATATCCCTGCAACAAATTAGTCTTAAAAAGCTTATAGTTCTATTTACCTTATGCTAATCAGAAAAAATTAGCATATTACTTATTACTTACTTTCTTGTAAGTAGTCGCGAAATAAGGGACTGCCATAGGTTAAAGTATAGTCAAAAGCTGGTTGCTATGTGACTGAAGTTCCGTTGTTTGTATGGATAGGAGTTGACAAATTCCTGTATGAGAAAAGTATACGTTTTTTAAAGCAGAACCCATAAACAAGGAATGCCTCAAAAACGTTTGAAGTCCACGAAAAACATGTAAATAACATAAATTGTGTGTTTTAACGTGCTCTACATTTTTCGTGTAGTAAGTTTTTGTCCATCTCTTACGGTTTAGCAGTTATTAAAAATTCCGTAAAATTCATCCAGAATAAAGTAATCTTCAGAGGCTATTCCCAAAAAATTCAAGATATACATTTTATTTGTCAGGTAAATATCTTTAATATACGAAATTTTAATCAAAATCGTTATAGCCATTTTTAAGAAAATCAACATTTTCGAAAAAAGTTCCACGTAAAGGGTAGTTTGGGGTGCGGGGATTTTTCTCAAAATCTTCGTGTCGCATCCCTGGAAGATACTAAACTTAAATATCAAGTTTGGTATTTTACCGAATTTTCGTTTTTGAGTTATCGTGTTCAAAGGCACACGGACACACACACACACACGGCCCTTTTTGTGAAAATGATTTTTTTTTGGAAACAGGGGACCCTAAAACATATATTTCCATTGAAATCTCGGTATCGAATTTTTTGGTGGAGTGCAATACCTTTTCTTTATACTATATATATAGTGCGTATAGAGAAAGTAAAAATGAACAACACAAAATATGTAGAGAAAAGAACGAATTCGACATAAACTGTATACACAAATTAATTACATTTCCATTAATTTCTGCTCTACCGAAATTCAAACATGGAATTAGTACAACCTATATATCATGTTTGATTAGGTCGTTATATATGCTTCTGTAGCTAATTATCGATCGGTTTACAAACATGTAATCAAATTATTTCAACTGTTAATCCTGTTGTGAGTTTATAATAACAAAAGGCATCTCAGCAAACATGTTTAAACAGAGGCAATATTTTAAACTCACTTTATATTTCTGATTACTATGTACTTGAAGTTGTTGCATTGCAGGCAAAATAATTAATTTATAAATTTTGGCAGTAGAACACACTTTGAATTCCTCTGAATAAAAACTGTTATAAATAAAAAAAAAATCTTTTATCCCTTTGAGAATTTGATAACAAAACTCAAAATCGAAGTGTCTGATAAATACAACACTTAGAATATAAGTTCCTACATTTTCAAAATTTCAGTAGAGTATTTTGTTATTTTTAGATTTCTAAAAATGATTACATTGACTTTTATTCAAAGTCAGCATCTTAAAATATTTGCATCACTATTAAATTATATATCTTTAATTTTATCTTATACGTTTTCTTCATTGTGTCTGAATTTGCCATTGTTTTCTATAATTGGTAAACCATAACAAACACTTACTGCACAGATCTTACTGAAAAAAAAAAACAACAAAAAAACATCTCATTAAAACATACCGAAAAACGGTTAATAACATTAGACGGCCTAGCGTGTCAATGTTTTAGAACGAAGAGGTGATTGTTGCAAAAGCTAAAGCGTATCATTTTATTTTCACCTTGTCTTGCAAGTCTAGGAATTTATTCAGAAATTAAGATTGAGATGTTACGTTAAACCTCGCTATTCATTTACTTGGATAAGTTATAATTAAACGTGCGTGCTAGCTGTGTTAAGAAGGGAGTAGGGCATGACAGTGACGTCACTGCAAACCAGTGATTATAGGCAAGTGATTATAGCAAACCTCAAACGTGCTCTTAATTTCTCAATATTTTTATAAATTTTTTATGAATTGTTTTACAAACCATGAAAATTAATTCAAGTAGTTATTTGCATTGATAGCTTATGTGGTTTAGTCTGTAAAAAATATTTCATTGAGCAGAAACATAAAATTTTCTCTGATACTACTTGCAATACAGAATCACATTTTTGCATGTTTGTTTTTGTATAATCAGCTATCTTTTGAATATAACGTATTTAGTTAGTATATTAATTCCCTAAAAGCTAAAGACAAACTTATTTGCAAAGTCAAAAAAGTAAACACGAGAAAAATTTGATTTGTCGTTGATTTTTAATATCACTAATGTATATTATTCAGTAATGGTTATGGTGAGAAAGTTCAACTATGGGTTGCCTTCTGCCTCTCATACTTTCTGAAAAAATATTTAAATGCCTTAGAAACCTCAGTCCGAAAAAGTATATATTTTCTGAAACTAGAAATAATAGAGACTTTATTAGTGCGTAAAGCAAAATATGTATTTCAGAGTATCATGCCTTTAAAATAGTTTCTGTTAATGTTTAGCTTGATTGGCATGAAATACGAAAGTAGAAGTATAAGCTTTTGTAAAAATTGTTTATTGCAGAATACGCATAAAAAACCATGTGAATGGAACAGATCAGATCATGTATCTCACCAATAGTAGAGAGAACGTAACCGAACATTTCACATCGATTGCAACCAATGCCTTTTGAACGGTTTGCCTTTTGATGAGCTATGAATGGTGGACTTCATGGGGAGCTGTGCAATCTATTTGCTAGAAACAATTGACTACTCGATAGCGCACTGCGACTTTACTTGTTCATGTGTGATGTTGAGTGTTTCCAAACATGCTTTTGGTAAATTGCCTAAATACTCTTCGTAGTTCGCCTAACATAATGCGCTGCTATAAATGCACCTCTTTCACGTAAACTCTATTTAAGAAGAAAGACAAGAAACACACAACTTAATAGTTTTAACACTTTCCAGATCAATGTTTTCTATATGACATCATAATGTGCATTTATATCCACAGTAGGATTAGACATAAATAGAGAAAAAAAACTAAGGCTATGAGAATACACAGTAAAAGACACTAAAATCAAACTAGGAAATATGAAGATTGAAGAGATTTGTGAAGTCACCTATTTGGGTAGCGTCATATCAGATGAACAGATCAGATGAACATTTCAATGCAAAGTATGTATTTGCACAGTTTTCCTCCCTATGGAAATCAAAACAAATATCCTTAAAATTGATGGTTAGAATATTGAATACAATGTGAAATCTGTCTAATTATATGGATATGAAACTTGGAAAGTTATTAGCTCAATTGCTAAGAAATTACAAGTGTTTAATAATAAAAGTCTGGTAATATGGTGGCCAAGGACCATTTCAAATAAGGACCTGTGGGAAATAACTAACCAACAGGAAATTGGGAAAGACGTGAAATAAAGGAAATGGAAATGGATTGGACTCGTGATGAGGAGAGAAAATGGTAGTTGAGGCAGAATTTAAGCTTGAAGCAATCTAAGTAACTAAAAATAAAACTATACTGCCCTAAAACAGTATTAACATCATAAAATACTATTGTTTGACATGTAAAAGCCAAGACAATGTGTGTGAAGAACTTACAGCGTGATGTCATCGCTCCACGATACGCAAGAAAACTTAAAATGGCGTGTTTAACGAAAGTGACATAGCCAAGGATATGTAATAAATATAACTCGTCATTATTATGTATAAAATAACGAAGATTTGGTGTTTATGAAAGCCTATTAAGTAAATAAAACCTAAATAAACATGTATTATGGGAGGAGAAGAAGGAGAATAAAAGATATTACGATATACCGGATACTGTAATTTAAGGTAACGCGTTTGTGAAATTCCTAAATTCAACCGTTTTCAACTAATCAGCCTAAAATTTTGAACATGCATTTATGTTGTACAGCAGTTACGTGCTTTAAAATTTGGTTTATGTATCATAAGTAGTTTTTGAGTTATTAGTTTTTAAATTAAAAATCTGGCGCATTCATTTAGGGCCAAATATTAGTGAAAACCAAATTTCGGATTTTTACCAATTTTTCACCATAGTGAAGAGGTTAAAGCACCACACCCACTTATAGTCATCCATTTACATCGTCACGTGATACGATTTAAAGCGCCGCATGATAATGAAAATAACAGGAAATTAAACTAAAAGCATTACATTATTTAATTAGGCAAAAAACATTTTTTGCACTTTTTTATCAAATTTTACAGATGCGTTACCTTTTGAATGTAAAAAAGGAGGAGCACAAAACTTAACAAATAACTAATTTAGAACAGTTCATAATTGTACGAACATTATTATTATAGAAGTTATTTAAATTCATTAATTTTAATTACTAGGAGCATATAAATATGTATATTGTATATGTATTTTCCCATGGTGACGTGTAGATTACAATGCTTAAAAACAATGATCTTCAACTTTATGATAGGAGTGAAAATGTTATAAAGTTTCGGTGTACAGCCTCTGATTAGTGAAGATGCAGCTACAGACACAGAGCTCATCTCAGAAATTGAGGTTAATATTATAGTAATTGCATATCAAATTATGCACTATAATAATTCTCATTAATAATTTATGTACCTACCATTAGAAATATACTAAGCACAATTTCTGTAAAGGAAATCAGTTCAAGTTGTGTGTCTTGGTATAAACTATCCACGAGTAAAGTTTCAATGTTGCCAACTTATTTTTCACTTAACTCTAACCTATAAGATCCTACCAACCAAGCATGGGGATTGAGATTCTTATACCCACCGACATTGCAGCTAGTATTTACTTGAAGTTAGCCAGAGCGATTTAAAATTAACAATTGGTTCGGCGCTAAACAGAATTACCAGTTGTGCCAACTGTAAGTGTGACCAACGTAATGCTACATTAAAGCGCAGACCTAACGTATAGCAAAGCGCAGACGCAAGGAGACACCATTCCCAATGCAATCGTCAGAGCAACGCAAGAAGTTGGCACATGCCAATATCTTCCAAGCGCTCCGCAAGCTATAAGTGAATAACATAACCAACAATACCACATAAGAAAATTCACTCAATCTTTTACAAATAAATATGTTATAAAATTACAAACTAACAACTGACGATCGCGGCAGTGAGCTCATAATATTGCTCATTCAAAATTATTGAAAATAATACAAGCATAGAAACTTCAGAAAGTGATAAAGCACATTTAATGAACTAAGACTTATCTCTCTGCGCCTTCGATTTATGAGAATCAAGAAATCGACGCAGATGATAATTACATCCATTAAATCAAAGCAGGATTCGCAAGGAGATTGTCATAACCTCTTGAGAGAAATTAGAGATGGCGCGGCACTGCACGGCCAAATGCATGCAACGCAAGGATGACGTTTGGAGTTTACAAACTCTTGCGTTGCGTCTTGCGTGTTCTATGTGAATGCTTACTTTAAATATTAGAGTCCAAACTCTTGCGCTTAAGTTGCGTCTGCGCTTGCATTTCATTGTGAATGAGGCATAACTCAAACATAGAAAACACGTTTCAACAAAACTATCACACCGAGGAGGATCTAGGACGAGAACAAGGTGGAGTTCCAGGGACACACAGCAGCCCAGCCAACTCCGAGACTACAAGTCATACCGACTGAGTCGAGAAATAAAAGTTCCACACTGTAGTATAGCTAAAACGGCTTTTGATTGGAACCCCCGAGGATCAACTAGGAGAACAGGTAGACCAAGAATTACATGACACAGCATAGTTAAGAAAGAGGCAGAAGCTTCAGGAAAAGGCTGGAAGGAAATTAAGGTAGTGCCAAAGAACAGAATATGTTGGCGAACGTTCATTAAGGTCCTATGCTTCCCAGAGGAGTGAGAGGACTTTACTACTATGTGCATTTGTTGTTCGAGGTACATCATTGAAACGCTGGACTTGGAAGGTCCAACATACAATAATTCTCTACCTTTATTGGTGTATATTTCAGTCTCTTCTTTAAATTTATTACATGCAAACTTTAATTGTAACTTTTTATTTTCTCTTCCTTTGTAAGGACAGGAGTTGATAAATTCTCATATGAGAAAAGTATGTTTTTTAAAGTTGAAACCAAAATAAGGAATTTCTGAAAAACGATAACTTCACGAAAAAAGTTATATAACATAAATTGTGTGATTTAATGTATGTGCTCTACATTTTTTGTAGGGTAAATTTTTGTCTATCTCTTACGGTTTAGCAGTTATGCAAAATTACGTAAAATTCATCCAGAGATCATCTTCAGAGACTATTCCCAGAAAATTCAAGATATGCATATTATTTGTCAGGTAAATTCTTTAATATACGATATTTTAATCAAAACCGCTACAGCTATTTTTGAGAAAAACAAAATTTTCGAAAAACGTTCCATGTAAAGGGTAGTTGGAGGTGGGGGGATTTTCTTGAAGATCTTCGTGTCGCATCCTTGCAAGATACTTCATACCTTGCAAGTTTGGTATTTAACGGTCTTTTCGTTTTTGAAGTATACTATCCAGATACACACGCACACATACAGGTATCTTTTTCCAGAAATGCTTTTTTTTTTTTTATTCAGAGGGACCCAAAACATATACTTCCGGTATAGAATTTTTGGGTGCAATACAATACCTTCTCTATACACTGTACATAGTGCGAGTAGAGAAAGTAAAAAAAATAAAACATTTCTAGAAAAAGGTCCGTGTGTGGTGGTGTGTGTGTGAACACAACTCAAAAACTCAAATTCGGAAAAATACCAAACTTTGTATTTTAGTTTAGCATCTTCCAAGGATGCGAAACGAAGCTTTTGAGGAAAATCCCCTCACTCTTAAGTACCCCTTACATGAACAAAAGTTTCGAAAGTACATTTAATTTGTCAGGTAAATATCTTTAATATATGATATTTTAATCAAAATCATTAGAGCCATTTTTAATAAAATCAAAATTTTCGAAAAAAGTTCCATATAGAGGGTAGTTTGGGATGGGGGGATTTTTTTGTTGAAAATCTTCGTTTCGCATCCTTGGACAATACCAAACTTAAATACCAAGTTTGGTATTCAACGGTCTTTTCGTTTTTGAGCTATGCTGCCCACAGACACACACACAGACACACACGGATATTTTTCTAAAAATGATTTTTTTTTTATTCAGGAGGTCTCAAAACATGTATTTCCGGTGGAATCTCGGCATTACAATACCTTTTCTATACACTATGTACATAGTACGTATAGAGAAAGTAAAAATATATTTGCAGCTTAACATTTCTTTATTATTTTAAAAAGTATAATAAATTGGCTATTAAAGTTATTGAAACGTTGCTCTTTAAAGTTGAGTGTGGTACAAAGCTCTAATTCAGAAAATATGAACCAATTTTGTTAAATTTTGAGGCGCGTGGGACATTTTTATTATGTACATAAATATTATTTATGTAAATGTTTGAAAGAAACTATATTTTCCAATGTATTTATATATTTTGGTATTAGTAGAGTAAGAATAGAAACATAGTAAACATTTCAGAAAAATCTATACAGAAGTATAGATATTTGATATTTCACTGTCTCCCTTAAAAATGAATTTTACATAGAACATCCCCTACCTGCAATGCGTAGTAGAGAAGGTAAGAATAACGTAACCAATGATATGGTAACAATAATATGTCTCTAGTTCCGGTCACTTAAATAAACAGTAATCCTGAAATACTGTTATGACCTAATTCCAAAGTAGGTTAGCGAACTGTCGTCCATATATCATAGGTTCTTACTTTGCAGGCTCTGGCCGCGATGTTGGCTGAGTCAAATTTACTACCACGAGATGCTAGTGTACTGGAGCTTCATCCTGCGTTATCTCCAGGTACACTCACTTCATCTCGTGGCATCCCCAAATTATCTTGACTTAAGGGGAAATGTGAAATTTGACCCAAAATTGTGAAAATAAAATTATATGATTTCTAAACTTTAAGGAATATATAGCTTATCCCGGAATTTAACTTACGTTATTTGTTTATTTATTTATTTATAATATGAACATTACAGTTTCCCCAATTACAATGTTCACTTAAAATTTACAATAATATTTTGATTACAACATAAGCGACATGAACATAAAAAAATTAATATGACAAAATAAATCATAGCAGAACATAAAAAAAAAACAAAAACAAAATCTGATGTGTTCCATTCACATGACTTTCTCTACATCTCTGTAACAAAATATTGTTAAAAAGCTTATGCTTCTATTTACTTCATGCTAATCGAGACAAAATTAGCAGAAATGGTGTTATTACTTGCTTCCTTGTAAGTAGAAGCGAAATAAGGGAGTACGACCATAGATTAAAGTGATAGTCAAAAGCTGGTTGTTATGTGACTGAAGTTCCTTTGTATGGGCAGGAGTTGAATAATTCCTGTATGAGAAAAGTATAAGCTTTTTAAAGCAGAAGCCAAAAACGATCAACTCCACGAAAAAAAATATATAACATAAATTGTGTGTTTTAATGTGCGCTACATTTCTTGTGTGGTAAGTTTTTGTCCATCTCTTAATGGTTTAGCAATTAAGCAAAATTGGTAAAATTCATCCAGAATAAATTAGACTTCATAGACTATTAGCAGAAAATTCAAGATATACATATTATTTGCCATATAAATATATTTAATATATGATGTTTTAATCAAAACCGTTAGAGCCATTTTTGAGAAAATCAAAATTTACGAAAAAAGTTCCATGTAAAGGGTAGCTGGGGGTGGGAGGATTTTCTTGAAAATCTTCGTGTCGCATCCTAGGAAGATATCAAACTTAAATACCAAGCTATTGTGTGTAATAGCTGGGATGGTATTGAATAAGATATTTATAATCTATATTTTCCAAAATTAACAATATGAACTATATCTTGTTGAAATTTATTCCAGTTGTACATAATAATAGTGATATTATTGCTATGTATCAAAATTTTAGCTTGCATGGTTATTTAAATAATACTTTTTTGCACTCATCGTTCTTAATGGGTTGTCAAGAACTTTCATAAGATACTTTAATGACTCTACAGTTTTTATGTACATTAAGTTTTATGATGTCTGTGTGCTTCCCCCACCTTCTGTTCATAGATAATGTGACGCCCATATGTGAAAATATACCTGCTGCTATATACTGTTCCATTTTTGAGCATCAACGTTTCGATTTTCACTTTATTCACTGCCATTTCTCAATCCCTATTATGTTTCCGAACAATTAAGTTCTTTTTGCAGACCGACAATTGTGGTAGCCATTAAAATTAAATAATTTGCATAAAGCAGAGCGGGTAGGTTTATATCTTCAATAACAGGCGTATCAGCTTCAATTGCTTTCAACGCTTCCGGTATATCATCTATAAAGAGGTTGAAAAGTATTGGCGAAAGAACGCATCCCTGCCTTATCCCCTCCGATATCGCTCAGATGTCTCATTTTACGCGCAACTCTACTTTCTCGTATATTGCCTATATTGCCCTAATAATTTTTACTTTCTCTACACGTACTATGTGGTCGTCTCCTTAGCGCGGTGGTAGCGCAGCTGCCTACCCAGCGCGAGACCTGGGTTCGATCCCCAGTACCGGCGTGGGGATTTTTCCTCCGCTGGGAGACCTGGACCGGGGTGCACTCAGCCTCGTGAGGTCCCTGGGGGGCCAATTGAGGAGCTACTTGATGGAGAAGTAGCGGCTCCAGGTCGTGAGGACCGCATTAACCGGCCGGGAGGGGCTCGAGGCGCTGACCACGTCTCACCCTCCAATACTGCACCCCATCCATGACGTCTGTAGTGGACCGAGATGGGGGACGCAGCGGCCGGGCGGTAGGCCAAGGCTCCCCGTGAGCTGTCGTGCCATGGAGCTAGCTACACGTACTATGTACATAGTGTATAGAGAAGGTATTGTATTGCACCCAAAAATTCGATACCAGGATTTCACCGGAAATATATGTTTTGAGACCCCTTGAATCCAAAAAAGTATTTTTAGAGAAATATCCGTGTGTGTGTCTGTCTGTCTGTCTGTGTATGCGTCTGTGGACAGCATAGCTCAAAAACGAGAAGACCATTAAAGCCCAAACTTGGTATTTAAGTTTGGTATCTTTCAAGGATGCGACACGAAGATTTTCAAGAAAATCTCCCACCCCAACTACCCTTTTCATAGAACTTCTTTTTCGTAAATTTTGATTTTAACAAAAATGGCTCTAACGATTTTGATTAATATAACGTATATTAAAGATATTTAGCTGACAAATAAAATGTATATCTTGAATTTTATGGGAATGGCCTCTGAAGACTACTTTACGGAATTTTGCACAACTGCTAAATCGTAAGAGATGGACAAAACCTTACCACACAAAAAAATGTAGAGAACATTAAATCACACAATTTATGTTATATATATTTTTTTCGTGCAGTTGATCGTTTTGATTTCAGCTTTGAAAAGCTTGTATTTTTCTCATACAGGAATTTGTCAATTCCTGTTCATACAAAAAAAAAAAAAAAAGGAATTTCAGTCACGTAGCAACCAACTTTTGAGTATCACTTTATCCTATGGTACATCCTTATTTCGCTTCTACATACAAGGAAGCAAGTAATAAGACTATTTCTGCTATTTTTTTTCTCGATTAGCATGAAGTAAATAGAAGCATAAGCTTTTTAACAATAATTTGTTACAGAGATGTAGAGAAAGTCATGTGAATGGAACACATCAGATTTTTTCTGAAAGACTCTTTACTCGGAATTTCATTCAGAGTGCTTGTCTTTCAACAGAGTCGAACGCTTTCCGAAATTCTATAAATGCACGGTGTAATTTCCCCCTCTTTTCTGTATTTATTTCACTACTACTTCTTCTTCACCTTCCCTCTCTGCCTTTCAACGTCGGGCCTTCTATCCATTTTCTGTACTGTTCTCTATCCTGCCTCTTCCTCTTCAACCCGGTCATTTCCATACCTCTTTTTCTTGGTGTTTCTCCAATACATTTTCCCGTTCCTTTCTCGGTCTTTCCCGTCTTCAACTTCCTTCTGATTTTGCCTCAAATACTTGTTTTGTTTTCCGCTGATTATCCAATCTAATTAAGTGTCTATAACATTTTAAATTTCTTTCCTCTATCTCTTCCACAAATGAATCTATTTTTAGATTTTCCCTAATGATTTTATTTCTAACTCTTCTTTGTTTTCCCCACTTTCTTCAAAGATTTAATATCTGAGGATTATTTCATTCTAACACTTCTCCTTTTATTTTCTCTAGACCGTATGTAGAACCTACATAGTGAATATAGAAAATATTATATTCAACCAAAAAATCGTCAATATTTCACCGCAAATATGTTTCGAGGTTCTCTGTGCCCGATTTTTTACTTTCTCTATACGTATTATGTACATAGTGTATAGAAAAAGTATTGTATTGCACCCAAACATCGATACCAAAATTTCACCGGAAATATATATTTTGAGACCCCATATTTTTAGAAAAATATTCGTGTGTGTGTATATGTCTGTGGACAGCATAGCTCCAAAACGAGAAGACCGTTTAACCCCAAACTTGGTGTTTAAGTTTGGTATCTTCCAAGGATGCGACACGAAGATTTTCAAGAAAATCCCCGCACCCCAAACTACTCTTTACATGCAAAAAATTTCGAAAATTTTGATTTTCTTAAAAATGGCTCTAACGACTTTGATTAAAATATCGTATATTAAAAATATTTACCTGACAAATAAAATCTTTATCTTGAATTTTCTGAGAAGAGCTTCTGAAGACCACTTTATTCTGGATGAATTTTACGGAATTTTGCATAACTGCTAAACCGTAAGAGATGGACAAAAACTTACCACACAGAAAATGTAGCTTACGATAAAGCACTCAATTTATGTCATATACATTTTTTTTCGTGAAATTCATCATTTTTAAGATATTCATGGTTTTTCGTTTCAGCTTTGAAATACATACTTTTTTCATACAGGAATGTATCAACTCGTGTCCATACAAACAAAGGAACTTCAGTTACATAGCAACCAGCTTTGGACTATCACCTTAACCTATAGTACTTCCTTATTTCACTTCTACTTACAAGGAAGCAAGTAATAGGACTATTTATGATAATTTTTCTCAATTAGCATGAAGTAATTGGAAGCACAAGCTTTTTAACAATAATTTGTTGCAGAACTGTAGAGAAAGTCATGTGAATGGAGCACATCAGATTTATTTCAAAACAGATCCGTGTATGAGAGTGTGTGAGTGTTTGGACAGCATAGCTGTCGAAAAGTCCGCTAAATATCATATTTGGTATTTATTACTTTTTCTATAGGCACTATGTACATAGTGTATAGAGAATGCATTGCACTCCACCAAAAAAGTCGATACCGAGATTTCACCGGAAATATATGTTTTAGGGTCCCCTGTGTCCAAAAAAAGCATTTTCACAAAAAGGTCCGTGTGTGTGTGTGTGTTTGTGTATGTGTCCGTGTGTCTGTGAACACGATAACTCAAAAACGAAAAGTCGGCAAAATACCAAACTTGGTATTTAAGTTTAGTATCTTCCAGGGATGCGATACGATGATTTTGAGAAAAGTTCCCTCACCCCAACTACCCTTTACATGAACATTTTTTCGAAAATGTTGATTTTCTCAAAAATGGCTCAAACGATTTTGATTAAAATTTCTTATATTAAAGATTTTTACCTGACAAATAAAACGTATATCTTATATTTTCTGGGAATAACTTCTGAAGAGTAGTTTATTCTGGATAAATTTTACTGAATTTCGAATAACTGCTAAACTGTAAGAGATGGACAAAAACTTTCTAAACAAAAAATGTAAGCACATTAAAACAGACAATTTATGTTATATACATTTTTTCGTGGAGTTAGTCGTTTTTGAGACATTCCTTATTTTTAGTTTCTGCTATGAAAAACCTGAACTTTTCTCATACAGGAACTTGTCAACTCCTATCCATATAAACAAAGGAACTTCATTGACATAGCAACCAGTTTTTGACTATCACTTTAACCTATGGTTGTCCCTTATTTCGCTTCTACGTACAAGGAAGTGAGTAATAAGATTATTTCTGCTAATTTTTTCTGATTAGCATAAAGTAAATAGAAGTATAAGCCTTTTAAGAATACTTTGTTGCAGGGATATAGAGAAAATCATGTGAATGGTACAGATCAGATTTTTTGGGAATATCTTCTGATGATATGCTTATTCTGGATACATTTTTCTGAATTTTGTGTAACGGGTGAACCATTAGAAATACACAAAACTGACTACAAAAAATGCAGATCCGTTTAATCAAAATCGTTAGAGCTACTTTTGAGAAGCTTTCAAAAAATGTTCCACGTAAATGGTATTTTGCTGTGGGTGGGTTTTCCTCAAACTCTTCGTGTCGCATCCTTTGAAAACACTGAGCTTAAATGCGAGGTTTGGTATTTAATTGACTTTTCATTTTTGAGTTAAAAACTAGTACGTGTCCCTTAAACAGGTGGAAAGTTTAGAACTATTTATCAGATGAACAAAATTAACTTGCCAAAATTCAGTGCAGTGCGTATTAGGTTTATAAAATGAAGCTAATAGGATTATGTATAGTTTTACGCATTTTCCGTAATAATGAAACTAGGTTCCATTTCTCTGTGAACTGGGAATGGTGTATACATTTTCAATTAATGCTGCATAATTTATGTTACCACACACACACAGTTTTAATCTCCCATGGTCAGAAAGAAGAGATTTATGCATTTATCTGCGGGTTGAACTCGTTCACATTATCGTTTTGAACAATACAGTGAATGATGTACTGTGAATCCAAGGGAACACAAAGAAGCTCTTCCATTGCGTTTATTTTTGTCAGTATTCGCATCGCTCACACCGTGCATTGAAATTAAATTACTTTTCTCTGTTTTATGTGTGGAAGCTTTATTAGTTTCTGTAGCCCTATGTGCAGTGTATGTAATAGATAAGGTATTGTATTCCATCTAAAAATTCGATACCGAGATTCTATCGGAAATACTTATACATATTAGGGGCGCCTGAATAAAAAATCTGATGTGTTTCATTGACATGACTCTCTACATATCTGCAACAAATTATTATTAAATTTTTTATTGGTCTTCTTACTTCACGCTAATCGAGAAAATATTAGCAGCAATAGTCTTATTACTTGCTTCCTTGTAAGTAGAAGCGAAATAAGGGAGTACCATAGGTTAAAGTGGTAGGAATTGACAAATTCTTGTATGAGAAAAATACAAGTTTTTCAAAGCTGAAACCAAAAAACAAGGAATATCTAAAAACGATGAACTCCACGAAAAAAATATATGACATAAATTGTGTGTTTTAATGTGCTCTACATTTTTGTGTGGTAAGTTTTTGTCCATCTCTTACGATTTAGCAGTTATCAAAATTCCGTAAAATTGATCCAGAAGAAAGAAGTCTTCACAGACTATTCACAGAAAATTCAAGATTTACATTTTATTTGTCAGGTAAATATCTTTAATACACGTTATTTTAATCAAAATCGTTAGAGCCATTTTTAAGAGAATCAAAAAATTCGAAAAAAGTTCCATGTAAAGGGTAATTGGGGGTGGGGGTTTTTCTTGATAATCTTCGTGTACTATCCTTGGAAGATACCAAACTTAAATTCCAAGTTTGGTATTCAACGGTGTTTTCGTTTTTGAGCTATGCTGCCCAAGGACACACACTCACACATACACACAGACACATTCATGGACATTTTTCTAAAAATGTTTTTTTTTTTTTTTTTTTTTTGGATTCAGGGGTTCCTAAACATATATTTTTCGATGAAATCTCGGTATCAAATTTTTGGGTGCATTACAATATATTCTCTATACACTATGTACACAGTACGTTTAGAGAAAGTAAAACTGTTAGAAAATAGTCCGCGTGTGTCTGGTATAGCTCAAAAACGAAAAGTCGGGTAAATACCAACAAATAACAAAGATGCGATACCAATTTCCAAGAAAATCGTCGCACCTCCAATTACCACTTACATGGAACATTTTTCGTAAATTTTGATATTTTCTAAAATGGATGTAACGATTTTGATTAACATACTATATGTTAATATATTGTTATAAAAAACGAAATATATATGCCTAATTTTCTGGGAGAAGCCTTTAAAGCCTCTTCGTTTTTGTTGATCTTTGAATAACTGGTAAGCCATAAAAGAGCCTCAAAATCTACGTGTTGCTTCCTTGAAAGATACTCAAATCAATTGCCAAGTTACATGCAACATTTTTCGAAAATTGGCTCTAACGATTTTGATTAAAGCACCATATATTTAAGGTATTTTCATAACTAATTAACTGCATATGTTGAATTTTATCCTTGCTGATCTTTGTATAACTAGTAAATAGTAAAAGCGCCTCGATTCCTTGAAGGATACTCAACTTAAATGCCAAGTTGGCTATCGTGTTCACAGACACACGGAAACACACACCCACAGACCTTTCTCTAAAGATACTTTTATTATTTCCTCTAAAACATATGTATATACAATGTACATAGTAGTTAGAAAATGTATTGCATTCCGCACAAAAATTCGAGACCAAGATTTTACCGGAAATCTGTTTTGAGGTCCCCTGACTCCACATTCTGCGTGTATGCGGAGAGCAAAGTTCATAAACTAAAAGACCGTTAAATATCTAACTTGGTATTTAAGTTTGTTATCTTCCAAGGATGCGACACGAAGATTTTCAAGTAAAACTACTCTTACTGAAAACTACTCTAAATTTCTCAAATATAGCTCTTAAGATTTTGATTAAATAGCGTATATTAAAGCCATTTACATCACAAATATGTTGAATTTTCTGGGAATAGCCTCTGAAGACCTCTTCATTCTGGATGACTTTTGTATAACAGGTTAACTGTAAGAAATACACGAAAAATTACCACGTAGATCTCGTTAAAACACAAAATTTATGTCATGCTCATTTTTGCTTTAGAATTGGCCGTTTCTGAGATATTCCTTGTTATTGGTTTCTGTTTTAAATTGCGCATCTTCTCAAACGGGGTCATCTTTCGTTTCATCTCTCTTCAAAGTGAAACGAAGTTCAACTGTTCACAAATTGACCAGCTTTTAAAAGATTTTACTCGCTTTAACCTGGTGTATTCCCTTATTTCCCTTCTGCTATATTACAAGAAGATAATAAAGACCATCACAATGTTATTATCGTATCAAATTTACAAGGAACTAAGCAGTAAGACCAATTTGTTAAATTTTATCTCGTTTAAAATTATATATATAAAAGAAGAAACTTTTATAAGAATAGTTTGCAGAATAAGTGGAGAAATTTAAGTGAATGCAACACGTCATATTTTTAAAAATATGTTCCATTCACATGACTTTCTCTACATCTATATAACAAATTAATGTTAAAAAGCTTATGCTTCTTTTTACTTCATGCTAATCGAGAACAAATTTGCCGAAACAGTCTTAATTAGCCTTAAGTGGAAGCGAAATAACGGAGTACCATAGGTTAAAGTGATAGACAAAAGTTGGTTGCTATGTGACTGGAGTTCTTTTGTATGCATGGACAGAAGTTGACAAATTCCAGTATGATTTTCAAAGCTGAAACTAAATACAAGAAATATCTTAAAAACGATCAACTCCATGAAAAGATGTATATAACAAAAATTGTGTGTTTTAACGCGCTCTACATTTTTTGTGTGGTAAGTTTTTCCCCATCTCTTATGGTGTAGCAGTTATGCAAAATTCCGTAAAATTGATCCAGAATAATATAGACTTAAGAGGCTATTCCCATAAAATTCAAGATATACATTTTATTTGTCAGGTAAATATCTTTAATATACGAGATTTTAATCAAAATCTCTAGAGCCATTTTTAAGAAAATCAACAATTTCGAAAAATTTTCCATGTAAAGGGTAGTTTGGGGTGGGGAGACTTTTCTCAAAATCTTCGAGTCGCATCCCTGAAAGATACTAAACTTAAATACAAAGTTTGGTATTTTACCGACTTTTCGTTTTTGTGTTATCGTGGTCACAGGCTCACGGACACACACACACACGGACCTTTTTGTGAAAATGTTTTTTTTTTTTTTATTTTTTTTTATATAAGGGACCCTAAAACATATCTTTCCGGTGAAATCTCGGTATTGAATTTTTGGGTGGAGTGCAATACCTTCTCTATACACTATGCACATAGTGCGCGTGGAGAAAGTAATAGATCTGTGTGGGTGTCTGTTGGCAGCATAGCTCAAATACAATAATACCGTTAAATATAAGACTTGGTATTTAGGATTAGTATCTCCCAAGGATGCAACACAAAGAATTCCAAGAAAATCTCCTCAACCCCAACTACCCTTTACCTGCAAACAATTTCGAAAATGTTGATTTTCTCAAAAATGACTTGAACAATTTTGTTTAAAATATAGTATATTACATGTACTTGCAAGCCAAAGTGCATATCTTCAATTTTCTGGGAATAGCATTTGAAGACTTCTTTATTCTGGATGCGTTTTACAGTATTTTCCATAACGGTTAAACGTAAGAAATATCAAAAACATAAAAAAATTAGATCTTGTTAAAACACATAATTTATATCATATGAGTTTTTCTTACAGGGTAGACTGTTTTTGAAATATTCGTTGTTATTGGTTTCAGTTTTAAACTACCCATTTTTTCTCAAACGGGACCATGCAAAGCGAACCGATCCTCAATTGTTTCACATAGCGATGAGGCTTTAAAATATATGACTATCGCTTTATCCTAGTGTATTCCCTTATTTCGCTTTTACTAGTAATAAGACCAATTCTGCTGATGTTCTTTGTAAGAATAGTTTGTATTTGGAAGTTATGTTAAGAGTTTTTTTTGGGGCGGTGGAGCGGAATTCAGAGGACCCTGAAACAAGTATTTCCGGTTTCAATTTCGGTATATTAATAACTATTTATATGTAACTTGTACAGATGTGCTAAAGAAAGTAAAAAGAATGCATTCACTAGCGATAACTTACTTTTTCTTCTAGTTGAAAATTTGAACCTCTACATTTTACTGGATTAACGTCGGCCGGGAAAGCCTAAGCACGTATATTGAACCTATACCGTTATGGTGTTAGTTTCTCTATACGAACTATGTACTTAGTGTATAGAGAAAGTATTGTATTCCACCCAAAAATTCTATACCGAGATTTCACCGGAAATACATGTTTTGGGTCCCCCTGAATCTAAAAATAATATTTTTACAAAAAGGTCCATGTGTGTGCGTGTGTGTCTGTGGGTGTGTCTGTGGACAGCATGGCTTAAAAACGAAAAGTCCGTTAAAACCAAATTCGATATTTAGGTTTGGTATCTTCCAAGGATGCGACACGAAGATTTTCAAGAAAATCCCCCACCCCCAACTACCCTTTACATGGAGATTTTTTGAAAATTTTGATTTTCTAAAAAATGGCTCTAACGATTTTGATTAAAATATGGTTTATTACAGATATTTACCTGAAAAATAAAATGTATATCTTCAATTTTCTGGGAATAGCCTCTGAAAACTACTTTATTCTGGGTGAATTTTACGGAATTTTGCATATCTGCTAAACCGTAAGAGATGGATAAAACCTTACTACACAGAAAATGTAGAGCACATTCAAACACACTAGTTATGTAATATACATTTTTTTTTCGTGGAGGTGGTCGTTTTTAAGGTATTCGTTGATTTTGGTTTCAGCTTTGAAAACTTATACTTTTCTCATACAGGAATTTGTCAACTCCTATCCATACAAACAAAGGAAGTTCAGTCACATAGCAACCAGATTTTAACTATTAGTTTAAGTTATGGTTTCCCTTATTTTGCTTCCACTTACAAGGTAGCAAGTAATAAAACTATTTCTGCTAATTTTTTCTTGGTTAGCAAGAAGCAAACAGAAGCATAAGCTTTTCAACAACAATTTGTTACATAGATGTAGAGAAAGTCATGTGAATGGAACACACCAGATATTTTTAACATTACAATGTTTTTTTTAAACACATTGCTTACTTCCTTGAAAAAAAATTGGAAGCGCTGGATTAACCCTCATCCAGGTAGAAACCCAATCAGTGCTGTAGCAGTTATTGAAACTGAAACTAACCAAGGGGTTTATAATTTATGCAATATTATTTGGTATGGTTTGTTTAATTATCCGCACCATTTATATAGCATACTTGAATGCTAATTACATTCACTTAAAATGTGTATGACATTAAATTTGATTACTAAATGCAGCTGCGTTAATTACATCTCATTTAATATTTGCAACTGAATGTCGACGGGATATCAGAAAATGACTACGCCAGGCATTTAGTCAGTATTTCCTGAGAGCTGAGGAGTCAATTTTAGTAATAATTAATACGTATTTATCTGCAGTAATTGCACAAATGGTGTTTCATCTTATTAATAATTTCGCGAGCCAGCAGGGTAAATGATACTACAAGAGCAATTTGATAAGACTATTTTAAGATTAAATTTAAGTAACCGACATAATACTTTTTTACGTAAAATTAGAACAATACTTAAAAAAATCTAATGTGTTCCATTCACATGACTTTCTCTACATCAAATTATTTTTAAAAAGCTTATGCTTCTATTTACTTCACGCTAATTGAGAGACAATTAGCAGAACTAGTCTTATTACTTGATTCCTTTAATTAGAAGCGAAATAAGAGAGTACCATAGGTTAAAGGGATAGTTAAAATCTGGTTGCTATGTGACTGAAGTTCCTTTGTTTGTATGCACAGGAGTTGACATATTCCTGTATGAGAAAAGATAAGTTTTTCAAAGCTGAAACCAAAAACAAGGAATATCTCAAAAACGATCAACTCCACGAAAAAAATGTATACAACATAAATTATCTGTTTTAATGTGCTCTACATTTTTTGTGTGGTAAGTTTTTTTTTCCATCTCTTACGGTTTGGCAGTTAGGCAAAATTTCGTATAATTCATCCAGAATAAAGTAGTCTTCAGAGGTTATTCCCAGAAAATTCAAAATATACATTTTATTTGGCAGGTAAATATCTTTAATATACGATATTCTAGTTAAAATCGTTAGACCCATTTTTGAGAAAATCAACATTTTATAAAATTTTTCCATGTGAAGGTTAATTGGGGGTGGGGGGATTTTCTTGAAAATCTTTTTGTCGTATCCTTGGAAGATACCGAACTTAAATACCAAGTTAGGTCTTTAACGGTCTTTTCGTTTTTGAGCTATGCTGCCCACAGACACACACACACACACACACACACACATACACACAGACAGAAAGACCGACAGACAGAACACACACGGACATTTTTCTAAAAATGCTTCTTTTGTGTTCAGGTGGTCTCAAAACATGTATTTCCGGTGAAATGCCGGTATCGAATTTTTGGGTACAATGCAATACCTTCTCTATACACTATGTACATAGTACGTATAGAGAAATAAAAAATTACTGTAATACTTAACACACAAAAAGTACATTATTTTGTTTTCTTGCGAATTTAGTTGATGTAATCTGATGTGCTCCATTTACATTACTCTCTCTACATCTCTGTAACAAATTATTGTTGATAAGCTTATTCTTCTATCTACTTTATTTTAATCGATAAACAATAGCTGAAACGGTGTTATTACTTAGTTCCTTATAAGAAGAAGGGAAACAAGCGAATACACTAGGCTAAACCAACCATCAAATGTTTTAAAAAGTGGTTGCTATGAAATAGAAATCCGTTTCTTTGCGTGTACGTGTACGTGTCCATGTGTCTTTGAACACGATAACTCAAAAACGAAAAGCCGGTAGAATACCAAACTTTGTATTTAAGTTTAGTATCTGTCAAGGATTCGACACGAAGGATTTTGAGAAAAATTCCCCCACTTCAAACTACTCTTTACATGGAAAAAATTTAGAAAACTTTGTCTCATAAATGCCTCTAACGATTTTGGAAATACCGTACCTATATTAAAGATATTTATATGGCAAATAAAATGTATATCTTGAATTTTCTGTAAATAGCCTCTAAACACCTCTTTATTCTGGATGAATTTTGTTGAATTTTGCGTAACTGGTAGACGTAAGAGATAGACAAAAACTTACTACACAGAAAATGTAGATCACGTTAAAACACACAATTTATATAATATACGTTTTTTTTTCTCGTAGGATTGACCTTTCTGAGATATTCATTGTTATTTGTTTCAGATTTTAAATACTTAAACTTTTCTCACACGGAAAGTTGTAAACTTCTGGCACTGCATAGAAACGGATTTCAACCACATGGCAAGCTGCCTTTAAACGATTTGATCATAGTTTTGACCTAGTGTAATTCCTGTTTTCCTTATACTTACGAGGAAGCAAGTAATTAAGATAATTTCTAATAATGTTTATCGTGATTATTATAAAGTAGATAGAAGAGCATGCTTTTTAACAATGATTTGTTACAGTGATGTAAATAAAGTCATTTGAATGGAATGCACCAGATTCGTTCATATTATAACCTCAATTTTCAACATGTATGCGATCTGTAATATTGAAGTTTGTGCTGTTAGTTCGTAATGATGTACTACACAAAACTGTTGAAATTGGTTCCAAATGTATCTTCTATACTTATCAGAGTTTTTGGGTTTGGAATTACTAATAATATAACAAATTCTTCTGTTAAAGCTTGGCTGAATTGTGAGTTCGCCATCTTTCAATTTGCCACTTAACAGTGATGACGCAATCACTGCATATCACATGTTCAGTATCGACAAGTCGTTTTATCAAGCAAGATGCTTCCTCTACTGTGATGATGTAGTCGACATTATGATGTCAAAATTTAACATTTTATTTATTTCGTTGGTCTTTACTATGATGATATCACAACACTGGAATGGTTTATTCAATTACTAGAAAAGAGACCAGAGAGGTAGAACAAGTATTTGATTTAAACAATGATACCCATTAATCACAAATTCCATCTTGAATTTGCGGTGGCCTAGTTCTTGTGAACTACACCATGCAAATTTTAACAGTTATAAAGTAGTTTTCCCCTCAATTACATTACATATTTCATGATGCAATGACTAATAAGGTAGGGATGTTATGCTCTAATACTCCGTTAATTTATATGTGCATTTATGCACTGAAGGTTTTTTTTTAAATACACGTAAAATAGGCTTATTTAAAGTTATTACATCATAAAGTAAAGTGTTAAGGTAATTTTACTAATGAATAAAACAATGGAAATTTAGACTAAAAATTAAATTTCATAGCCGGGACAAGAACCAGGGATCTCTCGGTTTCCCTCCTGTTGCTCGAACAATGGATAAATGGCAACATGCCGACGCACGTTAAATTCCCCAAATGACTCCTGTAACTTTAAATGCAACTTTAGCTTGCATTTGCAACATCAACTTCAACTCACTTACGATTTGTAAGTCGCTGAAAAAAAAAAAAAAAAAAAAAAAAAAGAATTTCAAGCACTGTATGCGCAAATGTTCTCATTCATACACATTTTGTATTGTATAGTACTGAAAAAACAACTTAATTTTGAACACGACGCTCAAAAGTTTTCAGTAGTTATTTTGCAATTTACGTATGACAGTGGACAATGAACTTTAAAAGATTCTCAAGTGTTAGTAAAGCCTTGTTACTTTCTCTACACGTACTATGTACATAATGTATAGAGAAGGTATTATATTGCACCCAAAAGTTCAATACCGAGATTTCACCGGAAATACATGTTTTGGGTCCCCCTGAATAAAAAAAATCATTTTTGCAAAAGGGTAGGTGCGTGCACGTATGTGTGTGTGTCTGTGGGCAGCATAGCTCAAAAACGAAAATACTATTAAAGCCCAAACTTGGTATTTAAGTTTGGTATCTTCCAAGGATGTGACGCGAAGATTTTCAAGAAAATCCCCTCACACCAAACTACCCTTTACATGGAAACATTTTTGAAAATTTTGATTTTCTTAAAAATGGCTCTAACGATTTTGATTAAAATATCATATATTAAAGATATTTACCTGAAAAATAAAATGTATATCTTGAATTTTCTGGGAATAGCCCCCGAAGAATACTTTATTCTGGATGAATTTTACGGAATTGTACATAACTGCTAAACCGTAAGAGATGGGGAAAGCTTACTACACAGAAAATGTAGCTCACAATAAAACACTCAATTTATGTCATACACATTTTTTTTCGTGGAGGTCATCATTTTTAAGATATTCCTGGTTTTTAGTTTTAGCTTTGAAATACTTATACTTTTCTCATACAGAAATTTCTTAACTCCTGTCCATACAAACAAAGGCACTTCAATTCAAAATCTTCTCGGGCTTCTAGCCAGGTAAAAACTTGGGTTGACACCAACGTTTCGAAGAAGTACATCTTCCTCGTCTTCAGGGTGAACTGATGGTTTGAGCTTGCGGAGACTGGTATTTATAAGAGCTGGGATGAAGCTGACAGCTGATTGGTTTGCGTGATATTATGGCTTTTTTTTTTTTTTTTTTTTTTTTTTTTTTTTTACCGTGGAGGGGAAAAATGCATTACGCATTCAACCCCCAGCCGAAGTGCAATGGCTGGGAGGATATGTGGGACTCTCCGCTTCCTCATGCGGCATACCCACTAAAAACCCCTCCACGTTATAACAGTAGTTTGTTGAGAATCTCGTGGCTTTGCGCGGTCCCGCTAATGCACCCTCGTTAGTAGGCGAAAGATAGGAAGCTGCCGCAACGTTGTGCGGGAGCGGGTGAAAGGTTGCTTCTAGGCTGACAGCCATGGAACCTGACTGCAGTCTAGGGAGTAGAGGTGATGTTGGAAAGGAAATAAAGGGTGGAAATTGAGGAGAGAATAGGACGTAGACATTACGGATTATACCTGCTTCGGAATTGCTCCGCGAAGCTCCCAGTAGTCTTCCACTGTGTTGGTGGTCGAGTATCCCCGAGCCTTGCGTGCCCCTCAGCCTGTACAGGAGGAGGAACAGTGTTGGGTTGCTGACGTTTTGATTGGAACAGCTCAGCAGAGTATGCAGCTTGCTGCAGGAGAACCTGCCTCAGAGGCTGCATGAGCGCGTCGATCCTGGTGGACAGGTCGGCGGCTGTAGTCTGCTGGCTGGTGGCTGCTGCGGCGTTAGAAGCTTGCAATTCCTGCAGCTTCTGTGTAAGGAGGCTGCATGTCTCTTCCAGAGCAGCTAGTCGAGCGCCGACGTTCAGGATCTCCGCGTGGAGGTCCTGAATGGCTTCTCGCGTCGCTGCGTCTGTTGAGAGTGCAGGTGGTGAGGCCTCGGTGGTTGATGTCTGCGGTGGAGTGGTGCGGCGCGCAGGAGATGGTGAAGAAGTGCTGCTCCTTGGGTAGAGAGGGCACTGCGCTTGCCCTGTGAAATGTCCTGTGCCATGGCAGGTGGAACAGAACCGGCGGCAACGGCGTAGATTGTGCTCAGTGCACTCAGCGGTGGTGTTGGCGGAGCCACAGTAGTGGCGCCGCGGCGACGAGGAGCAGGAGTCGGCTGTATGCCCGAAGGCACAACAGCGACGGCAGGGCCGGTAACGTTCCATCTTGCTGGCCTCGACGACCAGGAGTTGCCCTAACAAGGGCAACCCTGACGCCAAGGCAGCGTCGAGGTCCGAACGATCCTGAAACTCCAGCCTCACAAGTGGTGTAGGTCCCCAGTTGCAAATTATCCTTGTGGCCCTCAAACAAGAAGGCCACTTGGATTTCGCTGCGGCGAGGAGGTGCCGGGTGGAAAGGTCCCTAGGGACCCCCCGTACCACTGCACTGAACCGGGGCGGCGGCGACGTGGAGCTGGGCGACGGCGGTGTCGGCGATGCGGCAACTGCGGCAGCAGTTGCGGCGAGGGTGTGGTGGCGGCCGGCGGCGAAGCAGGGCTTGCCGGGACCGGTAGCAACGGAAGTGCTGCCTCCTCGGCGGCTGCCGAGGAAGAGGCGTCGGGTGCTGCCTTAGCAGCGGCGAGTCTGCGCTGTCTCTTCTTGGCCATCTTAACGAGTCGAAGAAGAAGCTCCGTCTTTATTATGACTTTTTTTTTTTATTGATGATGGGGGAAAAGGCAACTAACGCCCTAACCCCAGGCAAGCCTGGGAGTGTGAGACTCCCCACCCTGGACTCGAACCAGGGTGGCACTACTCACAAAAAACCCCCACCGGAAGTAGGAGGCCCATGCCTCTCTGGTGCAGTACCGCATTAAGCACCTGCGCATTTCTGATGATAGTGATTGCTGCCTGCCAGTGGCAGTAACAGCGACTGATAGTGAATTTAGCCAGGGGACACACATGACTTGCGCCCTGAGTGCCCCTCTGGAGATGTGGTTGGTGAAGATGAATGGTGATTTACGGTGAATTTACTCAGTGTTCTGAGTGGATCTGCTGGTGTTTTCGGAGTCGTGGTCCTTGCTGGGACCTGTATAAAACGTTTGTTGAAATTGGAGTTGTGTAAAGCGGGTTGTTGTATGGAAACTGGTCGGCGGAATGGTGCTGCTGATTTGGGTGGTCCTGCTGTAGCTGCGCTTGGACACTGGCTATCCGGTTGGACAGCTCAGCGGTGGAGGACTGCAGAGTGGAGATGGCGGCGGTGGTGGCAGCTTGCAGGTCCAGCAGCTTCCTGGAGATGACGCTGGTGAAGGCCTCTGCTAACGCAGCTAAGCGAGCGCCGATATTCAGGATCTCCGCATGAAGGTCCTGAATGGCATCCCGCGTCGCTGTGTCAATAGAAGCTGGAGGTGGTGTGGCGTCTGTATGTTGGGTCTGCGGTGATCGTACTGGCTGCGGAGTGGTGCGCCCGTCCCTCGGGTAAAGGGGACACTGGGCCTGTCCAGTAAAGTGTCCTGTGCCACGGCAGGTGGCACAGAACCGGCGACGGCGGCGGAGATCATGCCCAGTGCACTGTGTCGTCAAGACGCTGGTCCCACAGTAATGGCACCGCGGCGCTGAAGTGCAGGAGCCTTGGCTGTGCCCGAAGGCGCTGCAGCGGCGGCAGGGCCGGTGGCGTTCCTGTCTGCTTACTTCGACTGGCAGAAGCCGCCCTAATAAGGGCAACCCTGATGTCAAAGCAGCTTCAAGGTCAGCCGGGTCCTGAAGCTCCACTCTTACCAACGGAGTTGGCCCCCGGTCGCAGAAAATGCGGGTGGCCCTCAAGCATGAAGGCCACCGCGACTGCATAGCGGTGAGCAGATGCCGGGTGGAAAGGTCCCGAGGGACCCCCCGTACCACGGCACTGAACCGGGGCGGCGGTGTGGAGCTCGGCGGAGATGGTGTTCTAGGCAGCGGCAACTGCGGTGGCAGTTGCGGCGAGGCTGCGCTGGCGACTGGCGGCGAAAGGAAGTTTGCCTCAGCCGGCGGAGACGGAGGTACTGCATCCTCGGTGACTGCCGAGGAAGAGGCGTCGGGTGTTGCCTTAGCAGCGGCGAGTCTGTGCTGTCTCTTCTTGGCCATCTTGACGAGCTCTTTTTTTTTTTTTTTTTTTGGAAAGGGGAGACAGAGAGAGAGAGAGTTGGAAGGTAGAAAGAATGACTTATCTCGCCATTAGGTGAAGTGCGGGATTGGGAAGGAAGTATCGGGTTCGAAGGAGATAAGTCGGGATAGGGAGGTTCTGCTGAGCACCCTCGTTAGTGCGGCGGTTGCTGCTGGCCGAATTGGCGGCTCAGCAGAAGGTAGCGGTAGTTCCGGGTGAGAGTCATGACCGAGGCCCTGGCTGCCACCCGGGGAGTTAAGGAAGGTCTGCTGGGAGTTGTGGGTGTTATCTTTATTTGTTACTATTTTTCTTTTTTGACCTTGATAAAGGCTTGTCTTTGTGTGTGTGGCTTAAGGGTGGGAAATTTTCGTCTGGTTGGTCCAGGTCGTTGGTCTGTGGTGGAGTCCTGTGGTCCAGTGGTGTAAGAAGTTCCGTAAGTGTTGGAGTAATGAACGGGGAGAATGTCAGTGCAGTCTGGATGTTGATGTCTGTAGTCTGTTTGTGGGTGTGTGTGCTGTGTTTGGTGTCTGGTGTGCAGGTCAGAAGTTTGGTGTTAAGTGTGGTGGTCAGTCTAGAGAGGCCTTCGTTCAGGGATTTTTGAATGGCTGGTGCGTAGAGTTGTGATGTGTTGTTAGTGGTGAAAGTCCGTAGTGTATTTGCTGTTGCGGTGGTCATTTGCTGTAGGTCCTGGATTCCGGCCTCAATGTCGTGTAGTCTGCGTGGTGTTGTAGCTTGTGTCTCGGTGATGGCAGCGGTGATGGCAGTCAGCACCTCCTCCAGTAGCGCCAATCGGGCGCTGATGTGCAGGACCTCGGAATGAAGGTCCTGCACGGCACCCTTCATGGAGCTGTCGGAGGGCGCTGCTGTTGCTGGTTGCGGTGGAGTTTTGGTGATGGCTGGTGAACTTGTAGTGGCTGCTGGAGGTGATGCGGCGTTGACTGAGCATGGGTGTGGTGGTCGGCGTCTACTTGGGTGGAGCGGGCACTGCGCTTGGCCCGTGAAATGGCCGAAGCCATCACACGTCGCGCAGTACCTGCGGCGGCGACGAAGATCATGGGCTGTGCACTCGGCAGTGAGGCTGCGGAAGCCACAGTAGTGGCAGCGCGGTACAGCACTGCAAGCATCGGCGGTGTGGCCGAATGCACAGCAGCGGCGACATGGGAGCTGGCGACTACCTCTGCTAGCCTCAACTGTGTGGCGGCGCCCACAGATGAGCAGATCGGTAGCCAAGGCTGCAGTGTAGTCTACTGCGTCGGGGAGTTCGAGGCGCACCAATGGTGTTGGACCCCTCGAGCTAGTGATGCGGGAAGCCCGTATCACTGAGGGCCACTGGTGGCGAGCTGCTGCGGTGATGAAGCGGTGGGGGAGGTCCAGCGGAACTCCCCGGATCACCGCGCTGTGCCTCACAGGAATCACAGGTTGGTTGGGCTGCGGCGGCTGAGTTGTACAAGGCTCGGTCAGAGCGGCGGTGGTTGGCAGTAGTCCGTCACTTCCACTAGTTGCCAGAGTTTGTGTGTGCTGCGATGTCTGGGATGATGCAGTTGGAGCAGGAGCTGGAATTGCTGCCGAAGGCAGCGTCGGCGTCGGAGTCCTTTTGGGTTCTGTGAATGCGGCGGTGGACGGTAGTGAAGGCGGCGTTGAGGCCGGCAACTGCGGTAGCAGTTGCCGGGTGCTTAAAGCAGCGGCGACCGGCGTTTGCCCGGCAAGAGCGGGAGCTAAAGCCGGGGAAACCGTCCAAAACGCGCTGCCATTCCTCGGTGATGGCGGCGGCGACTCACCCGGTTCAGTTGTGGATGATGGTGAGGTTGCGGCGGTGCTCTTCTTCTTACGGCGACCTTTCTTCGTCATCTCGGCGCTCCGTTTGTGCTATGAAAGGGAGGTCCGGAACTACAGGGTAACTCCAAGAGCATAGACTCAGCCAACTGAATGACCAGCTCTTTTTTTTTTTTTTTTTTTTTTTTTTTTTTACCGTGGAGGGGAAAAATGCATTCCTGCATTCGACCCCAAGCCTTAGTGCAATGGCTTGGGGGATATGTGGAGCTCCACGCAGAGTGCGGTATATCCACTAAAAAACCCCTCCACGTGTTAATCGTTATATATAGAGTACTTTCGTGCAAACATGCATTAGTCGGGTCCCGCATAGCACCCCGGTTAGTAAGTGAGAGCTACTTAGCTGGCATGCATTGCATGCGAGCGCGTTAATGCTACTTACTGGGATTGTCCATGAAACCTGAACAATACCAGTGGATAATCATGCGCTACTTTGTAGGTGTTTTATTCGTTAATGGTTATGTTCTATTTCAGCAGGGTGTGCCTGCTTGTCATATTAAGTAAAATGTTATCTAACATGCACTTAAATTTAGTCTTATAGTATATGTTTAGAATAAGTTCCGCTTCTGCGCTGTTGCTTCGGGAGATTTCTCCGTCCGTCAGTGGTTGCGCAGCCGTTCGTCGCTAGTAGCAGTACCGGGCTCGTAGGCCTTCGTCATCTCGTTTGCCATGTAGTTGCCAAGGTCGTCTAAGTGATTGACTCCATATTGCAGCTGCCCGAAGTACGCTGCCCGCGTCGATCACAATGGGAGGCCCCTTCCCCCGGTCCGCCTCAGCTGTAGCTGAGGGCTTTAGGGCTCTGCGACGGGCTGGTACTGAAACATATTGGAAGAGAGAAAGAATAAACATATATATAGCTGTGTGTTAGAAGGGGAGAGGTTTTTAGCGAAGGAGGTTTGTGAGGTATTGTTGTATTTCGTCTGGAGTGGTGTCTTGTGTTATAGTTCTGTCGAAAAGTGATAAAGGTCTGTTGTGTTTGTTTGTTTGTGTGTCGTAGTTCCCTAGCGTTTCAATTAAAGGGTTGTGATGTGCACTTAATTTTTGATATGCGTCGTAGGTTAGCTTTTTAATGAATTGTTCGATTGTATGTATTTTGAGTTCGTCGTGGAGTATGTCAGCTGGAGCTGTGTATGGTACCTTAGATACTAAGCGTAGAATTTTATTTTGGAATCTTTGTAAGTTTTTGATGTGGTTTTCGGCGGCATACCCCCATACTTGGGATGCGTAAGTAATTATAGGTCGGATTAATGTTTTGTAAAGTGTGAGTCCCATGTTAAGGCTTAGCTGTGAGCCCATGTTGATGAGTGGGTATAGCCTGCCCAATTGGGCATTGGCTTTTCCACGAGTCTGAGTAATATGCTTTTTCCATGTTAGACCTTGGTCCATTTTAAGTCCAAGCCAAGTTACCGTATCTGTCCATCCAATATCTTCACCAAATATGGTAAGTGGAGGCAGGCGGTGTCTGGGAAATCTGTGATTGATACGCTTTGTGAATATGATTGCTCGAGTTTTTGGTGCATTTACTTTGATTCGCCATTTGGTAAGCCAGTCCTCTAGGTTATTAAGGGACCTCTGGAGTCTGCTGTGAATGAATTTCGTTTTTCCTGATTGGGTCATTATGGCGGTGTCGTCCGCATAAATGTATAGTTCTGTATTTTCGGTTTTTGGGATGTCATTTATATAGATATTAAATAGTGTTGGCCCGAGTATGCTGCCTTGTGGCACTCCGGCTTTGATTGGGCGTTCGGATGACAGGTGATTGTTTACTCTGCATTGAAATTTTCGATCGCTTAGGTAGTTTGCTATGAGTTTAATGAGTGAGTCGTGTATATTTATTGTTTTGAGCTTCTTTAGTAGGCCAGCATGCCATACTCTGTCGAAGGCTCGTTCGACATCTAATAATAAAGCACCTGTTGATTTGTTGATGTTGAAACCGTGCGTTATAGATTCGGTTGCCCTAATTAGTTGTAGAGTTGTTGAGTGTTTGGCTCGGAATCCAAATTGTTCTGGAATTAGTATGTTTTGTTTGTTTAGTTGTGAGTTGAGACGTTTGAGAATTACTTTTTCGAGAAGTTTTCCAAGTGTGCTTAGTAGACTAATTGGTCTGTAGTTGTGCGGTTTGGACAAGTTTTTCCCCTTTTTGGGGAAGTGGACCACGGTGGCTAGTTTCCACCTTTTAGGGTAATGTCCACTAATGAGCACGTAGTTGAATATGTCAGCCAGTAGCTTAATTGCCCTTTCGGGCAAATGCATTAGGGCCACTGTTGGGATGTTATCTGGCCCAGGGGCTTTTCTCTTTGGGAGGTGCCTGATTAGCCAGTTTATTTCACTCGGGCAGGTTTTTCTCACTAAGTTGTGGGTTGCCTGTTCTTTGAAAATTTCCGTTTCCTCTTCCGTTGCCTCCGTAAATTGAGGGCAGCAGGGAGTAGGATTAGGCGTGCAGATTTCTTGCAGTGTGTCTGCGAGCATATCTGCTTTTTGTTGGTCTGTAGATGCTATTGTTTGATTGTGGTGTAATGGTGGTATTTGTGTTTTATCGCGTGTTAGACAGCGTGCAATTCTCCACACCGAGTCTCGTTCGTAGTCGAGGTTCTCAAGTGTATTCTGCCATTGTTGAGAGAGATGGTTTGTTGTTCTCTCTCTGACAAGGGTATTTAAGTGTCTAACGTATTCCTGGTCTACAATATGACGTGTTTTCTGCCATCGCCGTCTAGCTCGGTTTCTTTCCGCTGCTAGCATTTGGATGTCAGGTGGTAGTTGTGATTGGTATTGCTTAGGTTTGTTTATTGGTACAGCTTCTTTGGTTGCAGTTTTTATCACATTTTCTAGTTGAGTTACAGCTTCATTCATGTTTTCTGCTGTATTTAGCTGTGTAGTATGTAGGTGCTTGTTGATAGTGTTTGCAAACCTATCCCAGTCTGCTTTATTGTAGTTTAGACGCTCGACTGGTGGATTGGGGGCTGCAGTGCCTTCTAATGTTATGATCACCGGTAAGTGATCGGAAGAGAGTTCGTTCTTAACTTGTAGGTTGATCCTACGAGTGAGATTACGCGTCACTGCAATATCTAGAATATCAGGCCTTTGGTTTCGGCTGAATGGGATATACGTATGTTCCGTAGGAGTGTGAATTATTATATCAGAATTATTTTCAAGGTTTAGGAGGGCCGTGCCTTCAGGGTTAGTCTCATTGCAGTCCCAAATGAGGTGTTTTGCGTTGAGATCTCCGGCTATTAGCACCCTGTTGTTTACCTGCGAGATTGAGTTAATGTCCGCTATGTTTAGTATGCCAGGGGGGGCATATGCCGCCGTGATTAGAACCTTGTTGTTGTCAATAGTGATGTAAATACTAGTAGCTTCTAGAGTTGAAAATTGCGGCTGTGGAGCAACATCATGGGCAATGCTATGTTTTATTATTACGGCCGTCCCGCCACCGCGTCTGTTTCGATCGTTGCGGTGGGTAGTGTAACCTGGCATGTTAAATCTGTCTTTGTCGCTTAAATGAGTTTCTGTAATTAACGCTATGTGTATGTTGTTGCGTGTTAAGAAGTCTCCAAGTTCAGTCTTTCGTCTTTTTAAGCCGTGTGCGTTCCATGTCATACAATTGAGTTTGGGTGTGTGATTCATAGGAAGCCAGGAGAGGTGAGCAGTTGAAAGAAGTCTCTGTAGCAGGCCAGGATGCTCCGTGTCTCCGATCCCCGCGAAGTGGCCAGTAGTTCCAAGATGTGCATACAGACGTCCTGTAAGTCTGCGTCCCTCCAGTGCTCAGCGGACGCACATCTGAACATGTTTCGCTGGTGCTCCAGCCGAGGGTCAGCCAGGGTCTCCTCCCTCGTCGGCACTTCCTTCGGGGGTTGACGTGGCTTAACCTGTGGTCTCGAGCTCCTGGTATTTAAGATGACTGAGACATGGGCACGGACTTCGTAGAAAACTATTTATAGCAGTTATTCGGCTAATGTTTTGTGTAAGAGCACGCACCTGCTAGAAAATAAGTCTTGGAAGACTGCAGGTAGAGGATTAGGTATTAAGGCTCTTTAACATTGGTGTCCATGCTGAACTTAATTGTAGGCCAGAATCGCGATTTAGATTATTTGTTTCAGATGAGATGGCTAAAGCTTCTTTTACTCTCCTTTCCCAGTAGTTCGAACACTTTGCCACTATCTTGGTGTTGGTAAAGTTAGCTCTGTGGCTTTGTTCTATACAGTGTTCAGCCAGTCCAGATTTTTCGGGTTGCAGAAGCCTTATTGATCTTTGGTGTTCAGAAACGCGTGTGGCAATAGTGCGTCCTGTTTGGCCAATGTACGCTGCGCTGCATTCGCAAGGAATGTGGTAGACACCAGGTACTCTGGGAGCTAAATTATCTTTAACTGGCCTGACAAAATTTTTTATTTTAGGTGGTGGCTTATGGATGGTTTTGAAATATTTGTGGAGTATTCTACTAATTTTTCCCGAAAAATTGCCGGTAAACGGTATATAGGCTATGGCGGCTGGCTTGTCTTTTTGTTGAGTGTTCTTGCTGGGGTTTCTTTTTCGTCCGGCTCTTTTCAGCGCTGATGTGATGTCCTTGGCTGAATATCCATTTTGTTGAAGTGTGAATTTTAGGTGTTGAAATTCCGTTTGCAGATTATCTGAGTCTGATACAGAAACTGCTCTATGTGCCAATGTGTTGAGAATGCCCATTCGTTGTGACTTATGGTGGAAGCTGTTTGCGTTGAGATAAAGATCCGTGTGTGTAGGTGTGTAGGCACCTTCATACTACACAGCTAAATACAGCAGAAAACATGAATGAGGCGGTAGCTCAACTAGAAAATGCAATAAAAACTGCAACCAAAGAAGCTGTACCAATAAACAAACCTAAGCAATACCAATCACAACTACCACCTGACATCCAAATGCTAGCAGCGGAAAGAAACCGAGCTAGACGGCGATGGCAGAAAACACGTCATATTGTAGACCAGGAATACGTTAGACACTTAAATACCCTTGTCAGAGAGAGAACAACAAACCATCTCTCTCAACAATGGCAGAATACACTCGAGAACCTCGACTACGAACGAGACTCGGTGTGGAGAATTGCACGCTGTCTAACACGCGATAAAACACAAATACCACCATTACACCACAATCAAACAATCGCATCCACAGACCAACAAAAAGCAGATATGCTCGCAGACACACTGCAAGAAATCTGCACGCCTAATCCTACTCCCTGCTGCCCTCAATTTACGGAGGCAACGGAAGAGGAAACGAAAATTTTCAAAGAACAGGTAACCCACAACTTAGTGAGAAAAACCTGCCCGAGTGAAATAAACTGGCTAATCAGGCACCTCCCAAGGAGAAAAGCCCCTGGGCCAGATAACATCCCAACAGTGGCCCTAATGCATTTGCCCGAAAGGGCAATTAAGCTACTGGCTGACATATTCAACTACGTGCTCATTAGTGGACATTACCCCAAAAGGTGGAAACTAGCCACCGTGGTCCACTTCACCAAAAAGGAGAAAAACTTGTCCAAACCGCACAACTACAGACCAATTAGTCTACTAGGCACACTTGGAAAACTTCTTGAAAAAGTAATTCTCAAACGTCTCAACTCTCAACTAAACAAACAAAACATACTAATTCCAGAACAATTTGTATTCCGAGCCAAACACTCAACAACTCTTCAACTAATCAGGGCAACAGAATCTATAACGCACGGTTTCAACATTAACTAATCAACAGGTGCTTTATTATTAGATGTCGAACGAGCCTTCGACAGAGTATGGCATGCTGGCCTACTAAAGAATCTCAAAACAATAAATATACACGACTTACTCATTAAACTCATAGCAAACTACCTAAGTGATCGAAAATTTCAATCCAGAGTAAACAATCACCTGTCATCCGAACGCCCAATTAAAGCCGGAGTGCCACAAGGCAGCATACTCGGGCCAACACTATTTAATATCTATATAAATGACAACCCAAAAACCGAAAATACAGAACTATACATTTATGCGGACGACACCGCCATAATGACCCAATCAGCAAAAACGAAATTCATTCACAGCAGACCTCAGAGGTCCCTCAATAACCTAGAAGACTGGCTTAACAAATGGCGAATCAAAGAAAGTGCACCAAAAACTCAAGCAATCATATTCACAAAGCGTATCAATCTCAGATTTCCCAGACACCGCCTGCCTCCACTTACCACATTTGGTGAAGATATTGGATGTACAGATCGGTAACCTGGCTAGGACTTAAAATGGATCAGGGTCTAACATGGAAAAAGCATATTACCCAGACTCGTGGAAAAGCCAATGCTCAATTGGGCAGGCTATACCCACTCATCAACATGGGCTCACAGCTAAACCTTAACATGGTATTCACACTTTACAAAACATTAATCCGACCTATAATTACTTACGCATCCCAAGTATGGGGGTATGCCGCCGAAAACTACATCAAAAACTTACAAAGATTCCAAAATAAAATTCTACGCTTAGTATCTAAGGTACCATACACAGCTCCAGCTGACATACTCCACGAAGAACTCAAAATACATACAATCGAACAATTCATTAAAAAGCTAACCTACGACACGTATCAAAAATTAAGTGCACATCACAACCCTTTAATAGAAACGCTAGGGAACTACGACACAAAAACAAACAAACACAACAGACCTTTATCACTTTTCGACAGGACTATAACACAAGACACCACTCCAGACGAAATACAACAATACCTTACAAACCTCCTTCCCTAAAAACCTCTCCCCTTCTAACACACAACTATATATATGTTTATTCTTTCTCTCTTCTCATATGTTTCAGTACCAGCCCGTCGCAGAGCCCTAAAGCCCTCAGCTACAGCTGAGGCGGACCGGGGGAAGGGGCCTCCCATTGTGATCGACGCGGGCAGCGTACTTCGGGCAGCTGCAATATGGAGTCAATCACTTAGACGACCTTGGCAACTACATGGTAAACGAGATGACGAAGGCCTATGGGCCCGGTACTACTACTAACGACGAGCGGCTGCGCAACCACTGACGGACGGAGAAATCTCCCGAAGCAACAGCGCAGAAGCGGAACTCCAAATATATGTCTCATTCTAAACATATACTATAAGACTAAATTTAAGTGCATGTCAAATAACATTTTACCTAATATGACAAGCAGGCACACCCTGCAGAATTAGAACATAATTATTAACGAATAAAACACTTATAAAGTAGCGCATGATTATCCACTGGTATTGTTCAGGTTTCATGGACAGTAAGTAGCATTAACGCGCTCGCATGCAATGCATGCCAGCTAAGTAGTCCTCACTTACTAACCGGGGTGCTATGCGGGACCCGACTAATGCATGTTTGCACGAAAGTACTCTATATAACGATTAACACGTGGAGGGGTTTTTTAGTGGATATACCGCACTCTGCGGGGAGCTCCACATATCCCCAAAGCCATTGCACTAAGGCTTGGGGTCGAATGCAGAAATGCATTTTTCCCCTCCACGGTAAAAAAAAAAAAAAAAAAAGCCATAATAGGCGCTCACACACGGAGCTTCTTCTTCGACTCGCTAAGATGGCCAAGAAGAGACAGCGCAGACTCGCCGCTTCCAAGGCACGCCTCTTCCTCGGCAGCCGCCGAGGAGGCAGCACCTCCGTTGCTACCGGCCCCGGCAAGCCCTGTTTCGCCGACGGCCACCACACCCTCGCCGCAACTGCAGCCGCAGACACCGCCGCCCAGCTCCACGTCATGCTTGAGGGCTACTCGCATCGTCAATGGCCGGGGACCAACACCACTGATGAGGGTCGAAGTGCGGGATCGTGCGGATCTGGAGGCTGCCTTAGCGACTGGGTTGCCCTTGTTAGGGCAACTTCTTGTTGTTGAGGCGAGCCAAAGGGAACGACACAGGCCCTGCAGACGCTGCTGTGCCTTCGGCCACACGGCCGAAGCCTGTACCTCTCCGCCGCGGTGCCACTATTGTGGTGCCAACTCCGCCACCGCAGACTGTACAGGGCATGATCTTCGTCACCGCCGCCGGTTCTGTGCCACCTGTCGTGGCACGGGTCACTTCACGGGACAATCGCAGTGCCCTCAATACCCGAGGAGCAGACTACTGCTGGCACAACCAGCCCTTAACTCACCACAGCAGCCTTACTTCACCAACCCCGAACCGCCTGTGACCTCAACGGACTCAGCGACGCGGGACGCCATTCAGGACCTCCATGCGGAGATCCTGAACGTCGGCGCCCGCTTAGCTGTACTGGAAGAGGCGTACAGCAACGCCATCACCGAGAAACTACAAGAGCTTCAAGCATTTACCACCGCAGCTAACATCACTCTCCAATCTACAGCTGCTGACTTGTCAGCAAAAGTAGACGCCATCTCACAACACCTGAAGCTGGTCATCCTGCAGCAGGCTGCATTCTCAGCAGAGCTCTTCCGTGTGAAGAGCCAGCCCAACGCCGCTCCTCCTCCAACTCAAGGAGAGGGGCAAACGTCCTCAACAAATCCACGGGACCCTCGGGTCCAACGACGAACTACAGCCGGAGTAAACAAGTCAGCCTACGTCCAAGAGCTGCTGAATCGACGCTAAATTAACATTTCCTGCACTACCTACACCTTCATTCCTCTCTACTACCACCATTGACTCCCCTAAGCTGCAGTCAGGTTTCATGGCTGTAGCCTAGAAACTACCTATCACCCGCTCCCGCACATTGTGCGGCAGCATTCCAGAATCCACTTACTACCGCGGGTGCAACAGCGGGACCGCGCAAAGCTTCATGCACGAATTAACTCAGCAAACTACGTGTTATAACGTGGAGGGGTTTTTAGTGGGTACGCCGCAGCAAGGCGGAGAGTCCCACATATCCTCCCAGCCATTGCACCTCGGCTGGGGGTTGAATGCGTAATGCATTTTTCCCCTCCACGGTAAAAAAACAAAAAAAAAAAAAACAAAAAAAAAACAAAAAAAAAAAAAACAACATAATATCACGCGAACCAATCAGATGTCAGCTTCATCCCAACTCTTATAAATACCAGTCTCCGCAAGCTCAAACCATCAGTTCACCCTGAAGACGAGGAAGATGCACTTCTTCGAAACGTTGGTGTCGAGCCAAGTTTTTACCTGGCTAGAAGCCCGAGAAGATTTTGAATTAATACGTCGCCAAGAAAGCTTCAGTTCTCAATTTAAAGCCACTTCAGTTACATAACAACCAGCTTTTGGTTATTTTAACCTATGGAACTCCCTCATTTCGCTCCTACTTATAAGGAAGCAAGTAATAAAACTATTTCTGCTAATTAGTATGAAGTAAATAGAAGCATAAGCTTTTTAACTACAATTTGTTGCAGAGATGTAGAGAAAGTCATGTGAATGGAACATATCTGATTTCTTGCGTTAAAATACGTTTGAAGGCGGAAAAACTGCCCCCCTCCACTTCACACGTGGTAAGAGGAAGAGGCGCGTGCTTCATTTCAGCTATTCCCTTAGGGTTCCTTCCAAATCAATGAACCTTTTTTTCCCCCACGCGACCGATTGTGCTATTTAAATCTGGGCTGCACACTAAAATGGGTGATTTCTTTGTTATAGGTTCTCCACTTGGTCCAGGTACCACATTGTTTCATACCCGCTCTATTACTTGCAACGTTTCTATCATCTTACAATTTTTAGTTGTAAAATTTTAATTACATTAATTAATACGAACTGAAGGTGGTGCTTTTAATTACAGGTTAGTATTGCAAGTATTATGCCGGAATATTACATAAAATTTCACAAGAGCATAATTATTTAATATTTTCCATATTGGAATAGTCTCCTTTCGTTTTGAAAGTACGTTTAAATAAATAAAGTATAACCGAATTAGATATTTTTAGATTCTATCACGAAACTTAAGTCTTATTAGGTCCTAATATGAAACTAGGTGAATTAAGCTCTTTAAATGAAAAGTTTAAGTGCTTTAAAAAGTCGCTTCAAATTTTAAAACGTTATTAATAATATAATATTCGTAATAGGATAATATCAAGAAGTCGCATACTGGGCTGGCAATGGTGTTCGGTTTTATTTTATTTTTCAGTTCACCATTAACATGGGCACGGTTTTGCTAAATAAAACGTTAGTAATTTTCTTTCATATGCCTATAAGAATTTGTAGGTTACAAATCATGGTTCTATCCGTAAATAAGGTTTTTGATTTAAAAGTTACTGCATGGATTGACCTCAATTCGCAATTCGTAATTGGCTCTTATTTCTTCTAAGAAGACAATAATGTAATGTAATAATAATATTACTGTAAATGGTGAGCACTACTATGGCATGCTACAAAACTTCGTGTTTATGCTGAGAAATATATGAATATATTATACTATATGGAAGACATTTTCATGCAAAAAGGTGTTCAGCCACATATTTATACCCCTGAAAAACAATTAATTACCCACATTTGTTTTGATAGTGTTTAACGTCCGCTTTTACTACTTGTGACACAGCAGGCGATGATACTGATATATGAAGATGGAGCACCGGTGGAATGCGATGGCGGAGGAAACCGGAAAACCCTAAAAATACCCGCCCCAGCGCCGCTTTGTCCACCACAATTCTCACATTCGGTCGCTCACAGTTGCTGAGGTGCTTCATGTCGACACCCATGAAAAATAACTACCTAGATTTTTGGCGATCGTGTTATTAGTAGACACCTTTCAACAAAATGGCCGCCGCGATCTCCAGATCTCAATCCAACCGACTTATAGTTGTGGGATTACCTTATATAATGAGTTTTTTTGACATCCAACAGCTCGACAGCAATAATTGAAATATGCTATCTCGCAAGAAACTGCTAATATTCCAAAACACCATCAGCATGGAATTACAGAAACAGTGGTGTACGTTAATATGAGAACGGAGACCTTCCATGTATTATAAAAATGAAACCAATATCAGGAAATATCTCGGTAATCACTAGCCCTCCATATTGACATTATGACATAATTTGTGTGTTTTAATGACTTTTTTTGTGAAGTAAGTTTTTGTCAAGCTCTTACGGTTTGCCAGTTATTCAGAAGTCATTCATTATGAAGAGAACTTCAGAGGCTATTCCCAAGAAATTTAGGATATACATTTTATTTGGCATATAAACTTCTTTAATATACGGCATTTTAATCAAAATTGTTGGAGTTATTTTTTTAGGAAAGAAAATATTTTGAAAAATAATTTTTCTGAAAAATTTCGTGTCCATTCTTGGAAGATATTAAACTTAAATACAAACCGACTTTTCATTTTTACTTCCTCTACATGTACGATGTGCATAGTGTATAGAGAAGGTAATTGCACTGCACCTAAAAATTCAATACCGATATTTCACCGGAAATATATGTTTTAGGGTCCCCTTTATCCAAAAAAAATCATTTTCAGAAAAAGGTCCCTGTGTATGTCCGTGAACACGATAACAAAAACAAAAAGTCGGTAATATACCAAACTTGGTATTGAAGTTTAGTATCTTCCAGGGATGCGACACGAAAATTTTCAGAAAAATCGCCCAAACTCAAACTCAAATCCCCCCACACCATCTATCCTTTACATGGGAAAAAAATCGAAAGTTTTGATTTTCTTAAAAATGATTCTAAGCACAAGTTTTTAAAGATGAAACCAAAAATAAGATATATCTAAAACTGACCAACTCCTCGAAAAAAAAGTATATAATATAAATTTTGTGTTTTAACGTGCTCTACATTTTTTATGTGATACGTTTTTTCCCAACTCTTACGGTTTAGCAGTTGTGCAAAATTTCGTAAAATTCATCCAGAATAAAGTAGTCTTCAGAAAATTCAAGATATACATTTTATTTGTCAGGTTAACATATACGATATTTTAATCAAACTCGTTAGAACCATTTTTGAGAAAATAAAACATTTCGAAAAAGTTATATGTGAAAAGTAGTTGGGGATGGGGGTGATTTTCTTGAAAATCTTCCTATCGCATCCTTGGAAGATACCAAACGTAAATACCAAGTTTGGTATTTAACCGTCTTTTCGTTTTTGAGCTATGCTGTCCACAGACACACACACACACACACACACACACGCACTCACGGACCTTTTTCTGAATATGCTTTTTTTAGATTCAGGGTGACCCAAAACATGTATTTCAGGTGAAATCTCAGTATCGATTTTTTTTAGAGGAATGCAATCCTTTTCTCTACACTATGTACATAGTACGTGTAGAGAAAGTAAGAAATGTTTATGACATAATTAATGTGTTTTAACGAGATTTACATACAAGCGTAATAATTTTTACATTCTCTATAAGTACTATGTACATAGTCTATAGATAAGGTATTGCACTCCACCCAGAAATTCGATACCGAGATTTCACCGGAAATATATGTTTTAGGATCGCCTGTTTCCAAAAAAAGCATTTTCAGAAAAAGGTCCGTGTGTGTCAGTGTGTCCGTGTGTCTGTGAACACGATAACTCAAAAACGAAAAGTCGGTAAAATATCAAACTTGGTATTTAAGTTTAGTATCTTCCAAGGATGCGACACGAAGATTTTGAGAAAATTCCCCTCATCCCAACTACCCTTTACATGGAGCTGTTTTCGAAAATGTTGATTTTCCCAAAAATGGCTGTAACAATTTTGATTAAAATATCGTATATTAAAGATATTTAATTTTCTGAGAATAGCCTCTGAAGAGTACTTTATTCTGGATGAATTTTACGAAATTTTGAATAACTGCTAAACCGTAAGAGATGTACAAAAACTTTCAACACGAAACATTTTGAGACATTCCTTGTTTTTGGTTTCTGCTTTGAAAAACTTATACTTTTCTCATACAGGAATTTGTCAACTCCTGTCCATACAAATAAAGAAACTTCAGTCACATAGCAACCAGCTTTTGGCTTTCACTTTAACCTATGGTACTCACTTATTTCGCTACTACATACAAGGAAGCAAGTAATAAGACTATTTCTGCTAATTCTTTTCCGATTAGCATGAAGTAAATAGAAGTATAAGCTTTTGAAGAATAATTTGTTGCAGAGATGTAGAGAAAGTCCTGTGAATGGTACACATTAACTTTTTGTCTATGCCTTACGGTTTACTAGTTATTGAAAAGTCATACAGAATGAAGAAATTTTAGAGGATAATACCAGTGAATTCAAGATCTACATTTTATTTGATGTAAATATCTGTAACATATGATGTTTTAGTCAAACTATTATGAGGCAATTTTGATAAAATCAAAATTTTCGAAATTTATTGAATGTAAAGCGTAGTTTGGGTTGGGAAGTACTTCCTCAAAGTCTTACTGTCGTATCCTTTGAAGATATTAAACTTAAATACCAACTTTTCGTTTTCGAGTTATCATAGTAATAGCTACATGGACACACACACATACATGAACCTTTTTCTAAAGATGGTTTGTTTTTTTTATACAGAGGACACTAAGAAGTATATTTCTGGTGGTACGAATTTTTGGGTGAAACGCAATACCTTTTCTACTTAGGTACTATATACTAAGTAGATAAAGTAAAAACTCTGTTTCTAACATTTGTTCTTGTGTTTCTTAGAATCAAAACATATGTATATTAGTAATACCTTTATTTTTCCATCGTGTGGACCATTTTTTGTTTAAAATTAAAACAATTAATGAAACAGTTAATAGCTATAAAACCAGTGGAGATATTGCAACAAAAATGTGTATGCATGTTTATGATTTTGTGTGTTACTTGTGGTATAAATTTCAAAAACGTATTCGTAAATAAATAGTTTCGAAATTTCACCTATGTGAATCCTTAGAATTCAATTAAAATACTTATCCAATGATTTTTATATAGACATATTTTTCATGGGCTTGAATAATAGATACTTAGCTGTGCTATGATATAAACCTATCTTGAAATTTCGCAATTGCAATGTATGCCAGTGGCATTCGGAACTACTACAAAGAAAAATAAAGCGATATAGGCTTAATACATAGCTAGAAGGTCCATGCAAAAGCAGAGAGCACAAAAACTGTTCTCCGCTGTTCTGCTGAAGCAGAGAGTGTAGTGTGCAGCTCTTATTACATATTTTCTTTTCTTTCCTTCACTCTACCAACTTCTGTGGCCCGCCTCATAAATCTCATATACCTCGTCAATTTCGTTTTTTCATTCTTTCTTTCTTTAAAACGCTGTGGGCTTATGAAAAAGCCCCTAAGGCCTGTGCCTTTGCACATGTAAATATCTTGAATATAACGGTTTCCTTGATTATATAACAATAAGGCGTTCGTGATGAAAGTCTATATAATGCAGAACGTTATTTCCTTTGTATTAATAATGCACAAAAATAGTAATTTAAAACTTGCTTCTTCTCAGCAGATTTTAAAGATAGCTTCTTTCCATGCCATTTTTGATGTCACATAGTTGGTTGAGTATTATTTGTGCTTTTCATAAAATCAGATATGGAATATACGCTTAATTTTATAAACAATGTGTGTTTTTATTCATTAAATTACTTAACGCAATGCAACTATGCAATCTGATAAATCTGCATTTTTGGAAAAAGGTCCGTGTGTGTGTCTTTGGACAGCATAGCTCAAAAAAGAAAAGACTGTTGAATACCAAACTTGGTATTTAAGTATGGTATCTTCCAAGGATGCGACACAACTACCACAACTACCCTTTACATGGAACTTTTTTCGAAAATTTTGATTTTCTTAAAAATGCCTCTAACGATTTTGATTAAAATATCACATATTAAAGATATTTACCTGCCAAATAAAATGTATATCTTGAATTTTCTAGGAATAGCTTCTGCAGACTACTTTATACTGGACGAATTTCACGAAATTTTGCATAACTGCTAAACCGTAAAAGATGGGCAAAAACTTAACACACAAAAATTTTAGAGGACATTAAAACACACAATTTATGTTATATACATTTTTTTCGTGGAGTTGATCTTTTTTACACATTCCTTGTTATTGGCTTCAGCTATGAAAAACTTATACTTTTCTCATGCAAAGGAAGGAACTTCAGTCACATAGCAACCAGCTTTTGATTATTAGTTTAGCCTATAGTACTTCCTTATTTCCCTTCTATTTACAAGGAAGCAAGTAATACGACTATTTGTGCTAATTGTTTTCTCGATTAGCATGAAGTAAATAGAAACATAAGCTTTTTAACAATAATTTGCTGCAGAGAGGCAGAGAAACTCATGTGAATGGAACACACCAGATATTTCTAGATGTTCTGCAAACAAACCATTCCTATCAAGACTAGCTTTTTATCTGCATTGTGCTAATCGAGATACACAAGACCAGAAACTGTCTTCTAAGCTGTTTTAGCAGCTGTCAATATGCGATTATTATTATCATTAAATACGGTTCTTCGTCCAAGGCCATTTCACTTCTACTAAAAAGGAAGCAAGTAATAAGACTATTTGTGCTAATTTTTTCTCAATTAGATGAAGTAAATAGAATAATTTGTTGCAGAGATGTAGAGAAAGTCATGTGAATGAAACACACAAGATTTTTTTGTGTTATTTACGTCATTTACGCCCGAAAAAATCCATCGTCCTCCGCTAGGTTTGAAACCGCGACCTTGGGTATATGAAGTCAGCATTACACCACGGAGGGCGACGACTATAAGAGTGTGATAGTTGTGGTTAACTTTTTGAACACATTTTTAATCAACAATATGTTTCTGTGAAGGTGCTCTGTTACTAGACAATTTACAGTTTGTATACTAGAACTGCCATCGGTTTCTAAATAAGCACATGAATAAGAGTACTGCCAAAAACCTAATACGGCTGTAAAACAAATTAATGTCCCTCACATTTGTACAGACCAAAAATGTTATTCGCACGCCTTCTTTTCTACCTACCGAAGTGGTTCTGTGTTATGCAGTGATGGGTTCCACTTTACGTTGACCTTTGCTCACGCAAGTAGCGCCGCACGGTACTGTCAAGCCTGGCCGGTCCTACTCTGCATAAAGAAATTGGTACGAACATCCTAGTTCTGAACATCACATAGCGACAAGTTTTAAGACATTTGACTATCGCCTTAGCCTAGTGTATTCCCTTACTCGTATTTCCCTTCAACTTATGAGGAACAATAAGATAATTTCCGTTAAAGTTTACCTCGACTACTGTAAATTAGAAGGGTTAGTTGTTTTAAGAATAGTCTATTCCAGAATAGGTTGAGAAAGTCAAGTAAATGGAAATCATCGGTTTTTTAGAAAAATATACGAGCGTATATATATTTTGCATATGTGGTAAACCGTAGAGATAGACAAAACTATTCCACAAAAATGTAGATCTCCTTAAAATACACAATTGTTATCATATAAATTTCTTTCGTGTGGTCGACCGTTTTCAAGATATTCCTTGTTATTTTTTTTTTGTTTCATTTGTATAGCCCCCCTTAACATCAATGATCATATCAGGGTTTTGACTTTTGAAACTGTAGGTTCAGGACATTAGGTTAATAAACGTTATATTACTAAATACACGCACATTTATTCTCGCATTCATACTTCCAGACTCTATGGGGGATGGGGAATAAGTCTGGTTAAAGAAAACTTCCCCGCCACAGCCGGGAATCGAACCCGGGATCTCCGGGTGAGAAATCAGTTCGCTGACCACTCGACAAAGGAGGCAGTCTATTCCTTTTTTAATCGTTTCATTTATATAGCCCCCTTTAACATCTAAGATCATAGCGGGGGTTTTGCACTTGAAACAACGTGCAGGTTCTTTTACGTTTGGTTTAAATTATTTTATTTTCCTCACACATACACATTCACTCTCACATACATACTTCCAGACTCTGTGGGGATAGGGAATAATTCTGGTTTAAGAAAAATTCCCCGTCCCAGCTCGCTGACCACTCGACCACGGAGGCAGTCTATTCCTTGTTATTGATTTCAATTTTAAAATACTTAAACTTTTTCTCATACAGAAACTTGTTAACTTCTGGCCACACAAAGAAACGGATTCTAGTCCCATAGCAACCACATTTTAAAACATGTGACTGTCGGTTTAGCCTAGTGTATTCCCTTATATCCCTTCTACTTATAAGAAACTAAGTAATTATACCGTTTCTGCTAGTGTTCATCTCGATTAGCGTGAAGCGGATAGAAGAATAAGCTTATTAATAACAATTCGTTACAGAGATGTAGAGAAAGTCATGTGAATGGAACACATAAGATTTATTTACTTGTTGCTTTTGTTAAATTCTTAGGATCTAAAAAGGTAAACTTATAGTAAATTTCTATTTAGAAGTTTTGGGTTGAATGGCATACACTAAATGTTTAATATCGAGCTGAAATATGATTAAGGAAACACTGAATTTGAGAATTAGTGTTGGGTAGCTAAGCCCTTAATAGCAGCTATAAGTTGAGATAACTTAGGTGTAGGGTGGACCTGATGACGTGACCCAGACTACTGATGCTAATCCAACGTCGACACGAGCTGGCCAATTAGAACACGCACCGGCAGTATGAGATAGCCCACCCATTCCTGCTTCGTCCGAAAAATATGAGCGTAATAAAAGTTCTCTCATTAGGTGAAGCACCGCAATTTCATTTGAGACCAATATATGGGGAACTGGACGATATCGAGGCGTTCTCCCTCATACATTCCTACAGTGTAAAATTCTCCTTTACGGAAGTATAATATGATTGTCTTAGTTACGTGTTCCATTCACATGACTTTTTCCACATCTCTGTAACAAGTTATTGTTAATAAGCTTATTCTTCATGCTAATCGAGATAAATAAGAGCAGAAACGATCTTATTATTTATTTTCTTGTAAGTAGAAGGGAAATAATCGAATACAATAGGCTAAACCGACTGTCAAATGTCTTAAAATAGGGTTTCTAGGGAATGAAATCCGATTATTTGTGTAGCAGAAGTTGACAAATTCATGATTAGTATTTTAAAACTGAAACCAATAAGAAGAAATATTTCAAAAAAGGTAAATCCACTAAAACAATGTATATTTACATTTTATATGTAGTAAGTTGTTGTCTATCTCTTACGCTTTACCAGTTATGATAAATTCCAGAAAATTCATCCAGAATAAAGACGTTCTCAGAGGTTATTCCCACAAAATTCAAGATGTACATTTTATTTGTCAGGCAAATATCTTTAATATACGATATTTTAATCAAAATCGTTAGAAATATTTTTTAGAAAATCAACATTTGTGGTAGGGGATTCTCTTGAAAATCTTCATGTCGTATCCTTGGAACAGAAATTAAATACCAAGTTTAGTATATAATGGACTTTTCGTTTTTGAGATCTGCTGCCCACAGACACACACACGGATCTTTTTATCCTTTTTTTTTTTTTTTTTGGATCCAGGGGTTCTATAACAAGTATGTCTGGTGAAACCTCGGTATCGAATTATTGGGTGTATGGCAATACCTTTGAAACTGATTGTTGCCTGGCTGAAGGGGCCCTTAGTATGCACGTCAATTAAATAGAGTACACAAGTTAATTTCTAAGATGTTATATCATGTTTTTCTGTATGCTCCCTTAATATTATGTAAATTGTTATAAAATGTATGCAGTAAGTTCAGGGAAGAATCTTCCTGAAAAGCGTTGTCTAACGTTAACAAGCGGGTTTTCAAGCGACGATGTTAGATGTTTACAATAACAGCTTTTGTTTAATGCTAGAGGGAAGGAATGCTTTTGTATAAGTCTTGGCTCCTAAAGAGAAACTTGGTGTGGCGTATACAGAGGGGAACTACTAATAAATTGAAACAAAAAATAACATTTGAGTTGGATTGAGCAATTGCAAACAGCTACGTCATATTCAAAGCGTATCCTAAGTCGTTTTCGGCGTCAAAACGAGCCAATGAAATTCTAGTTGTAAAGTTATACGCGTGGGTAAATCTGCACACCGTGATAATGTAACACCACGCAGAACCTGCGTCGCTATAAACTGAATCCGTGCCAAAAAGTGAAGAGTATTGATAAATGTTTTGGATCTTAATTGTAATTAGTGCTGCGAAAATTAAATTTTCTTTTATGCGTTCCGATGCTCTCTTGTGAGAGAATATTTGACTGTTGAATCGCGCCAGGAATTTTCTACGCGAACGTAAAGTGTGAGGAAATAAAAACAACCCCAAGAGTACAGAAGAGGCAATTTCAGAAAAAATGATACTATCTTATACTTTGAAGGTTTTATATATATAATTTTTTATAATCGTTTAATCTAGTATATGTTCTCCACATTCTCTGGATATATTTTAAAAATCTTTTATTATCTCAAACATATTTTGTACTTTTAATTTTACTCTAATTTTAATTTCTTAACCAGCAGCGAGGAAACGCGCTCATTGAGCGGCAGTTTCATGACTTGTACTGGATTCTGCGATGATTTACAAGAGACCGAAAACGTTCTTAACTGCCTCCTACTTCAGTTTTATTTTTTAGAGAATAAAATCACCTATCTGTTCAGCTAGTTTTGCAATTGTGTATAAGCTGTTCTTATTTAACATTAGAAACTAGATCCACGTAAGATAACAAAAGCCAAATATGAGAGTGTGGAGTGCTTTACTGTATTATTGTTATTATTATTGTTATTATTATTATAGTATCATCATCATTATTATGCATTATACACTAGTAGAGTAATCCAAAACATTGAAGCGTCATAACGAAAAAACATGCAAAAACGAACACAGGTAAAATTTCATTGTACTACGTGCTCTTGTTTGCATATTTTCGTTATGATGTTATGTTTTGATCCATCTGCTAAGCGTATTAGCGAATTAAAAGGTGAACTTCAGGATGTCCAAAAAATCAACATAAGTATTGATAAAGAATTGGAGTTTTATTAAAAGAAAATTATAATAAGTTATTTCAAGTTTTGCTATTTGTGAAGTAAAACATTTCATAAAGATTATTTTTTAAAAGGATTAAGAATAATAGAGTTGAAGATGCAGTTGCTTGGTGATGATGATACATTTAGCAAAATACTACGTTCACTCGTATTTACATGTTTTTTGTAACGATGTTTTCAGGGTTATTGCTTAATAACATTAATGATGGATGATACACTGAAAATATGTGCTCTCTGTTTGTATGCATGTTTTCCGTTACGCTGTTTTCATGTTTTTATTTATTCTGCTAAAAGTATGGTATTCATGATAATATAATGAAACACTACGTGCTGTCGTATTTTGATGTTTTTCGTTAAGATGTTTTCATGTTATGATTAATTCAGCTAAGCTAATAAAACAATAACAATAATAATAATTATAATACTAATACAGTGAAGCGGTGCGTACCCTTATGCGTGGTTTTTGTTTCGGCACCTTAATGTTTTGATTTCCCTTACGTGGATCTAGTCTCTAATGATAAATAACAATAGCGTAAACACAATTGCAAAACTAGATGTTGGTGAATACTGGATAGGTGACTTTATTCTCTTAAAATAAATGCTGTGCAGGTGAAGTGGAAAGCAGTTAACGTTTTCGGTCTCTTGTATATCATCACGGACTCCAGTACAAGCCTTGAAACTGCCTCTGGATGAGCGCAATTTCCTTACCGTTTTCGCTGATATGCTGAAGATTGTAACGATGTTTATGCTTACCCGTCACTACCGGTGTTTGCTTCCAATTGCCCAGTTGAATTCGGCAAATTCTATACCAAACGAAGGGTTATCTGGTTAAAACAAACAGTCAATATACATCTTTTGTGATGTTAATTCAGAGATTGTTATTGGTTTCAATGTTAAAATACTTGAATGCAAAAAATATAATTTTTAGAAAAATGCTCGAGCGCGCATGTGTGTGTGTATGTGTGTGAGTTTTCACAGCATTAGTTAAAAACAAAAAGTCGGTTATATACCAAAACTTGGTATTTTAGTTTAGGGTCTTCCAATATGACACAACTGTTTAGGAAAATCCCCCACCGTAAACTTCCCTTTACATAGACGTATTTTCGATATCTTAGATTTTTTAAGAAACGCATCTAATGATTTTGATTAAAATGCCATATATTAAATATGCTTGTCACCCTCCGTGGTGTAGTGGTTGCCTTTAAAACCCAAGACTGAAGGTTCAAACTTAGTGGACTGTGATGAATTTTTGAAAATCCTTAGCAGGGCTTCGTTCGGAAGGGAACAAGAGCCGGTGGTTCCGTGTAATGTATATTTGCACGTAAAAGAACTCCAAACTAAAAAGAAGTTTTCTGTGCGAAATTCCGCGTCCGCAAGTCTGATTTCGTCTTACAGTGCAATCTGTGGGCGAGGAGCCGATCCTTTGTAACCACAGCGCATAGCGGCGAACACACGAACTAAAAATTAAAATCCAATTAAGAAAACATCCTAACAATGCCCTGTGCTCCAATTAGGAGCTCCAAGACATTAACTAACCAAAGATGCTTACGGGAAAATAAAATGTGTATCATGAATTTATTAGAAATAGCCCCTATGTTCTCTTCATTTTGAATGTTTTTTGCATATATGTATACCCAAAGAGACAGACAAAAACTTACTATGTAAAAATGTTGATCTCGTTAAAACACAATTTATGCCGTATACAGTTCTTTTTGTAGAGTTAGCCATTTCAGAGATATTTGATGTTATAGATTTCAATTTTAAAATACTTAACACTTTTTTCAAACAAAAAGTCCTCGTCCGTTTCACCGCTCTTTTGTTATCTCCTGGTAATGATAATCGCATAGCGGCTGCTTTTAAAGCATTTGACTGTCATTTTAGCCTTATTTCCCTTTTACTTATATGAGACTAAGTAATAAAATCATTTTTGGTGATATTTACTTTGATAGCACTATTTAGGTAGAAAAATCCTTTCTTTTTTGGATAATGTTTAACGCCGGCTTTTACTACTAAGGGGACTGATGATACTGGAATGAGATGGCGGGGGAAACCGGAGAAAAACCACTCCCGCGGTGCTTTATCCACCACAAAACCCACACGGGTCGCTTAGGATGGAACCCACTCCGCCCAGGTGAGCATGAATGGTCTAATCACTCGGCCACGGCAGAATCTTTAGTAAGCATATATTGTTTGCAAAACAGCTAGAGAAAGTCATGTAAAAGGAAGCCATCAGATTTTTAGAATTTATTCACAGCGATGTGACTTGGCACTGACTGGTTTACAACGAGTAAGAAGCATATATATATATATATATATATATATATATATATATATATATATATATATATATATTCAAGTTGAAATGCTGAGATCTAGGCGCATATCTTTTGCGAATATCTGGCACAGGTATTTGCTCTTCTACACCGAAATTACCTAATTTGCTTCTGCCCACAAACGTGAGCAAATACGATGTCCTCTACGGCAGTCTCAGTTGTTTGTTTTGTTACAGCAGGCCATCTTCCCAGTAATGAGTCGAAATTTCTGGCTCGTGGATCATATGGTAATACTTCAATAAAAACAAATACGGGGAGTTGGTTTTAGTTACGCCACTTTTTATATAGAGTAGTAATGTATCACTTACATTTTTAGTGAACAGCTGTAATATATTTTTCATACTGACTGCATTTTGTACACATTTATGAGTTAAGAAACCCTTTTGTTTTGTTTTTTGTAGCTTAACGTCCTTTAACCTCGTTGGTCACATCGGACGATGCATGAAAGAAATTGGTGAAATGATGCCCAAATGATCTCGGGGTCCATGGAGCTTAAGTTACTCGACACTCGTCTTCTAAAGATAAGGGAAAACCCCGAAAAAATCTTATCTGGGTAACTCACCCTAAGCGAGATTCCAACTCACGACCGTTTGAATGTAAGACAGACACGCTACCACCACACCATCCAGGTGGGCTAAGAAAATATTGGTACATTAATTAACTTATAACATGTTAAAATAGGCTTGTTGAGTCGAGTAAGTGGCACTTTCTCTATTGCCTACGTATGGATTGCGCAAAAAGCCTACTCTAAATCCCAACTGATGTGAATAATTATGCTGAGATTTTGTTGCTGAGAAACAAATTTGATGTGTTCCATTCTCATGACTTTCTCTAGTTATTACACTAACAACTTTCCTTACAAAAGATTATTCTTTTATCCACAACATGCTAATAAAGGTAAAAATTAGCAGAAGTTGTCTTATAACTTGCTTTTTTTTATGTAGAAGGAACATAAAAGAATACACCAGGTTAAATCGATAGTAAAATCATTTAAAAACTGGACCTATGCGCAGCAACTGAAGTTCGGCTTGCTTTGCCTGGCCTGCAGTAAAACACGATAGATGAATCGAAACGCACTTCCAGTTTGAGAAAAGTTTAAGTAGTTTAAAATTGAAACCAATAACAAGGAATATCTTCAAAACAGTCAGCTCTACATAAATTATGTATTTTAACGAGATATACAATTTTTGTGCAATAAAATGTTGTCTATCTCTTACGGTTTAACCGTTATGCAAAATTCTGCAAAACTCATCCAGAATAAATTCAGAGGCTATTATCAGAAAATAAAAGATACAGTTTGTGATGTAAATATCTTTAATATACAGTATTTTAATCAAAATCGTTAGTCATTTTTGTGAAAAACAAAATTTAAAAAAAAAAATCTTGTAAAGGATAGTTTGAGGTGGGGAGATTTTCTTGAAAATCTTCGTATCGCATCCTTAGAAGATACAAAACTTAAATACTTAGTTTGGTATTTAACGGTCTCTTCGTTTTTGAGCTATGCTGTCCATTGACACATACACAAATGCCTTTTTCGGACTCAGGGGACCTCAAAACATATAGTTATTTTCGGTGAAATTTTGACATGGAATTTTTGGGTGGAATACAATAATTTCGCTATCCACTATGCACATTGTACATATGGACTAGAGAAAGTAAACACTTAACGACCCTGTCAATTGCCAGCTTCACATCAGTACCGCCGGTGTACCGGAAGTTCGTCCCGCAGAAGTTCTTTAACTTACTAGTATATACTGACTTGGTGATGTCGCTCTTAAGGTGATACATCTATGTAATTTGCCAAAAACTGTGAAACAATAGAATTTATATTTTTTGTGATAAAATCATATCAATTCTAAACTTTAAGAAAAATAGGCAACTGTTCTCAATTAAAGCATTTGAGCTACCAGTTAACTGAAGCTATAAATAAATATGCCTACTTATTAATACCACATCCAACTTTAAACCTCATTTTCTCGCAAAATTTTTTCCAGCATTTTTCCATACTCAAAACGTTGCATCACTAATTTGATTCAAACATTTTATACTGTCTCTCAGAAACACATTAAAGAAAATGGTCATATACTTTTTCGAAATAGTTGTAAATTTTATAAATAAATTATTAATTTTGAAAAATAAAGAGATTTGAAGAGTATGAAAAGTATACTTTTTCTACCCTAAATAGAGGTATACGTAAAATATATGACAAATCTGTTATAAACTCATTTGCTATAAATCTGAATATTTTTATTTGAATACTTTTTAAAATGCATCAAGTGGCTGATTTTTATTAGAAATTAATTAGACAACAAATATTAATTAAATAACCAAGCAATGTTGAATTTTCATACGTGGCAAATATATCACTATATATCTCTCTAAATATATCATTATTTTCCAAATTTCAAGTTGCATCTCCTTAAGCAAATTTAAAAAACATCGGTCTGGACTAAGCTTGAACCCGCAAACTTGGGATCAAAATGCCAGCGCATAACCAATTGTATGACCCAGATCGATCTTGTTTCTGAGATTGCGTATTTTTCATTACTTTCTCTACACGTACTACGTACATAGTGTATAGAGAAGGTATTGTAATGCAACCACAAATTCGATACCGAGATTTCACCGGAATTATATGTTTTGAGAATCCCTGAATAAAAAAAAATCATTTTTAGAAAAATGTCCGTGTGTGTCCGCCTGTCTGTCTGTATGTGTCTGTGGGCAGCATAGCTCAAAAACGAAAGGACCGTTAAAGCCCAAACATGGTATTTAATTTTTGTATCCTCCAAGGAAGCGACACGAAGGTTATCAAGAAAATCCCTCAAGTCCCAACTACCCTTTACATGGAACTTTTTTCGACAATTTTGGATTTATCAAAATGGCTCTAACGATTTTGATTAAAATATGTATATTAAATATATTTACCTGACAATAAAATGTATATCTTGAATTTTCTGGGAATAACCTCTGAAAACTACTTTATTCTGGATGAATTTTACGGAATTTTATATAACTGCTAAACCGTAAGAGATGGACAAAAACTTACTACACAAGAAATGTAGAGCACGTTAAAACACACAATTTATGTCATATACATTTTCTTCGTGGAGTTAATGGTTTTTGAGGTATCCCTTGTTTTTAGTTTCAGCTTTGAAAAACTTAACTTTTCTCATTCAAGACTTTAACTCCTGTCCATACAAACAAAGGGACTTCAGTCACATAGCAACCAGCTTTTGACTATCACTTTAACCTATGGCACTCGCTTATTTCGCTTCTACTTACAAGGAAGCAAGCAATAAGACTATTTCTGCTAATGTTTTAGTGATTAGCATGAAGTAAATAGAAGCATAAGCTTTTTAACAATACTTTGTTGCGGAGATATAGAGACCTGAAGTTCAAAACTAAGAATAGAACTATGCGGACGTAGACCTGAGAGGTTATTACGTCAGATGTTTGAACCCGTTCATTGTTAAACAAGTGAGGTGCGACACTCGTCCGTTTCCTTAGAGCATGCTGTTGCCTTAATTGAGCTACAGAAGTAAACACGATGCCATCGTGAAACATGAATGCCCGCATTTAAGTTTCATCCCAGCTCTTTAAACAGAGGCATCCATTAAAAATTCTATTACACGTAATGTACACTTTGCGTGACAGAAACATTTTCCCGCGCCATGAATGTCGCTCTGACGCAAGTCTTAACGGAAGCAACTTGTTAGCAAGCAACTTTGTAACTTTGTGTGCATCAAAAGTGCATGAAAAATATTTTGGGTTCTTTATAGTACCTAAACCAAGGATAAAACTTTATTTAAGGTCCATCTTCAGATAAAAAAAAAATCTTATGTGTTCTATTCGCATAACTTTATCTAAATCTCTTATTGTTAATAAGCTTATTCTCTATTTCATGCTAAAATATTAGCAGAAATGGTCCTCAACTTGCATATAAATGGTAGGGCACGGGACATGGTCCAAATGATACAACCACCGACGTTTCGCCGAAATCTGCGCCCGGCATTTTCAGGGAACAAAGCTAAAATTCCAGCTCCAGAGTCCACAAGAAATGCTCTTATTACTTAGTTCCTTATAAGTAGGAACTTCTTATCCTAGTTCCTTATAACTAGGCTAAACCGACAGACAAATGTTTCAAAATATGGTTGCTGTTGGATTGAAATCCATTTCTTTGCGTGGTCAACCGTTGAAAAGTTCCCGTATGAGAAAAAATTAAGTATTTTAACAAAGAATATCTCGAAAAAATGTATGTGACATAAGAGATAGACAAAAACTTAAAACACAAAAAATGTAGAGCTCGTTAAATCACATAATTTATGTTATAGACATTTTTACTGAGGTTTACCGTTTTTGAGATATTCCTTGTTATTAGTTTCAGCTTTAAAAAAGTTGTATTTTCTCATTCAGGAATTTGTCAACTACTGACCATACAAACAAAGGAACCTCAGTCACATAGCAACCAGCTTTTGACTAATCTTTAACCCATGATACTCCCATATTTCACATCTACTTACAAGGAAGCATGTAATAAGACTGTTTCTGCAAATGTTAAGATTTTTCGCTACAAACTCCTTCCTACTTCTCTCTTTATACATAAGACTGCTCTGTGTGTTCGTAACTGTGTGCGCTGCGGGAACCAAACCAGTTGTATTAATAACTTGGCGAAAGCGAGAGAGTAGGAAAGCACAACATGTAAATCCCAAATCACCTCCACACATCTTTTAAGGTTGATTGATACAGGCTATGTTAGCCTTAAGTGCTTATTTACAAGAGAACTCTGCCAAAATCTATGGTGTGTGGGTAGGGTTTCTGCCTCACATTCAAAGGGTCCTGAGATCGAATCTCGTTGGGGTGAGTTACGCGTATAATAGTTTTCTTTTCTTGGACATTTCTCTTTTCCTGAGAAGGCGAATGTTGAGTAACTATAAGTGCCATGGACCTCGATTTATTTGATCATCACTTTCTCGATTTCATTCCTTGTCGGATATGAGCTACGGGTTAAAGGACGTTAAACTTAAAAAAAAACGTTTTTATTAATTTTTCTACACGTACATAGTGTACAGAGGAAGTATTGTATTCCACCCAAAATTTGAAGCCGACATTTCACCGATTTGGTATTTAAGTTTGGTATCTTCCATGAAATGCGACATGAATGTTTTCAAGAAAATCCACAACCCAAACTACCCTTACATGTAACATTTTTATTTATTTATTTTTCTTTTCAAAAACAACTCTAACGATTTGGACTAAAATTCCACATATTAAAGCCATTTCCATCACAAATAAAATGTATATCTTGAATATTCTGGGAATAGCATCTGAAGATCCGTTTATTCTGGATGAATTTTGCGACTTTTGCATAACTAGTAAACCGTAAGAGATTGACAAAATCTTACGACACAAAAAAATGTATATCTTGTTAAAATACACAATTTATGTCGTATACATTTTTTCTTGGAGTTGACCGTTTTCGAGATATTCCTTGTTATTAGTTTCAGTTTTAAAATATTTAAACATTTCTCATGCGGGAGCTTTCAGCTTCGGGCCACGAAAAGAAACGATTTTAATTCCATAGCAACCACATTTTAAAACATTTGACTGTCAGTTTAGCTTAGTGTCTTCCCTTATGTCCATTCTACTTATAAGTAACTAAGTTTCTGCTAATGCTTATTAACAATAATTTGTTACAAAGATGTAGAGAAAGTCATGTGAATATGATTCAATTATTATTATTATTATTATTATTATTATTATTATTATTATTATTATTATTATTTACCTAAACTGACACCAAACACATAGGCAGCATTCTTTGCCAAATGTGAATTTCATTTCATTATTTGACAGTCATTACATCGAAACGCTGCTAACATTTGTGTCATTAAAAATTGTTGAGTATAAAAACAGCTAAAATGCCAATTAGTTTATTTTTGTTGAAATAATTGGAAATCATTTATTTCTCTCTGATTTCTATTTTTTGCGGTGTTTCCACTGTCATTTTAATCGCACCACAAACATTTGGTTGTGATACATTGCCAAAGGTTTTCATTAATCAGCTCAACAGGAAAAAAATATATTTGTTAGAGGCAATTAGTCCAATGTTTCTATAGTGAGAAACTTTTATAAATTCATATTTCAAAACTTAGTTTTAAGTTTATTATAATAATAATATTGGCAGAAAAGTGATGAATATATCCGTGAAACCCTGAAATCTTTTTAATACTCGTTAAACCAATGAAAAGACTTACTACATTCTTTTGTTTCTCATGATGCATGCAAATAGTATGGATTATCAAACTCAGAATGACTATTGCTACAGTTTCCTATATCCTGCAGATACCTACAACGAAACATAATTATAATAAAAAAACTTGTGCAAAAGTGTAAACGTGACTCCATGGCACGACAGTCTACAAGGGACTTGGCCTACCGCCCGGCCGCTGCATCCCCCATCTCGTTCCGAAGCCGTCATGATGCGTGCGTGATAAGCGCTTCAGTCCCTTCCGGCAGTATTGTTTTTGGTAGTGTTTAACGCCCGCTTTTACTACTTGTAGCATCGCAGACGATGACACTGATGATACATGTAATGAAGATGGAGCCCCGGTGGAATGCGATGGCGAGGGAAAATGGAGAACCCGGAGAAAATCCGCCCCTGCGGCGATTTTTCCGCCACAAATCTCACATGAGGTCGCTTGGGATTTAGGTGATCCCGACCAGTTGATGCGGTCTTCTTCTCGATCTCTCGATTTTTCGTCTTTTTTTCTAAACAGTTCCGGAGCCTTCTCGGGACTCCTGCACTGGATTCCTTTTTCCTCCTTTTTTGCTTTTTACTTACATTTCCTTTGTTTACTCACAAATACACACATTTACAAACACACATAGGCGAGACTCGAACCCAAGATCTCCTGGGTCCGAGGTACCAAAATGAGGCACTTTAGCGAGCGCGGCCATGGAGACCGGCACTAGAGCCGCTACTTCTCAATCTAGTAGTTCAATTGGCTTCCATAAGGACCTCACGAGGCTGAGTGCACCCCGGCGTTATTGACGGTTATCTATCACTTTAAGATAAGTTGCCTTTTATTTTGCGTCTATAACATCTTTTAACATCTATTGCGAGCGCCTGCGGAAGCTAGGTGCGGAGACATCCCTTACTGAACTTACTTATCGAAATAGCGAAACAAGTGTTAAAATAACTAAAACATTGGGAAATATCATAAGTTTATAACAATTAATATTGCGGAGCAGCCCCCGTCAGTTGAAATTCAACAAGGTTTAAAAAAGAATGCGGTCTTCTCGATCTGGTGCCGTTACTTCAATCAAGTGGCTGCTGAATTGGGCTCCCAGGGACCTCACGAGGCTGAGTGCACCCCGGATCAGGTCTCCCAGCGGGGAAAATTCCCCACGCCAGTACCGGGAATCGGCCGCAGGTCCCCCGCGCTACCACAACGTTAAGGAGACGCCCAGTGCAAAAGTGTACCTTAGTTGATATGCTATAAGGTTTTTCAAATGGGAAGAGTTCTACGCTGCAGCGAATGAAATGCGTTATAGTGTTCTGCGTTGCCAGGTCGCTACTCCAACTCTTTTCATATTTCCCTCTCCCTCGCAAACTGATGATGCAAATCTGCCTGGCAACATATTTATTTATGTATATCATGAAAACTATTTGAGACAAAAATCGGCGGTTCTTACGGTTCTGCTACAAATATTACTCCTTATCTTCCCCGTGAATTTTTTTTTTTGCAAAATTAGAATATTTTGTCTTATCGTAAGTATTAGGTATTTATGAGAGACGGAATCACTTTGCGCGTTATTCCCCAGTTAAGTGCGAATGCAATATGTCAACACAGCAGCACTCCGATTGGCTGCCGGCCTGGTGGCGCTCAGGACCAAACCTCAACCCATTTAAAGGTCACTTAAGGTAGTGGGCCGTGTTTGACGTGTGGAGATCTTCTTTCGTGCATTAAAAAGTTTTAGAATTTGACGGAGTATTTAAGTTAAAATTCGCCATTCAAGATGTCCAAAATTCGAATCACGGTTAAAGTGAGTTTACGGATAAACATTTTTACTCGGGGTTTCTTTATCCTGCAAAAGTGAATATCGGGTAACTTTAAGTTCCATGAACCCCGGACTCATTTGAGCATCATTTCACTGATTTCATTCATCGTCCGATATAATCAGGTTAAACTTACAAAAAACTTTCAAATGAAGAGAACTTTACAGGTTAGGGAGGCAAAATATAAACTCTATTGGCATGTAAATATTTTTATTTTCTCTACACATGCCATGTATATAGTGTATACAGAAGGTATTGTAATGCACCCAAAAATTCGATACCGAGATTTCACCGGAAATACATGTTTTGGGTCCCCCTGAATCCAAAAGCAAAGCATTTTTAGAAAAAAAAAACTTCCGTTTGTGTGTGTGTTTGTAGACAGCATAGCTCAAAAACGAAAATGCCGTTAAATACTAAACTTGGTATTTAGCTTTGGTATCTTCTAAGGATGCGACACGAAGATTTTAAGAAACATCCCCCCCTCCACAACTACCCTTTATATGCAATTTTTTGTTTTCTCGAAAAATTTGATTTTCTCAAAATTGGCTCTTAACGAATTTGATTAAATACCTGATAAATAAAATATATATCTTGAATTATCTAAGAATAGCCTCTGAAGACTATTCAGGATGAATTTTAGGAAATGTTGCATATCTGCTAAACCGTAAGGCATAGACAAAAACGTACCACACAAAAATTGTAGAGCACATTAATACACACAATTTATATTATATACACTTTTTCCGTGGAGTAGATCGTTTTTAAGACATTCATTGTTTTTCGTTTCAGCTTTGAGAAACCTATACTTTTCTCATACGGAAATTTGCCAACCACTGTCCATACAAACAAAGGAACTTCAGTCACCTAGCAACCAGCTTTTGACTATCACTTTAACCCACGGTACTCCCTTATTTCCCTCTACTTACAAGGAAGCAAGTAATAAGATATTTCTGCTAATTTTTTCTCGATTAGCATAAGTAAATAGAAGAATAAGCTTTTTAACAATAATTGGAGAGATGTAGAGAAAGTCATGTGAATGAAACACTCAGATTTTTAATATAATATGGTATTTTAATCAAAATCAATGCTATTTTTGAGAAAATTTGTGAAATTCATCAATGTAAAGGATAGCTTAAGGTGAGAAGATGCCGAACTTAAATATCATGTTTTGTATTTAAACGATTTTTCGTACTCGAAGAGTTATGTTTTTCAAAACACATACATACATACACACACACACGCACAAAGAAGGGAAGAGAGAGAAGAGAGAAAGCGAGAGGAGTCTTTAAACGTGTATTTCCGATGAAATTGGGGTATTAAATTTTAGTTTGCCCCCTTAATTTACGTAGTAGGGAAAGTTAAAAAAACAAAAAAAACAAAAGAAAACAAAAAAAAAACGTTCCATCTAATTTACCTATTCTATAAAGACATTTGCATGTCAAGGCATATCCACAGATAAAACATACATTAACACCGCAAAGGAAGAAAGATAAAATAAAAACGCAGATGAAATGAAACGGGTTAAACTGCTATGGTTCTCAGTGTCCCATTCTATATTGGGCGTGAAAGACCTCTTACTTTTGCTTAAAGGCCTCTCTTACAGGTTTGAGGTTCTTTTACGTGCCGTAAATCTACGACACGGCACCAACGGCTTTACTTCCCTTCCGAAGGAAGCCATGCTAAGGATTTTTACGCCCGAAAAAAGCCATCGTCCTCCGCCGGGTTTGAACCCGAGACCTTGGGTCTATGAAGTTAGCATAAAACGCAGATAGACCGCGCTGTGGCCAAGTGGTTAGATCACTCGGCTCTCACCAAGGCGAGTTCGAGCCCAGGCAATTGCATGTGGGATTTGTGGTGGACAAAGTGGCACAAGAGACGGTTTCCTCCGGGTTCTCCAGTTTCCCCCACCATCACGTTCCACTGGTACTGCATCTTCATTCTGGTAACATCAGTGTCAACGCCTGCAGTGCTATGTAGTAAAGCGGGCGTAAAAGACTATCATAAATCAAATCTGAAGTGTTCCATTTACATAATTTTCTCTAGCTGTTCTATCATCCTACAAACTATTCTTTAAAAAAAATCGTAAAAAAGTTTTATTATTTTATTTACAGCGTCATAGATAAACAATAGCAAATTTGATTTTATTAGTTGCTTCCTTGCAAATAAAGGAGAAATAGGGAATACATTAAGCTAAACGGTCAATTCCAAGAAAGAACACGTGTATAACATAAATCGTGTGTTTTAACGAGCCCTAGATTTTTTGTTAAGTAAGTATATGTCTATCTCTTACGCTTTACCAGCTGTGAAAAATTCCGCAAAATTCATCAGAAGCTATTCCCAGAAAATTCAAGATATACATTTCGTTTATCATAACAATATTTAAAAATATGGTATTTTAATCAAAATCGTTTGCCATTTTTGAGAAAATCAAAAATTTTGAAAAAAGTTCCATGTTGATGGTATTTGGGGATGGGGATTTTCGTGAAAATCTTCGTCTCACATTCTTTGAAGATACTGACCTTAACTTATTGTTTGATATTTAACGAACTTTTCGTTTTTGAGCTATGCTGCCCACAGACACACAAGTTGACCTTTCTCTAAAAATGCTTTTTGTGGATTCAGAAGTCTCAAAACATATATTTCTGGTGAAATCTCGGTATCCAATTTTAGTTGGAATACAATATCTTCTCTATACACTATGTACATAGTACGTGTAGAGAAAGCACAAAAAAGCAAAACACATAAAAAAAACAAAAAACTATGTGTTCCGTTCACATTACTTACTCTACATTTTTGCAACAAATTATTGTTAGAAAGCTTGTACTTCTATTTACTTCATGCTAATCGATAAAAAATTAGCAGAAATAGTCTTATTACTTGCTTCCTTGTAATTAGAAGCGAAACAAGGGAAAATACCTGTATGAGATAAATATAAGTTTTTCAAAGCTGAAACTAATAACAAGGAATATCTAAAAAACAATCAACCCCACGAAAAAAATGTGTATAACATAAATTGTGTGTTTTAACGAGCTCTATATTATTTTTTTTTGTGTGGTAAATTTTTGTCCATCTCCTACGGTTTAACAGTTAGGCAAATTCCGTAAAATTAATCCTGAATAAAGTAGTCTTCAGAGGCTATTCCCAGAAAATTCAAGATATGCATTTTATTTATCAGGTAAATATCTTTAATGTACGATATTTTAATCAAAATTGATTGAGTCACTTTTAAGAACAACATTATTTAAAAAAAAAAAAATCCATGTAAAAGGTAGTTTGAGGTCGGGGGATTTTCATACCAAACTTAAATACCAAGTTTGGTATATATTGAATTTTTAGTTTTGGAGCTGTAATGTCCACAGTCATAGAAGGACCTTTTTCTAAAAATGCTTTTTTGCACTCAGGGACCATAAAACATATATTTTCTTTGAAATCTTGAATTTTTGGCTGGAATACAATATCCTCTCTATGCACCATGTAGGTTGTGCATGCAGAGAAAGTAAAAAGAACAAAACAAAAACAAAAGAAAAAATCTGCTGTATTTCATTCACATGACTTTCTCTATATCTCTGCAGCAAATTATTGTTAAAAAGCTTATGCTTCTATTTGCTTCTTAATAATTGAAAATAAATAGCACAAATAGTCTTATTACTTGCTTCCTTGTAAGTATAAGCCCAACAAGGGAGTATCATAGATTAAAGTGATAGTCAAAAGCTGGTTGCTATGTGAATGAAGTTCCTTTGTATGTATGGACAGGAGCTGACAAATACCTGTATGAGAAAAATATGTTTTTAAGGCTGAAACCAAAAACAAGGAATATCTCAAAAAAGATTGACTCCATGAAAAAAATGTATACGACATAAATTGTGTGTTTTATCGTGCTCTACACTTTTTATGTTTTAAGTTTACCAGTTATGCAAAGTTCAATACAAATCATCTAGAATAAAGAGGTCTTATGTGTCTATTCCAGAAAATACAAGATAAACGTTTTATTTGGTAAGTAAATAACTTAAATATAACACACACATACACGCATACAGGGCCGCGCCGTGGCCGAGTGGTTACACCACTCGCCTCTCACCTAGGCGGATCGGGTTCGATCCCAAGCGACCGCATGCGAGATTTGTGGTGTACAAAGCGGCGCTGGAGTGGGTATTCTCCGGTTTTCCCCGCCATCGCATTTCACCGGTGCTCCATCTTTATTCATGTATAATCAGTGTCACCGCCTGCGGTGCTTTAAGTAATTAAAGCGGGCGTTAACACTACAAAAAAAAAAAAAAAAAAAAAAAAAAGACCCTCACACACAAACTGACACACACAGACATTTTTCTAAAATATTTTTTTGGATTCAGGGCGTCTCAAAAAGATATATTTCCGGAGAAATCATGGTATCGAATTTTTGGGTGCAATGCAATACCTTCTCTATACACTATGTACATAGTACGTATAGAGAAAGTAATAAACAAAAGAAAACGGATTTATGAGTGTAGACAATATTCGTATGAGAAGTTATGGCACCTCAACGAAGATAATGCCTAGGAGGTGAAACTTATAAACAGACATGACCCTGATGCAAATATTTCACAGAATCACAGCGCTGTTATTGTATGTAAACAAGCTGCTACAGCAAAATAGCGAGCGTTGCGTGAAAAACAATGTGATGCCTCACTTGTAATTATGAACCGTAAACTGTTGCGATAAACACATCAAACCAATCCATGGCACTCTGACGTACTAGCCCTCTTTGAAACGAAAGCTGTTTTCGTAATCAGAGCATGGCAAAACAAAACTCCCTTTCCGAAATTTGCTTAAGCGCATTCGATTTATTTTGTGAAGCCTACCCACATCCTCGCTTGCACAAACTTTATCAAGGGCCATTAATCGAGTGATTCTGCTTCATTAGATACACGGAGTTAGAGAAATCTAGTTTACAGGATTGATTACACAGCTTTCATTTTACAACCCACTCTGATTTATTTCTGAAACCAATATATATCGTCTAAGGGGTTCTATATACTGTCGTTATTCTAAGCAAATAACCAACCCTTTCAGGTCCAATGTTGCCATATGGCATCATTATGTGCATTTATTTTTCGAGGTGGGTAAAAATGATGTCAGCTTTCAAATAATTCTCTACATTTATTCATGAATATTTTCGGTATTTTCTTTAAATTTTTTAATATTAGCATAGGTTAAAATATGCAAAAACAAAATATAAACAATTTCGATTTTGCATTTTTGTAACACAAATAAACATAAGTAATAAATAACGACAATATTCACGACAATAACCTCCAATATAAAGTATGAGCAGCTCTAAAAACAAAATTATTATTAAAAATAATATAACTATTCATATTCACCAATTATTCTATTTAATAAGAAATATTCTGCCACAATGCTGCTGAGGTCCAGTCAACATTTTGGAATGCTACTCAGTTTACATGTGACCATGCCTTCCTTTATCACACGTGGTAGAATCGGAGCGAGGATTCCAACCTAGATTAAGTTCTTGTGAACTTCAGTGCTTTAGAAGTTTAGACCATTGAGCTACCAATAAGATATAAGGTATGGTTTTTTTATCAAACCCAACTATCCAAAACTATCCATCCTATGCTGTCTGTTTACAAAAGGTGATTTCAGTTGAAGATAAATCGGGCTGGAAAGGGCTAGGGTACAAAAATACAGAGTGAATATAAACAACTATAATTTTCCTTAAAGGTCTAGGGAGAAAAATTCCAGAAAACTACAAACACTAGCAGTGTTTCCAATTTATTTACAATACATTTGCTTAGAATAATGTTACCTTTGAAAGTTACAGGTCTTGAATTAACGATTTGAAAACTACATTTTGCTATCAAAGAAACGCCTGATTGTCCTGAACTAGCAAGTCGAGAATTTAGACGTAACAAAATATATTAAACCCCACAAGCTGAAAGAAGGTTCACTTTTGCCTCCGTTTGGCGAATACACAACCTCGCTGTTCTCTTAAAGACGATCTGTCCCTCGGCGAATTTCCAGCTAGACTCAAGGAGTGTTTCCGACGGTGGCCCGCCGAAGAGCAAAGAAATGAGTATTTCGATCTTTTTCCACCAGGCCGCATACGTCACTAAGAAGATTTTGGGGAGATTTTTTTTTTTTGCAATATAATTTATTTTGGGTCGCTTTAACAGCATGGTCATATCGCGACCTTACAAATTGTACATAAAATAATTATTTACAAATTGGTAAAATATCAAATGCTTACATTTATACTTTACAATAATTCAAAAAGTTTACACTGTCTTATAAATATTATTGTCTTTTTGATTGTCTGGTGGTTATGCAGAGCACCTGGTAAGTGATTGAAGCCGGCCTGAAGTCTCTGTTTGGCGTATCTCGGACACTGCAATAGGATATGTAGGACACTAAGTGGTGTGTTGCAGGTCTCACATTTTGATTCTGGGTCTTTATTAATGATGAAGGAATGTGTCAGTTTGCAATTAATCCCAAAAATGCGCGACATCAGTAGAGATAACCATATCTAGCACGCAACTTGTGGAAGGGGGTAAATAAGCAGTTCAGGGTGCTAAATAACTTTTTTATAGTCCTTCGACTAGAATAAAATAATAATGATAAATACCGGGAACTGAATATCAAACACTTTTAGTTTTAAAATAAGGGCTGAATGTTTCCTGACTACGTATTAACTCTACATTTTTTTCGAGCCACTGGCCAGATAAATACAGGGATTCACTCGTCTTATATTCCTTAATGTGATTTTCAATACTTTGTGTGATACGTAGTGTTTTGATTCGTGAACCACCTCTGTTTCCTTTACGCAACATTTTCACTGTTCTGCAGAAATTTCTTTGGACCTTTCAAATTGTCGACGGAAATCCAGTTATTGACAGAAAGGACTTGACACGGACAGGAACTTGCATCCCATTTTCTTTTTAGATGTTACAGTGGATGACTGCTCGATCTCTTAAAGTCTGTGCCCTGGGTCGTTGTTGCTTCTTCTTCTTAAGTCTTACGAACCGCAATAACAAGTTATCTTGCCCAATCTTTGAAATGTGTCTGATTAAAAAGGTATGTGGTATCATAATAACTAACGACATGATCATGCTAACAATTCAATGTTGGTAACACCTGGTTTCTTTACTGTTTCTGGCTGTTTGTTTTTATTCTGTGTCCAGTTTTCTTATATTTAGAACGTTTACTTCCTTTTGAGTTGTTAACTGTGATACGACTTTATGGCCTATTTTAAACTACCAAATAACAATGTAAAAATGATAGCACCTCTACTTCCAATGTTTGTAAGTGTGCGGGACACTTGCACTGAGTGACACATAACATTCAATCATCCTTATACCCGAACACATTATTAGGTTAGGTTAGTTTAGGTTAGTCCTAATTAAACTTCACATCCAAGCAATAATGGTTTCCCAGAACTGAATTCCTAAATGCAAATATCACTAAATTGCACCGGAGTGCAAGTGTCACAAATTGTTTTGTAACTCCAGTGTTAAATATTGTTTCTTTAATGGCTTTCTCTTCAATCAATTTAAAATCTACAATATCTAAATCAACAATGCCCATAATTACGCGGTAACCAATGAAGTGAAAGGATATGAATATGATTTAAGAGTGGCCTCGGTGTCTTACAAAAAAGACATTTAATTGCACAGTGACTAAAAGGGAGTTTTACATGGTATAACAGTGAAGTATGTGTCTCATCCTAGTAAGAGATAACACAAAAATAACAAAATGATAAAAAAATTAGTTAAATGGATGCTTACATTAACAATAATTGCCCATATTAATTGGCTAACTATGATGCCTGGACTTAAAGTACTTACAACATCGTAACTCACCACTGGGGTTGTCGTCTCAAAATACTTTTAGATTACTTGTGGGTTATCGGGAAACATGCGAGTCAGTTGAAGAATTCAATGACGCGCCGGCATATTGCCGCTGTGGTTAGAGCGACGGGCTAGATACCGGTAGATCCATGATTCAAATCCCGGCCATGGCATTGAATTTTTCAATTGGACTCTACTTATCCTACTTAAGTGGAGTTTGGAAGTAACTGCTCAATGATTAGAGAACCCCTGAATAAAAAAATAGAAAAAGATCCGAGCGCGCACCTGTGTATGTACGTTTGTGGAGAATATAACTCAAAAATAAAAAGTCGGTTAAATACCAATCTGGGCATTTAAATTTAAAATCTTCCAAGAATGAGATATGAACAATTTCAGGAAACTCACTCCACCCCGAAATACCCTTTATATGGAACATTTCTTGAAATTTTCGTTTTTCTAAAAAATGTATAAACATTTTTATTAAAATGCCATACAGTAAAGGTTTTTACATAGAAAATAAAATATGTATCCTGAATTTCTTGGGAATTGTCCCTGTACTTCTCTTCATTGTGAATAGTTTTTACATAACCAGTAAATCGTGTGATATACACAAAAGCTTACTAGACAATAACGTAGATCTATTATTTCAGATAAAGCTTTTGCAGAGCAAACCATTTCTGAGGCAATCTCTGATATTAGTTTCAATTTTAAAATATTTAAACTTTTCTCTAACAAGAACTCCTCATCTATTTCATATCTCTTTTGTTTTACATCTAGCCATATAAAGAGAAGCAACTTCCATGCAATATCATAGCGACAGCTTTTAAAAACTTTGGCTGTCGGTTTAGCCTAGTATTACCTTATTTCCCTCTTACTGACAAGGAAGCAGGTCATTTGAACATTTCAGCTAATGCTTATGTCGATTAGCATGGTGTAGATAAAATGTAAATCTGTTATGAGACTTTTTTTTGTTGCTTAACGTCCTTCAACCTGGTTGGTCATATCGGACGATGAATGAAATTGGTGAAATGATGCTCAAATGATCTCGGGGTCCATAGAGCTTAAAGTTACTCGACATTCGTCTTCTCAGGATAAGGGAAACCCCGAAAAAACCTTATCTGGGTAACTCACCCTAAGCGAGATTCGAACTCACGACCTTTCGAATGTAAAGCAGACACGCTACTATCACACTACCCAGGTGGGCTTAAGAATGCTTGTTTGCCGCACAGATAGGGAAAGTCATGTGAATTAAGCATATCAGATTTTTACTTTCTATACACTACTATGTACATAATCTATATAGAAGGTAATTCGATACCGATATTTCACCGGAATCACATTTTTTGAGACCCAATGAATCCAAAATTTTTTTTTTAGAAAAATGTCCGTATGTTTATCTATGGGCCACATAGATCAAAATCGAGAAGTCTGTTAAATACTAAACTTGGTATTTAAGCTCAGTATCTTCCAAGGATCTTTCAAGAGCATTTCCCACCGCCAACTACCCTTTACATGAAAAAAAAAATCGAAAATTTGCTGTTCTCGAAAATGGCTCTAATGATTTTGATTGAAATATCTTATATCAAAAGATATTTACATGACAAAATATCTTGAATTTTCTGGGAATAGCCTCTGAAGACGTCTTTATTCTTATAACTTTCTCTAGCTGTTCTACAAATTTATTACAAAAGATTATTTTTCTTTCTACACCATGCTAATCGAGATGAATAAGTAGAATGTTCTTAATTCTTACTTCTTTATAAGTAGAAGGGAACTAAAGGAATATACTAGGTTAAACCAATAGTCACAAGTTTTAAAACTGTCGTTATGCGATTGTCATTGAAATTAGCTTCTTTGCTTGGCCAGGAGTAGAACAAAAGAAAAACGGATATTTCCTGTCTTACAAAAGTGTAAGTACTTTGAAATTAAAACTAATAACAAACGAAAACGGTTACCTTCTCTATAAAAATGTTGCGAACATAAATTATGTGTTTTGGTGAGATAAATTCATCCAGAATAAAGAGGTCTTTAGAGGCTATTCTCAGAATATTTAAGATATACATTTTATTTGGAATGCAAATATCTTTAATATACGATATTTTAATCAAAATGTTAGAGCCATTTTTGAGAAAATCATTTTCGAAAATTGTTTCGTGTAAAGAGTAGTTTGTGGTTGGGGGATTTTCTTTTAAATCTTCGTGTCACATCCTTGGAAAACACTAAACCTAAATACCAAGTTTGATATTTAATGGTCTTTTCATTTTGAGCTATGCTGTCCTCAGCCTCACACACGAACCTTTTTCTAAAATTCTTTTTCCGGACTTAGGGGATCCCAAAACATATATTTCCAGTGAAATCTCGACATCGAGTTTTTGGTATGTACATTGTAGGGGAAAGTCGGGTAAGTTGACGAGGAGTCTAAGATGAATTGGTAACTTCTCCAAACACTCTATAGATGGCACTACGTGCACTATAATACTGCTTCCTTAGAACGCCTATGCAGGTATGACATTTTGTTGAGTTGAGAATGGAGGTTTGGAAGTGGACGCTGGTTTCCTTACAATTTTTGCTATATCAAAAATAAGCTTAAAGTAATTAATACTTTTATATTAATGAAGATCAGTTGATTTCTCTTAAGCCTTTTATATTCATGATGCTTTGATACAGGTTTAATGCAATTGTTTTCCAAGTTTTCGTGCGTATTAAAGTTTGTCACAAAATGTCGACCGAGGTTAAGATGGCGAATTCTGCAGAGGCTAAGATGGCAAATTCGTATCTTACCCTCCTCTGACTATTGCTATTCTTTAAATTACTTTGTTATTGTATTGACATGTCATTTTAATTGAGGGCTAATGATAAACACGGAGAAAGTGAAAATTAGGAAGACAGATAGACAAACATGGAGCAATGAATCAATGAAAGAGGCATTGCAACACTCTGAAGCTTCTATACGTCGCTATATACAAAAGTATACAGAAGAGGTAAGCTGTGATTTTGTTCATATTTAAATACATTTAGAATACTCATTTTAAACTAATATTTGATCTATACTTATATACTTAATTAAGTAAAATTAAAACAATGATATTTTTATCCTTTAATATTTCGACAATCTCACAGTAGATAGAAAAATGCATACTGGTTGTTTCATTTCAGGATTTTCAACAAAATGCGGGAAGATACAATAATACATTTAATGATGACTAGTTTCAAGAATTGCAGCAATGCCATCAATTTTAACAGAAGAGCTTTTGGACTAACAATATCGGATTTCGCTCAAATTGTCTATACTATGCTGAATTTAAGAAAATATAACAAACTGTTATTTTTCTCATAACGAGCACACTCGTGAAATACCTCAAGAAGAGAGACAAAGAAAACATGAGAAAAAAACAATAAAAATGAATAGGAATGAAAAACTAAATGAGAATAAGAATAAAAAGCAACAAATTGAACAGAGGTCCTAAATGTAACTTGCATTCGGCAGAGCTTTTGCAATGAAAAAAGAAAGAATCCTGGAATAGGCTTCTGCAACTCATATTCAAACTCGTCCATCGAAATTCAGTACTCACAGTGATTCCGATTATGTGGATGAAAAGAGATTGCATCACTTGTAAAGATATTGGAGAGACAGAAATGTTCTCGATGCCAAGAGGGGGACCATGCTCAGTGTACGGGCTTAAACTACAGGGAAGTAAAGGAATATTGCAATAAATGCATAATCATCAATAAAATATCTTTGTTTTGTAAATTATTTACCTTAAATTCGTCATCTTACCCTCACCCCGATATCATCTTACTCCTCTTGTAGGGTAAGTTGACTAATGGTATAATTACTGATAAAAAGAGATCTAATTGAACAAGGAATATCTCAAAAACGAATATCTCCACGCACAAAATGTATATAACATAAATTGTGTGTTTTAACGTGCTGTACATTTTTGTGTGTTAAATTTTTTTCCATCTCTTACGGTTTAGCACTTAGGCAAAATTCCGTAAGATTCATTCAGTATAAATTAGTCTTCAGAGGCTATTCCCAGAAATTTGAAGATATACATTTTATTATTCAGGTAAATATCTTTAATATATGATCTTTTAATCAATATCATTAGAGCCATTTTTGAGCAAATCAAAAATTTCGAAAAAAGTTCCAAGTAAAGGGTAGTTGGGGTGGGGGAGTTTTTCTCAAAATCTTCGTGTCGCATCCCTGGAAGATACTAAACTTAAATGCCAAGTTTGGTAATTTTACCGACTTTTCGTATTTGAGTTATCGTGTTCACAGTAACACGGACACACACACACACACGCAAAAAACATTTTTCTGAAAATGCCTTTTTTGGATAAAGAGGACCCTAAGCATATATTTCCAGTGAAATCTCGGTATCGGATTTTGGGTGGAGTGCAATACCTTCTCTATACACTATGTACATAGTATGTAGAGAAAGTAAAATACTTGGTTATAGGAAATTAAAAGTGTAATTCTAAAAAGAATGGATGGAGTAATCATATTTCCATAAATAAACAATTACACTTCAAATTACCCGACTTTAGGGAAAGTAATTATTTTCTCTACAACTACTATGTATATGGTAGGCAGAAAAGTATTGCATTTCACAAAAAAGAACTTCATCAGAAATATTGTTTTGGTGTCCCTTAAATTAAAACTAAAAATTTTTAGAAAAAATGTCCTTGTGCGCCTGCGCCAGTGAACAACATAATTCAATCCTTTAAATAACAAAGTTGGTATAGTTCAGTATCTTTAAGGTTACGTTACAAAGACTTTCAAGAAAATCTCGTCATTCCAGCTAGAAGAACTGGGCAAGGCCCTGAAAGTATTTTCGTTTATCTGGTTCAATGTTTGAAGACCATATCTTTTAAGAAGGTATGTGCTAAAATAATTCCTAAAATAAGATTTTAAAGAAACACCTGGAAGCGAGAGAACGCTTAGAGATTTACTGCAAGATGAACTGAGGCTTTTAAGAAATTCTAGAGCTTAAAGAAAAGTTCTTGAAGAAGCACTTGGGTCTTACATTAAGAATGGCTATATTTTATACTTGGAAGCTATTTTAGCTTGTGTAATATGTAGAGCCCGGATGTTAGGCAAAATGTCTTATTAATATGTGAATGTAAATCAACAGTTCCGTAGATATAAATGTGTTTCAGAGTAAATAGAATCGATACAGTTAAATTCTATTTTGCCTTTTTATGGTATTTTACTCTCATTCAATAATAAATGCTTTTTTTTTTTTAAACATTTTAAGTAATATTTATTGTTTATTTGAAATTTTGCATTTTAAGTTTATTTTCCTCCCCACTGTGGAATAGTTTTAGGTAAGAAAATATTTATTACTACAGGGCTGGTCTTCAGAAGAGAGAAGGCGGGGTGAGTGCGGTTCAAAATGCAGACTGGCACTTTTATGCTGGCCTTGTTATTCATAGACCCTCTGATGCTCTACGCCTGCCAAGTGTGGGGTATGCAGATTCCTGGCTCCTCTGGTCACAGTGGATGTGGAGGATGTAATTAGCCGCCGGGCTCAAAAATTCTACGCCAGATTGAGCGAACATGAGAACGCACTTGTCTGATCGCTGGGGGAGTACTTACCTATTGAACGCCGATACAGGCAGTATCGGGTTCCCCGCAAGGCTTGCGGACATCCCCGGTAACAACGGCTTCAAACCAGCCATTTAGCTGAACTAAGTACTTCCCCCTACCAATACTGGGAGTGGTCAATCAAAATCCCCCCCCCATAAAAAGTAATTTTAATAAAATCAAACACCAGCGAAGCAGAGGAAAAGGATGTGCTCCTAAAAAATGCAACCGTACGAGGAGCATATCCAGCGCTACCTCCTTAACATCATCACCCGAAATCTAAAATATCACCAAACCTAAACCATCCTTCTCATTTCTGTGGTTAAGCCCTTACAGGGTAGGTACACAGAAGCTACACCTAGACTCACCATGAGTCTACCAGATCTGACAGACGGAAGGAAAGCGACAGCTTAATTCTCAAACAGCAACAATGTTACATATTTGCCCATTATCACAGATGATATAATGTTGCGGATCTTTATTATGGCCATCCTATTCACTATTAAAGTTTTGTAAAAATACAAACTATTGTTAACATGTTTATGCTTCTATTTACTTCATGCTAATGAGAAAAAATAGCAGAAATAGTCTTATTACTTGCTTCCTTGTAAGAAGAAGCGAAATAAGGGAGTTCTTATGTTAAAATGATAGTTAAAAGCTGGTCGCTATGTGACTCATGTTCCTTTGTTTGTATGGACAGGAGTTGACAAATTCCTGTATGAGAAAAGTGTAAGTTTTTCAAAGCTGAAACCATAACAAGGAATATCTTAAAAACGATTAACTTCACGAAATATATATATATATATATATATATATATATATATATATATATATAAATAACATGAATTGTGTGTTTATGGTGATTTTTTGTGTAGTTAGTTTTTGTCTTTCTCTTACGGTTTACCAGTTATGCAAAATTCAATTAAAAATCATTCAGAATAAAAAGGCTCTTAAGAGAGTATTCTCGGAAAAATTCAAGATATACATTTTATTTGTCATGTAAATATCTTAAATATACGAGATTTTAATTAAAATCGTTAGAGCTATTTTTGAGAAATTCGAAATTTTCGACAATTTTTCCATGTAAAGGGTAGTTTGGGGTGGAGGAATTTTTTTGCAAATCTTCGTGGCGTATCCTTGGAAGATACCAAACTTAAATAGCAAGTTTGATATTTAACAGTCTTTTCCATTTAGAGCTATGCTGTCCACATGATTTCCGGTGAAATCTCGGTATCGAATTTTTAGGTGGAATACAATACCTTCTCTATACACTATGTACATAGTACGGAAGAGAAAGTATTAATTCAATTATTCTTCTAACAAAAAGCTTCACCGTTGTCATATAAATCGCCATATAACATTCTGGGCATTTCGCTTTCGCCTCAGCCAATAAAAGTTGTATTTTCAAATGTTATTGTTATAATTGTGTGTTGCATGCGTTTGTAGGAGGAAGAATTTCTGCTCGGAGCAGTCAGTACTCAGTTATTGTCGGGTGGAAGTCGATCTTTTTCTGTAATGAAAAATATTTTGTCGGATACAAGATTAAGAATGTCACAAGAACATTTATAACAATACCTAGGGATAATGTGCAACCAATAAAAATGTGAGTTATATTGATGTATGGCAATTTGTTCGTAAAATACATTAGGCATGCCTTTTTAAATGCCTTTTAGAAACTTTTTTATTTTCTCTATACATACTGTGTACATGGTGTATAGATAAGTATTGCACTCCAACCAAAAATTCCATACCGAGATTTCACCGAGAATATGTTTTAGGGTCCCCTGTATCCAAAAAAAGCATTTTGAGAAAAAGGTCCGTGTGTGTGTGAACACGATAACCCAAAAACGAAAAGTCGGGGATGCCAAAATAAGATTTTGAGAAAGTCTCCCCACCCCAAACAACCCATTACATGGAATATTTTTCGAAAATTTTGATTTTCTCAAAAATGGCTCTAATGATTTTGATTAAAATTTCATATATTAAAAATATTTACCCGACAAATAAAGTGTATATTTTGAATTTTCTGGGAATAGCCTTTGAAGACCACTTTATTCTGGATGAATTTTACGGAATTTTGCAAAACTGCTAAACCGTAAGAGATGGACAAAAACTTATCCTCACAAAAAATGTTGAGCACGTTAAAACATATAATTTTTATACAAAATTTTTTCGTGCAGTTGATCGTTTTTGAGATATTGCTTATTATTGGTTTTAGTTTTAAAAAAACATACTTTTCTCATACAGGAATATGTCAACTCCTGCCCATACAAACAAAAGAACTTCAGTCACATAGAAATCAGCTTTTGACTGTCACTTTAACATATAGTACTGCCTTATTTCGCTTCTACTTACAAGGAAGCTAGTAATAAGACTATTCCTGCTAATTTTTTCTCGATTAGCATGAAGTAAATATAAGCATAAGCTTTTTAACAATAATTTGTTGCAGAGATGTAGAAAAAGTCATGTGAATGAAACACATCAGGTTTTTTACATTTTTGCTGCCTATTTTTGTCTCCCTATTTTGAGTGTTATACATGCCTAAACATCCGGGCTATAGTAACAAGGGTTGTCGGTGCCTATGAATTTTGGGAATAAAGAATCTGCAACAGTATTCTCGTAGTATTTTACAACAGTTTCATTTAGGGACATATGAAAATCGTGTTTCATGTGTGCATAAAACTGCACTTTCATATAGGAAATATTAAACCGTGATAATTCATAATATGTATGCGGTAGCTATGGAAAATTCTCTCGGTTTGTGTAATTGTTTTTGTTGTGAATAAATATAAATGCAATAAATTTGCATTGCAGGCGAGATATTTCCTATCACAAACATTTTTGTGTCAGAATATCAAGTCAGAACATTATAAAACTTCGACATAAGCACACAGCCACAAAAGTGCGGTCATGAATTCTAATTTTTGTCAATAATTATCCACTATTTTGTTCACTAAATACAAATAGGTAAAACAGTATTTAGTGCCAATGAGATTCAGTATAATTTATCCTCATTCCGTAAATGTGAAATTAATAATTGCCTCTAAGAATATTAATTTTAGTAGCTCAATATTTGAAACAAAAATCTGTTAACGAGCTGATTTCTCACCCGGAGGTCCGGGTTCGATTCCTTGCCAGAGCGTCGAATTTTTCATTAACCAGAATTATTCCCTCCCCTCCACAGAGTCTGGAAGTATACAAGTGAGAGTGAATGTGTGAGTGTTTAGTAATATAAATGTGAGAGTGAATGTGTGAGTGTTTAGTAATATAAATGTGAGAGTGAATGTTCGTGTGTTTAGTAATATAAATGTGAGAGTGAATGTGTGAGTGTTTAGTAATATATATGTGAGAGTGAATGTGTGAGTGTTTAGTAATATAAATGTGAGAGTGAATGTGTGAGTGTTTAGTAATATAAATGTGAGAGTGAATGTGTGAGTGTTTAGTAATATAAATGTGAGAGTGAATGTGTGAGTGTTTAGTAATATAAATGTGAGAGTGAATGTTCGTGTGTTTAGTAATATAAATGTGAGAGTGAATGTGTGAGTGTTTAGTAATATAAATGTGAGAGTGAATATGTGAGTGTTTAGTAATACAAATGTGAGAGTGAATGTGTGAGTGTTTAGTAATATAAATGTGAGAGTGAATGTGTGAGTGTTTAGAAATATAAATGTGAGAGTGAATGTGTGAGTGTTTAGTAATATAAATGTGAGAGTGAATGTGTGAGTGTTTAGTAATATAAATGTGAGAGTGAATGTTCGTGTGTTTAGTAATATAAATGTAAGGGTCAATGTGTGAGTGTTTAGTAATATAAATGTGAGAGTGAATGTTCGTGTGTTTAGTAATATAAATGTGAGAGTGAATGTTCGTGTGTTTAGTAATATAAATGTGAGAGTGAATGTGTGAGTGTTTAGTAATATAAATGTGAGAGTGAATGTTCGTGTGTTTAGTAATATAAATGTGAGAGTGAATGTTCGTGTGTTTAGTAATATAAATGTGAGAGTGAATGTTCGTGTGTTTAGTAATATAAATGTGAGAGTGAATGTTCGTGTGTTTAGTAATATAAAATTGATTAACCTAATGTTCTAAACCTATAGTAATACGAGTTTTTTCACAAGTCAAAAGCACCCCGATATGACCATTGAAGTTAAAGGGGGCTATACAAATGAAACTATTAAAAAATCTGATATGTTCCATTCACATGACTTTCTCTACATCTCTGCAACAAATTAATGTTAAAAAGCTTATGCTTCTATTTACTTCATGATAATTGAGAAAACTTAGCAGAAATAGTCTTATTACTTGCTTTTTTGTAAAAGCGAAATAAGGGAGTACCATAGATTAAGGTGATAGTCAAAAGGGTTGCTATGTGGCTGAATATCTTTTGTATATCCTCCACGAAAAAGATGTATATGACATAAATTGTTTGTTTTATCGTGATATACATTTTTATGCAGTAAGCTTTTGTCTATCTCTAACGGTTTACCAGTTATGCAAAATTCAATAAAAATCATCCAGGATAAAGAGGTCTACAGAGGCTATTCCCAGAAAATTAAAGATATACGTTTTATTTGGCATGCAAATATCTTGAATTTAAGGGATGTTAATCAAAATCGTTAGAGCCATTTTTGGAAAAATGGACATTTTTCGAAATGTTTCCATGTAAAGGATAGTTAGGGGTGATTTTTTTGAAAATCTTTGTATGGAAGATACCAAACCTTAAATGCCAAGTTTGGTATTTAACGGTCTTTTCGTTTTTGAGCTATGCTCTCCACACACACACATACACACAGACACACACACCCACACCCGCACCCACACACACGGACCTTTTTCCAAAAATACTTTTTCTGGATTCGGGGGACCCAAAATAAGTATTTCCAGTGAAATCTCTGTATCGAATTTTTAAGTGGAATACAATACATTCTGTATACACTATGTACATAATACGTAAAGAGAAATTAAATGTATGTATGTATATATATATATATTGTGCTACATTCACATAGCTTTCTTTTTATATTCAAAACAGAATATTCTTCCAAAGTTTATCCTTCTATCTACTTCATGCTAATTGAGATAAACGGTGCAGAAAATATATTACAATATATTCATAGAGAATAAGGGAATATACTAGACTAAAACGATTTCAAAGCTTTTAAACCGAGCGGTATGGTTCAGACGGTAACGTGTAAGGTCCGCATTTTTTTTTAAAAAAAAATACACTTCTGGAGTCTGGTCGGGACTCCGGCACTATATACCCTACTTTTATTTACCTAAGTGTTTTACTTTGTTTGCTGTATGATTACAGAATTTCTCTTTTCTTCTTTTTACACACACATATACACAAACATATAACACCCATGCTCAAGGCGGGACTCGAACCCACGATCCCCTGCGCTACGAAGCACCAAAGCAAGACGCCTTGGCGAGCGCGGCCAGGGGGACCGGCACATTCAGAAGTCCCGATTTCAAGTCCCGTGAGGCAACCAAATTGCCTGAGGGGGGGGGAGGTTCTCATGGTTTCTCTCGACGCCAAGGTAAATACCGGATTGAATATTAAATACCAGCCCTAAAGCTCCACTACGCTGCCACTCATATTTCAGGCAGCAAAGTAGTACGGTGGTACGGTACAGAGGCGAGCAAAAATTTTCCGAATGACGAGAGAGGCTCGGAGAGAAGAGATTTTTTTTTTTTTTTTTTTTTTTTTTAATCAGCTGGGTCTGACCCAGGCAATGTTGTCTCAAGAGACATTTACCTGCCCGTGTCGTGTTCTTACGTCGGGTGAGTAGTGGAAGTTGTGTTGAGGGAAGAAGAAACATACTTTGTTCTATAACAAATTTCCATCTAAACGAGAGAAATGAACATGTTTTCCTGCATGTTTAAACAATTGTGAACTGTCTGTGGGAAACGACATAAGTTCAAAAACTGAAAATACGAGGAAACAGAAATAAACAATGTTATGCTTTATTAAATAAAGATTTTGCACTTTTTTTATAGTTTATATAGTATTTTGACTGTCATATTACTCACTGTCAAGTGAAACTATGCTACTTTATTAATAAGCAAACCATAACATAAAGCAAAGTTTGAAAATGTGAAAAAGATATGTACCAGGGAGTTCTTCTTCAGGATAGATATAAGTAGCAAACGTTAGTCATTAGTAAGCTACAAGAATATCAAGTACGTAAAACCATTACATAGAACATAAGTGAATATTGAATTATAACATGAATAATGAATTTTCCCTAAGCCTTTAGTAATGGGCACAGTGTGACTTCTTGCATATGAGACAGAACCAATTTGGAATGTGTTGAAACATCCCTTGCAAAGATCTTCATAGACCTTATGATATTTGACATGCACGATTTCCAAAATGGATAGTAAGTCTTTCTTCTTATTTACAGTTATGTCTTGTTTTTTACTTAGTTGCATAAACTTGTCCAAATTTGGAAGATTCTCGAGCTTCGAACCTTTTCTGATCACGTGAACATTAGTCTAATCCTCAACGCCACCTAACGTTCTCTTGGCCTGTAGTATGTTGGGACTAGCAGACATGACTCTGATCCAAACTACTTTAGAGATCTGAAGCTTTGCAGTATTGATGACATATCAGCTTCAGCAGTAATATCACAGAAGCCTCCAGAATCCATGACAACTACTTTAAATAGCTTCTTTATTCTGACTGACCGTACTACTCCCTGCATCTCTTCAGGCTCCATGGCTTTAAGGTCTTCTTTCTCTTCTGAATCACACCAAAATCTCTATCGCAGGGCATATGCCTATGACCACTAATAAAAAAGCCATTTCAATTATGTCAAAATTTCCTTTTGAAACCAAACATTTAAGTGCCAAATCATCTGGTTTTTAGTTTGCCCTGCACAATTATCACACCAGACAACCAATGTTCTCTTCCTTGTGAATCCTGATAGCATTATTTTCATAAAGCACAAGGCAATTTTGTTCCCTCCCCTTGCAGCCAAACCCTCATGCCACATGCACAGAAAACTATCAGCAGTGTCTCCAACATGAACACAGAAATTGTAATTACCTACCTGTTTGAATAGTACACATTACTGTGGGTTAGAGTAGGAGTATATAGCACTTGCTCCATATCTATACACACAAAACACATTTCACCTCCAGGCAATTGCAACTGATTTAATTCTTCCTTCATCAGAGTAGAGCCTTTTCAGCTTTTCTGAGATGTACAGAAATCATGGTGATCGCGGCAGAAGATTTTAGCTGACAGTTAAGTTTGTTACAGGCACGGCAAGTATCCGTCCTAGGCTTATGAATGTCTTTCTTAAAAACACGCCGATAGAATGCATATGATATTTCATTTCCAGGGTGCTTCAATTTGACTGTCTGATAGATGTTAAATTAGGGCTGAAATATAAACCTGTACTTCTTTTCCTCCCATAGTAGATCTCTTATTTCATGTGCTGCTGGACAAGTAAACTATCCTTTTCAGTATATTTGGCTTCATGTGCATGTGAGGATGATATTTTCCCCCGTTCATCACTCTATGTAACAGAAATACATGTTTTAGGACCCCCTGAGTAAAAAAAAAGCATTTTCAGAAACAGATGTGTGTGTATGTGTGTTGCCCTCCGTGGTGTAATGATCACCATACTAACTTCATATACCCAAGGTCGCGGGTTCAAACCCGGCGGAGGACGATGGATTTTTTCGGGCGTAAAAATCCTTAGAATGGCTTCTTTTGGAAGGGAAGTAAAGCCGTTGGTCCCGTGTCGTAGATTTATGGCACGTAAAAGAACTTCAAGCCTGAGCAAAATTAAGCGGTCTTTCACGCCCAATATGGGACGCTGAGAACCACCGTAATTAAAGAGCGTCCATAAATAACACACCATTTTTTTTATTTGTTTGTGTGTGTGTGTCTGTGGACGCATAGCTCAGAAACGAAACGACGGTTAAATACCAAACAATTCGAAAATTTTGTTTTTCTTAAAAATTGCTCAAACGATTTTGATTAAAATACCACATGTTAAAGCCATTTGTATCACAAATAAACTGTATATATTGAATTTTCTGGGAATAGCTTCCAAAGACATGTTTGTTCTATAAGAATTTTGCTTAATTTGGCATAACTAGTAAACCGTAAGAGATAGACAAAAAGGTACTATGCAAAAAATGTAGATCTTGTTAAAATACATGTTATGTCATATACACTTTTTTCTCGGAGTTTACTGTTTTCGAGGTATTGCTTGCTATTAGTTTCAGTTGTGAAGTACTTATACTTTTCTTAGACGGGAGTGTCCTTTTTTTTTTTGTTTTTTTTTTTCAACTCCTGGCCAAGCAAAGAAATGATTTGCCATGGCAATCACATAACAACAGATTTTAAAACATTTGTCTGTCACTTTAGTCTCGTGTATTCCCTTAATTCTAGTCTACTTATAAGGAACTAAGTAACAAAATTCTGCTAATGTTTATCTCGATTAGCGTGGTGTCGAAAGAAGAATTATCTTTTGTAAGAAGTTTGTAGAGTAGCTAGAGAAAGTCTTGTGATTGTAACACCTAAGATTTTTTTAAATAAAATACAGTTCCGGATTCTTGTCAGCACGATGTATTTCTATTTTCTTTTTCGTCTCTCTATTTTCCATTTTTTCCATTTTCCCATTTCATTTGTTTTTCTATTTGATTAACGTTTATCTTTTTGCTTATAATAGACACACACATATACACATTTACAAACACAGAAACAACCACGCCCAAGAACATTGAAACCAAAAACAAGGAATATCGCGGGAATGGTTAGATCTACTAGTTATTATTATTACTATTATTATTATTACTATTATTTTATTTCCTATTTATGAAAGACTCCGTATATTTATAGAAACACAGAGTTTGCTACACATCTCAAATGATTATGCATCTTAAAGCGAATCACATGAATTACTGATATCAGCTCACTCTTTCCGCACACTTTTTTGAGCTGCGGTAACCAGGCCACCAGAGGAAAAAAATCAAAAAAAAAAAAAAAAAAAAATCGCTGTATTGTCTATTTTAAAACCACAGCCGTCTATGCATCAGTAGTGTACACTGCTTCTATTTGTTTATTTGGATTGTTCAACTGTTTGCTCTGTGGGCGGTACGATGGGTGATGGGAAAATATGTTTAATGCTACAAATGGAACACGAGTTTTTGTTGGTCCTAAACGTTAGTGATGTGCATGTTGGTGAATAACGCCTACGATCGGATGTTGTGAAGCGCTGAATAAGGCTACAGCGGTTTTATGCGCGAATGCATATTATTAAACTGGCCAACAAAAACAATTTTTGAATGTTTCCTGCACTTCATGAGTCATTTCATACTAATTTTGGGCCGAGAAAAACGCAAATGTCAATGAAAATTGTTTCTTAGCTCTAGTTACTGTGATATACACTAGGTGGAAGAAATGTCACCGGAAATACATGTTTTGAGACCACCTGAATCCAAAAAAAGCATTTTTAGAAAAATGTCCGTGTGTGTGTCTGCCTGTGTGTATGTGTGTGTGTGTCTGTGTGCAGATTAGCTCAAACTTGGTATTTAAGATCCATATCTTCCAAGGATGCGACACGAAGATTTTCAAGAAAATCCCCCCACCCCCAACTACCCTTCACATGAAAAATGTTTCGAAAATTTTGATTTTCCAAAAAATGGCTCTAACGATTTTGATTAAAATATCATATATTAAGGATATATACTTGACAAATAATACATATATCTTGAATTTTCTGAGAATAGCCTCTGAAGACTGCTTTATTCTGGATGAATTTTACGGAATTTTGTGTAACTGTTAAACCGTAAGAGATTGACAAAAACTTACCCACCAAAAATGTAGAGCACATTAAAACTCACAATTTATGCTATATATATTTTTTTTCGTGGATTTGATCGTTTTTTGAGATACTCATACGGGAATTTAACAATTGCTGTCCATACAAACAAAGGAACTTCAGTCACATAGCAACCATCTTTTGCTACCACTTTAACCTATGTTACTCCCTTATTTCGCTTCTACTTATAGGGAAGCAAGCAATAAGACTATTTTTGCTAATTTTTTCTCACATTGCATGAAGTAAATAGAAGCATAAACTTTTTAATAAAACTTTTAATTCTAAGAGTTCTAAATTGCTGGAATACCTCGCAGATGTTTTGGTCTGAAGAGGTGGCTTCTCGAGAACGTCGTCTTTTAGCTTACCTCTTGAAAGAGAGTTCTACACAAAGACCAACAGTAAACCATAGCACTATTTCATTCCAATGGACCTGATATCTTTGCTCCATAACAGAAATACCCTGATGGAATCTTTCTCCATGTTCATCACTGACGGTTCCACAACTAGGAGGGCAAATGTCTGGGTGGAGTGGAGAAAATGGATTTTAAAGGACATATCGCATCCAGGTTAGGTATTTTTGCAGGGGCACTGTCGCCAACAGAGTGTAATTAACATCTTTTGTTGCCTAAAATCCACGAACAACTTACCTTGATGGCTTCCCAAGCTTCCTTTTCTTTCCCCTCCGAAACTTGGTCAAATGCAGGATCCTTTACAAGTTCTCGAAATTGTGGCTCGATAAAAATATCTTCCTTACTTTTGTATCATTTGATTTCGGAAGTTTCTCTCTTATGTGCATGAGGGCCCATCCTTCTTGGTTTATACCTTTGAAACAATTTTCATAGGCACAGCAAAAGCCACTGATTGTTTTTTATTACTTTCTCTAGCCCCGTATGTACAATGTACATAGGGATAGAGAAGGTATTGCACTCCACCCAAAAATTCGATACTGTGATTTCACCGGAAATATATGTTTTAGGGTCCCCTTTATCTAAAAAACGCATTTTCGGAAAAAGGTCCGAGAGTGTGTGTGCGTGTGTCTGTGAACATGATAACTCAAAAACGAAAAGTCAGCAAAATACCAAACTGGGTATTTAAGTTTAGTATCTTCCAGGGATGCGACGCAAAGATTTTGAGAAAAATCCCCCTACCCCAAACTACCCTTTACATGGAACTTTTTTCGAAAATTTTTATTTTCTTAAAAATGGCTCTAACGATTTTGATTAAAATATCGTATATTAAAGATGTTTACCTGACAAATAAAATGTATATCTTCAATTTTCTGGGAATAGCCTCGAAAGCTTACTTTATTCTAGATGAAATTTACGGAATTTTGCATAGCTCCTAAACCCTAAGAGATAAAACTTACTTCACAAAAAATGTAGAGTACGTTAAAACACACAATTTATGTTATATACATTTTTTTCGTGGAGTTGATCGTTTTATAGATATTCATTGTTTTTGGTTTTTGCTATGAAAAACATACTTTTCTCATATAGGAATTTGCCAACCCTGTCCATGGAAACAAAGGAACTTCAGTCACATAGCAACCAGCTTTTGGCTATCACTTTTAACCGATGGAACTCCCTTATTTCCCCTCTCCTCACAAGCAAGCAAGTAATAAGACTATTTCTGCTATTTTTTTTCTAGACTAGCATGAAGCATAAGCTTTTTAACAATAATTTGTTGCAGGGATGTAGAGAAAGTTATGTGAATGGAACACATCAATTTTTTTTTCAGCCATTCTCGCAGCGTAACTGAACATGCGACTTATCCTGGTCCTCTACTTTAATACCGAAAAAATGCTGAGAGGCAGTCTTCACAAGACGCGTCAGATTGTGTTTCTGTGAGGAACATTTTATTTCACCATAAATGTAACAAAATTATTCACCATATTTACACATTTTCGTAGCATTTTTATGAATTTTACACCACAAAAATACTCTCAAACCAGAAAGTCTACATTAATTACAGCAGAAACTACATAAAACCCACAGTTACAGCAACAGTATCTATGTTTATGACTTACAAATAGCTTAAGAGCATTTGTGTTTTGTTAATGGACAGGTGTGCCAAATCCCTAAACAAAATTTCCCCCAAACTAAAGATGATGACATAAAAGTGAAATGTCACTTTATCTCCAAAGCAAGAGGTAATCTGTTAGTTTTATTGTGATTTCTTAATTCAGCAGATGGAAATACAGCCCGAAAAATGTTCATTGTTGGCCAGTGTTACTAAACGTGCAGGCACATACAGGCATTTTAACCCAGTTTTTGAATCTGAAGTGAGGTCACTCTCACAGAATCATTAAGTTCGGCTTCATAGTTACAGCTTAAGCTTCGAATCGGGCGGAAGCTTAAGCTACAGTGGAATTCAAGAGATAATCTAACTCGTAAGTGCCTTAACTTACAGTTGTATTAAACTGCCGTTTAAGCTAAGCGGTCACCATGTTGTTATCTGATGAAAATACATTAAATATTAATAAGTGCATTATTTTAACCCATATATACAATAACAATTCTTTCTCTTACCATTCTCTACCAGACAAACTATTATTACCCAAGATTATTCTTTTATCTACAGCATGCTGATTGAGAAAAACATTACCGGAAATTGTTTTATCTAAGCTTCGTATATTGGACTACAACAATAGTCAAATCTTTTAAAAGCTGATCGCTATGTGAAACAATTGAAGTTCAGCTTTCTTTGCTTGGCCAGAAGAAAAACAAAAGAGATCTGAAACGATAGCTGACCACGTTTGAGAATTTTAAGAGTTTTAAAACTGAGACCAATAACAAGGAATATTTAGAAAATGGTTAACTATAAAGAAATATCTGATGTGTACCATTCACATGACTTTCTCTATATCCCTGCAACAAATTATTCTTAAAAAGCTTATACTTCTATTTACTTTATGATAATCAGAAAAAAATTAGCATCCTTGTAAGTAGAAGCGAAATAAGGGACAACCATAGGTTAAAGTGATAGTCAAAAGCTGGTTGCTATACCAATGAAGATAGTATTTGACAAGTTCCTGTGTGAGAAATGTATACGTTTTTCATAGCAGAAACCAAAAATAAGGAATGTCTCAAAAACGACGAACTCCACGTAAAAAATGTGTATAACATAAATTGTGTGTTTTAATGTCCTCTACATTTGTTGTGTAGTAAGTTTTTGTCCATCTCTTACGGTTTAGCAGTTATTCAAAATTCCGTAAAATTCATCCAAAATAAACTACTACAGGCTATTCCCAGAAAATTCAAGATATAAATTTTATTTGTCAGGTAAATATATTTAATATACCAAATTTTAATCAAAATCGTTCGAGCCATTTTGGAGAAAATCAAAATTTTCGAAAAAAGTTCCATGTAAAGGGTAGTTGGTGGTGGGGGATATTTTTCTCAAAATCTTGGTGTCGCATCCCTGGAAGATAGTAAACTTAAATACTAAGTTTGGTATTTTACCGACTTTTCGTTTTTGAGTTATCGTGTTCACACACACACACACACACACACACACGGACCTTTTTGTGAAAATGCTTTTTTTGGATATTGGGGACCCTAAAACATATATTTCCGGTGAAATCTCGGTATCGAATTTTTGGGTGGAGTGCAATACTTTCTCTATACACTATGTACATAGTGTGTATAGAGAAAGTAAAAACATGTATAGGAGATGCTTGTTTTAACGAGTAGGTTTTATACTCTTACGGTTGCTATTATACGAGTGTATTGTCATCTAGAATGAAGAGGTCTTCAGAGGTTATTCCCGTAATATCTAAGATGTACGTTTCGTTTGTCATGAAAATAGCTTAAACACTCATATCACTTTTATTAAATCTGGACATGTATTACCAACACGTACTTCACTTGGTCTTGGTGTAGATGGAGTACCCTGGATGAGCGTTTCCACAACTTTCGTTGTCATCCTCTTGCAGGTCATCCTTCAGAGTTAGATATTTGGGAAAAATTTTTCATCCATAGTAATTGTAGTAATGTGGTTAATTTCGAAATACCACCAGCAGATGTCATTTTAAAATTTGTACAAAAAAAAAAAAAAAATAGAAAGTCAAGCTGTAGACTCTAAACCAGCAAACAGTTCCGAGATTTCCCACCAGAGGTCACCAAGGACTAGAAAGAAGAAGGCGTCCTAATTCTACCACCAGAAGCCACTACTGTCGGTCAGACGCCTGTATTAGATGTCGGTGTTGTCAAACTTCCTCAGACATCTGCAAACCTGCAAGAGGATGACAACGAAAGTTGTGGAAATGCGCGTCCAGGGTACTCCATCTACACCATGACCAAGTGAAGCACTCGTTGGTAATAGATGTCCAAATTTTAATAAAATTGATAAAAAAGCCATTACATACATTGATTCTAACATTTTAAAACTCACATCATATTTAAATAAACAGCGTTATAGCAACTGTTGAAAAATTATATGTTCCATCTAATGCGTAGTTGGAGTGGGAAAACTTTCCTGAAAATCTTCGCGTCATATCCTCGGAAGGCAGTGAACTTAAAACCAAATTGGTACTTAACCAACTTTTCGTTTTATAGTTATGCTGTTTACAGATACAGACGCACATATACGCCCACACATTGTCAGTTTTCTGAAAATGAACCTTTTGGATTCACTGTCCAAAAACATGCATTTCCGGTCACATCTCGAGTTTAATTTTTAGGTGGAAAACAAAACTTTCTCTATGTACTATTTCATTTAAATGCGTGCTAGAGAAACAAAACGTTTAATTTGTTTTCTATCAATGCAGTCAATTTTCAGGATCATTTCAGTGCTGCCAATGTTCCTTGGTTTATGTGCCAGTGACTCTATCGACAAGGGTCTGTTGCTTTTAAGTTAAAAAAAAACAAATAAAACAATCGTTCTGTTCCGTGTTTGTATCCTTTATCGATTCGATACGGTAATTTGTCAATTCATGTCCATACAATCAAAGGTACAGCAATCATATAGCGATTTGACTATCGATTTAGCCTATGGTACTCTCTTATTTCCCTTTTACATACAAGGACGTATGTAATAAGACCATTTCTGCTAACTTTTTCTCGATTAGCATGAAGTAAATACCCATAGAAGAATGTGTTTGTAACAATAATTTGTTGCAGACATATAGAAAAAACCATGTGAATGGATCACATCATATTTTTATAACCTATTTATTCATAAAATATTGAGTGAATTTTCGTATATATTGTGGTTAGGTTATCCCATTTGAAATGTGAGGCGCGAATGGAAGATTTCCGCATGATAATTTATGGATCTGGAAGCCCGTGCCAACTTCTTTCCTTACGACTGCATCGTGAAAAATCTTCCACGCCTGCGTAACGTTAATGCTACGGTTTCTTCGTGAATATAACTTAACTTGATATCCGATTGCCAACTGCTCTTAATTCGTTGTGACCTGATATCATTGCGCATTGTTCTTCGTTTGTCACGATAAAGGAATCCACCTGCTTGTGAAATGAACAATCGACTGCTTCCGTGGTCGAATGGTCAGTGAGCAGACTTTCACCCGGAGGTCCCGGGTTTGCTTCCCGGCTGGGGCGGGGAATTTTTCTTTAGCCAGAATTTTTCTCTATCCCCCACAGAGTCTGGAAGTATGTGTGAATGATTTAAACCACATGTAAAAGAACTTTCAGACAAAGTGCTGTTTCAAGTGCAAAGCCTCCGGTTTGACCTTAAATGTTAAAGGGGGCTATATAAACGAAAAAAAAAAAAACGAATAATCGTGTTTGCGGAAGAGATATTATCTCAGACTGAACATTAATTCCATATGCTATTATGCATTTCTTTATTTAAATTTCTTATTAGAAATTTCACAGATAATAGTTGTCCTTTTTATCACTTTCTCTACACGTACTATGTACATAATGTTTAGAGAATGTATTGTATTCCACACAAAAATTCGATGCCGATATTTCACCGGCAATATGTTTTGAGCTCAATTGAGTCTGAAAAACTCACGAGAGTGTGTCTGTCTGTGGAAAGTATATCTCAAAAAGTAAAACACCGTTAAATACCAAACTTGGTATTTAAGTTAAGGATGCGATACAAAGATTTTAAAGAAAATCTCCCCAGTCCAAAACTATTCCTTATATGGAATATTTTTTCAAAAGTTTTTTTTTCTTCAAAAATGGCTCTTATAAAGATTTTGATATTCTGAATTTTCTGGGAATAGCTTCTGAAGACCTGTTCATTGTGGATGAGTTTTGCTGAATTTTGTATAACTGCTAAACCGTAAGAGATGGACAAAACCTTAACACACAAAAAATGTAGAGCACATTAAAACACACAATTTATGTCATGCATATATTTTTTTTCGTGGAGTGGATCGTTTTCGACATATTCCTTGTTTTTGGTTTCAGCTTTGAAGAAATGATACTTTCTCATACAAATTCCTGTCCATACAAACAAAGGAACTTTAGTCACATAGCAACCAGGTTATGGTTATCAGTTTAGCCTACAGTACTCCCTTACTTCCCCTCTACTTACAAGGAAGCAAGTAATAAGACCATTTCTGCTATTTTTTTCTCGATTAAAATGAAGTAAATAGAAGCATAAGCTTTTTAACAATAATTTGTTGCAGAGATGTAGAGAAAATCATGTGAATGGAACGCATCAGATTTTTGTTGTAGAGTTGGTTGTTTTCAAGATATTCCTTGTTATTGGTTTCAATCAACCACGTAACTTTTCTCAAACGGATTACTTTTCCTTTATCTCACTTTTGTTTATTACTGTTCTTGCAAAGTGAACTGAATTTCAATTGCTCACAAGGCAATCAGATTTAAAAGGAAATGACTACCGCTTTAGCCATATTTCCTTTGTGCTTACAAGGAAACAAGTAGTAAGGACATTTCTGCTACTGCTTACCTCGATTATCAAGGCATAGATAAAATAATCTCTTTTGTAAACATAGTATGTTCATAGAACGTGTAGAGAAAGTCATGTGAATAGAACATATCAGATTGTTTAGTCTGACTGAAGTTTTTCCGCTTACATCTGTAACATTATAAATATCCTCAGTTTTGCAGTTGGAGAAAAAAACGGAGAAATATTTCTTGAATAGCTCTTCTCAATAGAAAAGCCTGTAAATGAAAAATGTTAAAAGCAAAATCCGCATTACATAAGAATTGCATTCAAATTTTGCTGTAGCGATTTCTCAGTTCTCCTGATAAGCATGCATAACGTCTCTAAATGGTGCAAAACTTCAAAAACCCTTTTTCTGGGTGATGGAAGTATTTCTCTTCTAAAGGCAAAATCGACTGAGATCACAACATTCATATAGAGATGTCAAAACCAGTAAGTTCATTGAAGAGAAAATGTGGCGTGTTATGAATAGCACTTACCTCTGTGGCTCAAAATGGGAAATCTTCCTATACCTATGCGTTTTCAGAAGGAATCTGATAAGAAACTGAAAGATAAATGTGCAGCCTCTGACCAAGAATATTATGTAGGTTTGGATAGAACTGCTATTTTAAGTACTTCTGGCTTAATTTTATAACTTATTTACACTTATTATAACACGCCTTAGATTTAAAAAGAACATATTTTACAACGACCATTTCGATCATGACAAGTGATTGTGGGAAGTGGCCAATCAATCAATCGGAACTCATTATCTCTGCATTTTAATCGATTTTAGTTTCTCTATATGTACTATGTACATAGTGTATAGAGAAGGTATTGTATTGCACCCAAAAATTCGATATTGAGATTTCACCGGAAATATATGTTTTGAGACCCCCAGAATCCATAAAGAGCATTTCTAGAAAAAATGTCCGCGTGTGTCGGTGGGCAGCATAGCTCAAAAACGAAAAGATCGTTAAATACCAATCTTGTTGTTTAAGTTTGGTATTGTCCAAAGATGCGACACGAGGATTTTAAAAAAAATCCCCTCACCCCAAACTACCCTTTACAAAAAAAATTGAAAATTTTGATTTTCTTAAAAATGACTCAAACGATTTCGCTTGAAATATCTTATATTAAAGATGTTTAACTAACAAATAAAATGTATATCTTGCATTTTCGGGAATAGCCTCTGAAGACTCCTTTATTCTGGATGAATTTTACGGAATTTTGCATAACTGCTATACCGTAAGAGATGGACGAAAACTTAAAACATACAACATGTAGAGCACGTTAAAACACGCAATTTATGTTATATAATTTTTTTTCGTGGAGTTGATCGTTTTTGAGATATTCCTTCTTTTTGGCTTCAGCTTTGAAAAACATACCTTTCTCATAGAGGAATTTGTCAACTTCTGTCCATACAAACAGAGGAACTTCAGTCACATAGCAACTAGCTTTTGACTATCACATTAACCTATAGTACTCCCTTATTTCTCTTCTAATAACAAAGAAGCAAGTAGTAAGACTATTTCTGCTAATTTCTTCTCCATTGGATGAAGTAAATAGAATAATTTGTTGTAGAGATGTAGAGAAAGTCATGTGAATGGATCACATCAGATTTTTTACTTTCTCTACACGTACTATATACATAGTGTATAGTGAAGGTATTGCATTCCACCCAAAAATTCGATACCGAGATTTCACCGTAAATACATATTTTGGATCTCCCTGAATTAAAAAAAAAATATTCACAAAAAGGTCCATGTGTATGTGTGTGTCTGTGTGTCTATGGACAGCAGAGCTCAAAACGAAAAGACTGTTAAATACCAAAACTAGTATTTAAGTTTGGTGTCTTCCAAGGATGCGACACGAAGATTTTCAAGAAAATCTCCCCCACCCCCAACTATCGTTTACATGGATCTTTTTTCGAAAATTTTGATTTTCTCAAAAAGGCTCTGACGATTTTGATTTAAACGTCAAATATTTAAGCTATTTACGTGACAAATAACATTTATATCTTGAATTTTCTGGGCATAGCGTCTGAAGACTGCTTTATTCTGGATGAATTTTACGGAATTTTGCTTAACTGCTAAACCGTAAGAGATGGACAAAAACTTAACACGCAAATAATGTAGAGCACATTAAAACACACAATTTATGTCATATACATTTTTTCGTGGAGTTGATCGTTTTTGATATATTCCTTGTTTTTGGTTTCAGCTTTGAAAAACTTATACCTTTCGTATACAGGAATTTGTCAACTACTGTCCATAAAAACAAAGCAATTTCAGTGACATAGCAACCAGCTTTTGATTATCAGTTTAGCCTATAGTACTCGCTTATTTCCCTTCTACTTACAAGGAAGCAAGTAATAACTATTATTTCTGCTGTTTTTTTTTTTCTCGATTAAGATGCAGTAAATAGAAGTATAAGCGTTTTAACAATAAGTTGTTGCAGACATGTAGAGAAAGTCATGTGAATGGAACACTTAAGATTTTTTATCACACCCATGTGCAATTGTTTTTCTAAATTTATCGCACCCACGTGCATTTGTTTTTTCTCTGAATATAAGTGTGCAGTGATATATCCGTACATAATGGCGGAAGTTCCAATAGACATATTCATTGCAATCATGCTTTACTATACGAAAATAATAGAATGCAGCAATACAAATATATCTGTGTTTATTTTACGCCACTATAATATAATGCAGCAATACAAAGAGATCTGAAAATTATGACATGGACATCAAGTTGCAGTGATTTTGTTGCAAATATACGTCATGACAAATATGATTTTAGGAATATTATTCTTCGTGTTTATACAGGCTAATTATTGTTATTTAATTCACGAAATATTCTTATTAAATACAACTCGAGCTACAACGTTTCTCTAGATAAAAGTTGGGGCCTCGTTATATTACTTATAATAAAGGGAGAAAAGATTAAAGTGCGAATCGTGTATGAATTTCAATTCGAATGAGCTTATTTTCAAATCACCATTTAAGCCATTGCTTTAACGATTTATTCATCATTTTGACTGTCATTAGCAGAAGCAAGAAAATGAACTAATGCTCTACACTAAAGACTATAATACTCCAGATAACATTTTCCTTTCATCTCCTAAATAAACGTAAATGAATATCTGGCAACAAAAGCAAAATATTTATACCATTCCTCAGAGTACAGACATTTATTGCCAACTTAGAAACAGAGTAAAATTACATATTACATATGAGGTGAGTAGAGCGAAACCTCCCATTTCGTCGCTATTCGTGAATTCAAAAGTACCAGCAGGTTCGATCCTCACCTCTCGGGTGATTATTTTCTGGAACGAAATATTAACAAACGTCTCTATTCTCGAGATTTTCTGTTGATATCAAGAATGGAGAATCAGGATCAAGACCCACTTCTAAACAGCCAGTTAATAGGGACTGGAAACATTGTATAATGCTGGAAACAAACAAAATGGCAACACCATAGGTGTAATGGTTGCTTCTCGTTCAAGCAATCAACAGCAGTACTGTGCTGTGTTTAATATATCAATATTTGATTTGTTCGCTGCCCTCCGCTATCTTTATAATGTATTTTCTGACTATTAACACAATTTGTATACTATTGAATGTTTTTCCATGGTATATAATATATTAAATTCATTTGCTTTCAACACTTTTGAGTTCTATTCTCCCGAATCATTGTTCTTGTGTCGTATTATTGCATACTTAACTAAATAGGAATAAATGCCGAGTTCACTCAACATTTATAAAGGAATTATTTTCGTTTTTGTGTTTTTAACATTTTAACTTCCTTCTTATCTAGAAGATCTTCCAACATGAAGAAGATGTTTCCTTATTTCCATTGTAAGATAATATAAACAATGACAATACTTTAACTCGCTAATAGTATTCGAGAATTATAGACAGATGTCTTTGAATGTGGTTGATTAAAGGAAAATATTGATCTTGGGAGGAATGTTTGCCAAATGACGTTGGCGTATTTCCAATTGCAGCATTTGTAATTTATATTTAGTGTAAAATTTCAATCGTAATGAAGCGTTCGTAAGACGGCAGCAAATATTACATCACTATTCGAAGTAAAACTAGAATGTAATTTGCTGCTCAATGGGTGGAGTTGCATCAGAAAAAGACTCATTAATGTCAATTTATATTTCGCACAATTCAAGTAAATAAAGGTTTTCCATAAATAAAAAAGGCAGGCGTTAAAGGGTTTGGGTCCACCTTTTGACTTTTCTGATATTTGTCAGAAATACCTGCTGCTGATTAAACATACGTTTAAAATAAATCATCCAACACTAGAAGCGTTTTAGTTCAGGTTCATTACTTAATCGAAAAACAACAACACACTTTCTACAGGTGTATTGAAGTTAAATTCCCGTTAATTTACGATAACTGCTGAAATATTCGTTTCCAAAAATGCGAGGTAAACGGATGGCTGCTATGCCCTCTTGTACACAAAGGGAAGGGAAGCATAATGGCACATTTCATTCTCATACCACCTATGCAGGATAACCTGAAAATCAGGAGAATCATTGCAAGGGAAAACAACGTGGGCATTTACGTTTGTGAAATATAGTATACAATCTGACAAGAAAGTACCGGGAATTGATCATTTAAAAATCATGTTTAAAAGGGGATTCAAAATTATTGTTGTCGCTAAGTTTGTACAACTTTCCTCTATACTCAGGCGGAGTTTGATCGTCATTTGTAATCTAGTTTGTTGACAATACACCATTTTGTTAGTTCATCTCAAAGGTGATTTGCGATTTTACGATGGATACAAATATTGATCAAAGAATCTGTCTCAAATTTTGCATTGCAAATGGTATTTCGTGTGCCGAAACGCTGAAAATGTTACAGAGGGCTTACGGTGAATCGACTTTATTACCTCGCTCTGGTCGGCCATCAACGGTTTCAACTGAACTGAACATCGCTAAAGTGAAGAAAATGGTGTCTGAAAATCGTCATTTAAATCTGAGAGAGATTGCCGCTGAACTTTCTGTGTCTCACGAATCGATTCGTACCATTTTAAACGATTGTTTGGGCGTGGCGCGCGTTGCAGCTCTGTTAGTTCCGAAAGACTTGAATTTTCTACAAAAACTCAATCGCGTAAGGATTGCTAGAACGAGCCAGTTCCGACCCCACATTCATGAAACGCATTGTAACTGGTGATGAGACGTGGGTTTACGAGTTTGACACTCAAACCAGTCAACAAGCTTCCGAACGGCGCCCTTCAACTGAACCGAAACCTAAAAGGGCACGTCAAACTCGATCAAAACAGAAGGTCAATTTGACAGTTTTTTTCGATTATCGCGGTGTCGTGCACTCAGAGTTCTTGCCAGAAGGTCAGATGGTAAATAAAGGCTATTGTCTGAGCGTTATGTTGCGTTTGAGAGAATAAATACGGCGAAAAAGGCCAGATTTGTGGAACGATTGCTCATGGATTCTGCACCATGATAACTTACCAGTTCACATTGTGAACGAATTTCTGGCCAAAAACTCAACAAATTTCATCGAACAACCACCGTATTCACCTGATCTGGTTCCTGTTGATTTCTTTCTTTTTCCAAAACTCAAGTTACCACTTCATTTTCAGTCCATAGAGGACAAAATCCGCGGCGAAAATTCACATCGAATCCTAAAAGTATCTACAAAAAATGTTTTGATGATTGGATTATTCGTTGGCATAAATGTATAATTTCAGAAGGGGCCTACTTTGAAGGCGATAAAATAAAATTGGATGAATAATTCTTTTTTGTGTTTTATTGACCAATTCCCGGAATTTTCTGACACAGTAGTGTAGTACGTGTAGAGAAAGGAGAAAGAAAATTTCACATCTTGTATGTTGCAATTTGGTGCTGTGTGATATATTTTATTCTAATCATAATATTGACTTGCAAAGTACATTTTACGTTTGGAAATTCTATTTTAGTTAACTCTCAATTTCATTTTGATTATGTCATTATTCATTGATTCTGTCCTAATTTTAACACGAAATGAATGTGAATTTATGTAAAGTATTCAATACAAAATATCACATCATAAATATTAATACAATTTTTACTTTCAATACACGTACTATACATATAATAGACATAGAGGGTATGGTATTCCACCTAAAAATTCGATATCAAGATTTCTCCGTAAATATGCTTTGAAGTCCTCTGAATTAAAAAAAATATTCTTAGAAAATGGTCCGTGTTTGTGTGTATGTGTGTGTTTGTTAGCATAGCTAAAAAACGAAAATACCATCAAATACCAAATTTGTATTTAAATTAAGTATCTTCAAAGTGTGCGACATGAAGATTTTCAAGAAAATCCCCCTAACTACCTTTAAAAGGAAAATTGTTGAAAATTTTGTTTTTCTCAAAAATGATCATAACGATTTTGATTAAAATATCGTATATTTAAGATGTTCAAATGCCAAATTGTATATCTTGAGGTTTCTTGTCATACCTCTGAAGACTTCTTCATTTTAGATGACTTTTGCATAACTGGTAAACTGTAAGAGATGCAAAAATGTAGATCCCGTTAAAATACATAATATATGTCATATACATTTTTTGAAAAGTTAACCGTTTCCGAGATATTCCTTGTTATTGGTTACAGTTTTAAGCTCCTTCAACTTTTCTTAAACGGGAGGATATCTTTCACTTCATCTTGCTGTTGTATTATTTCTGGCCATACAATACGAAACAAATTTCAATAGTTTCACACAGCGACCGGCTTTTCAAAATATTTGACTATCATTTTAGCGTAATAATCCTTCTGCTTAGAAGGTACTAATATAACCATTTTTGCTAATGTTTATCTTGATTACCACAATGTAGAGAAAAGGATATACTTCTGTGCAATAGTTTAAAGAAAAATCTTATGTGTTGCACTCACATGACTTTCTCTAGCTGTTCTACAAACTTCTTACATAAGATAATTCTTCTTTCTGCACCTTGCTAATCGAGGTACTCATTAGCACAATGTTCTTATTACTTAGTCCGCATAAGTAGGAAGAAAATAAGGGAATACACTAGGCTAAACCAATAGTCAAATGTTTTAAAAGCTGTCGTTACGCGATTGTCATTACAAATCGCTTCTTTGCTTGGCCTGGTATAGAACAAAAGAAAAGTATAAGTACTCCACAACTGAAACTAATAACAATGAGTACCTCGAAAATGGTAAGCTCCACGAGAAAAATGCATATGACATAACTTGTGTATTTTAAAAAAGTCCTACATTTTTGTATAGTAAGTTTTTGTCTATCTGTTACGGTTTACTAGTTATGCCAAATTAAGAAAAATTCATCCAGAATAAACAGGCCTTCAGAAGCTATTCCCAGAAAACTTAAGATATCAATTTTATTTGTCAGGTAAATATCTTTAATATACGATATTTTAATCAAAATCGTTAGAGCCATTTTTAAGAAAGATCAAGATTTTCGAAAAAGTTCCACGTAAAGGGTAGTTTGGGGTGCGGGATTTTTCTCAAAATCTTCCTGTCGCATCCCTGGAAGATACTAAACTTAAATACCAGGTTTGGTATTTTAGCTACTATTCGTTTTTGAGTTATCGTGTTCACAGACACACGGAGACACGGACACACACACACACACACACACACACGGACCTTTTTCTGAAAATGCGTTTAAAGGATACAGGGGCTCCTAAAACATGTATTGAAATCTCGGTATCGAATTTTTGGGTGGAATACAATACTTCTCTATCCCTATGTACATTGTGCATACGGGGCTAGAGAAAGTAAAAAGTCAATTGAATGGAACTCATACGATTTTTAAAATAACTATCAACACAAAATCTTGCCTACGCTTATAATAACATAGTCTGTGTCAAAGGAGCCAGTTGGAAAATGATTGAGCTAGCGTAGCCGGCATTAGTAGTTCCTACATGAGACGCTGTGCAGCACCACGAAAACTAAACAGCTGTCTTCCACACCTCCTCTGCACTAATAGTCATATTTTAATTAGCCAAATACATAAGTAAGGTTTAAGGATCTTATTAACCAATTCAAATACAATTAATAATATAGCTTGCTTTAGTTAAAATATAGTAAGTTCGCGATATACAAATGACAAGGGATAGAGTCTTGAAGGCTAGAATCCAATTGAGAGTATTCATTGCCAAAAAGCAGATTAGAAACGCGGATCTTTGGTTTCATCTCACTGAGCTACTATGGCAACAAATCAGAATGCGAGTAGAGTCCCCAACTCTCATTTTTACTTTTTCCACACTTATTATGTACATAGTGTATAGAGAAGGTATTTCACTCCACCAACAAATTCGATACCGAGATTTCACCGGAATAATGTGTTTTAGGGTCCCCTGTATCCAAAACAGCATTTTAACAAAGATGTCCGTGTGTGTATGTGTGTGTCCGTGTGTGTGTATGTGTGTGTGTCCGTGTGACTGTGAACACGATAACTCAAAAAAGAAAAGTCGGTAAAATACTAAACTTGGTATTTAAGTTTAGTATCTTCCAGGGATGCGACACGAAGATTTTGAGAAAAATCCCCCCACCCCAACTACCCTTTACATGGACATTTTTTCGAAATTTTTGATTTTCTCAAAAATGGCTCTAACGATTTTGTTTAAATTTCGTATATTAAAGATATTTACCTGACAAATAAAATGTATATCTTGAATTTTCTGGGAAAAGCCTCTGAAGAGTGCTTTATTCTGGATGAATTTGACGGAATTTTGAATAACTGCTAAACCGTAAGAGATCGACAAAAACTTACTACACAATATATATTTATTTTCGTAGAGTTCATCGTTTTTGAGACATTCCTTGTTTTTGGTTTCTGCTTTGAAAAGCTTATAGTTTTCTCATACAAGAATTTGTCAACTGCTGTTCATACAAACAAAGGAACTTCAGTGACATAGCTACCAGCTTTTGACTACAAGGAAGCCAGTAATAAGACTATTTCTGCTAATTTTGTCTGATTAACATGAATAGAAGAATAATTTGTTGCGGAGATGTAGAGAAAGTTATGTGAATGGTACACATCAGATTTTTACTTTCTCCACACTTAGTATGTATATAGTGTATAGAGAAGGTATTGCACTCCACCCAAAAATGTGTGTTTTAGGGTCCCCCTGTATCAAAAAAAATTTTCACAAAAAGGTCCATGTGTGTGTGCGTGTGTGTGTCCGTGTGACTGTAAACGCGATAACTCAAAAACTTAAAGTCGGTAAAATACCAAACTTGGTATTTAAGATTAGTATCTTCCAGGGATGCGACATGAAGATTTTGAGAAAAATTCCCCCACCCCAAACTACCGTTTACATAGATCTTTTTTCGAAAATTTTGATTTTATTAAAAATGGTGTAATGATTTTGATTAAAATATCCTCTATTAAAGATATTTAGCTGACAAATAAAATGTATATCTTGAATTTTCTGGAAATAGCCTCTGAGGACTACTTTATTCTGGAAGAATTTTACGAAATTTTGCTAAACTATAAGATATGGACAAAAACTTACAACACAAAAAATATAGAGCACGTTAAAACAAACAATTTAAGTTTTATACACTTTTTTCGTGGAGTTTATCGTTTTTGAGATATTTCTTGTTTTTGGTTTCAGGTGTAAAAAAAGACACTTTTCTCATACAGGAATTTGTCAACTCCTGTCCATACAAACAAAGGAATTTAGTCACATAGCAACCGGCTTTTGACTGCCACTTTAACCTATGGTACTCCATTATTTCGCTTCTACTTACAAGGAAGCAAGTAATGAGTATTTAAGTTTAGTATCTTCCAAGGATGGACAGGAAGATTTTCAAGAAAATCCCCCAACCCCTAACTACTCTTTAAATGGAAAATTTTTCGAAAATTTTGATTTTCTTAAAATGGTTCTAACGATTTTGCTTAAAATACCACATATTAAATGGATTTCTATCTCAAATAAAATGTATATCTTGAAATAGCTTTCAAAGATCTGTTTATTCTGGATGAATTTTGTTTAATTTGGTATAACTAGTAAACCGTAAGAGATAGACAAAAACTTACTAAACAAAAAATGTAGATCTTGTTAAAATAAACAAGTTATGTAATATACATTTTTTCGTGTAGCTTGCCGTTTTCGAGGTATTCCTTGTTATTGGTTTCAGTTGTGAAGTACACGCTTTTCTCAGACGGCAGTGTCAATTTTTCTTTTGTTCTACTCCTGGCCAAGCATAGAAGCGATTTACCATCACGATCGCATAACGACAGCTTTTAAAAATTTGACCATCACTTTAGCCTAGTGCATTCCTTCAGTTCCAGTCTATTTACAAGGAACTAAGTAATACAATTCTGCTAATGTTTATCTCGATTAGTGTGGTGTAGAAAGAGGAATTATATTTTGTGAGAAGTTTATTTGAAGAGTCGGTAGAGAAAGCTATGTGAGTGTAACGCATTAGATTTTTCTCATTCACCGTGCTCTAAAGATGCCGGTAAAGTACTCTAAACTTAGAACGGAAACATTTTCTTTCCAATTTTCCTTTCCTAATTATCATTTAATTTCATGTATCAGTGTCTACCGCCTATATTGCCGTAAGCGCTTATTCAACCGCTGGAGAGCTACAAGATTTCTTGATGCTAGAATTCAGTTCCAACGTTGCAAAAAACATTGTTTTTTTAATATCCTCCATGGTTTCATAGGTCAACCCCGCATGTCTTTCTTTATAGCATCAAAATATACCTACATACAACCAATAAATTCCTGTAGGCGGATCTCAGAAGAGCTTTTTTTTTGTTACCCGTTGATCTGCCTTAAATCTCATTCCATTCTTTCCATGTTCCTTTGGTTAGAGGCATTCCATGGAAGGCCGCTGCGAGATTCATCTTCGACGTATGTTTCTCCATTATTAAAGTATCCTATCCACGGTCCTTTAATAACGGGTATTTATTACTTTCTCTACACGTACACGTACTACGTACATAGTGTATAGAGAAAGTATTGTACTGCATCCAAAAATTCGATAGCGAAATTTCACCGGAAGTATATTTTTTGAGACCCCCTGAATCCATAAAAAGCATTTTTAGAAAAATGTCTGTGTGTGTCTGTCTGTCTATGTGTGTGTGTCTGTCTATGTGTGTGTGTCTGGGCAGAATAGCTCAAAACGAAAAGACAGCTGAAAACCAAACTTGGTATTTAAGTTTGGTATCTTCCAAGATTGCGACACAAATATTTTCAAGAAAATCCCCCCACCCCAAACTACTCTTTACACGGGAAAAATATAGAAAATTCCAATTTTATTAAAAATGGCTTTAACGATTTTGATTAAAATCTCTTATATATAAGATATTTACTTGTCAAATAAAATGTAACCTTGTATTTTCTGGGACTAGCCTCAAAGACCTCCTTATTCTAGGTGACTTTTATTGAATTTGGCATAACTTGTAAACCGTAAAAGATAGACAAAAACTTAGAACACAAAAAATGTAGATCGCGATAAAACGATATTATTTATACATTTTATTTTCATGGAGTTGATCGTTTTTGAGATATTCCTTGTTATTGCTTCAGCTTCAAAATACGTCTACTTTTCTTATACGGGAACTTTTCATCTCGTGTCAATACAAACAAACTTCAATCACATAGCAACCAGCTTTGGACTATCACTTTAACCTATGGTACTCCCTTATTTCGCTTCTACTTACAAGGAAGCAAGTGATAAGACTATTTCTGCTATTTTTTTCCAATTAGCATGAAGTAAATAGAAGCATTAGCTTTTTAACAATAATTTGTTGTAGAGACAGTCATATGAATGGAACACATCAGATTTTTTTTTCTGCGTATCATCATGCTAATAATAGATACGGATATTACTCTGTGTGTGTGTGTGTGTGTGTGTGTGTGTGTGTATATATATGTATTTACCAATTTGGTGTACTTTTAATACCAATTAACTGAAGCTATAAATGGGTAGGCGTCTGCTTATTATTATACATTTTCAGTTTTAAACCCTATTTCCTTCAAGCCTTTATCAACACTTTCACACACTCAAAATGTTTACGCGATGCAATTTTTCATTAATTTGCTTCAAACCTTTTTATTTTGACTCTCGAAAGCACATTAAAACACGGCCATATACTTTTCAGGAAGTATAGGTCCAATTTTATGACATAAATTATTAAATATTGAAAAATCATAACTTTTAGAAGAAGAAGAATAATTTTTCTACGTTAAGTAGGACCAATGCAATATGCTTCACATGAAGCATCTATTTGTAAACTCATTTTCTCAAAAAATGGAGTTTATATGTGAATATTTTATAAAATTAGTCTGGAAGCTCATTTTATTTTCTCTACACGTACTAGATTTCAAGTCCCATGAGTCAAAATAGTATAGTTAGATAAAGGTCCGTGTGTATGTGTCTGTGGACAGTGTAGCTCAAAAACTAATTAAATACCAAATTAGGCAGTTTAATTGAGTATCTTCCAAGGATGCGACACGAAGGTTTTCAACAAAGTCGTCCCCCTACTAACTGTCTTTACATGAAAGCTGCTTTTTAGCCTTTGTTTTTCTTAAACATATCTCTAACGATTTAGATTAAAATATCGTATATTATAGATATTTACATCACAAATAAAATATATCTCTTGAATTTTCTGGGAATAACTTCTAAAGACCTGTTCATTCTGAAAGAATTTTGCTAAATTTTGCGTAATTATTAAATCATAAGAAACAGATAAAAATCTACTATACAACAATGTAGATCTCGTTAAAACACAGAATTTATGCTACATACATTTTGTTGTAGATTTGACTGTTTCCAAGATATTCCATGTTATTGGTTACAATTTTAAGCTATGGTAGTTCAAAGGGGTCACCTTTCGTTTCATTTTTCTTTTGTTTTTCTGCTGACAGTGCAAAAGCGCACTAAACTGCAATTGCTCACATAGTGACCATAATTTAAAATATATACCTAACTATCGCTTTAGTTTAGTATTTTCCCTTATTTCCCGTTTGCTTAGAAAGAAGGAAGTAACAACACAATTTCTGCCAATATTTATCTCGATTAGCATAATGTAGATAAAAGAATAATCTTCTGTAAGAAATGTTTTTAGAATAAATAGATAGTCATGTGCATGGAATACTTATTTACTAGATTTATATTAGAACAGTGAATATTAAACCTAAAAAAAAAAAACAAAAAACAAAAAAAAAAAAATATTTGTGAATTAAATATCAATCTCCTTAAACAAAACATAAAGGATTTATAAAAAGTATATAAAATACATATACAATATTATAATCAAGTACTTTTGATTTCCAACCAAAGTCTATAATATTTAGAATAAATAATTCAAATCTTAACTTCTACTATTCAAAATGCTATCTAAAATCCCACAAATTTCACTGATGTTGTATGTAATAACTTATATAAATTTCAACAAAATATCTTACGTAAATTTCACAAATGTATCACCATTATATACTTCATCCAAAGAACAATATTATCTCAGAAAGATGACAGTCTCATCCAGGTGGCCAACTGCACCGTACTTGATGTGAGCAGCTAACCCTACATGCATTTTGAGTTGCAGTACTTAACGGGGCCATTTAAAGTTAAAACCCGGTAGTGGAGAACTGGCAAGACCGGGCTTCGCTTGATCCATCGGAATGATAGCGCTTCGCTGATAAGCAAGACGGGGAAAGCTAAGATCATTATCGCCAGATCTCCAATAGTATTTTTACTTTCTATGTACAGAATATAGAGAAGGTATTGTATTGCACTAAAATTCGATACCGCGAAATCACCGGAAATATATGCTTTGAGAGCCCCTGAATAAAAAAAAAACAATTTTTTTAAAAAATGTCCATGTGTGTGCGCATAGCTCAAAAACAAGAAGTCCGTCTAAATACCAAACTTTGTATTTAAGTCCGGTGTTTGCGACACGAAGATTTAAAAAAAATCTCCCTCAACTACTATTTACATGGAAAACTTTTCGAACATTTTGATTTTCTCAAAAATGGCTAACGATTTTGATTAAAATATTGTATATTAAATATATTTATGTGGTAAATAAAATGTATATCTTGCATTTTCTGGGAATAGCCTCTGAAGACATCTTTATTCTAGATGAATTTTGCATAGCTGGTTAACCGGAAGAGAAAGACAAAAACAAACAATTTATGATATATAATTTTTTTTTTTCGTGGAGTTGCCCATTTTTTGAGACACTTATTGTTATTGGTTTCAGTTTTAAAGTACTTATACTTTTCTCATACGGGGCATTTGTCAACTGCTGACCATAGAAACAAAGGAACTTGTATCGCATAGCAACCTGCTTTTAAAACATTTGACTATGGCTTTAGCCTATGGAACTCCCTTAATACCCTTCTACTTACAAGGAGGCAAGTATAAATATATTTTCTGCTAATGTATATCTCGATTAGCGTGAAGTAAACACAAGAATAAGACTTATAAGAATAGTTTGTTGCAGAGATGTAGATAAAGTCATGTGAATGGTACACAAAAGATATTTTTTAACTTGAAATGACTCCTTCGAGTTCTGCAGCTGTTTTAACGCACCACGGGATATCTGCACATGCCAAATGTGGGGCAGTAATAAAAGATGAATATATGCAATAAACATTTATTGTTTATACTCTCGTATGCATGATAACGTTTACACCAGACAAAAATTTACACCAGAATTCTGGGTAGAAGATTGTGTTAGATGAATTCAAAGGCAAGACCACGTGTCATTATTGGATGAATTTATTTTCACTTAATAAAACAATCGGTACCTTAATACTATTTTACAATATCTTGACATTACAAAGAGAAAACAGCAATGCTAAACACTAGTGACTACTCTCGATTTGCTAAGCCAAGTGACCCCAATAGTTTCAATCTATAGTTGGCTGATAGTTATTCAACTATGTCTATATTTAATTGTGTTTCTAGTCGATCTAGATCCCACTTTTACTTTCTCAACATAGTACATGATACATACGTAAGGAAGATACAGCACTGCACCCAAAAAGTCAATACCAAGAGCTCATCGGGAATATACGTTTTAGGGTCCCCATGTCGAAAAAAAATTAGAAAAAGGTCCGTGTGTCATTGTGCCCGTACACGATAGCTCAGAAACGAAAAGTCGGTAAAATACCAAACTTGGTGCCTATTTAGGTTTTAGTATCTTCCAAAGATTTTGGAAAATTTTGTTGAAAATCTCCTCACTTTTACATGGAAATATTTTCTCAAAACTGGCTGTAACGATTTTGATTAAAATGGCACATATCAAGATATTTACATGACAAATAAAATGTATATTTTAAATTTTCTGGGAATAGCCTCTGAAGAGCTCTTCATTCTGGATGAATTTTGTATAACTGGTAAACTAACATATAAACACAAACTTACTATAAAAATGTAGATATTTTCAGAATACTCAATTATGTCATATACATTTTTTTCGCGGAATTTATTATTTCAGTTGTTATTGGTTTCAGTTTTAAAATACTTAAAGCTTTTCGCATACGGGAATTTGCAAACTGGTCATGCGAAGAAATGGATTTAAATGACATAAAAACAGTTTTAAAAACATGTGACTATCGGTTTGGCCTAGTGTATTCCCTTATTTCCTTTCAACTTAGAAGGAAGCAAGTAATAAAGACCATTCCTGCAAATGTTTATCTTGATTAGCGATTTGCATGAAATAGAAGAATAAACTTTCAATTATAATTTGTAACAGATATGTAGAAGAGGTCTTGTAAATGGACACACCAGAGCTTTATTTATTTTCTTCAACTATTTTCTTTTAACATTGCTCAAATAATCCCCAAACTCTGTGATTTCGTGGCTAACTTTCATATGCACCACTTTTTACCCTTATATCTACTGGTAAATTAGCTCACGTATCAGTTTGTAGTTATACTCTCATTTCATTAATTTCTCCACATTCCAGAATTACATACCAATGTCATTATTTATGATTATCATAATTAAATGTCTCAGTCGCGGAAGGATATTCTTGGATCTATATGCAGCGTTCCATATAGTGCCAAGGGATGAAATATTGAGGGCTCTACAAGTATAATGTGTATTCTCAGGACTTTCTCCACCTGTTCTCCAAACAAACTATTCCTAAAAATCTGATGTGTTCCATTCACATGCCTTTCTCTACATCTCTGCAACAAATTATTGTTAAAAACCTTATGCGTCTATATAATTCATGCTAATCGAGAAAAAGATAGCAGAAATAGTCTATTACTTGCTTCCTTGCAAGTAGAAAGGAAATAAGACACTAGCATAAATTAAAGTATTAGTCAAAAGCTGGTTACTCTGTGACTGAAGTTCATTTGTGTGGACAGGAGTTGACAAATTCCCGCATGAGAAAAGTGTACGTTTTTTAAAGGTGAAATCAAAAATCAGGAATCACTCAAAAACGATCAACTCCATGAAAAAAATGTAAGCAACATAAATTGTGTGTTTTAGTATGCTCTACATTTGTTGTGTGTAAGTTTTTGTCCATCTCTTACGCTTTACCAGTTATGCAAAATTCCGTGAAATTCGTCTAGAATAGCCTTCAGAGGCTATTTCCAGAAAATTCAAGAAATACATTTAATTTGTAAGGTAAATGTCTTTAATATACGATATTTTAATCAAAGCCATTTTTGAGGAAATCAAAATTTTCGAAAAAGTTCCATGTAAAGCGCATTTTGGGGTGGGGGATTTTCTCAAAATCTTCGTGTCGCATCCCTGGAAGATATTAAACTTAAATACCAAGTTAGGTATTTTACGGACTTTTCGTTTTTGAGTTATGTTCACAGACACACGGACACACACACAATCTTACACACACGGACCTTTTTTTGGAAGTGCTATTTTTGGATACAGAGGACCCTAAAACATATATTTCCGGTGAAATCTTGGTATCGATTTTTTTTGGTGGAGTGCAATACCTTCTCTACACACTATGTACATGGTGCGTGTAGAGAAATTAAAAATAATATTCCTTTATCCACATCTTGTTTATCCAGACATTAGTCGAAATATTTTTTTATTTCCTTCCTTGCAAGTAGAAGGGAAATAAAGGAAAACACTAGGCTAAAGTGATAGTCAACACTTTTAAAAGCTGGTTAGTATGCGATACAATTGACACACAACAAATGTAGAGCACTTTAAAACACACAATTTATGTTATATATTTTTTTTTCGTGGAGTTGATTGATTTTGAGATATTCCTTGTTTTTGGTTTCAGCTATAAAAAAAACATACTTTTCTCATACAGGACTTTGTGAACTCGTGTCCATACAAAGGAACTTCAGTTACATAGCAACCAGCTTTTGAGTGTCACTTTAACCTATACTACTCCCTTATTTCCCTTCTACTAACTAGGAAGTAAGTAATAAGACTATTTCTGCTAATTTTTTGTCGATTAGATGAAGTAAATAGAAAAATTTGTTGCAGAGATATAGAGAAAGTCATGTGAACGGAACACATCAGATTTTTCTAAAATGCTTTTCTATGTATTCAGGGATCCGAATTCCGACGAAATGTTAGTATCAAATGTTTGGTTGTAAAGCAATACCATGGCTTCATAAAAGCAAGCAGCATAAAAAGCAATTAGAATACACTCAATGGGTAACTGTTTAACAGTGAATGTTTCTTTCAAGTGTTTACACCAATTATATAGAAGTTTGAAATTTTCATCATTAAAGACAAGCTATGTGCTTTAACAAGCTTGAAAACTTTCTGAAGAGCGGAAGTTGTTGAAGATACGGTAAATGGTAACAAATATTGCATGTTTATAAGCAGCGAAGATTCAAGTTTTGCCACGTCCCAATTAAGCTAATTAGGACAAGAGTTAACACATGTTTACCGTAGGCTGGTAATGAACTTTATTGCTTTTATATGGTTTGCGTTCAGAAACTGGTTTATTATTTGTTATCAGCGTGGCACTCCCTCAGTAAATTAACTCAAGTAGTGAGAAGTTCACAGATGTAGTATATGAGTATCTAAAGCTAGTTTCCATCTACAATCGAAAATTATGGACAAGTGTTAACACAACTTACTCATAAAATAATTACTTTTCGAAGAAATGTACGGGGTGCGATATCCATAGTAAACAAACAGCGCAGAAGTCCTTTTTACTTTCCCTTCACGCACTATGTACATAGTGTATAGAGAAGGTATGTAATGAACACAAAAATTCGATACCGAGATTTCACCGGAAATACATGTTTTGAGACACCCTGAATTAAAAAAAAAGCATTTTTAAAAAAACTTCCGTGAGTGTGTCTTTGTGTGTCTGTGGGCAGCATTGCTCAAAAACGAAAAACCCGTTGAATATCAAACTTGGTATTTAGATTTGGTATCTTCCACGGATTTGACAAGAAGATTTAAAAAAAAATCCCCCATCCCTAACTACCCTTTACAAGAACATTGTTTCGAAAATTTTGATTTTCTAAAAAATGGCTCTAACGATTTTAATTAAGATCTTGGAAGATATCAAACCTAAATACCAAGTTTGGTTTTTAACGGACTTTTCGTTTTTGGGCTATGCTGCCCACAGACACATCCATACACACACGGTCATTTTTCTAAAAATGCTTTTTTTTTGGATTCAGGGGGTCTCAAAACATGTATTTCTGGTGAAAACTTGATATCGAATTTTTGGGTGTATTAAAATACCTTCTCTATACACTATGTACATTGTGCGTGTAGAGAAAGTAATAATCTTTTGTAAAAATGGTTTGTTTACAGAACCGTTAGAGAAAATCGTGCGGATGAAACACGACAGAATTTTTATTTTTCGCCTTTAATTGCAGGCTCTCTCAGTGACATTATCTGTGAATATATTACATTTCGCAATGGTTTTAATTCGCGTACTCAAGTCAATAGGTAATATACTCATTGGTGATTTTAATCTTTTGATCATATTCACCTCATATGCATATTTCCAGTCTCTGGGGATTCCCTCGCCTAAGTCGGGAATCGAACCCCATACCCCTCGCAAAGCAGACAGGTGCTCTACCGACTGAGCTACGGAGTCAGCCTCCATTCATTTTGTTGTAACTTTAATGTTCTACAATGTTTAAAGCTGTTACTGTGATGTTGACAGACACACGGACCTTTTTCTGAAAATAATTTTTATAGACACAGGGGGTCCTAAAACATATATTTTCAGTGAAATCTCGGTATCGAATTTTTGGGTGGAATACAATACTTCTCTATCCCTATGTACATTGTACATGCGGGGCTAGAGAAAGTAAAAAGAAGAGACAGATTAAAACGAAAATTGGTATTTAAATTTAGGATCTTTCAAGGATGCGACACAAATACTTTCAAGAAAATTCCCTACCTTCAACCATCCTTTACATGGAACATTTCTGAAAATTTAGTTTTTATCAAAAATGACACTACCGATTTCAATTAAAATGCAATATATTAAAGATATTTACATCACAAATGAACTGTACATTTTGAATTTTCTGCTCTTTATTCTAATAAGTTTTGCAGAATTATGCATTACGGTTAAACCGTAAGAGATAGAGAAAAACTTTCTACACAAAAATGTAGATCTCGTTAAAACACATAATTTTATGTCATATACGTTTTTTATGTAGAACTGAATTTTTGTGAGATATTGCTTGTTATTGGTTTCAATTTTAAACTACTTAAACTTTTTTCAAACGGGAAGTGACGTTTAATTTGATCTCCTTGTTTTTGCTACAGACTATGCAAAGTGAATTGAACTTCAGTTGTTTCACATAGGACCAGCTTTCAAAAGATTTGGCTATCGATTTAGTCTAGTATATTTCCTTATGTCCCTTCTACTTACAAGTAAGTAGGTAATAAGGTAATTTATGCTAATTTTTACCTTGGTTAGTATGTCGTAGATAAAATAATAATATTTTGTAACGAGAGTTCTATGTGTAAGAGCTGGAAAAAGTCATGTGAATGAAACATATCAGATTATTTCTAATTATAATAGGAACTTCTCCCCAAAACTCTTAAAATATACTGCATTGTTGTCCATTCCATTAATAATGACCACATGATAAAGCAGACTAATGTAGTCCAATATAGATTAACTACTATATTGTAACAAACGACTTCATTGACTCAAAAGTTGGTTACAAATAAAGTCCTTGATTCATTGCTGCAAACAAATCTCTCTCGACGTTTCGACGCGTGGGCAGTTGATAGCGGCACGCTACAGTGCACTAATATTCCAGTTACTCAGATTCATTACAACTCTCTACACATCTGACTTGCAATGCTTCCTCCCTTATAGCTAGAAATTGCCGCAGAACTTTCTGGAAAATTGTGGAAGCTTCTGGACGAATCTAGCTCTTGTCTGCTGATGCCTCGCGTTCCAAGCCTTCCGTGCTTACCAAGTCCTAAAGTCTGGCCAATTCGAATACCAAAGTGAATATGAGAACCACTGCAGACAAACCGACATTTTTGTACTCAGACAGTTTTTCTCAGAATAATCCTACTTAACAAAATACAATAATAAATTTACCCTAAACTTTCTGAAAATGTATGATGAAAGTGTAGTGTAGTTTGTGTGTGTGTGCGCGCGCCCGTGTGTGTGTGTGTGTGTGCGCGCGCGCGCGCCCGCGCATTACTTAGGAGTATTCAACACTACAGCCGTTGGTCTATTGTATATCAGCCCCTGGAGGAAGGATGAGATGAGTAAAATTTCAGAGGGCGGCCGACATTCGGACACGGAAGGTCCATCTTGGGGCGTCCCTAACAGTTCATAAACAGTCCATCTCAACGTGTGGAGTGCCGGGAGCCCGCCACTCAGGTCCGAATTTTTGTTTTACGACCTTTTACTTTTTTCTCCTTTATTTTTTTTTCTGTGTTCCTCTGTTTTTTTTCCCTAGCAGTTTACCGTTCTTTTTACACATATATACACATTTAGAAGAACATAAACACTCATGCCCAAGGCGGGACATATACCCGCGATCCCCTCCGCCACTATAGTGTGCGCAGCCATGGGCACAATAGACCACCTGGGTCCGCAGACAATCACTAGCGCCATCTCGCCGCCGAGAGCTGTACTTCCAGAGCGCAGTCACCCCCACAAAATGGCGCCTCTGCCGCAGCCCTGAACGAGACCGATTGGGATGAAATGAAGATTAATAAAGGGGCAGGAAGTTGGGGGGAATAAAGAATCCTTTCCAGCCTGCGCCTAGTAATCCCGGATAAACACCCGATAAACACATGGGTCAGAGAGGACGGCCGCGGTGAACCGATCCCATGACTTCCCAAATGCCAGTACCAGACGATATGCCTGAGCCACCTTACTCGATAAAGTGTAGTGTGTTACAACATGCATTAACTACTATATCTGCAGTCGAATTGAAATTATATCATTATGTGACAGTTAATTTCTAAGGCAAAGCGAAAGTTGCGGACCGCGTCTGGCCATTTTACACCAACCAGCTACAAGATAAGGGGTAACGGGGGAATTGGTTTCAGTTGTGTGACGAGTCGACATTGCAACCACTTTTGCCTTCGAAATGAACTGTGACGATATTAAAGAAATTTAAATCCAAGTATAGTTATTAACTACAAGTTTGTACTCAGAGAAGTTTGCCTCAGAATAAAAACTGCTTAACAACATATTATAGGAACTTTACTCCAAAATCTCACAAAATATTATTATCCATTCCATTAAGTGACCATGATGGAAAATTAAGGTAACGAGTCAAAAAAGCACGAACCGCTGCCTGTCTGCTTCCTCGGCGCTCGTCTGTAGGCATAATAGAAAGGCGCGGATGAAACCATACAAATTGTTTAAAACTACATTTAAAGGCTTCACTTACAACATTATGAGATGCCGAAACTAGCCACCGTAGTTGTTTATACATTTTTGGCACCTCTTAAAGAAACTATGAATCTCTCGCAATAGTTCACCTTGAAAACTGCTGGCAATTTTCTGGCGAATATTTTATTTTAATTCTTCCAGTGTGTGGGGTTGTCTTGTACACTTTATGTTTTAATTTACCTTTGAAATAGAACTTAAATAGGGGGTTGGGTCGGGGGACCGAAGGGGCCACAAATTTATTTTAATGATTCTGTCCTGAAACTCACTTTCAATTATTGTTCTCCTCGAAAGATTGGTCTTGTTGAAAAAAGGCAAAATCACGCACACTGTCTGTTACTTCATTAAAAAATCTGATGTGTTCCAATCACATGACTTTCTCTACATCTGTCAAAAATTACTGTTAAAATGCTTATGATTCTATTTACTTCATGCTAATCGAGCAAAAGAATAGCAGAAATAAACTTATTACTTGCTTCCCTGAAAGTAAAAGCGAAATAAGGGAGTACCATAGGTTAAAGTGGTAGTCAAAAGCTGGTTGCTATGTGACTGAAGTTCCCTTGTTTGTATGGACAGGAGTTGGCAAATTCCAATATGAGAAAAGTATACATTTTTCATAGCTGAAACCAAAAACAAGGAATATCTAAAAAAAAAAAAAACCAATCAAATCCACGAAAAAAATGTATATAACATAAATTATGTGTTTTAAAGTGTTCTACATTTGTGTGGCAAGTTTTTGTCCATCTCTTACGGTTTAGCAATTATGCAAAATTCCGTAAAATTTACCCAGAATAGAGTAGACTTCAGAGGCTATTCCCAGAAAATTCAAAATATACATTTTATTTGTCAGGTAAGTATCTTTAATATACGACATTTTAATCATAATCAGCATTTTCGAAAAAATTTCCATGTGCAGCGTAGTTGGGGGTGGGGAGATTTTCTTGAAAATCTTCGTTTCGCATCCTTGCAAGATACCAAACTTAAATACCAAGTTTAGTATTTTATCAACTTTTTGTTTTTGAGTTATCGTGTTCACAGACACACGGACACAAACACACACACGGACCTTTTCTGAAAATACTTTTTTTGGATATAGAGGACCCTAAAACATATATTTCCGGTGAAATCTCGGTATCGAATTTTTTGGTGGAGTGCAATACCTTCTCTATACACTATGTGCATAGTACGTGTAGAGAAAGTAACAAAAGGGGGGGGGAGTCGTATTCACATACGTCTGGACGTAAACTATTGAATGAAAAAAAAAATAACCCTAAAATTCTTTCTTCGCAATCTTTCTGGAATTGCACTTTCACTTAGCAACCTAATTGAATTAACACACACACACACACACACACATATATATATATATATATATATATATATATATATATATATATATATATATATATATATATATAATAAATAAATATATGCTGTGCAGTAGAAAACCTATTGAGCCATAATACACTTTGTGACTAAGTACAGAACAAAGTAATGAAGCACTTGTAATAACTGAACTACAGTATATCACTGTGAACTCAATACTGTTCTTCTAGAGTTAAGCAAAACAGCATCAGAAGCGTGATCTTGTTTACAGCAGCAGTGGTGAATTTTGTGTTCAAATGCCCAGGGAAAAAACACCGCGCAGACGGTTCGGAGGTTTTTGACTCACTCGGTATTACAACATACATTAACTACTCTATTTACAAACCACAATTTTATGTTCATGATTTATCAACCCAGGGAATCCGGTTTGATTCCCGGCTGGGTGGTGAATTTTTTTAACCAGAAACATTTCCTATCCCCCATAGAGTCTGGAAGCATGTATGTGAGAGTAAAAATGTGTCTGTGTGTGTGTGTGTGTGAGAGAGAGAGAGAGAGAGAGAGAGAGAGATAGAGAGAGAGAATAAAATGATTAAAACCCAACGTTAAAGATACTACAGTCAACGATTTGTTTCTAAAGCAAAACCTCGATATTTGTTTATTTATTTATTTATTCTGGTTGGAGTTAAGACCATGAGACCTTCTCTGCCACTATCAGGCAATACATTAAATTCAACACAGCAATAATACAATGAATAGAAGAAAAAAGAACAAAAATACAATTCTATACAGCTTAATAAAATCATATATAAAAAGGTGTAACAAATATACTGATAGGAAAAGAAAAAAAAACTGTAAACAAAATTAATTTAAGTGAAATATTCATGTAGCTCGAGAAACATATTAGTGAGTTTTACAATTTAAATGCATATTACTTGCCAGCACATAAACTATTAATAACAATGAATGAAAGTAGTGATGTATTTATCAAATTAACACAGCAGCATTAGGTTTGATTAAAAATGTATGCCCTAATATTGACTTAAGGTGCTAAAGCAATATATATATATATATATATATATATATATAATGAAACATTAAAATATGTAAATATACATATGCATTAATATATACGTTACATTGTACTGAATATTACAATGCATTATAATTAAATATACAAACAACACTCCTATATTTATTTGTAAATGTTTTATGGAATATAAAATGTAATTATGAAACATTTCATTTTGTAAAGACTGTACTAGTCCGTCTGTTTCTGTCTTATCTTCAGGGCTCAAAACCGGACCATAGAGTAGGTGCTGCTTATGTCTATGTGTAAATGTGCAATGAACCTCAACGTACCTCTATATTATTATAATAGGAACAAGGTGAATCGCTAGGCAGCGAAAGAGTTGCAGAATAAATGAAGCTAGTAAATAGCCCAACCTTTGCTGTAAGAAGATATATCCTCATTCAGCCCAAAGAGAAATATCTTGTGTATGAGAAGCAGCATAAATGAAAGGCTTTTGAGGTTTCTAATAATGAAGAAGTAGCGACGAAGACTCGAAACAAGAAGTCCTCGTTTATATGCAAGAAATATTTTGTAATTAATTCCAAGCAACTGGGATTTCGTTATGAATATCACAAGTTTTCACAGAGTAAAGGTTCCAAGTAAGCGTGTTATGACTAGGATGGAAGTTAAGTATCCGGAAATCCTTTAGCTCTCGTGAAGACACGATGCAATTAAATTAAGTTTAAAAACAAGAGCCCGAACAAGGTTGGGAAAGATTTTGTCCTGTACATTAAACCGCTGCAAGGATGATGAAGGATCTTTCTCTCTTTGTGGATCCGCCTTCTTTCATTAAGCAGTTTGAGAAACTTGTTCTAAAATCTAGGTTGAAATTAAAAGAAGACGCTCTTCTGCAGTTATTCTATGAACACTTCACGTCTGCTTGGGTTTTATTTGATAAAAGCCGTGCATAAATAAACTTTATAGGCCTACAGTTAGTAAAGTAAAAGTTTATAAATTATTTTACCACTCACTGCTGAAGACACAATATAAATCACGTTAAAAATATTCATTAATTTCTCTAGGCCTTGTCTATAGAAACCAAAGAAAGCATTGCATTCCAACCATAATTGTATACATAGATTTTAATTGAAACATATCTTCTTTTGAGGCTCGCTAAATCTAACAGAAGCATTTTTAAAACAAAAAAATCTGACTTTGCATAACTTTCTCTAGCTGTGACACAAACAAACCTTATCTACATCCTGCTAATTGAGATAAAATTAGCAGAAATGGTCTTATTACTTGCCTCTTTGTAAGTAGAAGGGGAATAAGGGATTTGACTAAATCGATAGTCAAATCTTTTAAAAGCTGATCGCTACGTGAAAGCAATTGAAATTTCGATCTCTTTGCTAGCCAGGAATAAACACAAGAGAAACGAAAAGAAAATATCTTCCTGTTTGAGAAAAACTTGAGTAGCTTAAAATTGAAGGGAACACGGGATATCTCTACAAAAATGTAGTTGATCTAAATTGTGTGTCTTAACAAGATGTACATTTTATGTGTAGTAAGTTTTCGTACATTTCTTACGGTTTGTCAGTTATCCAAAAGTTATACAGAAGTTATCCATAGAAGGTCGTCTCCTTAGCGCGGTGGTAGCGTTGCTGCTTGCCAAGCGGGAGACCGGGGTTCGATCCCCAGTACCGGCGTGGGGATTTTTCCCCCGCTGGGAGACCTGGCCCGGGGTGCACTCAGCCTCGTAAGGTCCCTGGGGGGCCAATTGAGGAGCTACTTGATGGAGAAGTAGCGGCTCCAGGTCGTGAGGACCGCATTAACCGGCCGGGGGGGACTCGAGGCGCTGACCACGTCTCACCCTCCAATAGTGCACCCCATCCATGACGTCTGTAGTGGACCGAGATGGGGGACGCAGCGGCCGGGCGGTAGGCCAAGGTTCCCCGTGAGCTGTCGTGCCATGGAGTTAAGTTATCCATAGGCCGTTCTCAGAAACTTTAAGATATAAATTTGTTTGTCATTTAAATCTCTTAAACCTAAGTGTTCCATGTAAAGGGTAGTTGGTGAAGGGGGGATTTTTCTGAAACTTTTCGTGTCGCATCTTTGGAGGATACTGAACTTTAATTCCAAGTTTGGCATCTAACCGATTTTCGTTTTTTGAGTTATGCTTCACAGACATAAACAACACACGGACCTTTTTTTAAAATACATATTCCTGGTGAAATCTCGGTATCCAAATTTTGGGTGGAATACAATGCTTTCTCTGTATTTTGTACATACGTGCTAGATAAAGTAAAATGTGTGTATGTGTGAAAATAGCATAACTAAAAAACGAGAAGATATTTGAGTGAGGAGTTTGCGTTTATGATCTTGTTTCTCCTCCATTCCTGAAGCATAGAGGCACAAAGCACTGACCAACCTACTTCGTTAATAAAGCGGTCAGTGTTCCACCTGCTGTGAAGGTTGTTTATATAATGAACGTCTCTTGCTTCCCACTTCGCTCTTCGCTATTGCGCACATAGACGTCACGACGTTTTATACAATCTGTACCAAAAGCTGTATTTAAGTTCAGCGCCTTTCAAATAAATTCCCCACTAATCTTTAAACGGAAGCACTATCATTGTTTTTATTTTCTCTTGATACACTCACATAGTGTACAATAGATTGAAATCCACTCAAAAATTCAATACTGAGATTTCTCAGGAATTACATGTTTGAGGCACCTTGAATCAAAAAAGGTATGTGTGTGCCTGTGTGTGTGTGTGTGTGTGTGTGTGTGTGTGTGTGTGTGTAGAATAACTCAAAAATGAAAAGTCTGTAAACACCAAACTTGGTATTTAAATTCATTGTCTTCAAAGGATGCAACACGAGGGTTTTTGAGAAAATTCCCCTCTATCTACCCTTTACATGGAAACAAATTCAAACATTTTAATTTTCTCAAAATGGCTTTAACGAATTTGATTAAAATCTCTAATATTTAGGTTATTTACATGACAGTTAAACTGCATATCTTGAATTTTCTGTGAATAGCCTCTGAAGAGGTCATTATTCTCGATGACTTTTGCATGACTGGTAAACCGTAAGAGATAAACAAAAACCTATTGCAGAAAAATGTGTACCTCGTTAAAACAACACTTATGTCATACTTTTTTTTTTTTCGTGAGGTAAACCATTTCCGAGATATTCCATGTTATTGGTTTCAGTTTTAAAAACTTAAAGTTTTCTAATAAAGGAACTTGCCAACTCCTGGTCATGCAAAGAAACGGATTTAAATCCCATAGCAACCACCATTTAAAACATATGACTATTGCTTTACCCTAACTTATCTCCTTATTTCACTTCTACTTAGGAGAAAGCAAGTAATAAGGCTATTTCTGCTAAGGTAATTTCGATTAGCACGATGTAGATAAAAGAATAAACTTTTTAATATTAATTTCTAGCAGAGATTTAGAGCAAGTTATGTAAATGAAACATTAAATTTGTTATTATTGTTTTCTTTCGGTCTTGTTTTTGATGTTTACAAAAATAGATCTATGATTTTGATTAATCTAACAGTTGAAAAGATAGTTGCTTTTCAATTAATATCTATGTCTTAAATTTGCTACATACGAGTAGCTTCTAAAGTCGCCCTTAGTTTGAATATTTCATAATCCATAAGAGATAACCAAAATATTACTATATACGAAGTACGTCCAGAAAGTAAGTTCCGTTTGGTAATACAATTAAATTGTGTACCGATACAGAATAATTATTTATTGCAAAAAATTCTACAACTCTTAAACTCTTAAACCTGTCATAGCGTGGCACAAATTTTTGTATACCTTCTTCATAGAAGTTTGCCGCCTGTGTCCTCAAAAAGTTGAAAACATTTTCTTTCAGCTCTTCGTCAAGGTTGAAGTGTTGACCACCAAGGAAAGACTTGAGATGTAAGAACAGATGAAAGTCGCTAGGAGCGAGGTCAGGGCTGTACGGAGGATGGTTAAACACGTCCCAGCCAAATCCCTGTAGGAGGTTTTTCGTCACATTTGCAGTGTGTGGTCGTGCGTTGTCGTGAAGAAAAACAACACATTTTGACAGCAAACCTCCTCGGCGCTTATTCTGTATTGCGCGGCGCAATTTCCTAAGTGTCTCGCAATAAACATCTGCTTCGATTGTTTGACCACGCGGTAAGAAATCAATGAGTAAGATGCCTTTCCAGTTCCAGAACATTGTGCACATCATTTTTCGAGGTGTCAAGATTTGTTTCGGCTTAACCTTTGCTGGGGATGAAGTGTGGCTCCATTTCATTGATTGCCGCTTACTATCAGGGGTGTCGTAAGAAACCCAAGTCTCATCTCCTGTGACTATCTGTGTCAGAAATTCTTCGCCGTCTTCACCGTAACGGGTTAAAAACTGAAGTGCACTACCCATCCGTTTTGTTTTGTGTTGCTCAGTAAGAATCTTTGGTACCCAACGTGAGCAAAGTTTACGAAATTTCAGTTTTTCGGTAACAATTTCATGAATTAGTGATCGTGAGCTTTGGGGAAATTCCATTACGAGAGCACTAATTGTAAACTTGCTGTTTTCCTGGATCTTGTCATCAATCGCGTGAACCACTTCTTCTGTAACCAAGGATGGACGCCCACTTCGTTCTTCATCGTGCACTTCACTACGTCCTTCATTGAACTGTCGGACCCATCTTCTCACCATTGAATCACTCATCGCATTTTGTCCGTAAACTTCGCAAGTTTGCCGATAAATTTCAATTGGTTTCACTTTCCTAGCATTCAGAAAACGAATCACAGATCCGATTTCACAGGCGGCGGGATTTTCAACATCGACTCTGTAAACAAGCACAACAAAGCGTATGCGGCTGACAGCGATCTCAAAATGGCGCATGTGTGGAACTGCGATGCAGCGGAGATAAATTGAAACGGAGCTTACTTTCTGGACGTACCTCGTGAAATAATTTAGTTCTTGTTAAAAGTACAGTAAAAGTAGAAATCTTTAATTCCATTTTTAAAGGAAGATTTATTTATTTATTTATTTATCTTATTTATAAAAGTCACTCTGAAAAATATCAGCCATCAAATCCAATTAATTAGTTTCAGCTTTAATAATGTATAGTTAAGAATTTATTTTTTTAATTCAGACATGGTAAAATTATTAGAGCCAACCTGGTAAAACACTACATGTTTCTTTAGTTAATATGTTTTGAATCATACACTTATTGCCACATTTAAGTGTTCTAATTTTATTTTTGATTCCTTTGGATAACATCAATGCAATAGCTTTGTATTGAAGGGAATATTATAATTTTTTATATTTGGTTGGTAAGAGGTATGTTGTGTTAAATTAAACAAAGATCTCTCCTCCTAGAAAAAGAATTGTTTGCTCAATATGCAACTTAAAAAAACAATAGAAAACAAAACAAAAACAGTGGTTTTGTATATAATATTTTAGTATATTTTTATACTCTCAGAATCATTTACGATTATGTAGGACTGACTAATCAGCGGGCGCCTAAGGGTGAGAAGTCGGTCGGGGAGCTAGCGACACCTAACGACAGAATGGAGAACTGGAACAGTGCATGGGCTCATACTACCAACCTGTATATATTTGTGTATTAATAGTTTCCGAGTATTCTTTAGTTATTGGTTTGAACGTGCAAACAATTAAAATTATGCGAATGATAAATTGCTATTTCTTTTTAAAATGTTGATCACCGTTTTACCTTACTGATTTTTACAGCTATAGTGAAATTAAATGTTTTATCTCGACTACCAAAAAATTGATCGCAGCATAATCTTCTATACGAGTAGTTTATACAAGAGTGAGTAGAAAAAGTGAAATGAATGTAATGCGTTTAGAGTTTTACATTTAGCCCAAAATTATTTCTACAATTATTCATATGCAGCTTTTCTAGCACGCATACAAAATGTAAACAGTAGAAAGAAAAGGTATTGCATTCCAACAAAAAATTATATATAGAAATTTCCCCGGAAATATGTTTTGTGAACCCTCCCCTCGGAATCCTAAATTAGCATTTTTAGAAAAATATCCGAATGTGATGTGTGTGTCCGTGTGTCTGGAAACACAAAAAGGAAAATTTGGTAACATGCCAAACTTGGTATTTAAGTTTATTATCTTCCAAAACTGCGACACGAGGACTTTTAGGAAAATTCCTCCATCCAAAACTATTCTTTACATGCAAAAATGTTCACAAATATTTCTCAAAACTGACTCGAGCGATTTGGATTAAAGTGCCGTATATTAAACATGTTTTCATGTCAAATAAAATGTATTTCTTGAATTATCTGGAAATATCCTCTAAATATGTCTTTATTTTAGCTGAGTTTTGTTGACTTTTGCATAACTGACAAACCATAAGAAATGGACAAAAACTTGCACATTATTTATGTCATAAACATTTTTCTTGTTGATTTGACCATTTTCAAAATATTCCTTCGATATTGGTTTCAGTTTTAAATACGTTAACTCTTCTCAAACAAGAAGCCACATTTCGTTTCCTCCCTCTTGTTTTACTGCTGGCCATGCAAATCGTATAGAACTTCAATTGCTTACATAGAAACTAGCTTTCAAAAAATTGACTATCGCTTCAGCTTAAAATATTCCCTTATTTTACTTCTACGCCCAAGGAAGTCCTTGGGCATGGGTATTATATGTTTGTGCAATGTGTCTATGTTTGTAAAGAAACAGTAAAAAACCAGTAATCAGTAAAACCTACGGGGGGAAATGTAAATGGGGATACAGCGCCGGAGTCCTGATCAGACTCCGGTACTGCTAGAGAAAGTCATGTGAATAGAACGCACAAGATTTTTTTGAACAGCAAATAATGAAGGTATAATATTGTTGAAAATGAGTTTAAAATATGATTCAAAATCTTCTCGGGCTTCTAGCCAGATAAAAACTTGGCTTGACACCAACGTTTCGAAGAAGTGCACTGATCACCCTGAAGACGAGGAAGATGCACTTCTTCGAAACGTTGGTGTCAAGCCAAGTTTTTACCTGGCTAGAAGCCCGAGAAGATTTTGAATTAACACGTCGCCAGGAAAGCTTCAGTTCTTATTTTAAAATATGATGCTTACAATCCCAGTCTTATTAGAGGTTTATAATTTTACATAATTATTCTTCAAAATATTTAGACAGACACTGTTAAAAGTAAGCTTTTCAACACAAGCACTCGAACTAAAATTTGTTCTTTATAACTCTAGATTTATAAAATATTCTTAACACTCCAATGTTACCAACTTAAGTTTTTTTATTGTGTCATGTATATAGCCCCCTTTAACATCTAAGGTCATATCGGGGGCTTTCCACTTGGAACAACTCGTTGTCTGTAGGTATTTTTACGTTGGTTTAAATCACTCAAAGCAGGCACACATTCACATACAAACTTCCAGACTCTGTGGGGAATAGGGAATAATTCTGGCTAAAGAAAAAAATTCCCCGCCCCAGCCGGGAATCGAACCCGGGACCCCTGGGTGAGAAGTCAGCTCGCTGAGCACTCGACCACGCAACTTTAATTTTGTTATTATCACTGTATCCGTTATATAGAATGCTGTGGTTTTGAAAGAGTTACGTTGCTAGTGGAGTACGATCAATATATCGTTATTTTTAATGTAGTGAGAACTCCATAGAAAATAAGAAGATGGCTACACTCATCCTTGCAAACACTTCTGTTGACGTTGCAATACCACCTGATAATAATATGATGTCTGAATTTAGCAACAAAAACATACAAGTACCTCATCACAAGGAATCAACATTTCCAATTATAATAATTGTACAATAAATATTACACATTCATCATAATTGCACAGTTAAGAAATTATAATAGTCTATTATTAATAAGAATTGTATATGTTTGTTTTCTGTTATTTATCTGTATAAAAATAATGAGGTTATGTTCCTGAGAAAAAAACAAAACAATAATAGCACTAACGGACTTTACCAGTCCGTTCTCGTATCTAAACATGCTCAACTAGACAACAATTTTCTTCGATTGGCAACATCAAGCATATGGAACGTGTTTACTGGGCATTTGGTTGTAACATACTCTAGTTTATCATTTAACAGCAGAAGGAATGGAATGGAATTGTTAATTTATAAGCTTTATGGTAAAGAGTAAAGAGCTAACACACACACACACTCGCCTCCAAGCGATAGAAAAACGTACTATTCCTTAAACAAAAGGAATGTTGAACCTTATATTATAACTTTATTGAAATATCTAGAAATATTGTGCTGTCTAAAAAAAAGTGTATGACACTCAAGTTAAAAGTGTTTTTATTTTGCTCGTAGGATTGCTTCACTCGACCTTACGGCCTCGTTACGCAAACTTTTCTTCTCGCAAAATAAAACTACACTTTTAACTCTTGTATCGTAAATAACTATTCTTTTGACAACATCCTAGTAGATATTCCCACCAGGCGTCTTGAGTTTAGTTGCCTACATCGTGTATACAAAACGGCCATTTTATAACCCAGTGCGGATCCTGTGTATGCGTGCTCATCGTACCTCAATCGAAAGCGTCGTTAGCAAAAAACGCTAATTGGAAATTCCTGAAGATTGCTATTTCTTTCTCTCATTGGTTTTCTGTTTCGTACACACTGTTGCTTTTTCCAGCTTCCTGTGCTGCTAAGTCCAAATATCGAATTGTTCAACAAGCTAGCATGTTTTAATCTACAATGTATTATTTTCTCTATATCTTCTATGTGCATAGTATATATAGAAGGTATTGTATTGCACCCAAAAATTCGATACCGAGATTACATCGGAATATACGTTTTGAGATCCCCTGAATCCAAAAATGCACTTTTAGAAAAATGTCCATGTGTGTGTGTGTGTGTCTGTGGGCAGCATAGCTCAAAAATCTGATGTGTTCAATTCATATGACTTTCTCTATATCTCTGCAACAAATTATTCTATTTGCTTCATCTAATCAAGAAAAAATTAGCAGAAATAGTCTTATTACTTGCTTCCTTGTTAGTAGAAGCGACATAAGGGGGTACCATAGGTTCAAATGGTAGTCAAAAGCTGGTTGCTCTGTAATTGAAGTTCCTTTGTTTGTATGGACACGAGTTCACAAAGTTCTATATGAAAAAAGTAAAAGTTTTTATAGCTGAAACCAAAAACAAGGAATATCTCAAAAACAATCAACTCCACGAAAAAATGTATGTAACATAAATTGTGTGTTTTAAGGTGATCTACATTTGTTGTGCGGTAAGTTTTTCTCCATCTCTTACAGTTTAGCAGCTATGCAAAATTCCGTAAAATTCATCCAGAATAAAGTAGTCTTCGGAGGCTATTCCCAGAAAATTCAAAATATACATTTTATTTTTTAGGTAAATATCTTTAATATACGATATTTTAATTAAAATCGTCAGAGCAATTTTTTAGAAAATCAACATTTTCGAAAAAAGTTCCATGTAAAGGGCAGTTTGGGGTGGGTGGATTTTTCTCAAAATCTTTGTGTCGCATCCCTCGAAGATAGTAGACTTAAATACAAAGTTTAGTATTTTACCGACTTTTCGTTTTTGAGTTATCATGTTCAAAGACACACGGACACACTGACACACAGACACACGGGCACACACACACGGACTTTTTTCTGAAAATACTTTTTTTTGGATACTGGGGGCCCTAAAACACATATTTCCGGTGAAATCTCGGTATCGAATTTTTTGGTCCTAAGTACGTATAGAGAAAGTAAAAACAAAAAGATCGTAAAAACCAAACTTGGTATTTAAGTTTCGTATCTTTCAAGGATGCGACACGAAGATTTTCAAAAAAATCTCCCACCCCAAACTACCCTTTACAAGGAAAATATTTTGAAATTTTGGATTTTCTTAAAAATGGCTCAAACGCTTTGGATTAAAATATTCTACTTTAAAGATATTTACTTGAAAAATGAAATATATATATATATATATATATATATATATATATATATATATATCTTGAATTTTCTGGGAATAGCGTCTGAATACTACTTTATTTTGGATGAATTTTATGGAATTTTGAATAGCTGCTAAACCGTAAGAGATGGACAAAAACTTACAAAACTTTAGAGCACGTTAAAGCACACGATTTGTGTTATATCATTTTTTCGTGGAATTGATCGTATTTAGATATTCCTTGTCTTAGGCTTCAGCTTTAAAAAACTTATACTTTTCTCATACAGGAATTTGTAAGCTCGTGTCCATACAAACAAAGGAACCTCAGTCATATAGCAACCAGCTTTTGACTATCACTTTAACTTATGGTACTCTCTTAATTCGCTTCTAATTACAAGGAAGCAAATAAAATACTATTTCTGCTAATTTTTTCTCGATTAGAATGAAGTAAATAGAAGCATAAGCTTTTTAACAATCATTTGTTGCAGAGATGTAGAGTAAGTCATGTGAATGGAAAACATCAGATTTTTTTTTTACAAACGTTCGTCGTTACACACATAGGGTTACAATTGCAGGATAGTTTACATTTTTTCTATTCTTTCCACTCAAAAATTCGATACCGAGATTTCACCGGAATTACCATCCCTGTTTCCAAAATAAAATAGAAAAAAAGGTATCTGTGTGTGTGTGTATCTATGAACAGCATACCTAAAGCTTTTGGTATTCAAGTTTAATATCTTCCAAGGATGCGACACGAAGATTTCAAGAAGCCCCCAATCCCATACTATCCTTTACACAAACATTTTTTTGAAAATGTTGTTTTTATCAAAAATGTCTCTTAACGCTGTTGGTAATAATACCGCACATTAAAATACTTATGGGAAATAATATATTTATTATATACATATATTGCATTTTCAAGTAATAGCCTCTGAAGATCTCTTCAATCCGGATGAATTTTGCATAACTGGTAAACCATAAGGGATAGACAAAAACTTACTACAGAAAAACGTTGATCTCCTTAAATGACACCATTTATGCTCTATATATATATATATATATATATATATTTTATTTAAAATATTTGACTATTGCTTTAACCTTGTGTACTGTCTTATTGCCCTTCTACTTTAAAGAGATTAATAAGACCATTTCTGCTGCTATTTATATCGATTAGCATGAAGTGGATAGAAGAATAAGCTTTTTAAAATAATTTGTTACAGAGATGTAGAAAAACACATATGAATGGAACACATCAGATTTGTTTTTATTTTCTATTGCATTCTTTGCTGTTACTCTCCATCTCGTTTATTTAAACTTGCTTTAAGCTCTATGTAAACGTATGCATATTAATTATAAAGTAGAGGTTTCGATACACTTTGAAAAAATGTTTGGTCAATGACCTTGGGGGAAATTCGTTACCTAAGCGATGATTTGGACTCGTTTATCGGAGGAACCCTGAGATGGGGGAGGGGGGCGGGGGTGTCCTTTACCTCCCATCCAGTTATACCGAAGATGAAGGTGGAACGAAATGATCTATAGTTTTTACCGTGGATGCACTTTAGACCTTGCGGATACTATACATACAGTCGGAGATGTATAATTTTGGATAGCGCCGATTTACGAGACCGTGTTAGGATTTTTTTTCAAACAAAAATTATTTTTTGCAACGAAGTCCCCTTTTAGGGTTATACACTTCTCCCAAGATTCCTGCCTTTCCCAGACAGGAATTGTCAAGCTCTGCAAAATATGGTTCTCTCTCTACGATGGTTTGTTTGATATAGATTTTGTTTTCTTCTTTGATCTAAATTTGGTTCCCGCGGGCCTTTCATTAATGCTTGGGGACAAAAAAGAACAAAAAAAAAAAAAACAACAACAACATGCAATTAGGCGTCGACAGCTCCGGATGATTGTGTAGGTGCGTTGTTATGGTGAAATACCGCTTTCTTTTTCGCCAAATGGGGCCGTGTCCCCAACTACTCGTTGAATCGGGCCAATAACTCACGCTTACTAATCCTTATTGATTTGACTCACCTCCAAAGTTTTGATTGTGGCTTAGTTTCCACATATATCTAATGATGAATCCAGGTTTTATCAACAATGAAAACTGGGCACAGAAAATAGTTCCAAATACGACTTCAAAATTTAAAGCTATGAACATTTTCGGCACGCATCGGGCTATCAGCTTTTTCATCTCCAACTTATTATCAAAAATATAATTGTCGTTTCTGACGACACAGCTATGGCCTCTGTCACTTTGCGAACATTCGTTCGACGATCAGTGAGAATCATATCGTGGTGTTTTTCCTTGATAAGCACATCTTCTTGGGGACCTGGTACTCCTTTTCAAACCGGATGTGTAACCACGTTTAAAGTTTAAATTGAACCAATATCAACTATTATTTACAAACCCCAAAACATAATATAATTTCCCTTTTATCTTATCGCATATTTTCTCATTAAGAAATCAAATTACGTAAAGCACTTTTTTCCATTTTAGTCAAAACAGGTGTAGGACTAACTGAAGTGCCTGCTAGATTGAAACGAATATATGTACCAAATCTGTATTGTTGACGTGTAACAAATGACAGTACACGATGGTAACAACGCTTATCAACACCGTACAGTCTGAAATACGGGTACATATTAAACCATCCTCGTAAGGGGACCGGGATTCTCATAATTACACTGGATATTACCACTACGTAGCTTAGGGAGCCGGTTTTACTACTCTCCTGTTCAGAGTTTGCCACAAGAACAGCTGAGTAGCTGCACGGGTTCTCAATTCAATGAGGTGTTGTTTTACGAATTTTGTTGCTTGCGTGATAAATTATTACTACGATACTGTGGTGGTGGTGGTGAAGGATTCGAATTGAACACAATTAGAAAGTTTAAATACAGCTATGCGTAATAAATTGTGTATTGCTAAACCAATTATACAATCAATGAGTAAGAATTATTTCATAAAGACATAAATTAATGATAAATAATAATAAAATTGCATGGATATCCAAATATTAACCAATATTACTAGGGCAGTTGTGGTTGACGAACGGAACCCATTTTACGAGACATCCAGTATGTTTCCTTAAATACATTTCATTAGGCTGTTTGTACACACCAGCTGTTAGACAATAAAGATACTGCCAGAATGTCTTCATGGAAAATAGTGTTTATATATATTATTAATTATTTTTGGGTTATGTATAGCTGTAATTAAAACACCTTATACGTAAGGTGTTATTTTAGCGCAAGTATGCTGACAAATTATTTACTTACTGTTAATTTCAATTATGAGAAATAGAATATTGATTATGTGAAAGTATTTGATAAGGCTGAAAGACCTCTTTTGTGGAAAATATTAGAAATGAGTATCCCTAAATATTGTATTAATACTATAGAGGGCGTATAAATACATACGAAAGTAATTAAAGATTCAGGTTTAAAACATTGGGGAAATTTTAATAAAGGAAGGTGTTCGAGAAGGTATTCTTTTGTTCACGTTATTTAATTTATATTGCAACCAAAATTGTTTTATTGTTCCAACAAAAAACTGTATTTTTTCCACTGATTACAAATGAAATCTGTACACAAATATTCGATCCTTCCGTAACAGTTCTGCCATATAGAATCCTTTCGATGTTCGCTGCAGCGGCGGTGAATACTACTTCTTACTACGAATTGCTTTCGAAAGTAACTCAACCGCTGTTCGCTGCATTCCTAGTTGGAACTGAACTCTCTCGTTCCCTTTTTATACTTGTCGATGGCGTGGCAGGAAACTTCCAGAAGCAGTCGCACGTGCAAACCACCGCAAGTTTCACAAACCCAGTCAGGTATAACAATCTAATGTCAAAGAACTTGCCGACGGTACACATGTCCACTCAAACTACAACAGTTATTGTTTCCGAAGCATGCCGTTAACACGCGAGCGGCAAAGATAGCTGCAGGACGTAATCATAATATACTGATGACCTAATTATGCAATGGAAAGATGAAATACAGTTGCGGAATTATTACAATAAAATCTAGAATACCAGCAAATACGCTTTTATATGCGGATGATCAGATAGTTATATAGGAAATAGTAAATAATTTACAAACATCAGTATATAGATTAAGTCAAAACGCAATACAGCACAATTTAACTATATCTACAAATTAGACAAAAACTATGGCTTTTATGGAGAAGAGTCCGGTCAGATCGAAAATAATAATAAATAAGAACATTTTAGCAAACAAGTATTCATAATGTAATATTGGGTGTAGGGCCACCGTTATAGTGGTTTCTTGTTCAGGGAATTTCTATTTCGGGAGTTCGCTCTATGTGTACACGATGACGAGGGATCATCTCATCACCCACAGATGGCACCATAAGACGAAATCCCGACAGTGGAAGAAAAAACGGCGAAGTTACCCAGGAATAATTTTTTTTCAAAGCATAGGATTCTTTTGCCTTCAAATAAACATTACGTTAACAACGACTTTACCATGCTTCCGAAGGAAGCTATTTTAAGGATTTTTAAGTCTTACCCCGCAAGCTTGGTATTAGAGGCTAGCATGTTAACCGTTACAACACGGAGGGTGACTGTCTTCTCAATGAGCACTCTTGAAATTCTAAAAATGACGTTAAAGTAAAACTAACAAGACATGAAAAGGTTTGCACGTATTCAAATAATTGGTTTTATGTAGTAAGGAGTTACCCCTACCACTGTGCATCGTAGAGGTAGTAAGGTTCAGGGCAGAGCTATCTCGCGCATGCGTAGAGCGAAGCAGGCGCCCTCGGAGTTTAAGATGCAGGAGGGTGTACATTTCGGGAGCGATCGGGGAGCTATAAATATACCAAGGGTGCGAGGAGACACAGTGTTTTTATTATCATTTAGAGGAATTAATAAGAATACAAGGTTAGGGAGCTAAGAGAAAAACCCAAAGGAGTACCTTAATTCCACAGAACTCAAATATACATTCTATTCTTCTGGAATAAACACTTTATCCTTCTGTCAACATCGATCCAGAGTGCGTCCGGCAGAGTCTGTATCTCAGATGTAAGGACTGCTCGTGACCTAGTTACTGGAGCCTTTATAGCTAAAGCCAGACTTACACCATCATTGCGCTTATGAGACTATGCTATGCTAGTGTTTACGACATCTTGCCATCGATACCAATTGCTTAAACTGATGCAACATTACTTCTTGCTAAATGGAATATAATTTTTTCAAACAACCATAGGGCACACTACAAAATATGACAGAGTGATAGCTTAGAAATGAAACTTCAAAAAAAAAAAATCAGGAAAAGAACACATTTTGAAATTATTGAAAGGTATTCGATCCCCTTAAAATCACCACACCAGAGCAGTGTTGCCAGATTGGGCGAAAATTAGCGGTTTGGGCTACTAAAAGATCGATTTTCCGACCGATTTTGAATTGAGGCAATATGCGAATTTTTGGGCTACTTCTGAAATCACGAAAATAATTTAAATGTATTCCTTGAAAAGTATATTGTACATCGTTTCAAAAATTAATTAATATATTAATGCGTACAGTGATAGTATCTTCGTTAAGTCACTACGGCTATGAAAATACCTGCTTTTAAGAAGAGAAATTAGCTGCTATATTATTTTGCTTGTTAGCTTTTCATTGTTATGTCGCTATTAATGCAATCGCACCAAGTTCAAGAGAAGTATCTAAATCAAAAGCACATATTAGTCTTTGAATAATACAATGCTACTCTATCTGCATTATAGGTAAGTGGCAAAAATGTGATAAACGTATAACAAGAGTTGCTTCTTGCTTTGCGAAGGGTAACGGGTTTGACTCCCGAATGGGAGTTGGAAATTTTCTCTAGCCGATATTATTCCTTATCCTCCCCAAAGTCTGGAAATATTGGGGAGAGAATATGTAATATAATGCATAAAAGAGAAACGAAACTATTACACGAGGTAACAACATTGTAGATAAGTAGTTTGTTCCAAAGAGAAATCCCGCAGATATGATTTTGCAGTTGTGAACCTGAAATAAATAAATTACCTTAGTAGGTCTCTTGTGATACAACTTTTGTTTTTTTATTGTAAAGTTTGCAACTAAGAGCCCAATGGTTTGACCGTAAGAAAAAAAATCTGATGTGTTACACTTACATGACTTTTTCTAGCTGTTCTACAAACTTCATACATAAGATTCTTCTTCTTTCTGCACCTTGTTAATCGTGGTACTCATTAGCACAATGTTCTTATTATTTAGTTCCGTATAAGTAGGAAGAAAATAAGGGAATACACTAGGCTAAACCAATAGTAACATTTTTAAAAGCTGTCGTTATGCCATTGTCGTTACAAATCGCTTCCTTTCTTGGCCAGGAGTAGAACAAAAGAAAAACGGACACTCCCGTCTGAGAAAAATATAAGTACTTCACAACTGAAACTAATAACAATGAATACCTCGAAAACGGTAAGCTCCACGAGAAAAATGTATATGACATAACTTGTGTATTTTAACAAGACCTACATTTTTTGTATAGTAATGTTTTGTCTATCTCTTACGGTTTGCTAGTTATGCCAAATTAAGCAAATTCATCCAGAATAAACAGATCTTCAGAAGCTATTCCCAGAAAATTCAAGATATACATTTTATTTGTTAGGTAAATATCTTTAATATATAATTTTTTAATCAAAATCGTTAGAGCCATTTTTAAGAAAATCAAAATTTTCGAAAAAAGTTCCATGTAAAGGGTAGTTTGGGGTGGGGGGATTTTTCTAAACATCCTCGAGTCTCATCCCTGGAAGATACTAAACTTAAATACCAAGTTTGGTATTTTAGCTACTTTTCGTTTTTGAGTTATCGTGTTCACAGACACACGGATACACGGACCTTTTTCTGAAAATGCTTTTCTTTTTTTAGATACAGAGGGTCCTAAAACATGTATTTCCGTGAAATCACGGTATCGAGTTTTTGGGTGGAATACAATACTTCTCTATCCTATGTATATTGTACATATGGAGCTTGAGAAAGTAAAAACACAAGCAAACTTCTAAACCAAATCTTAGAGACTTTTTCAACCCCTTCCTCTTGAAATTGGGCGATTTCAATATAAATTTTGCGATTTTTAAAATAAATCTGGCGATATTTTGTGAAATGAATTTGGCAACCCTGCCTCAGAGCACGGAACGAATATGTCCGCTTATAATGAAAGCCGTGTACGACACCACTCAGCTACGTCGACCCCTATATATCATTAACTTAACGCGTAAACAAGATCTGAATTGTAAATCAATTAATATGATTTAGTAGTTCACTGCAAGCTGTTATCGACAGATTAACGTTGCGAATTGTCTCAGTATAAACGCCCACATATATTGTAGCAGTACCAACAATAGCACACAAGCAAACTTGGTACTTAATGGAAAAATCGATCTCAAGTGCCTGAAGCATCGAAAGAGAAAGTCTGATAAACAACTTCCTCCAGCTACGTTTGTACACAACGCACAAAGTCAAAGAGAAATATACATGTTGATGTCAGTAAGTGCGTGCTAGTATAATCCTTGAGGGCTTTCCTCATTACCATTACATAAATTAATGTGACTCCGTTAAAGCTATGTATGACTGACATTTCATGAAAAAACACAAAACAAAGACTTTAATTTTAATGCCATAAAATAATTTAAACATTCCTGAATATATCAAAATTCTGATGTGTTCCATTCTCATAACTTTCTCTACATCTCTGCAACAAATGTTTGTCAAAAAGCTTATGCTTCTATTTACTTCATGCTATGTGAGAAAAAATTAGCAGAAATAGACTTATTACGTGCTTCCTTGTAAGTAGAAGCGAAAAAAGGGAGTACCATAGGTTAAAGTGATAGTCAAAAGCTGGTTTCTATGTCACTGAAGTTCCTTTGCTTTTATGGACAAGAGTTGACAAACTGCTGTATGAGAAAAGTATAAGTTTTTCAAGCTGAAACCAAAAACAAGGAATATCTAAAAAACGACCAACTACACGAAAAAATGTATATAACATAAATTGTGTGTTTTACTGTGCTATACATTTTTGTTTGGTAAGTTTTTGTCTAACTCTTACGGTTTACCAGTTACATAAAATTCCATAAAATTCATCCAGAATAAAATAGTCTTCAGAGGATATTCCCAGAAAATTCAAGATATACATATGGTTTGTCAGGTAAATGTCTTTAATATACGATGTTTTAATCAAAATCGTTAGCAATGATTTAGAAAATCAAACTTTTCCAAAATTCTTCCATGTGAAGTGAAGTTCGGGGTGGGGAATTTTCTTGAAAATCTTCGTGTCGCATCCTTTTAGGATACTGAACTTAAATACCAAGTTTGGTATTTAACGGTCTTTTCATTTTTGAGCTATGCTGCCCACAGACACATACACACAGACAGACAGACACACGGACATTTTTCTAAAAATGCTTTTTTTTTGTATTTAGGTGGTCTCAAAACATGTACTTCCGGTGAAATCTCGGTATCGAATTTTTGAGTGCAAGGCAATACCTTCTCTATACACTATGTACATAGTACGTATAGAGAAAGTAAACATCTGATGTGTTCCCTTAGCATGACTTTCTCTACATCTCCATAACAAATTATTTGTATGCTAATCGAGATATACATCAGCAGAAATGATTTCTTGTAAGTAGAAGGGAAATAAGGAAATACACTAGGCTAATATGATAGTCAACTAATTTAAAAGGTGGATGGTTCTGTGGACGAAATTCATTTCTTTGTATTAACAGGAATGCACAAATTTCCGTATGTGAAAAGTTTAGATATTTTAAAACTGAAACCAATAACAAGGAATATCTAAGCAAGTTCTCAACTCCATTATGTATATGATATACATTGTGTGTTTAAACGAGATGTGCATTTTTTTGTAGTAAGGTTTGTCTACCTTTTACGTTTTACCAGTTATGCAAACTTCAATAAAAATCATCCAGAATAAAGAGGTCTTCCGAGACTATTTCCAGAAAGTTCAAGATATAGATTTTGTTTGTCACAGAAATAGCTACACAAGGTATTTTAATCAAAATCGTTGGAGCGATTTGTGAAAAATAACAATTTTCGAAAAATATTTCATGAAAAGGGTAGTGGGGTGGGAGATTTTCTGGAGAATCTTCCTTTCGTATCCTTGGAATATATTAAACTTAAATATCAGTTTGTATTTAAGGGACTTTTCGTTTTTGAGCTATGCTGCTCATAGAGACATACGCGTACACAAATACAGACATGCACTTATACTTTTTTCTAAAAATGCTTTTGTTGTTTTCAGGGTGTCCCAAAACATGTACTTCCGGTGAAATCTCGGTATCGAATTTTTGGATGCAATACAACACTCTTAATCCGCCTGGGTAATGTGGTGGTAGCGTGTCTGCTTCACATTCAACAGGTCGCGAATGCGAATCTCGCTTAGGGTGAGTTACACGGATATTTTTTTTGGGGTTTTCCCTTATCCTGAGAAGACGAATGTCGAGTAGCTTTAAGCCCATGGACCCCGAGATCATTTCAGCAATTTCATTCATCGTCCTATATGACCAACCAGGTTAAAAAAAGTTAAGAGAAAAAAAAACCTCTCTACACACTATATACATAGTGCCTTTAGAGTAAAAATTGACTGACGAGAAAACAAAAACGCAACGAAATTCTATTTCCAAAAATGAACCATGCAGTAATAAATAAAAACATACAATAACAGAAAAAAAACAACCGTACTGTTACCAAGAAGGTTATGAATAACACGTAAAGAAACATAAATACATATAATTATTGCTTCAAAATGATAAATATTGCTTCAGAGGCGTGTGAACCTATTCTCTACGGACAGAGATGTTCGCTGCACACGCAGGAATTGCGATGCGTGTTTGTGGACCTCTAATCAGGCCATGTCTGCATAAATCCATTCAATTAATGGACTAGCTGCATAAGTAGCCACCAAAGGCTTAGACGTCGGAATGTATAGAGCTCAATTAGAGACATTACTCCGCTTCTCGGACCCAACTACAACTGCATCCCTGCGGTGGTGGGAATATAGGCAATTTCCTGCATCTAGAATAAACAGTCCAGAGACCGACGTCATTTATTTACACGGTTAAATAGATAAACATTTCAGGTCAACCGTATCTTAACGGTAATGACCACATATCAACTTAATGGCGTCACATCCCCGAAAGGGTACTCCGGTTGGGACGTGACGACGGTTACCAGACTGCAGATGTTTTCCTTCTCCTAGTGTAAGCACATAAACTCACTTTAGTAGCTAATGAGAATTGTTTACCTTCGTGCATTTGCAAGCATCAGAAACGCATGGAGTCGATCTCAAAGCTTATAGTCACCATGGCGACACGGACAGTAGAAATGTGAACTAGGAGTGGCAGACATCGGTAGCTCAACTACTTCTAAGGCTAATTACTTTCAGAGTAGTTAACAGATGCGTAAGCTGCTACCAAACCTATATTTTTGTTCTATTTAATCAATTATCTATAAAAATGGCGGCGCCGTGCTGAGTGATTAGAACATTGGCCTCCCACCTAGGCGGCTCGGATTTGATCCCAAGCGCCCGCATGTAGGATTTGTGTTGGATGAAACGGCGTCTGGGCGGGTTTTCTCCAGGTCCTCCGGTTTCACCCGCCACTCATCCCAGCAATTGCTCAATCATAACCTTTCCCATCATCCATTTCGATTGCATTTCATATCATCCACTTCCTCAAGCTAATACCTGACTTCAGCTCCACCGCTCGTTCCAGGTTCTTTATTTTGTGGTTCCTTGCCGTTAGTTCTCAGACAGTTCTCGCAGAATTAGTCATTAACTAGATCTTTAAAAACCACCTCTGTCTATTTTTACTTTTTCTCGTATGTACATAGTAAACAAGGTATTCCACTCAAAAATTTGATACCAAGATTTCATCGGAAATACATGTTTTGAGACCTCCTGAATCTGCAACAAAAATTTAGAAAAATGTTCGCGTGTGTGTGTCTGTGGGCAGCATTGCTCATTAAGTATCAAACTTAGTAATTAATTTCAGCGACTTCCAAGAAAGCGCCACGATTTGCAATAAAAGCCCTCCATCCCCAAATACCCTTTACAGAGAAGTCTTCAGATGAACAAGTTGCGATTTCTTTTCCTGAAAATCCACCCACCAATCAACGAGTGCTAGGATGCTAAAGGAAGTGGAGAATTATGCATCTACACATAGTCGGCCATGAAAGATTTAACTTGTATTGGACTTGAACGAGATATTGAGAAACGGTGCCCATTTTAAAAATTTAGAAGTATAAAACAGCGACTTTTCACGCACCTCTTTGAAATACTGACAATTAGTAAGTCAATACATTTTCGACTAAATGTGATTGACATGTATAAATTGTAAACAAGACGTTAGTTTTTTTTAAGCCTTTTTACTTTCTTACTTCTTACGTAGTATATAGAGAAGGTATTGCATTTCACCCAAAATTCGATACAAGTTTTCATTGGAAACACATGTTTTAAGGTACCTTGTATAAATCATGTTCTCTGTTAATGTGTGTGTTTGTGAACACAATAACTCAAAAGACGTACATGTTTAGGCAACTCAAAAATAAGTGAAACAAAATACACTTAAAAAACGTGTTTTTCATAATGTGAAAATGTTTAATATTGTAAAACAAAACCCTTTTATTCCAAAAAACAGGTCTATTTCATTGACAAATTGGTTACACTCAGAATCTGTTTACAAATATCTATCTTTCTTCAATGATTTCTTAACAATTCTACGTATAGCTTCTTTCATTTGCCGCGGTGACGGCTACTATTGCTTGCTACAAATTTTGGTTGAAACTGAACTCTGGGCAGTGATTCGTTCTTTTTTATACCTCTGGGTCACGTGGCGGGAATTTCCAGAAGCAGTTGCGTGTATCACAAACCCACTGTGGTGTAACAATTCAGGATTTCGACGCCAAACAGCACACGAGTCCCCCGGACAAGTGTAACAATAATAGCTGCAATGTCAAAAGAACTTGCCACCTGCACACGTGTCCACTAACGTAGGCGTAACACTGAATCCTAACAACAGCTATGATGTATGAGGTAAGTCGTTCATACACGTTCATCGATCACGTTCACAGGGCCTAGTCACACTATGTCTCTTTTTGCAATACCAAAGAAATATTCTAACGCAATGCTGCCCAAAGTTAGCTAATATCCAAACATGCAAATAGTGTATCTACCCTGTTTTATTACAGATTATGGTACTTATCCAGTGAGGGTTCGAACCAGTTTAATCCTTGTTAATAATAATTCCAATCATAAGTCAACTGAGGTTATGGCCTGATCAGGTAAAAATAGCCTTTGCGGCCGAGATCGTTAGGGCATAGAGTGTAGACGGCAAGCGGTAGTAAACGTAAAAACCATCCTACACAACATTTTTCTAATTTGCTTAGTCCTTATAAGTGATCTTATGGAATGAAGGTCCCTAATTTTAAGTAGTTCTCCCACATTTTCTTTCAGAATTAACTTTATTTCATGCATCATTGATGTCTACCGCCTGTGGCGTTGTATATAGTAAGAACGCGATGACTGAAAACGCTTCTCATAATAATGTATAATACTATCATTAGGGTTTCATAAGCAGATTTTAATAATAAACAATTTTGGTGGCAAAGGGTAATACCAACTAATATTGTTAGTTCCTAAATATTAGCTACATTTGTAATTTTATACTGCTTTTTCCGTATATTTACCATTGAACTGTTATACTATAAGGAGTAAAAAAAAATGATGTGTTCCATTCACATGACTTTCTCTATATCTCTGTAACAAATTATTATTAATAAGCTTATCTTTTATTTATTTCAAGCTAATCGAGTAAAATTAGCAAAAATAGTCTTATTTGTTGCTTTATTGTAAATAGAAGCGAAATAAGGGAGTACCATAGGTTAAAGTGAAAGCCAAAAGCTGGTTGCTATGTGACTGATGTTCCTTTGTTTGTATGGACAGGAGTTGACAAATTCCTGTATAAGAAAAGTATATAGTTTTCAAAGCTGAGACCAAGAAACAGGAATATCTCAAAAACAATCAACTCCACGAAAACAATGTATATAACATAAATTGTGTGTTTTAACATGTTCTACATTTTTTTGTGTGTTAAGTTTTTGTCCATCTCTTACGGTTTAGTAGTTATGCAAAATTCATCCAGAATAAAGTAGTCTTCAGAGGCTATTCCCAGAAAATTCAAAATATAAATTTTATTTGTCAGGTAAATATCTTTAATATATGATATTTTAATCAAAATCGTTAGAGCCATTTTTTAGAAAATCAAAATTTTCGAAAAAAGTTCCATGTAAAAGTTAGTTTGGGGTGGGGGGATTTTTCTCAAAATCTTCGTGTCGCATCCCTGGAAGATACTAAACTTAAATACCAAGTTTGGTATTTGACCGACTTTTCGTTTTTGAGTTATCGTGTTCACAGACACACGGACACACACACTCGGACCTTTTTGTGAAAATACTCTTTTGGATACAGGGCACCCTAAAACACATATTTGCGGTGAAATCTGGGTATCGAATTTTTTGGTGGAGTGCAATACCTTCTCTATACACTATGTACATAGTACGTATACAGAAAGTAAAAAAAAAGAAAAAAAAAAAGAAGAACATTATAGCGCTTGCCAAATACTCTAGATTAGAAGATATAGGCGTTGTTCTGCAGCGGAGATTTATTATATTGTTTTTTAGGAATTTATTATCTGCCGAGAAGCCGAGAGAATTAAAAACATAAAACATATGAAAATAATATCAAAAGGGAAAAGAAAATAACAGAGCAAAATCAAGAGAGTATGATTTTTCCGGAGACAAATATAGAAAGGAAATTCAAATGTTCTCTTCCCTACTAGCAACACAGAAAAAAAATCTGATGTGTTATACTCACATGACTTTCTCTAGCTGCTCCACAAACCTCCTACAAAAGATTATTCTTCTAATCGAGATAAATATTAGCACAATGCTCTTATTACTTAGTTTCTTATAAGTAGAAGGGAATAAGTGAATGCGCTATTCTAAAGTGATTGTCAAATGTTTTAAAAGTTATCGTTATACGATTGTCGTTGCAAATCACTTCTTTGCTTGGCCAGGAGTAGAACAAAAGAAAAACGGACACTTCCTGTCTGAGAAAAGTTTAAGTACTTCACAACTGAAATCAATAACAAGGAATATCTCGGAAACGGTTACCTCCACATCAAAAACGTGAAGAACATAAATTGTGTGTTTTGTCGTGATGTATATTTTTTGTGCAGCGAGCTTTTTTTTCTATCTCTTACGGTTTAGCAGTTATGCAAAATTCGGCAAAATTCATCCAGAATAAAGAGGTCTTCAGAGGCTATCCCCCAAAATTTCGAGATATACATTTTATTTCGGACATAAATAGCTTTAATACGGGATTTTAATCAAAATCGTTAGAGCCATTGAATCAACAATTTTTTTTTTGGTAGTGTTTTACGCCCGCTTTAACTACTAATGGCACCGCAGGCGGTGAATCAACAATATCGACATTTTTTCCATGTAAGGGGTAGTTTGTGGTGGGGGATTTTTTGTTGTTGAAAATCTTCGTGTCACGTCCTTGGAAGGTATTAAACCTAAATACCAAGTTTGGTATTTAACGGTCTTTTCGTCTTGGGGCTGTCCTGTCCACAGACACACACACACACACACATACACACACACAAATGGACCTTTTCTTTTTCTAAAAAAATCTGATGTGTTCCATTCAAATGACTTTCCTACATCTCTCCAACAAATTATTGTTAAAACGCTTATGCTTCTATTTACTTCATGTTAATCAAGAAAAAAATAGCAGAAATAGTCTTATTACTTGCTTTCTTGTAAGTAGAAGGGAGATAAGGGAATGTACAAGGCTCAAACGATAGTCAAATATTTTAAAAGATGGTTTCCATGTGTTTGAATTCCATATATTTGTATGGCCAGAAATTGGCAAATTCCCGTATAAGAAAAATGTGAGTGTTTTAAAATGGAAAGCAACAGCAAGGAATATCTAAAAAATCTGATGTGTACCATTCACATGACTTTCTCCATATCTCTGCAACAAATAATTCTTAAAAAGCTTATACTTCTATTTACTTTATGCTAATCAGAAAAAATTAGCAGAAATAGTGTTATTACTCGCTTCCTTGTAAGTAGAAGCGAAATAAGGGACAACCGTAGGTTAAAGTGATAGTCAAAAGCTGGTTGCTATGTCAATGAAGTTCCTTTGTTTGTATGGATAGGAGTTGACAAGTTCCTGTATGAGAAAATTATACGTTTTTCATAGGAGAAACCAAAAATAAGGAATGTCACAAAAACGACGAACTCCACGAAAAAATGTATATAACATAAACTGTGTGTTTTAAAGTGCTCTACATTTTTTGTGTAGTAAATTTTTGTCCATTTCTTACGGTTTAGCAGTCATTCAAAATCTAGTAAAATTCATCCAGAATAAACCACTCTTCAGAGGCTATTCCCAGAAAATTCAAGATATACATTTCATTTGTCAGGTAAATATGTTTAATATCCGAAATGTTAATCAAAATCGTTAGAGCCATTTTTGAGAAAATCAAAATTTTCGAAAAAAGTTCTATGTAAAGGGTAGTTGGGGGTGGGGGGATTTTTTTCAAAACCTTCGTGTCGCATCCTTGGGAGATACTAAACTTAAATACCAAGTTTGGTATTTTACCGACTTTTCGTTTTTGAGTTATCGTGTTCACAGACACACGGACACACACACACACACACACACACACACACGGACCTTTTTGTGAAAATGCTTTTTTTGGATATTGGGGACCCTAAAACATATATTTCCGGTGAAATCTCGGTATCGAATTTTTGGTGGAGTGCAATACTTTCTCTATACACTATGTACATAGTGCGTATGGAGAAAGTAAAAATGGTCAACTCCACCAAAATATGTAAATGTATAAATTGTGTGTTTTAGCAATATCTACATGTTTGTGTAGTAAGTTTTTGTATATCTCATGGTTTACGAGTTATTAACAATTCAGCAAAATCCTTCCAGAATTCAAAACTCTTCAGAGGCTTTTCCCAGAAAATTCAAGATATACATTCTATTTGTCATGTAAATATCTTTAATTTACGATAGTTTAATCAAAATCCTTGGAGCTATTTTTGAGAAAAATGTTCCATGTTAAGGGTATTTTCCTCAAAACCTTCGTGATCTATTGTGTTCAAAGACACAAAAACTTTTTATAAATATTCTTTTTTTTGGATACAAGGGACCCTAAAACGTTTATTTCCGGTGAAATCTGGGTATCGAATTTTTGGTGGAACACAATACTTCTCTACCTACGTACTATGTGCTATGTAGAGAAAGTAAAAAGAAAGAAACCCAGTCAATGGTTCAGGCATTTCTCTATTACTGGCACTCGGGAGGTCGTAGGTTCGATTCCGCTGTCTCATCACTGTGGCGTATGTTTTCGAGGGTTTTCCAGGTCACTAGGTAATACTGAGGGGATTTCTTCAATCTCCCGAACTTCCTGTCCTTTAATTTAATTTCAATTTCATCCAACCGGTCCATTTTAGGGTTGTAAGTGTCGGCGAGGGTTGCGGTTGTGGCGCCCTTCCGTGGTGGTAACTGCGCTCTGAAAATACAGTTCTTGGCGGCGGGGTGCCTTTGGAATCGCGTATAGAACCCAAGGGGTTTGGCCGCATTTGAGGCTCAGCCTCTTATCACTCCTTGCGTCGATATCAACGCTTGTTAAGGACCTTTCACGGTGGTTTCGGTCGCCCGTTGCTTATACTCTCATAACAGCCTATCCTCCTGAAACGCAATAAGACCATGGCGGCAGTGGGGAAACCTCCCCGGAATGACACACACATGCGCAAAACCATATCAAACACTTTGAGAGAAAAATATATAACGTAAAAAATAATGAGTTACTCTAACAATTGTTATGAAGGTATGCCATAGTTGCAGGGAATATTGAACAAATTAGACTGATTCCTTGGAATAAACATTAGTACAGCTGTAAACAGAAAGACGTTGAATAGATTTAAATTTGCTTTGACTTCATCCGACATTAAACGAAACGCTATTAATCTCTAGGCTCGACCTTTATCAATAAAGGAGGAAAGAATTTAGCTAAACGGAATAACTTCGCTATTATCCCCCATACACGATATGATTGCCAACATAGAATGTGGCATTTGTTCCTTGCCGATGGAAATATGTGTAGAGAATCCGCTATGCTCTTAGAAAAAACAATAGGCCTAAAAGCAACCTTAATGCTTAGGAAACAATTGCTTTATGGCAACTAATAACCATTCCAAATTTCGGCTGTTAAAATCAACATTAAGCTAATACAAAATCCCGGAATTTGTGTCAAAAATTTACTACTAAACATGCTTGATATCAAAGAGGATTGCTACAGAACGACAAGCTGCAAAGTCATACGCATTTTTAAAACGAGAAAATGAAATCAACCTAAACATGAATAATTGATCAGTTAGCGCAGGTAAAATACTGCCCCGTATTATACATGTTTAAATATCCCTTCATGCGTTAAAATGTAGCAGAACTCAACAGGGCTATTTCAAGGTAAAACATACCAGAGGGGAACTGGCCTAAGCAACATTCATTTTACCTATCTTGCTTATCAGTGGAGACGACGAGAGGGTCACGTTCATTGAGAGGGGTAAAACGAAGGCCGCTAAGGCGAGTTCCACATTATCGAGTATTAACTTAAAATAACCCTGTTGAGTTTTGCAACTCTTTTGATGCACGGAGGGTTATCTACACACGTCAAATACGGGGCAGTTGGGCCACCTGGTATATGTTTGTTAAATACAGTGTACAGGTTAACTTATAGAATTATAATTATATTATTTATTCAAATTCTATTAATTATTTATTCATAAGTAGGGAGCAAAGTGGGCTTAAAATTAGTAGAACTTATATAAATAATGTTTCAAGGCTAAAAGAAATCAAAGAAACACAGAGTATATAATCTTGTAACCTATATCAAATTACTAACTTAGTGAAAGCGTTCGATATGGTAAACCGACTTCTAATATGATGTTAAATGTATATTACTGATAGAAGAGTATTCAATAAGCTTATTAAAAGTCAACCAGGCTAATAGTTTGATTACAAACATGGTAACTGAAGATAATCTCATATAACAAACTCACATGACTAATTAATGTAATTTATGCTAGTCGAGATAAATTTTACCAGAAATGTATTATTACTTAATTCCTTATAAGTAGAAGGGAATTACGCTGAAGCAAAAATAGCTAATGTGATAGTCATATGTTTTAAAAACTGGTTGTTATGTGACAAGGCTGAAATTACGTTTTCTTTGAATGATCAGAAGCAAAACAAAATAAAAATGAATTATGATTTCCCGTTTGGAAAGTTTCATCAATAACCAGGAGAATCTCGAAAATCATTAACTCCACAAAAAATGTATCTGCTTTAACGAGATCTATATTTTCATATTAACATTTTTATCCTCTCTTATGGTTTATTAGTTTTACAAAAGTCATCCAGAAAAAACAGCTTAAGAGGATATTTCCAGAAAATTAAAAAAATAAGTTTTATTTATGATGTAAACTTATTTAATATAAGGTATTCTAATAAAATCATTACAACCATTTTCAAGAAAATAAAAAGATTACGAAAAGTTTTTCATGTGAAGGGTAGTTTTGAGTAGTTGGTGTTGTATCCTTGGAATATCATAAGCTGAAATACCAAATTTGGTATTTAACCAACTTTTTGTTTTGAGTTATATTTAGAGATAGCACATGCGCACAGACACACACACACACACACAGACATACACACACAAGAAGTATTTTTAGAAACAGGTTCAAGTGTATGTGTGTGTGTGTGTCTGTGGGCAGTAAAGCTCAAAAACGAAAAGCTAGACAAATATCAAGCTTGATAATTGTGTTCAATATCTCCTAAGGATGCGGCACGAATATTTTCAAGGAAACGTATTACATAAAACATGAAGAGCTCCTTAAAACACACAATTTATGTCATATATTTTTTTTCCTGGAATTGACCGTATAAGGAACTAAGTAATAAGGCCATTTTTGCAAATTTTTATCTCGATCAACATGAAGTGGATAGAAAAATAAGTTTATTAACAATAATTTGTTACAGAGATGCAGAGAAAGTTATATGAATGGAACACATACATTTTTTCCACTTTGTGATACAACTTTTTTTTTATTTATTTATTTTTATTTTTTATTTTATTTTTTTTTTAATCGGCTTACCCTCCGCGTATTTAAGGCTGACACCTAGGACTTGCAAGCGGGAGTTTAGGGGTCAGAAGCTTGTTGGGGAGCCAACGGCACGAAACCACAAAAAGGAAAACCTGGAACGAGTGGTCGGCTCGCAGCGAGGCATGAGCGTGAGGAAATGGATGGTTTGAAATGCAAGCAAAATGGATGACAAGAAAGGTGGAATGATTGGCTAGGGAAACCGGAGGACCCGGAGAAAACCCGCAAAGACGCCGTTTCGTCAACCACAAATCCCACATGCGGGCACTTGGGATCGAACCAGGGCCGCTTAGGAGAGAGGCGAGTAGTCTAACCACTAAACCTTAGGAAACTTTCAAGCAGAAAAAGATAGGTATTAATTAATATAATTTTAAAGAATATTTGTACCTCAATGTTTGTGAGAAAAGATAGATCTTTATTTTAGATTATTGAAACGAATAAATTAATATATCCGGAATCAGAAGACATATTGGAATGAAAATTCTTACGAATAAAAATACTCTAGATTTAATACTTTTGGAAAATCACTTTGAAAGGTCCGTGTGTGTGTGTGTGTGTGTGTGTGTGTGTGTGTGTGTGTGTGTGTGTGTGTGAACAGCACAACTTAAAAACGAAGTTTTTTTTTTATTGTTTCATTTATATAGCTCCCTTTAACATCTAAGTTCATATTGGGGGCTTTGCATTGGAAACAATTTTTCTGTAGGTTCTTTACGTTGAGTTTAAATGGTTTTATTTTCCTCAAATACACACACATTCACTCTCACATACATACTTCCAGACTCTGTGGGGGATACGGAATAATTGGTTAACGAACAATTTCCCGCCCCAGCCGGGAATCGAACCCAGGACCTCCGGCTGAGAAGTTACCTCGATGTCTAAGAAAATTTTGTTAAATATCAAAATTGATATATAAGTTCTCCATCTTACAAGGATGCCATACGAAGATTTTGAAGAAAGTGCTCCCACGTGGCACGCTCTAATAAGGGACGTCCTATTACAGCAAACTTGAACATCTGGAAGACGTAGGCTTTCTGTAGAATTTATATAAATACACTCCACTGTATGCGTCCACACCCGGAAAGGCCGAGGGAAAAGATTGTGGAAATAAGCTTTTTATAGGCTTATTTCTGCTTTTCGACGATGTTTGTGTGTGTGTGTGCAGGCTGACGTCACGTTTGTTGCTTGGTAACTACACCCAGTGTGCCAGTCAAATTTCTTGGAGCAATGACCTCTATGTCATCCAGGGTAAGATTCGTTGGTTTCAGAAATACTTCTCTAGAAATTACCCCTACTACTTATTCCAAAGTTGACTAATAAATGTGGATAAACATTAAAGTTTATCCTTTCCTTTACACTACTGATTCGCTCCACGTGGAACGGAATTATTGAGATTTAAAAGCTTATAAACCCTAAATTAAAAATCTGATGTGTACCATTCACATGACTTTCTCTATATCCCTGCTACAAATTATTCTTGAAAAGCTTATACTTCTATTTACTTTATGCTAATAAGAAAAAATGAGCAGAAATAGTCTTTATTACTTACTTTTTGTAAGTAGAAGCGAAATAAAGGACTACTATAGGTTAAAATAATAGTCAAAGGTTCCTTTCTTTATATGGATCGGAGATAACAAGTTTCTGTATGAGAAAAGTATGTTTTTCATAGCAGAAACCAAAAATAAGGAATGTCTCAAAAACGACGAACTCAGGAAAAAAATGTATACAACATAAATTGTGTGTTTTAACGTGCTCTACATTTTTTGTGCAGTAAGTTTTTGCCCATCTCTTACAGTTTAGCAGTTATTCAAAATTCAGTAAAATTCATCCAGAATAAACTACTCTTCAGAGGCTATTCCCAGAAAATTCAAGATATACATTTTATTTGTCAGGTAAATATCTTTAGTATACGAAATTTTAATCAAAATCGTTAGAGCTATTTTTGAGAAAATCAAAAATTTCGAAAATATATCCATATAAAGTGTAGTTTGGGGTGGGGGGACTTTTCTCAAATCTTCGAGTCGCATCCCCGGAACATACTAAACTTAAATACCAAGTTTGGTATTTTACCGACTTTTCGTTTTTGAGTTTTCGTGTTCACAGATACACGGACACACACACACACACACACACACACACACACACACACACACACGGACCTTTTTGTGAAAATGCATTTTTTGGAAATTGGGGACCCTAAAACATATATTTCCGGTGAAATCTCGGTATGGAATTTTTGGGTGGAGTGCAATACCTTCTTTATACACTATATACATAGTGCGTATAGGGAAAGTAAAAATTCCCCGGAATCATTTATTATCTCTTTAATATAAAGCAAATTATTTCAATTTGCATGCTGGTAATGATTGCTGTATTCTTATTATTATTATTATTATTTTTTTTTTTTGTAGCTTAACGTCCTTTGGTTTGTCAAATAGGACAATGAATGAAATCGTGAAATGATGTTCAAATGATCTCAGGGTCCATAGAGCTTAAGTACTCGACATTCGTCTTCTCAGAGTAAGGGAAAAACCCGAAAAAAACTCCTCCGGGTAACTCACCCTAAGCGAGATTCGAACTCGCGACCTATTGAATGAAAAGAAGATCCCTTAGTTTTTGTTGTTCGATTATCGTATGTTCGATTATCGTATTAAATAATGACGCCAACGAAGCAACTTTCGAACATAAACTTGTGTATTTCAAACAAATCCACCTCAGATAATTGAGAAAGATAGAAGCCGCTTATGCTGAAGCAGCGAAGAAGAAAACTCAGGTGTATGAATGGCATAAACGTTTCAGTCAAGATTTTCGAACGGTCAAGGAATTACTGTAAATGCAACCAGGGCATTACGACAGGTGCATAGTGCCTGAAAATGGCTCCCAGGAGTGATTCCAGCCTCTTTACATGCGGAAGGTAATTATTTTAAAGGAAATTTGTAAATTACCTTATGGTAATTTGTTTCTCTGTTAATTTTCACATTCCGGAAACATATTGAATGTAGTATACATTGTTAAAAATTTAAGGGCAGATATATGAGGACACCAAAAACACATCTCACCAATATATGCTTCATTTGCGGACTAGTAAGAGTAGGTATGTGATTTTAGGTTGGTTAGTACCTCCAGGTAGGTGTTACAAATTCAAGCCATATATATTTATTTATGGCCAGGCCTCGCGTTATCGAATGTTGTGTCGTAACCGAGTTTGAACGATGTTGTATCGTAGCCGAGCTTGAATACTTTCTGCAAGGCCAATACGTGGAAGCAAAACTAATGGTCTATATATTTTGCAGTGCAGTTACGACCATACAAAATACACAATTATATGATTAGTTTTGGTGAAACTTTCAGACGAAGAGAAACAATAATTAACAAACTAAACTACATACATTACTCAAAATTGATACGCCTGTCACCCTGTATGAGATGTATAAGAATCAGACAACATTCTGTGCTCTCTGTCCTGCTAACTATTCTATTTTTCCTTCTATTTCATGTTAATCGAGGTAATGTTCATTACACTTTACGCAGTTCGTGGTAAATGTAAGAAAACCACAACAGGCGGATCGCTCTGTCATGGCTTTGAAATGCTATAGCCTTTGCATAACCACAATAATAAATGAATAACGGTTACCACTGGAAAATAGTTAAGTGTTTGCAAATGCGGTGCGGATCAGTGTCCACTTAGCATCGTGAGGAAAGTGAGGGGCTGCGATATCTAGCGATCCCGACTAACAAAGCCAACTTTCCGACTGGCGTATGCGTAATGCTGACTATTTCGCCTAAACGTATTGGTTGGATGATCGCGCATCTGTGTTGCGCGTATGTGAGCGTCAAGCCGGCAGTCGGGTTGGCCGAGTCAGGCCGTAAGTGGGCTGTTGTGCTATAGGAATTTGTAAATGTAAATTAACAACAGGAAATATTTTTCCTATCTCTTGTGGTTTACCGGCTCTGCAAACGTTATCCAGAAAGAACAGAGCTTCATGAGCTAATCCCAGAAATTTCAAAATATACATTTTATTTATGTTGTAAATATCTTTAATATAGGGCAGGCTAATCTCAGAAATGTCAAGATATACATTTTGTTCATAATTTTAATATAGAGTATTTTAATCAAAATCGTTAGTTATTTTTGAGAAAATCGAAATTTTAATTTTTTTTTTTCGTGTAATGTGAAGATTGGGTTGGGGACAGTTTCTTGAAAATGTTAGAGTCGTATGCCTAACCGACTATTTAATCAACATTTTCTTTTTGAGTTGTGTTGTTCACAGAAACACACAGACAAGCACACACACTATCTTTTTCTAAAATTTTGTTTTGTTTGTTTTTAAGTTTTAACAAGGAACCCTAAAACACACGTATACCCGGTAACATCTCGGTATCGAATTTTTGGTTGGAATGCAATACCCTTACTACTTGTGTACTGTGCAGGAAGTAGATCTCGTTAAAGCATATCCCGAGATATTCTTTTTCTTCTAATTTTGCTTTTTTTCAAATACTAACTTGTCATTCGTTTTTCGTTTGTTTTACTCCTGGAAAACCGAATTTCAACCACTGGTATCCAACTTTTAAAAGACTTATCTATTGCTTTGGCCTAATGTGTTCCCCTATTTCCCCTCTACTTGAAAGGAACTAAGTAATACGATCATTTCTGCTCTTATTTATGTTGATTAGTATGAAGTAGTTAGAAGAATAAGATATTGTAAGAATACTGGCAGGAGTATAATCCGGGCTTGTGGGCCGTGGTCTACTGGGCTCCTCCTTCTTCTTCTTCCCAGACCTTTCGTCTGCGACTACGGCAGACATCTTCGGTGGCAGCGGCGAGGTCGAAGTGCTCTAGTGGACGTTTCAACTGCGACTGTGCTGGTCGCTTTTTTTTTTTTTTTTTTTTTTTTTTTTTTAAGTTTCGAGTGGAGGGAAAAAATCCACCTTAAGGACAGACCCGGGCAAGCCCGGAGTGTCAGGGTCTCCCATGTGGGCTTACCGACTAAAAAAACCCTCCACCGGTATTGGAAGGAAGTAAGGAGAGGCGGTACCGCAGGATTGCACCCGCGGATTCAAGGCGATAATTTAACTGTGCCCGAGGCCCAGACTGTCACCGCGGAATATTCAGGGAGAGGAGTAGAGGAATTAGAGGGTGAAGGATTGAGTTGGAGCTAGTGTTGGTTCTTCTCCAGTCGTAACTGCCGTGCACGAAGAATCCAAGACTCAGGGCAGGTTCTTGGAACAGCCCCGATGTGTGATCGGCCCCTGGAGTGGGGCCGCTCGGCGGAGTGGAGCTGCTGTGGTTGGAGGTCCTGCTGAGGCTGCGGCTGAACACTGGCTAACCGGCTGGGCAGCTCAGCGGTGGTGGACTGTAGTGTGGCGATGGCGGCGGTGGTGGCAGCTTGAAGATCTCCGCGTGGAGATCCTGAATGGCGTCCCGTGTCGCTGCGTCTATCGAGGGTGCAGGTGGTGTGGTGTCGACTATGATGGTCGGCGGTGGTGTTGTCTGGGCTGGTGGTGTTGGTGGTCTGCTCCTGGGGTAGAGAGGGCACTGGGCTTACCCGGTGAAATGTCCTGTGCCACGACAGGTGGCACAGAACCGGCGGCGACGGCGGAGATCGTGCCCAGTGCACTCGGCGGTGGTGGTGTTGGTACCACAGTAGTGGCATCTCGGTGGCGAAGGCAACTCTGATGCCAAGGCAGCTTCCAGGTCAGCCTGGTCCTGTAACTCCAGACGAACGAGTGGCGTTGGCCCCCGGTCGCAGTATATGCGGGTGGCCCTCAAGCAAGAAGATCACCCCGACTGCACGGCGGTGAGCAGATGCCGGGTGGAAAGGGTCCCTAGGGACCCCCCGTACCACAGCACTGAACTGGGGTGGCGGCGTCGTGGAGCTGGATGGAGACGTCGGTGGCAGCGGTGAGAGCGGCAACTGCGAGACTGCGGTGGCGGTCGGCGGCGAAACAGGGCTTGCCGCGACCAGTGGCTTCGGAGATGCTTCCTCCTCGGCGGCTGCCGGGGAAGAGGCGACGGTTGCTGCCTTAGTAGCTGCGGCTCTGCGGAGTAAAAACCTTACCCGGGTAACTCACCCTAAGCGATATTAGAACTCACGACCTTTTGAACGTGAGGCAGACATGCTACCACCACGCTACCCAGGCGGGCTCGAAAATCCATCGTCCTCCGCCGGGTTTGAACACGCGACCTTGGGTATATGAAGTAAGCATGGTAACCATTACACCACGAAGGGCACTGGTCGCACTGTGGACCGCGGTATTTATATCAGCGGCCGGTGGATAGGCGTGTGGTGATTGGCGGTGGGCTGGACTTCTGTCGATGGAGTGCTGTGCTCTGCTGGTGTCTGATTGGCTCGTTTGGAGCTCTTGATTTTGACTTTGGTTAGTGCCGTTTGCCATATTCTGTTCAGTTTAAGGCCTACTTCTTTGCGATTGATGTTATTTCTATGCTTCTGTATTTCAATAGCTTCCCGGTATAAACAAGAGTAGTAATGGGAGGTGGATGCTAGAATATCTGTGTCTTTATACTGGATGATATGTTCCTCTTCTTCGAGTATGGCATGTTTCGCAATACTGATTTTTCCGTCTGACCCAAGCGACAATTGGTTTTGTGCTCGTTGATGCGAGTTTTTACGCTTCGTTGTGTGGTTCCAATATACACTTTGCCGCATGAACATGGTATTCTGTATACTCCTGCTGTGGTTAGTGGATCCCGAGGGTCTTTGGCTGAATGGAGAGTGTTACAGATCTATTTGGTTGGTTTGAAGACAGTGTCAACGTTGTGGCGTTTCAGTAATTTTTCAATGCGGTCTGTGACTGATCTGATGTACGGGAGGAAAGCTTTATTCTTTCGACCGTTTGCGGCTGTTTGTGTGCTAGTGGAACTTCTCTTGGGGTGTAATGCTCTATTGATCTCGCGCTTTGTGTAGCCATTGGCTTGAAGCGCTTTGTCCAAATGCAGAAGTTCTTGGTGTAGGTGTTGCGGATCACAGATACATATAGCACGGCTAGGGTTTTGATCATGGAGCGCTTTTGTCTTGGATTGTAGTTGGAATTTTTGTGAAGGTAGCGAGCGGTCAGTGTGTGTCGGTTTACGGTATATTTTTGGCCTAGTGTGCCATCCTCACACGAGCTGTCAACATGGCGAAGAAGAGACTCCGCAGAGCCGCCGCTGCTAAGGCAGCAACCGTCGCCTCATCCAGCAGCCGCCGAGGAGGCAGCATCTCCGACGCCACCGGTCGCGGCAAGCCCTGCTTCGCCGCCAGCCGCCACCGCAGTCTCGCCGCAACTGCAGCCGCTGCTGTGCCTTCGGACACTCAGCTGACGTCTGCTCCTCGCCGCCGCGGTGCCACTACTGTGGTACCAACACCACCACCGCCGAGTGCACTGGGCACGATCTCCGCCGTCGCCGCCGGTTCTGTGCCACCTGTCGTGGCACAGGACATTTCACCGGGCAAGCCCAGTGCCCTCTCTACCCCAGGAGCAGACCACCAACACCACCAGCCCAGACAACACCACCGCCGACCATCATCGTCGACACCACACCACCTGCACCCTCGATAGACGCAGCGACACGGGACCCCATTCAGGACCTCCACGCGGAGATCCTGAACGTCGGCGCTCGTTTAGCTGACCTTGAAGAGCTGTGCAGCTGTGCAACGAAAAGGTACAGGACCTTCAGTCCACCACCGCTGAGCTGCCCAGCCGGTTAGCCAGTGTTCAGCCGCAGCCTCAGCAGGACCTCCAGCCACAGCAGCTCCACTCCGCCGAGCGGCCCCACTCCAGGGGCCAATCACACATCGGGGCTGTTCCAAGAACCGGACCTGAGTCTTGGATTCTTCGCGCACGGCAGTTACGACTGGAGAAGAACCAACACTAGCTCCAACTCAATCCTTCACCCTTAAATTCCGTTACTCCTCTCCCTGAATATTCCTCGGTCAAGTCTGTCTCCCGGTCCTCATTTCACCCCTCTGACTGCACCATGCAGTCAGTTAAATTATCGCCTTGAATCCGCGGGTGCAATCCTGCGGTACTGCCTCTCCTTACTTCCTTCCAATACCGGTGGAGGGTTTTTTTAGTCGGTATGCCCACATGGGAGACCCCGACACTCCGGGCTTGCCCGGGTCAGTCCTTAAGGTGGATTTTTCCACTCCACTCGAAATTTAAAAAAAAAAAAAAAAAAAAAAAAAAAAGCAACCAGCACAGTCGCAGTTGAAACGTCCACTAGAGCATTTCGACCTCGCCGCTGCCACCGAAGATGTCTGCCGTAGTCGCAGACGAAAAGTCTGGGAAGAAGAAGGAGGAGCCCAGTAGACCACGGCCCACAAGCCCGGATTATACTCCAGCCAGTATTGGCACCGGCCGTGAAAGCCTAAATATTTCAATTGTAAGTATAGTTTGTTACAGAAGATGTAGAGAAAGTCAAGTGGTTGGAAACACATCTGATTTATTCATATCTTTCATGTTCATAATTACGTATAACTGTTTATTATTTTAAGATAATTATCTAGATTTGAAATAAAATTAACATTTGTATGAAATTTTCTATTTATTTAGCATTTTTCATATTGCTACTTTAAAATATTGAAAAATTGAACGAGGAATAGGAAGTTTCTCTTAATTCCCCTACTTAAACGAAACAACTTTTTTTATAATTTAAGCTTAATAGTTATGCAGAAAAACTAAAAGTTCATTTTCAGTGACTGGGGTGTTAAAGGCTATTCCTAGATTGTTTGGTATGTTTAACGCCCGCTTATATTACTATGGCACGCAGGTGATGTCACTGATGACACATGGAATGAAGATAGAGCTCCGGTGGAATGTGATGACGGGGAAACCGGAGAACTCAGAGAAAAGCCGCCGCTGCACCGATTTGTCCCCCACAAATCTCATTTTCATTTGCTTGGGGTCGAACCCGGCCCACCTAGCTGAGAGGCGAGTAGTCTAAATACTCGACCACGACGCTGCCCTATTTCCAGATATATCCATATGTTTGGATATACTGATTATATCTAGCTGAAAACCGGATGGTCATTCCGCGGGTTTACCTATTCATCAGAGGTAGTTCTGACGAAACCATTAATTTCCATTTTATTCTTAAGATAGCGTACATGTTAACTTCTATAATAAGAAGCTTTAAATCTATTTTTACTTTCTCTATACGTGCTATGTATATAGTGTATAGAGAAGGTATTGCACTCCACCAAAAAATTTGATACCAAGATTTCACCGGAAGTATATGTTTTTGGGTCCCCTGCATCCAAAAAAGTATTTTCAGAAAAAGGTTCGTGTGTGTGTCCGTGAACACGATAACTCAAAAACGAAAAGTCGGTAAAATACCACACTTGGTATTTATGTTTAGTATCTTCCAAGGATGCGACACGAAGATTTTGAGAAAAATCCCCTACCCCAAACTACCCTTTACATGGAACTTTTTTCGAAAATTTTGATTTTCTAAAAAATGGCTCTAACGATTTTGATTAAAATATCGTATATTAAAGATATTTACATGACAAAATGTATATTTTGAATTTTCTGGGAATAGCCTCTGAAGACTACTTTATTCTGGGTCAATTTTACGGAATTTTGCCTAACTGCTAAACCGTAAGAGATGGACAAAAACTTACCACACAACAAATGTAGAGCACCTTAAAACACACACTTTACGTTATTTACAATTTTTTCGTAGAGTTGATTGTTTTTGAGATATTCCTTTGTTTTTTTTTTTCAGCTATAAAGACTTACACTTTTCTCATACAGGACTTTGTGAACTCATGGCCATACAAAGGAACTTCAGTCGCAGAGCAACCAGCTTTTGAATATCACTTTAACCTATGGTACCCCCTTATTTCGCTTCTACTAACAAGGAAGCAAGTAATAAGACTATTTCTGCTAATTTTTGCTCCATTAGATGAAGTAAATAGAATAATTTGTTGCAGTGATACAGAGAAAGTCATGTAAATGGAACACATCAGATTTTTAATATCTGTAGCATATATGTACAATGTACATAATATATAGAGAATATATTGTATTCTAGCTACCAAATTAATGCTTTGAGGACGTCTGAATTAAAACAAATTAGAAAAAGATTCATCTGTGAGCTTGTGTTTGTGTGTGTGCGTCTGTTGACAACACAGCCCCAAAACTATAATCCCAAACTAGGTATTTAAGTTATTAAGAATTTCAGGGAAATTCTCTCACTCCAAATTACCGTTTACATGGAGAACGTTTCTAATTTTCGATTTCCTAGAAAATGACTCAAACGGTTTTAATTAAAATGCTGTATTTTAAAAATATCTACATGGCAAATAAAATGTAAATGCTGAATTTCTTGGGAATAGTCGCTGAAGTCCTTTTCCTGACATATTCCTTGTTATTGGTTTCAATTTTAAATTACTTATACTTTTCACAAACGGGAATTTCTCTTCTGTTTCACTTCTTTTATTTTACTCCTGACCATGGAGGACCGAATTTCACTGTAAGTTGCCATTGGGGTATGTCATCTCGAAATAATTTGAGATCACTTTGTGGTTTACTGGAAAAAATACGAGCCAGTTAAGGAATTTAATACTGTGCCGGCATGTTGCCATGATAGCTCAGTGGTTAGAGCAGCCGGCTGAGACCGGGAGATCTGTTGTTCAAATTCCGTATATGGCATTGCATTTTTCAGACTGGGTCTACCTACCCACTCTTGTCTTACATACGGATTGTGTGAAACAACAAATTAACATATGTGTTATATATTGTTTGTGATAATGCAGAGACTGTGTTAAATTCCTTTCCTTGTAACACAAATTGTTCGCGTTAAATTGTTCTGGAAACTTTAGGTGACACGCCTAGTTAACGAAACATGTATGTATTAACAGTATTAATATTTCTGTATGAATAAATCTGAGTAACTGACTTTGTTTTCTCTTGAAGGGAAGTATTCCTTCTTTATAATTAGGTTTGTGAATAGCCTGAATTACCGATCCACGTTCTTTATAAAGAATGCCAGTTGTTATTATTATTAATTATTATTACTTTTATTATCGGCATACTTGGATTTATTCTCACAATCTAGCGTTTGCAAGATAGACTCGTGTAAAAACACTTGAAATCAAAGTGTAGACCATGCTACTCCATATCGACTCGACTGGTATGAGTATAAGCGCATACTTAATTACAGTATTTTTTCAGAACACGATGACCCTGCCCCACTCTTCTTCTAAAGTTGTAAACTTTATAGTTTGGCATCAGTGTGTGTGCAGTTGGAAACCATTCCTCGCTGTTGCCAAGTGTTCTACTAACTGGTCCGTTAACTGAGGCGAGATTCTCGGCTTGCAAGCAGCAAACAGATTTTACCACGCTTCCCCTCGACTCTAGTACAGTGTTGCCCCGTTTGGAGGCCACCATGTCTTAGAGAAAACTATTCAAAACTCGGAGTAGAGGTGGAAGGGGAGCGTGGTAGCCAATACGTTACTGGGTAAAGTTCATAGCTAACGAAATAGACTGGCTGCGGCGCGAAAGAAATCATATTTCTTTTAGTCAGTAATGGCCCGATGAAGTAAAATTACGGTCACTTAGATACATCTACATAAAGAAATATATTTCTGTTAAATTCGTAGAAAAGAAGTTAAATCATGAAAAAGTTCATTGGTAGCACTGTTTAAGACTACAATTTACTCGTAACGCTGAGTCGTTTCATAGCCTACCTCGTTAGATACCGCAAATACTTGCGTCCTGCCACTTTATTATTGTTATTGAATCTCCATTTATTTAACCCTATTTTACAAAAGTGTGTTAAGTTAATATTTTTACACATACGATAACATATGTAATATAATAACATAATACAGAAAGACATAATATATAGTGAGATAACTTATAAAAAAGATAATTATCATATTTGATTTAACAATATGACATACTGTTATTACCAGCACCTGATTCAGCCATGACGATAGCTTACCCCCGGTGCTCCACCGTATTGCGTGCTTCAGGTGGACTCATTTGACTCGCGAGTTACTCGCTGCTCTTTGGAGCGCACACACGATGGAAAACACTAGTGTAGATGGTACAAGTCTTGCTCTCAGAGTACGCTCAATTAGTTTTGCTTTCTCTACTACTACATAGCTAGAAAAGTTATTACTTTCCTCCCAAAAATTCGATACCGAGATTTCACGGAAATACAGGTTTTGGGGCCTCCTGAATCCAAACAAATGTATAAAAAGCCTTTTAATAACATGACTCCAAAACCAAAAGTTAGTTAAATACAGTCTTGACAATTAGGCACAGCATCTCCCAAGGAGGCGACACTAAGGTTTTCAAGAAAATCCCTTGATATCATTATTTTCTGTCTAGTAAGTTTGTATCTCTCTCTCTCTTTAGGTTTACCATACACCAGTGATCCAGAATGAAGAGGTCTTTAGAGCCTATTTCCATAAAACAAGATGTACATTCATTTTTTGTGAAAACATCTTAAATATAATGGTATTATGATTAAAATCGTTAGAGCCATTTTTGAGTAAATCTAAAACTTCGACAGGTTCCAAATAAAGGATAATTTGGGGTGTAGTATTTTTTTTGAAAATTGTCGTGTCATATCCTTGGAAGATACTACTCATATATCACATTTGGTACCTAACACACTTTTGTTTTTGAGTTATGCTGTCCAAGACTAAATACTATAATACTTTTTAAATTTTCTTTTATTTCTGGGGTCCCAAAATATGTATTTTCAGTGAAATCAGGATAACGAAAATTTGAGTGGAATATATTATTTTCTCTACCTACTATGTACATTGTGGATTATTACTTGAGAACGTAAAACTTCTTAAAATCATTTTTAGCTACACACAATTAATTCTGAAATCAATATACTCTTTTAGCATTTCATCAGTCATTAACGTAGCACTGCGACCGGTAGTTGCATTACATTCACAAGAGCCGCTGTTTGCCAAAGATTGCCCTGTCTTAATTTCTTGCGTTGAAAAATGATTCCTTTCCAAGGCATACGCAGGTTGACTATTACTCCATCAGCAAATCCATTTTGGGAAGAAATAATTTATTAAACCTAATCTGCAGCTTTCAGCCAACTGCTCTTTAATGCTGGATACACTTAATTTACCGGGTGCCGCATCCCAGTGGATTACTCTCTCAGAGGAAATTAGAGATGAGAGGCAGACGTTCCTCCGTTCCCTCATGAAATTAAATCAATAGTTGCTAATATACGGGGTTTAACATAAACTGAAGCGCTTGTGTGACATTCAAGTTCCAAAATACCATGATTTTGCACGTGCCATATAAAGAAATTCGTGCCCAAATACCACATTTTTACGTTATATACATAAAAATACATAGAGATTAGAACGGAAATGCCGTGGATGGTAACGCAGGATTTTTGCACAGTCACCATAATTAGTCACTACACTTTTGAGATGAACACACCCTGTGTGGGTTAAATGAGCACACAAAGATAAGATGTTGTAGTGTTAAATGTTGAATTAAGTAGTAAATTTAAGACTGTAATTTTAAACCAGTATAATGGTCAATACGTGTGTAGTGTTTGATTGTAGTTTCTCGAATAGTAGAAGAAGAAACAGGGAAAGGGAAATGTGTTTCAATACATAGGTTAGTGTACTTATTTGAGTGATTTTGTGGTGTTAAATGTTCAATTAAGCAATACATTTAGAGTGTAAGTTTTAAACAGTATAATAGTAAATACGTGTGTGTTGTTTGGGTTTAGTTTCTCGAATAGCAGAAACAAAAACAAGGAAAGGGAAATGTGTTTGAATACATAGATTAGTGTACTTATTTAAGTGATGTTTCGGTGATATACTTGGTGAAATATTTCAGTACAGAGGTTAGTGAATTTATTTAGACGATATTTCGATGGTACACTTAGTGAAATATGTTATACATTTATCAACAGAACGATTCTGTATGGTTTGTTAAATTTTAGATTTTCAACTCGAAAAGACCGTTGAAAAGCTTAAAAAAAAGGCAAGTCGCAGACAAAATTGGCAACCTACTCCGGTTTATAAGAAACCTCTCGCTAATTTGCCCATTTAGCAATTATCGCGAGAAATAATTACTATGAAATAATGCGCTTATGATATCAGAACAGTGATAATAGGGGGCGTGTTCCTTGGAAATGGAATACAATGGCAATTATTGCAATATTCCTCGACTGAAATTTTTTATTAATATCACAAATTCTACTAAAGCTTTACACCAGTGCTGTAATACATGATGCAGTCTTTTGTTACATTCACAATAGCTTTAGATCAAGAAATTAGAACAAAATTAAATTATGACCTTGTTACTGCAATAATACCAATTTATCAATAATAACTTTTGACAGCAAAAATGTGATTGTATTAAATATTCTTACATCTAGAGATCTCTCTCTTTCCATTGCCCTTTGTTCTTTAGTTCAAAAACTTGGAAAAACAGTTAATTTGATAGATATTGCCTATGGTGTATATGGCAGTGTGTAGTGTCACAAAATGGTGGCATTTGGTTCAGCCAAAACGGTAGCATTTCCGCCCTGTGGTCATATACTACTTATTTTTTTGTAAGTAGAGGAAATATTGTATTCCAGTCAACATTTTTATATCGAGCGCATACCAGAAAAACACTTTTTGAGACACTGCATATAAAAAATCTGATCTGTTTCATTGACATGAATTTCTCTTACTGTTCTGCAAATATACAGATCTTACAAAAGCCTATTTTCTTATCTATATCAAGCTAATTGAGATATGCATTAGCATAAATGGTTTTATTACTTAGTTCTTTATAAATAGAAGGGAAGTAAGGGGGTACACTAGACTAACGTGGTGGTCATTTCTTTTAAGCGTGTCGAAGTACGATTGTCATTGAACTTCGTTTATTTTCCATAGCTAGGGGTAAAACAAAAGAATATGAAATGGGTGAGTACTTCCTCTTTGAGAAAAGCTCAAGTATTTTAAAATCGAATATAGTATCTCCAAAATCGTTAACTCTACAGAAAAAAATCTAATGTGTTCCATTCACATGATTTTCTCTATTCGTCCCACAAACAACATTTCCTTACCAAATATTATTGTTTTATCTACATCAGGCTAATCGAGATAAACATTAGCAGAAATGACCATATTACTTGCTTCCTTCAAAGTAGAAGGCAGAGTAAGGGAACGCACTAGGCTAAAGCGATAGTCAAATCTTTTAAAAACTGGTCGATACGTCCCCAACTGGAAGTTCGATTCGTTTTGCATTGCCGGTAAAACAAGAGAGAGGAAAAGAAAGATGGCCCCAATTGAGAAAAGTTACGTAGGTAATTTAAAATTGAAATCAAACGAGGATTATCTTGGAAATGGTCAAGTCTACAACAAAATGTATATTACATAAATCTGTGTTGCAAGGATATCTACATTTTTGGAGTAGTAAGATTTTATCTATTTCTTACGGTCTACCAGTTATGTAATTTCAGCAAACTTCATCTAGAATGAACAGGTCTTCAGAAGTTATTCCCAGAAAATTATAGATACACATTTTATTTGTCAAGTAACTACCTTTAATATATGGTACTTTGACCAAAATTGTTACAGCTATGTTTCAAGAATTCAAAGTTTTCGAAAATGTTTCCATATAAAGAACAGTTTGTAGTGGGAAATGTTCTTGAAAATTTTCGTATTGCATACTTGGGAGAAAAAAAATTAAATACTAAAGTTAACGGAGTTTTCATTTTTGAGTTATTCTATACACGGGTACACACAAACATGCTTCCATTTTTCTAAAAAATGTTTTTTTCTTTCTTTTTTTATATCCAAAATATATATTTCCGGTGAAATCTGGTATCTAATTTTTAGGTGAAATACAATACCTACTCTATATAGTGTGTACGTAAATTGCGCTAGAGAAAGAAAAAAATCTGATTCACTCTATTCAGATGAATATCTCTACAATTTCTACAACAAATTAGTAATATCATAATGAAATTTTTTTTTTTTTTTTTTTTTTAGCTTAACGTCATTTAACCTGGTTGATCATTTCGGACGATGAATGAAAACTGTTGAAATGGTGCTCAAATGATCTCTTCTCAGGATAAGGGCAAACCCCGAAGAAAACCTTATCCGGGCAACTCACCCTAAGTGAGATTCGTACTCACGACCTTTTGAATGTGAAGCAGACACGCTACCACCACACTACCCAGGAGGCTCAAAGCTTTCTACTGCGTGTTAACTGTAATAATTTAACAGATATAGTCTTTTTCTTGTAGGTGCAGAAGAAATAAGGGGATATATTAATCTAAAGCTATATTCAAATCTTTTAAATATGGCCACTAACGTGATGATATTGAATTTCCTTTTTATTGATTTGAATTCTAACTACTTATATTTTTACCAAACGGGGAACTTTCATTCTTGTTTCTTTTGTTTTACTCCTGGCCACGCAAAGAAAACGGAATCTAAATCACAGAGTAACCAGTTTTTACTTTCTCTACATAGAGATATTGCATTTTATCCAAAAATTCGACACCTAGTTTTCACGTAAATACGTGTTATAGAGCCCCCTTGCAACCAAAACAACAACAACAGTTCTTTTGGAAAAGGTCTTTTTTTGAGGAAACATTTTGATTTTCTCAAATATGGCACTAGCAATTTTTATTAAAGATATTAAAGATATTTACATAACAAATAAAATGTATACTTTGAATTTTCCGGGAATAGCCTCTAAAGAGCTTTTCGTTCTGGATGAATTTTTCTGAATTTTGCATGATTGGTAAACCGTAAGAGATAGACAAACACTTACTGCACAAAGCTGTTGATCTCACTAAAACACACAATTTATGTTATATGTTTTTTTTTTTCGTGAAGCTGAGTGTTTTTAGATATTCCTTGTTATTGGTTTCAATTTTAAAATACCTAACTTTTCTCATATGGGAATTTGTCAATTTCTGGCAATTAAAAAAAAAAAAAACGGTTTTCAGCCACTTAACAACTAGCCTTTAAAATATTTGACTCTTTAGTCTATTGTACTGCCTTATTTCCCTTATGTTTACAAGAAGACAAGTATTAAGATAATTTCTACTGATATTTATCTAGGTTAGCATTTAGGAGATAAAAGAATAAGACTTTTAACAAACCTACTGGTCCCCATGACCGCGCTAAAGTGCCTAGCTTGAGCTTCGTGGCGTAGGGGATCATGGGTTCGAGTCCCGCCTTAGGAATGGGTGTTTATGTGTTTATAAACGTGTATAACAATATAAATCCATGGCACGACAGCTCAAGGGGAACCTTGGCCTACCGCCCGGCCGCTGCTTCCCCCATCTAGGTCCACTACAGACGTCATGGATGGGGTGTAGTATTGGAGGGTGAGACGTGGTCAGCGCCTCGAGCCCCCCGGCCGGTTAATGCGATCCTCATGACCTGGAGCTGCTACTTATCCATCAAGTAGCTCCTCAGGGACCTTACGAGGCTGAGTGCACCCCGGGCCAGGTCTCTCAGCGGGGGAAAAATCCCCACGCCGGTACTGGGGATCGAACCCAGGTCTCCCACCTGGTAAGCAGCTGCGCTACCCCCGTGCTATAAACGTGTATGTGTAAGTAATACTAGAGTGAGAGAGGGGGGGATAGAGAGAGAGAGAGAGAAAGACAATTTATTACAGAGATGTAGAGAAGGTCATGTGAGTGGAAACAGCAGATTTTTAAAATACTTGATGCTCACTTAACCTAGTGTATTCCCTTATTTTCTTTCTGATTATAAAGAACTTAGTAATAAGAGCATTTCTGCTAATGTTTTCTTGATGAGCATCAAATAGATTGAAGAATAAGGTTTTGTGAGAATAGTTTGTTACAGAATAGGAAGAGAAAGATATGTGAATGGAACACATCCTATATTTTTAAAACTTGTATTTCCTGAAACAGCTGTTCAACCTGACAGTATATTCCTGCCTCAATAACACGGACATTTTAAAACTTATACGTGCAATTGCCAAGCATCATTTATCATGTCAAACTCCTACCTTTTCATTAATAAAAGAGTCTTAATGTTCTCCATTACCTGTTTTATGATCTCATTTAACGTAGTGGCAACAACAATAAAGTTAGAAGTTCATTGTAAACGTACGTACAATGGTGTACCCTGAGCCAGTGTTGTCAGATGCATCATCCATCACTTTCGTAAAATATTACCAGCGTTTTGTCGCGTTTTCTAAAAATTAAAATTATACAGGCTACATACATCTTGTCTCCTTAACATCTGGCTACATCCTTTTAATGGCATCTCCATGTGATGCAAACCTGACAGATTTGATTGAATACGTCATTATGTTCTCAACAATTCACATGAATTTGTCATGTCCTTTCAGCTATTCTCCGCTGTACTTTCGTAATAAGTAAGACATGGCTTTTTACTGCCTCTACAATGTTCATAGAAGGCAGAAAAGGTATTGCATTCCACCCAAAAATTCCAGTTCCTTGAACAAAAACAATTACAAACGTATGTGCGAACAGCAAAACTCAAAAACTATTTTTAATATTATGATTGCAGTAAATGTGTTCATTAAATTTTGACATGCTTTAATGAGAAACTCAAATATTTGCAGAAATAGTAATTGTAATAACCTCAAACCTCTTAACATTTAGAATTTCTAAATTAATTTGAAATCAATAAAATTATCAACTTATGTATAACAGCACCGTGGCTTGAATATATTAATATTAGATCTACAAAATTACCTAAAAGTATATTCTTAAACGGCGGTAAACTCGATATTTAAGTTCAGCATATTCCAGGGTTGCGACACGAAGGATTTCAAGAACATCTTCCTACTCCAACTATCCTTTACATACAACATTTTAACATTTTTCTGATATTCACAAAAATGGCTGTAATGATTTTGATGTTAAAAATATTTTATACCAAATGAAATATATAACTTGAATTTTCTGGGAATAGCCTCTGAATTCCTGTTTATTATGGACGAATTTTACACAACTGGTGTATGAGATAGATAAAATCTTGCTGGATTAAAAAAAAATTCATTTTCGTTAAACACACAATTTAGTCAATACCTTTTTACTTTCTCTAATTAGTGCATAGTACATAGGTAGAGAAGGTGTTGCATTGTACCCAAGATTTCACTGGAAATACATGTTTTAGGGTCCAATGTATCTAAAAATATCTGAAGTGTTTCATTCAAATGACTTTCTCTGCCTGTTCTAAAACAAACTATTCATAAAAATACTATTTTTTATCTACATCATACTAACTATGGTAAACTTTAGCAGAAATGGTCTTATTCTTTTCTGCTTTGTAAATAGAAGGAAAATAAGGATAAAGCTTTATTTTAAAAGTTGTCAGAATACAATTGTTCTTTTTCTATGGCCAGCAAAAAAGAACAGAACAACAACAAAAACAAGAGAGATACGAAACGGATGAGGATTTCCTGTGTGAAAAAAATTAAGCATTTTAAAATCAAAACTAATAAGAGAATATTTTAATAGTTTGAAAATAAAACATTGGTCTTATAAGCCAAAATTAAGCAATGAATGAAATTATTTATATCCTATTAATGAAATAATATTTCATGAAGTGTAAGTATCGGGATAATCTGAATATCGTTGAGGTAGGAATACCTACTAATCCAAAAAAAAAATGTTGAGGAAAGAGTATTAAACCTTGGAAATCATTAACTCAAAATAAAAAAAAAAGTTTAAATAACCATGCAAGCTGGAATTTTGATACAAGGTATGAATATCAGTAATATTGTGTGCAATAACTTCTATAAATTTCAATAACATATTTTATATACTGTGGACTTTACAAATTTCATAAATGCATCATCTTAAACCCTATACAGACAGAGACATTTCTTGTAAAGGGGTTGGCGTCAATGTAGAAAATATCTCTGTCTGTGCATGATCTTCCATGCCATTTCCTGGCATGCGATGCAATTACTTCCAGCGAACAAAGCCATCTGGTAGTCATTCGGATGAGCATTGTCAACTGCTCCAAGACGACCCGGGTTCAATCCCAAGTGATCCAAGCGATTTGTAAAATGTAAATGGCGTGTTATTTATGGACGCTATTTAACTATTGTGGTTCTCAGAGTCCCATTCTGAATTGGGCGTGAAAGACCGCTTTATTTTACCCAGAGGCCTCTCTATCAGGCTTGAGGTTATTTTAAGTGCCGTAAATCTACGACATGGGACCAACGGCTTTACTTCCCTTCCGAAGGAAGCCATGCTATGGATTTTTACACCCGAAAAAATCCATCGTCCTCCGCCGGGTTTGAACCCGCGACTTTGGGTAAATGAAGTTAGCATGGTAACCATTACACCACGTAGGGCGACCCAAGCGATTTGTGGTGGACAAAGCGGCGCAGAGGCGGGTTTTTCCCGGGTTCTCCGGGTTCCCCCCATCGCATTCAACCAGTGCTCTATCTTCATTTCATGCGTCATCAGTGTCATCGCCTGCGGTGCCATATGTAGCAAAGGCGGGCGTTTAAAAATCATTAGCAAGGCTTCCTTCGGAAGGGAAGTAAAACCGTGGGTCCTGTGTCATAGATTTGATAGAGAGGCCTCTGAGCAAAATTAAGCGGTCTTTCAAGCCAGGGGACGCTGAGAAACACAGCAGTTAAAGAGCATGCATAAATAAAACTCTATTTCATTTCATTTCATTGGCTGGCGTTAAACACTTTAACAAATTTGTCAATTGGAGTTTGGTTTTTATATGTGCGCTGACTGCTTAAGCTTGCTCATGACCATAGCAATCATGTAACAGGTGACACGTATTTTATGTGTAGATATCCCTTTGCGTTAATAGAGTTGCAGAACTCAACGGGGCTATTTCAAGTTAAAGCCGCCAATGTAGAACTGGCGAGAGCAAGCTTTGTTTTACCAATTACAATGAGCGTGATCCTCTCGCCGTCTCCGCTAATAAGCAAACCGGGTAAAGCGGAGGTCGCTCACACCTGTTCTCCACAGGTTGGTTTTAACTTGAAATAGTCCCGCTGATTTTTGCAACCGTTTGCAACCGTTTTATTTGCAGCTGATATGCGTGCACGCCAAATATTGGGCAGCTATAGCTTCGCAACATATGAAGTCTTAATATGCCTAAATATAGTTTTGGGCTAAATGACCACTATCCCACAATCTAAAAGCAATGCTGATAGGTATGGTAAATATTTAGTCTATTTTCACCGATTTAAGATTGTAGAAGATCGAATATGCATGAGTATACTCTGTCGAAATGTAGGTTAAAAGTGAAAGGGAAGATCTTAGATAAAGTGTATTGAGAACAAGAAAGGAATAGCCGAAATAAAACATGAATTTATGAAACCTCTAAAATTCAATTTCTGAAATTTGTGAACAATATAAATATAAACTTTGGTGCGGTGCAATGTAATAATATTTGACTGAACAAGGCAGTGAAAATATAATTAGATAACAGGATAAAATATTTAAATACAGCATTGAACTAGAATTGCACATTGGATGTAGAGTTTCACATTAATACTGAAGCATGCGGCCAATAACGACATTTTGTTTAAAACTCTTTTGAGCACCATTCACATGGCTTTCTCTTCTCAGTAACAAAATACTGTTGAAAAGCTTATTCTCCTATCTGTTTCATATTAATAGAGATAACTATCATTAAATTGTCTTATTACTTCCTTGCTTGTAAATAGAAGAGAAATAAGGTAATACACAAGGCAAAAGCGTTTGTCAAATATTTGTTTACAGATTGTTGCTATGTGATTGAATTCCGTTTCTTTGCATGACCAGGAATTGAGAAATTTCCGTATGAGAAAAATATTTTAAAACTGACACCAATAACAAAGAATATCTAAAAAAAATAGTCAGCTCTACGAAAACAAATGTAATTGAGTGTTTTATCGCTATCTACATTTTTTGTGTAGTAAGTTTTTGTCTATCTCTTACGGTTTACCAGTTATGAAAAAAAAATAGGTAAATCCATCCAAAAGAAGAGGTTTTCAGGGGTTATTCCCAGAAAATTAAAGATATACATTTTATTTATCATCTCTAGGTCACAGACACACGGTAACACAGACCTTTTCCTAAAATGCTTTTTTTTTTTGATACGGGGAACCCTAAAACGTGAATCTCCGGTATCAAATTTAGGACGGAAAGCAATACATTCTCTATACGCTATGTACATAATACGTGTAAAGAAAATAAAAGTGAAACCAGACAGTGGGGAAGATAGGAAATCAAATAAAATTATCTAACTCTAATCGAGAATCGAACCCGGGACCCTTGAAGAACAGTAAGGTGTTTTAGCGTCTGAACCTTGCGGTCATTCTAGCGTTAATGTTGGGTTCTAAAGCTGGCTTGTTGTAGAGACAGGCTTCGTTTCTGTAAGCTTTAATGCATCTTTGGACCACTGCGTGAGGAAATTGTAAATAACTCATATTACGGGGCGGTAATCATTATAGGGGTACCAGGTTCGTATCCCGCGTAGAGATTTTGAATATTAAGGAATGGTGTGGAAATGTGGATGCCCTAGCTCAGGATTTTGTTGGCATGGAATCTTTCTCAGGTGTGGTAAGGTTCAAGTGATTTTCTTCAAGTTGCAGATTATTATCGACCTCATTTATTTATCTTGTTTGGCCTTTTCTGCTGTCGGACACACATGCATTCCTCCTAAATTCTTTCCGTTTAAACTACGCTTTACGCGACCGTGCCTATCATTCCTTATTAGTTTGACCGTCTGTTGGTGCATCAAATAAACTCTGTTTCTATCGCGGCCGTAAGCAACCCGTTCATTTCAACCGCGGACTCAGCTATCACATCTTACTTCCGCGAAAGTACCATGGCTAGTGCCAAAAGTGTCGCTTGACCAGCAAGAGAATTGTTTCTGTTTTCCTTGTTATGTCTGCCCTCGGGCAGTGGAACCTTACCTCTTCCAGTTCAATGTCCTTCCATTAACGGTACTATCCTACCTGTGTGGCTTGACAGCTCGTGACAACTGCTTGTCTTCGGCGTCTTAGACATGTTTTACAATATTTCTTCCTTGGCCATTTTCAATGTATGAGGGATGTTCAACAGACTGGCACTGATTTTTTTTTCAGTACCTGCTTGCAACATCTGTCCATGCGTCATTGAACTACGTACTCTTATCACTAATCACTGAAAATTTCACAGCGATAGCTCTGTCCGTTGAGTGTTGGCAGCCTGTGAGAGTGAATGTGTTTCATCATGGCCACTAAACATTGTCATGGCTGATTTCCGTTACGCAATAAAGTTTTGTGTTCTCTTGAAGAAAACGCTACCGAAACCTTCAATGATCTGAAGAGAACTTATGGAGACACTGCAACATCTCATAGAGCATGTTTCCGTTGGCATCATGATTTTACGACTCATTGTGAGACAGCTTGCACACTTCCTTGGGATACCAGTTGGGAGCACTCACACAATTTTAAAAGAACATTTGCAAATATCTAGGGTGTGTGCACGATGGATACTGCGACTGCTTACTCCACAGCAAATGCAGGCTCGCGGTGATGTGTGCCACCATTGGAAACAATGTGTTGAAGACGCGGGTGATGCTTGGTGGCAAAACATCATCACTGCTGATGAAACATGGGTGCACTGTTATGACCCAGAGATGAAGCGGAGCAGCACAGAACGGGTGCAACAGGTCAACCCTCACCACAAAAGGCACGATCAAAAAATCTGCCACTATTTTTGGTTGCCAAGGTATGGTGTACACTCACACAGTTCTAAGACATGCCACAGTCAACGTAGTTTACTACCAGAACGGCCTGAAGCAATTGATCAAGGATCACATCCCCCAAAAACAAAGGAACCTGATTGGTGAATGAAAACTCCATCACGACAATGCAAGGCCGAATGTTGCTAATGCTGTTACTCAGTTCCTGGCACAAAAAGGCATCTCTATGGTACCCCATCCGCCTTATAATCCCGACCTGGCACCGTGTGACATTTTTCTTAACCCAACGACCAAGAAGGAACTTAAAGGACATCGGTTCGAAAACGAAACCAAGACAGTGAAAGCTTTAGAGGCGACCCTGAAGAGGATGTCAAGGAATGGCTTCCTGCACGTCTTCCAGGAGTGGCAAAGGAGGTGGGACAAGTGCATTGCACTGGGGAAGAATTATTTTGAGGGAGACAAAATCCTTATCAGCGATTTTTTTACAATACGTTGTTGTATGAGCATTAGGGCCAGTCTTTATTGAACATCCCCTCTTAATATAATTTGTATTATGTTGGCTATAACTTATATCTCCCTTTTAGATAACCTTAAATCCAGTGACGTCCTGTCTCAAGTAGCAGCAGCTAGAGAATTTGCAATTTCTGAGTCAGCCATTTTCATAAAACATATTGGCACTAAAGTGGTACCGTGTGTACATTGGTCCATGCTAGATGGTACACAAGTCAGTGGCACTAGGAGATACACAATTGGATGGCTTATTTTTAAAGAGATGTATCTCTAATTGTAAACGATTTGAAGCTGAGCATACCAAAACATTAAGAATACCTTCAGTGAAGTTATACGTGGTATTATATGTTTTAAACCATGTAAATGCCAGCTTCAGGAACTTTTGAAAATTGATGTTATTTCCAATGTAACGCATCTCCCATCTATGTTTATTTCCCAAGCGTCCTATTTCCTCATAGCCAATAGGAAATCACCAAGCAGTCATGTGACTGAGAGTGTATCCTGAGAGTGAACCATGGCGGGTTTTGTTAGTTTGTGATTCTGTGCATGGAGCAGACCGATTTAATTGCTTTTTCTGTGCTTGTAGTTGTTATATAAATGATGTCAGCTTATGATAAAGTGATAAAGTCTGTGTCATCTAAATATGCAAGAAATAAATCTTGCATCCATCACTTTGGACATAGGACAAAGGAAAAGCAACAAGATGTGCATGTGATTGGCAAGAATTTCATGTAAACATGATAATGGACGATGTTAAACCAAAAAAGTACTTATGCTATTAAAACATTTCATTCTTTGTTTTATGATTTGCAAAGCAATGTTGCATAGGATAAGTTCATCACAAAGTCCATTTTAGTTAAAAAAAACCATGACGTGTTCCATTCACATAACTTTCTCTACCTCTCTATAACAAATTATAGTTAATAAGCTTATTCTTCATGCTAATCAACATAAACATTAGCAGAAACGGTCGTATTACTTAGTTCCTTGTAAGTAGAAAGGAAATAGACCAGAATAAACGGACAACCAAATGTTTTAAAATGTGGTTGCTATGGAATTGAAATCCACTTGTTTGCGTGGGCAGAAGTTGAAAAGTTCCCGCATAAGAAATGTTTTAAGTGTTTTAAAACTCAAACTAATAACAAGAAATATCTTGAAAAGGGTCAACTCCACGAAAAATATATGTAATATAATGTGTGTGTTTTAACGAGATCTACATTTTTTGTTAAGTTTTTGTCTATTTCTTACGATTTACTAGTTATGCGAAATTCAGCAAAATTCATCCAGAATAAACGGGTCTATTCCCAGTAAATTTTAGATATACATTTTATTTGTGATAGAAATAACTTTAATATGATGTATTTTAATTAAAATCATTAGAGCCATTTTTACGAAAAACAAAATTTTCGAACATTTTTCCATATAAGGGGTAGTTTGGGGTGTGGGGATTTTCTTGAAATTCTTCGTGTCGCATCCTTGAAAGATACTAAACCTAAATACAAAATCTGTCTTTTCGTTTTTGAGCTATGCTGTTCACAGACACACACACACACATGCACACACAAACACAGAGATCTTTCTCTGAAAATCCTTTTATTGGACTCAGGGGATCTCAAAACATATATTTCCGGTAAAATCTTGGTATCGAATTTTTGGGTGAGAAACAATACTTCCTCTATACTCTATGTACATAGTACGTGAGAGAAATTAAAAAACTGAGAGACACAGAGGACGAAGTAACCAAAAAAACCCACTTGTTTACAGTAACCTATTACGTGAAAACTGAAAATGGTATCAAAGATGGCCATCCTGCAATGCCATTCTATAAGGAGGTATTTTCTTGTAGTTATGCGGAGGTCAGTGACAATGGCATGAGGATTAGGCCCGTACTATTATTTCCAGTGAAAGTAAAATATTTGAAATTGGCTGTTTATTTTTGGAATGTGAATACGGGTTAAATTGTAAACAAGTACACCCTATGGCATTATATTAACATTTTTATGTTTGCTATTAAGACTTATGAACTGATTAATTGAAGAATAATCAATGTACAGAAAGTCATTAACAAATAAGAGTGATTATTAGCTACTTATACTATTCCCAGTTGAAATAGGAAGTTTGATATTGACTATATTTACAGAGTGGGAAGTTAAAAATCTGATGTGTTCCATGCACATGCCTTTCTCTACATTGCTGTAACAAATCATTGTTAAAAAGCAAATTCTTCTATCTGCTTTGTCATAATCGAGATAAAAATTAGCAGAAATTGTCCTAATTACTTGCCTCCTTGTAAGTAGAAGTTATATAAGGGAATACACTAGGCCGGTTCCCATGTGGTTGAATTCCGTTTCAATGCAGGGCCAAGAGTTAAACATTTTTTCACACCGAAAGTGGCTAAGTATTTTCAATCTGAAATAAATAACAAGGAATGTCTCAGAAATAGTTATTTGCACGAAAACACGTATATGACGTGTGTATTAGCGTAATCAAATGTTTGTGTGTAGTAAGTTTCTGCCTGATTCTTACGGTTTACCAGTTACGCCAGATTCAGCAAAATTCATTCAGAATAAAGAGGTCTTTAGAGGCTATCCTAGAAAATTAAAGATATACATTTTATGTCATATAAATATCTTTTATATACTGTATTTTGATCAAAATCTTTATATTTTTGGATAAATGGGATCCTAAAACGTAAATTTTCCAATGAAATCCGGGTATCGAGTTTTTGGGTGGAATGCAATACCTTCTCTATACAAAGAAACTGTAATCAAGTATCTCATCTGGTATTAGCCTAACAGTTTGAAGGTTTTTAGTTTACCATATAGATATTATGGTGTTTGAAAGGTAATAAACGTAATGTTAATAGCTATAACACTTTTATTTTATCAATAACACATATCAACTTCTTCATTTATTGCTGAGACATCTATATGAAGCTTTAGTTGACTGTCAAAATGATTTAAATCCCTGTCATGTGATTCAAGTTCTACCATTCTTACGACCCTGATTTTCTCACATATATAGATAAATTTGATATTATTACAGAATTGCACATGCCAAAAAGTAGGCTTCTATCTTAATATGAAAAGGAATTATACGAAATTTGTGTAATTGTATGGCGCCATTTCCTGTACAAGAATTATAAGGACTTAAGGTTAAAGTCTAAATGTCATTAGATCAGTAGTGGACATGCCACAGACGAAACGATTTTAAATTTTGACGCTTTAAGTTAAGGGCTGGAAGCCAGCAACTCATTTGTGCGGAAGCAAGTCCAAAAGGGTGTTTTCAGTAGTTGTATATGCGGTTGCATATTTTAAAAGTATTTCAAAGCATTAATCTCCTCATTCTCTTTAGCAGCGAGTGAAAAGCTAGCCCTCGACGCGTCTCTGGTAGCTTAAAATTTGCACGATGAGGTTTGCGTTGGACATTAAATCTTCAGCTCCACTGGGCAAGATAGAAACGTAATACTGGTGCAAAATGCTGCTGTTAATGACACAAAAGAGGAAATACATAGACCTTATAACGTTCAGCGAATGGAGAACTAAAAAGAGAGAAAAAGTAGACCGTTGTGTGTGCAAACGCAAAAATAGGAGATTCGCTTAGGCCGGGCGAGGGAGAAGAAATCCCCGGTCATCCAGGATCACCCAGAGATAGCGATGGAAAAGAAAGAAAGAAAAACTCGATATGAAGGGAATTTCCCTTTAAACGTTAATTCACGCACAGCGAGTGAGCTTTTCTGTGTATGAATATGTAGCGTGCACATTCGACCGGGTGAGTTACAGAAACGCTAATTCCGTCCACGTTGCCTGAAAAGAGGGCGCGCAGTAACGACCTCACCTAGCATTCTTTTTGACACCTCGTTAGCTAGCAAGATAAAGCAAGCCATGCATGAAACGTATGTAATGTGGCCATTGACGTTTTTCGTTTGAAGTCAGATCAGAAACATTTCGACGATTCCCTTTCCTCTTGCATCAGAGCTTACATTTAAGATATAATACGAAGGCGGTTTTTTTCAACCTCCGATAGGCTATAAATAAAAGATAAGTTCATAAAAGAACAATTATTTTATTACTAAAAGTTTTGTACACTTATTGTTACTTTTCAACATAATCACCGAAAAGATTAAGACATTTATCGTATCTGTGCACAAGCTTTGCAATACCCCTTCAAAAAATGTTGTCGCCAATGATGCAGCCCGGAACCGCTATCATAAAATAAAAAAATCTGTTTATTGTGACACTTTCCGACGTTTACGAAGAGCCATTCAAAACAAACAAAGAGGAATGCTGACTTCAGGAATTGTGTTGATCCATGACAACTGTTGGCACAATCCATCGGCTCCTTGAATAATTTCAATGGGACATTTTCGATCATCCGCCGTACACTCCTCACCTGGCAGCCAGTGACTTTCACCTTTTCCTTGAGCTTAAGACGTGGCTAGGAGGGCAGCGCTTTCAAACCAACAAAGATCTTCAAAACAACGTCAATTTCATTTAAAATCATTGGCGGGAACATTTTTTGAAGCGGGTACTGTAAAGCTTGTGCACAGGTACGATAAATATCTCAATCTTTTCGGTGATTATGTTGAAAAGTAACCATAAGTGTACAAAACTTTTAGTATTAAAATAATTATTCACTATGAACTTGTCTTTTATTTATAGCATATCAGAGGTTAAAAAAACGGCCCTCGTAGTACATGGATGGCTACGGCCTAAAAAACTATAAAAATATGATGTATTCCATTCACATGACTTTCTCTACATCACTGTAACACATTATTGTTAAAAGGCATATTCTTCTACGCACTATATGATAATAGATATTAAAATTAACAGAAATAGTCTTATTACTTGTTTCCTTGTAAGTAGGAGAGAAATAAGGGAATACACTAGGCTAAAGTGATAGTCAAATCTTTTAAATGCCATGTGGTTGAAATCCGTTTCTATACATGGCCAGGAGAAAAGTGTGAGAAAAGTTGTATTTTGATTCTGAAACAAATAACTTGAAATATCTCAGAAATGGTCATTTACGAAAAAAATATGATAAAAATTGGATATTTTAAAGAGATCTACATTATTTATATAAAAAGTTTTTTCTATTACCTTACGGTTTACCAATTATGCAAAATTCAGCAAAATGCATCCAGAATAAATAGGTATTTAGAGGATAATCCCAGAAAATACAAGATATGCATTTAATTTTTCAGTAAACATCTTTAATATTCGGACCTTGATAAAAATTGTTAGAGCCATTTTTGAGAAAATCAACATTTTAGACATTTTATCATCTAAAGGGCAGTTTGGGGTGGAGTGATTTTTCTCAAAACATTTGTATCGCATCCCTGGCAAATACTAAACTTAAATACCTAGTTTGGTATTTTACAGACTTTTTGTTTGTTGAGTTATCGTGTCCATAGATACAAGGACACGCACACACACACACACGGACCTTAAGAAAATGTTTTTTTTTGGATACAGGAGACCCTAAAACGTGTATTTCCGGTGAAACCTTGGTATCGAATATACCTTCTCTATACACTATGAACTTCGTTTATAGTTATCTATGTTATGGACATAGTACGTATAGAGAAAGTAAAAATGAATTCTCGGTGTGGACAAATGACAGGCTACATCTAAATTATATGGACAAAGCCTTCTTATACACTCTTTTGTTCATGAATTTTTCAACATATTCTTTACTTGAAGTAGCACATGTCTTGAGTGTTACGTCATTTCCTAATTGTACTATAAGTATTAATGACCTCTCAAACTCTTACTGCAAGTATTACAGTGCTTGTTGCCATGGCAATTAATAAATGAGTTGTAAATTTCGCTTACATTACCAAATATGTATTCAGAATGATTAATTACATTTCAAGAATTTCAAAAAGGAAAAAAAAAAAAAAAATGAATACAAATAAAAACCTGATGTGCTCAATTAAATAGACTTTTGTGCATCTCTGTAAAGAGTTATTGTTAAAAAGCTTATTCTTCTATCTACTTCATGACATACATCGTCATCGTCTGGGTAGCCGAGTTGGTTAGGCGCTGGCCTTCTAAACTCAAGATTTCGGGCTCAAACTCGGGCGAGACCGATGGTTTTAAGCGTGCTTACAAGCGATAGCTCCACGTCAGTAGATTTACTGGCATGTTAAATAACTCCTATGGGACGAAATTCCGGCATACCGGCGCTGATATGATACTGGCATCTGATAATTTAATTTAATTTTGAGATAAACATTAGCAGAAATGGTCTTATTAGTTACTTACTCCCTTGTAACTAGAAAGAGAATAAGAGGATACACTAGGATAAAGCGAGAGTCAGGTCTTTTAAAAGTGGTTGCCATGTAGCTGAACTCCGTTCTTTGCACGGCCAGTAGTTTACAAGTTCTGGTATGAGAAAAGCATTTTAAAACATAAATCAATAACAAGGAATATCTCCGAAATGGCCAATTCTACAAAAAATGTCCTAAATAGCATAAATTGTGTATTTTAACGAGATCTACATTTTTTCAGTAGCAAGTTGTTGTCTACCTATAAAGGTTTACCATTGATGGAAAATTCAGCAATATTTATCTAGAGTAAAGTGGTCTTTAAAGAATGTTCCCATAAAATACAGGATATACATTTTATTTGTCAGGTAAATATCTATAGTATTTTAACCAAAATCATTATAGCCAGTTTTGAGAAAATCAATATGTTCGAAATTTTTTCCATATAATATGTAGTTTGGGGTGGGGGGATTTTCTTTTCGTGTCCCATCCTTAGGAGATGGTGAACTTAAATACCATGTTTACACAGACACATACACACACTCACACAACTGAGCTTTCTCTAAAATATTTTTTTTAATTCAGGGGTGTCAAGAACCATATTTACGGTGAAATCTCGGTATCAAATTTTTGGATGAAATACAATACTTTCTCTGCACACTATGTACATAATACACGAAGAGAAAGTATAAATTGGAACAATTGGAATTAAAATTAGATCTTGTTATTACTTTATAATGTTATCACCTTCTCTACAAGTACTATATATAGTGTATAGAGGAAGTATGTATTTCACCAACAATTCTGTACTACATGTCACCGTAAATACATGTTTTGAATTCCTCTGAATCCAAAATAAAAAAATATTAGAAAAGTGTCTGTGTGTTTGTCTTTAGACAGCATAGCTCAAGAACGAAAAGTCTGTTAAGTACCGAACTTGGTATTTAAGTTCATTATCTTTCAAGAATACGCCACGAAGATTTTCAAGAAAATTCTCCCACGTCCTACTACCCTTTACATGGAAAACATTTAAAAATATTTGATTTTCTCAAAAATGGTTATAACAAGTTTCATTTAAATACCACGTATTAAATATATTTACATGAAAAATAAAAGTATATCTTGAATTTTCTGGACTGCTTTGAAGACTACTTTATTCCGGATGAATTTTTCGGAATTTTGCATAACTGGTACACCGCAAGAGATAGACAAAGGTAATAGATCATGTAGAGCTCGTTAAACTCGTTAAAACACACAATTTATGGTATATACATTTTTTCGTGAAGTTGATCGTTTTTTATGTGGTTTTCAGCATTAAAATACTTATACTTTTCTCTTACGGGAATATGTCAACTCCTGTCCATACAAACAAAGGAGCTTCAATCACATAGCAACCAACTCTTGACTATTCTTTAACCTATGGTACTGATTAGCATGAATTAAAAAGAAGCATTAGCTATGTAACAATAATTTGTTGCAGATATCTAGAGAAAATCATGTGAATGGAATACATATGAGTTTTTTAGCAAGGGAGGTACAAACACTCGCTACGCCTCTGAGTGTAGATAGCGTTCACAGTAAACTCCACTAAATTCGATGATTTAGTTATGCCTCCAATAAGAAGAAAATTCCAGAGCCACTTTGGTGTTATATCTGCTGGTAGAATATTTCCCTAACACAATTAATGTGAAATGGAGAGTAGTAAATGTTTGTTCTTGTATTAGCAACAGCACATTAACCTACAAAACCCACTTTTCCTTTCACTGCGGTAAATTGTTTGAAACTTGGACCCGAGCCACTGACTCTTACCCCCTCTTTCCTCTTCCCCCGCAAGTAAGCCAAGTTGCCAACTTGCCCCAGTGTGGCTTTTGTACATAATTAAATCCTTCTTCCTAAGATGGGAAAAAACCATTTAACGCTGCATTAGCTCGGTGGAAATATGTCCCTTTTGATTTAAAAGTACATTAACGCCTTGGAGTTTTTGTTCCCCAAAACACAATCTGTTATTTGTCGTTTAAGAGCTCTACCTTAAAACAATTTTAGCGAAAAAACCTATTTTTGTGCGTGACAAATGCTCTCGATATAACCGTTTATAAATAAACAACTAGGCCATTATAATTGAAAATCTCTGATGTGTTCCATTCACATGACTTTCTCTACATCTCTGCAACAAATTATTGTTAAAAAGCTTATGCTCTTATTTACTTCATGCTATTCGAGAAAAAAAATAGCAGAAATAGTCTTATTACTTGCTTCCTTGTAAATAGAAGCGAAATAAGGAAGTACCATAAGTTAAAGTTTTAGTCGAAGGCTGGTTGCTATGTGACTGAAGCTCCTTTGTTTATATGGACAGGAGTTGACAAATGCCTGTATGAGAAAAGTGTGTTTTTCAAAGCTGAAACCAAAAACAAAGAATATCTCAAAAACGATCAACTCTACGAAAAAAAATATATAACATAAATTGTGTGTTTTAACATGCTCTACATTTTTTGTGCTTCAAGTTTTCGTCCATCTCTTACGGTTTAGCAGTTATGCAACATTCCGTAAAATTGATCCAGAATAAAGTAGTCTTCAGAGGCTATTCCCAGAAAATGCAAGATACACATTTTATTTGTCAGGCAAATGTCTTTAATATACGATATTTTAATCAAAATCGTTAGAACCATTTTTAAGAAAATAAAACTTTTCGAAAAAACTTCCATGTAAAGGGTAGTATGATGTGGGGAATTTTTTTTGATAATCTTCGTGTCGCATTCTTGGACAATACCAAACTTAAATACCAAATTTAGATTCAGGAGGTCTCAAAACATGTATAAAATTTTGGGTGCATTACAATACCTTCTCTATACATTATGTACATAGTACGTATAGAGAAACTAAAAATAGGATATGGTACATTGTAATGGCTTTCTCAATATTCTACAAGAAAACAGTCCTACCAGAGCATATTGTTTTTTATACTTCATGCTAATCAAGATAAAAATTAGTAGAAATTGTTTATTACACATTTTCTTTTATTCAAACGGAATAAGGTAATATATTAGTTAAGACATTAATAAAATTTTTTAAGAACTAGTCGCTGTATGATATCTTGAAGTTCCATTCTAATTGCTTTACCGGGATAAAACATGAGAAAGACAAATGAAATATTTAAACTAAAAGACAAGGAAAGAAACTGATGCGTTCCGTTTACATGACTTTCTCTATCTCTACTTCTTACACAAGATTATCCTTCTTTCTACTCCATGGTAATCGAGATAAGCTTTAGCAGAATGCTTTTATTGTTTAATTCCTTATAAGCAAAGGATAAATGAAGAGGTACATTAGGATAAAACTATAGTCAAATCTTTTAAAATTGTCTCTGTGTGAAACAAATTGAAATTCGGCTCTCTTTACATGGCTAGAAGTAACACGAAAGGGCTATGAAACGAATGATGACTTCCCGTTTCAGAAAGGTTTAAAGTTTTCAAAGTGAAACCAATAAGAAGAAACACTTCGGAGACGGTTAACCCTACAAAAGTTGTATAAGACGTAAATTGTGTGTTTAAAAGACATCTATATCTTTTGCGAAGTAAGTTTTTGCCTATATCTCTTACAGTTTGTCGCTCGTAAAAAAGTCATGCGGAATGAAGAAGTCTTAAGAGCCTATTGCCAGAGAATTCAAGATATATCTACATTTGGATTGTTACGAAAATATTCTAAACATGTGTTTTAATAAAAATTGTTACATTAATTTTTGAAAAAATAAAAATGTTTGAATAAGTTCTCATATAAAGGAATGTTGGAGGTAGGGAACGACCCACGGGGTTTAAACCAGATCCTTCCTTGCAAAATGTTGTCTCCTAACATTATAGCTTAGAGAGGGGTCACCAACTCGCTTTATGTATGTCATGAATGTGTTTTAACGAGATCTACATTTCTTGTGCAGTAAATTTTTGTCTATCTCTTACGGTTTACCAGTTATGCAAAATTCAGAAAAATTCATCCAAAATAAAGACGTCTTCAGAGGCTATTCCCAAAAAATTCAAGATATACATTTTATTTGCCATGTAAATACCTTAAATATAAGAGATTTTAATCCAAATCATTAGAGCCATTTTTGATAAAAATTACATTTTCGATTTTTTTCTATGTAAAAGGCAGTTGGGGGTGCTCGGATTTTCTTGAAAATCTTCGTGTCGCATCCTTGGAAAATACTGAACCTATGTATTAAGTTTGGTGCTTAATACACTTTTCGTTTTTGAGCTATGCTGCCCCCATGTACACACACAGATATATATATATACGGACATTTTACTAAAAAAACACAATTTAAAGTCACTGTAAACAAGAAATAACACACTATTGACAAAATATCTAAAGTAGGTTATGGTCACCAATTTCAAACTTTGCAGTGGAAACATCGCATGACCTACAACGATCAGTGTTGCCAAGGCTCAAAATATAAATAGTGAATGTTGATGTGAATAATGTCGGGGGAAGAGTGTATATCGAATTATCTAATTGTATACAGAGTTAGCAAGTTGAAGTGAAGAAATATGCGGGGGAGGGGAGGGGGAAAATGAACAATAAAAATGTTAAAGGGAAAAGCAGAAGCTATAAATAGGATTGTAGGGACATTTCTGAGCAGGGTAAAAGGGAAATGGAAACAAGAAGCAGAGAAGATTACAGGGAAGGTATTGAAGAGGGAAGTAGGGTTGAGGTAGCTGCTCAGTTAAGGCAACAGTTCAGGGAGCCAGGAAACCTGAGGTATCAATACTGTGATGACACCCTTGCGGCCGTAATCGGCGAACATGTGTGAACGGAATATTTGATTGTTGGAATCCATCGTTACACCTAGGTTAGTGGACACGTGTACCGCCGGCAAATTCTTTCGACGTTGAAGCTGCGATTGTTATACCTGTGCGACTGGACACTTGTGATGTCGGGAAATTTTTTAACGTCAAGGTCGCGTATCATTACCCCTTGATGAGTTAGGTGTTATTAATTCATTCAAAAATTATATATGCTAATCGTTATCATATTGGTGAAGTTAATGAAAGGGTTATTAGTTAAATATAACATTATATTTGAATTAAAAAAGTATTGAATTATCAACCTTTCTTAACCTGCGGTGGTTTGCGACTGGAAACTATGGAACTAAGGTGATTCTCTTCCATCTGAGCGACTGATTCCGCAAGATTCTAAAACTGCGAGAAGGCCAGAAGACATTAATGATCTTCTAAATATGTAATTCAGCTCAGTATGTTTAGAAATTCGACCATTTCTCTTGACACAGCTAGGAGGGCGATGACCAAAAGAATCCACAACCTCCGCAGATACATTTGTGTACTTGGCAGATTTTACACACAGACTGACAAAAGAATACAGTTGTTAGGGAAGGTCGCTAGAGTAGCCTGACATGGTTTAGAGCGTTAGAGAAGGCGGGAATATTACAGTCTGACCATCAAAGCATCAGCACAGCATACGTAATAGGAATAAATTAAACGATCTACAACAGGCTAAACTTGCCGTTTCCTTTATCATAAATGAATGTTAAATTTCTACTTTGTGAGTGTACGCTTTCGTGCGGCGGTGTTAGCATTTTGACCTGATTCGAACCTGTCCACTGTGATAGGAGACTCAACTGCTGCATTCCAATTCCAACTGTACAGTTGGCCGGGAGTGATGACGTAATACAGCTTATTTGTTTGTGTTAAGCAAGCTTTCCCTCGTGGCTGTCTGCATTCATTCTTCAGACAGGTAATAATGCACTTGGTGTTGTAAAAGGTCTGTTGTCCGTTAGGATTCCGATGTTAGGAGAAGATATTGTATATAGCCAGGGACCTGCTTCTTTTTACTTTCTCTACACATGTACATAGTGTATAGAGAAGGTATTGTATTGCACCCAAAAATTTGAGACTCCCTGCATCCAAAAAAAGAAAAAATTAGTAAAATGTCCGTGTGTGTGTGTCTGTCTGTATGTATCTGTATGTATGTGTGTGTCTGTGGGCAGCATAGCTCAAAAACGAGAAGAGCGTTAAAAACCAAACTTGGTGTTTAAGTTTGGTATCTTCCAAGGATGCGACACGAAGATTTTCAAGAAAATCCCCCCACCCCAAACTACACTTTATATGGAAAAACATTCGAAAATTTTGACTATCTTAAACATGGCTCTAACGATTTTGATTAAATTCTCTTATATTTAAGATATTTATGTGCCAAATAAAATATATATCTTGAATTTTCTGGTAATAGCCTCTGAAGATACTTTATTCTGGATGAATTTTACGGAATTTTGCATAACTGCTAAACTGTAAGAGATAGACAAAAACTTACCACACAAAAATGTAGAGCATATTAAAACACACAATTTATATTAAATAATTTTTTTCGTGGAGTTGTCCTTTTTGAGATATTCCTTGTTTTTGGTTTCAATTTTGAAAAACTTATACTTTTGTCAACTCCTGTCCATACAAACAAATGAACTCCAGTCACATAGCAGCTTTGGACTATCACTTTAGCCTTTGGTACTCCCTTATTTCGCTTCTACTTACAAGGAAGCAAGTAATAAAACTATTTCTACTAATTTTTTCTCGATTAGCATTAAGTAAATAGAAGCATAAGCTTTTTAACAATAACTTGTTGCAGAGATGTAGAGAAAGTCATGTGAATGAAACACATCAGATTTTTCTTTTAGAGCTAGAATTCTGGCTTGATCTGAAGACAAAAGTATAAGATTAGACAAGACATTCCAGGAGTTGTTTGATAACTAATTCACCCCAGTGTTTTTGATCCCTTGGATTATCTGGTTGATCAGAGTTATTGGATATAAGGTTACAACTATCTAAAGCTTGTTTGGAAAAGCAGCTTTCGACATCATCACCGTGAAAAGGAAAATAAGACTTGATGAAGTCCTAAGTCCCAAAGGCAGAAGCTAAGAATGCAAAAGTACAGATATCGAAGTCCTTCAGATTTGTAAGTATAATATTAAGAAACAGTTTAAGACAACTTAGGTATCATCAGCTTTCTCGATAAATGTCAAGTTGTTTTCATAAAGTAAGTTATTTTAGGAATCAATAAAGATTTCTTGATGAGAAGATGAGGATTAAGAGGCTTCAGACGTTCAAAAAGTATACTTAAATCGGATAATTTCTGTTCAGCTGTAGCAGAGACCCTTCTATACCCCCGCCACTGAATCCTTGCACTTGACAGTTATGAGTTAAGTTGATACATCCACAGAAAACAGATGAAAATCTTTACCCGTTTGACTTTCTGAATCAATCAAAAAGCAGCATTCCGGTCGGTCGGTCAGAAAACGGAAACGCATCTAGATGCCGCACCGTTGCAATATCTGGCTATTTCCAACCACGTGTTCAGTTTGTTAACTTCTCTTGTTATTTATAATTGTTGATAGTGTTTTGGTGTTTGTTTGTACGTGAGGGAACATAACAAGACTTTCACAATTATAGAAGTGGATAGACTATTGCTGGTAGCTGTGGAGAGGGCGGACGCGGCTTCATGGAAGAAGAAAGTGAATCCTGAGCACAAAATAATAGGAAAAGCACAGGAATTAGACGGAATCATCAGTGAATGTGAACCCTAATGATATGTCTTGGTGACGACGACGATGTCGATGATGACAATGACGATAATGCTTCAGAAAATGATGACGATGGAGACTTGGATGGAATTGAGCCATTACAATTCTAAAACAGTGAAAATCATTTTGTTATATCTTTCTGTCATTGTAACAAGCTATTTTGCATCTTTGTTCATTATTGTCGTAAAAAGTATTTGTGCTTCATGCGTTACAGTGTCACTGTTATTTTCAGTTAACATCAGTAATAACAAATTAGTTTCATTTTTCATCGGCATTGATTTACTATGTTCACTGTTTATATTCGTCGTTACACACGATAGAGACATTTGTAATCAGCTGTTGTCATTTACTAGTTACTCTGGCAACGCCAGAGCCAACCTTACGCGAAACACCCAAACTGTCAAGAGCAAGGATTCAGCGGCGGGGGTATAAAAACATTAGTGTGACCAGGATGGTAAGGTCATGATTTTAATGTTTGGTGCGACAGCTTGAAAAACAGACAAACGTCTTGTTTTTATTTTCAGAACAAAATTAAAGTTGGCACTTTGAAGGGTTGATTTCCAAACAAATTTTAGAAAAGAGTTCAAATAAAATATATATCTCGTATATATATTATTTAAATATATAATATATTTTATTTGTAAACTTACACACAAAATGATACTAAATAAAACCATTGGTTTAGCACACAATATTTTAACAAAGGAATTTCCTCACGAAAATATGCTCCCAATTTGGATTCCGGTTTTATCATTACACTCAATATGATATTCATAAATTTTAATTTTCACACGCACAACCCAAACCATCTGGATTCTTCAACAGAGACAATGAAGGATGCCAATGAGGTTTTCGTGGATGTGATTTGCTGGGCGTGTGGGGTAATGAGTAGCGAGGTTAGGTGTTGGGTCAACAGAGGTTGCCATTAAGGGCATCTAGTACAGCACGTTACGTCTCGACCATCGCACATGCTGACATATGCTACGTGCAACTTGGGCTACATCCATCAAAGCAAAGTGATTACTCTGCTTGGGTCACAATCTGCCCTGCCTTTGTACCGGGTATAAATCTTCAATGAAACATTAATGATTCTGGTCGTAGTGCGCCGTACACTCTAGTCACGCTTCCTGCATCTGCACGCCTGGAAAGACCAGTATACTAAAGCCTAAATTAATTTATATGCACCATTTTCTGTGCGTAAGTTTTCCTTTTGTATTTCTCCTCATCTTTCTTGTCCTTTTTCCTTTCTCTTTTGAACTTCCAATGATCTGTGGTGCGCTACTGAAATTCGAGGAGCATCGAGGAGCAAATGTACCTTCTGAAGAACCAGAACGGGCGAGCTGTGCGTTTATTGGGTTACTATGGAAGCCGCGAAAATGTCTAAGGGACAGTGTAACCACCAAAGAATAATTAAATACAAAATCTACTCATCACCTTGGTTTAGGGGTAACATACCATCCTCTGGCGAAGGGCGACGGATTTTTGGGGTGTAAAAGTCCTTAATATGGCTTCCTCCGGATAAAGAGGCTTCGGAGCTTCACGCCCAACATAGAATGGGACGCTGAGAACCACGATTAAACAACGACGCCATTTTATTTATCTTCTGGCCGTAGAGCACAGCGCAATCTTGTATCGCTTCATTTATCTTCACGCCTAGAAAGAGAAGTATACTAAAACCTAAATTAATGTACATCCACCATTTTCTCTGCGTAATTTACGTGCTTTTCTTTTGTGTTTTTCTTCATGTCCTTTTCCTTTCTCTTTTGAACTAATGATTTGTGGTTCTCTACTGGAATTTGAGGTGTATCGAGGAGAAAATGTACATTCTAAAGAGTTAAGGGTGGGCGAGCTCTGAGTTTATTGGGTAACTATGGAAGCCGTGTGAACGTTAGAATGCCAGTGTAGCCATCAAAGAATAATTAAAAACAAAATCTACTAGTTATCCAAGGTTCATTACTAACATGTTAGCCTTCGGCGGAGGGGATGGATTCTTTTGGTCATAAAATTTCCTAGTATGGCTTCCTTACCTATTACACGTAAGTGAGCAAAATGAAGTGGTCTTTCACGCCCAACATAGATGGCACTGACAATCACAGTAGCTAAATACCGTCCATAAATAAAACGCCATTTTATGTCATTTCTGGTCGCAGCGCGCGCAACATACGATCTTGTCACGCTTCCTGTATCTTCACGCCTAGAAAGAGGGATATACTAAATTAATTTATATCCACCATTTTCTGCGCGTAATTTTCGTCTTTTTCTTATTTCTCCTCATCTTTCTTGTCTTTTCCTTTCCTTTTTTGGGCTCTCAATGATTTGCGGTCCCCTACTGGAATTCGAGGTCCATCGAGGAGCAAATATGCATTCTATAGTTCCAAGGACGAACGAGCTATGCATTTATTGGGTAACAACTATAGCAGCCTAGTAAATGTTTAAGGGCTAGTTTAACTATTACAGAATAATTAAATAAAAATATACTCGTCATCCATGGTCTAGGGGTTGATATGCTAGTCTCTGGTTCCTAAGGTGACAAGTTATAACCTGGCGGATGGCGATGGAAATTGTGGGCGTAAAACTCCTTAGTATGGTTTCCTTTGGCGGAGAAATAAAGCAGTTGGTCCACTGTCATAGATTTACAACACGTAACATTATTTCAAGCCTGATAAAGAGGCCTCTTAGCAAAATTAAGCGGTCTTTCAAGCCCAATATATATTCTCACTGCTGAGAACTGCAGCAGTTAAAGTCCACAAATAAAAGTCAATTTAAATACAAAATCTGATAGACAGAGACTCGCGTGGACTAGGCTAGGACCATGGTGGATGTTAAAAATTACTGACGAGAACAGTAAGAAAGTCTTCCCCATTTGGGGGGAGGAAGAGTCGTGGGTTCATATTTTGGCAGGATGTAGTGGTACGGAGGAATGGGGAGGGGGTATTTACCGTGATCCCTTACCACCGCGAATGAACAAATTAGGAGCATGTTGGGCGCCACTGGTAGGCATGGAACATGTGGATGGAATGGGTAAATTTCTATTTAGGGCGAGACACTGAGATCTGAGAAAGCAAATAGATGGGAGGAGGGTGGCGATAAGAAGAACTAAAAAGTGGACGTTACATATATAGGTATATTATTTTGTGTATTACAAAACACGTACGGTTTGTGGAGCTGTGCGATTGATGAAGATCAGTGTATGTTTACTGGTTGGTATGTATACTTATTCATTACAAAATCTAATGAATACACGACTTCATCTATCTATTATGCAACAAACTATTCTTAAAAAATCTGTGTCTTCCATTTACACTACTTGTCTGTGTGTTCTTATTTTTACAAAAGATTATTCTCTTATTTAAATCAAGTTAATCAAAATAAACGTTAGCAGAAATGGCCTTATTACTTAGTCTCTTTAAAGTACAAAGGAGGTAAAGAAACAAATTAAGTCTAAAGCAACAGTCAAGCCTGCGATGGTCACTGAAATAGGTCTCTTAGCACGACTAGGAGTAAAACAAAAGATATATGAAACGAATGAGGCCTTTCCGTTTGTGAAAGCTTTTTAAGTATTTTAAAATTGAAACATAACTAGGAATATTTGGAAATCCTTAACTAAAAATAACTCAACAAATTATATGTTTTAACGAGGTTTGCATTTTTGGTGAGCTTGTGTCTATCTCCTACGGTATACCATGTAAGCAAAAGTCATTCTGAAAGAAGAAGAATATATATTTCCCAGAAAATTAAGAATGTATAGTCTCATTTATCATGAAAATAACTTCAACGTGTGATGTTTTATTTTATTTTATTTTATTTAGTGTCGCTTTAACATTCATGTTATTTCCAGTTACGTTTTTAAGTGAATAAAATATGTCCTTTACTGTTTTATGAAATTGTCTTTAATGTGTGCTCATTCATGTTATTTCCAGTTATTTCTTACTGTTTTATGACATTTGCTACAATATGTGCTACACAGGTTATTTCCAGTTTCCTATTTGTGTGAAAAATATGTCCTTTACTGCTTTATGAAATATGCTTTAATTTGTTCTCATTCTTGTTATTTCCAGTTTACTTTTTGGATGAATAAATATATCTTCTACTGTTTTATAAAATTTGGTCATTCATGTTATTTCCAGTTTTCTCCATAATCGTGCGGTGAATCTTCGCATTACAATCAGTTTACGCTTGAAACGTATCAATACTGTAATCAGTTTCCTGCAGCTCACGCTATATTTTTATGTTATCGTTGCACACCGATGGGAATTAATTTACATCGGAGTAAACCACATCCAATCAAGCAAATGCTTCAGGCCGTGAAGACTCCTTTGTTTGCTTACACTTCAATGTATTCATAACAGAAAATGGGGATCCAGAACTGACTGAAATACCCTGGGGCTTAGTTCTAGTTCATTCGGTTTCTTTGAAAAGCGGGATTTCTCCTTCATCAAAGTTTACAACTTTACTCATATACATATAAGACAACTATAACAAAACAAACGTTAAGATTAAAACTGTGGAAAAAACCTTTCAAACTACTCATCTCAGCTACTTGTCTCTTTGAGGTGTACTTGTGTTATTTTTTAGCGATCTGATACCTGGAATTGCTTTGACATGCTTAACTGTGTAAAGTACAATACATAAAATAACACAAATATCTTCGCCTCTTATTTTACCTGCATTAGCTATTCTAGCTCTAATGACGTCTCTGTGGCTAACTATAGCTCGATTATTGTCATTATTATTATTATTATTATTATTATTATTATTATTATTACTATTATTATTGTGACAAAATTACTCAAAATTGTTACAAATAGTCGTTAGTTCACTACTTCGACGTGTAGACAGTTGACGGCTTTTTCCATTCAAGGCTTGTGCGCCACTGTGCGCTAACCTGCAGTCACTCCCGACTCAGTGCAACTTACGACATACTATACAACACACACACCGGCTTGCAATTTTTCCTTCTTTTATATAACTTTCACAGAACTTTCTGGAAGCTTGCGGAAACCGAGGCTCTGAAAGAATCTAGGATGTACCAGGCGTGTCGCACTATGAAGTCTGGTTTTTGTGTCACGCAGCATTTCTTTGTTTACCGCATTCCAGTTCCACCGCTGCATATCAGAGCGAACGTGACTGTAGTCACATATGAGGACGGCATTGTCATATTGTTGTTACTATTATTATTATTATTATTATTATTATTACTATTATTATAGGTGACTAAGCTTTCCAAAGCTTGGTTAAACATCTATTGTAATCCATTCTCTAACTATTTTTATAAAAGCTTATTATCTACCCACTTCATGCACGTCAAGATAAACATTAGCAAAATGATCTTAATAATTAGTTTCTTATATGTAGGAGGGAATTAAAGGAATACACTAGGCTAAAGCGGTATTCAAACAAATCCTTTAAAAGTTGGTCGCTATGTCATACAAATGAACTTTGCATGGCCAGGAGTAAAAAAGAGGTATGAACTGAATGGCGACTTCCTGTTTGAGAACAGTTTAAGTCAGTACAAAGAATAACACGGAAATGGTTAACTCCACACAAAAATGTGTATGTCATAAACTGTGGGCTTAGCAAGCTCTATTTTTTTAAGTAAGTTTTGTATCCCTTACGGCTTAGCAGTTATGCAAAAGTAATCTATAATAAAGCGGTCTTCTAAGGCTACTCCCAAAATTTTTGAGATAAACATTTTATCTGACGTATAAATATTTTAATATGCGATATTTTAAACAAAACCGTTAAGAGATATTGTTTAGAAATTAGAAACTTTCAAAATATGTTCCATGTAAAGGGTAGTTTGGGGTGGGGGGATTTTTCTGAAAAACTTCGTGTCGTATCTTTAGAAGATACTAAACTTAAATACCGAATTCGGTATATAACGGACTACATACTGTATTGAGAAGGTATTGCATTCCACCCAAAAACTCGATACCGAGATCTCAGCGGAAATACACATTTTAGGGTCCCCTGTATATAAAAAAAAACTTTTTAGAAAAAGGTTCATATGTATGTGCGTGTGTGTTAGTGTGACTGTAAACATGATAAGTCAAAAACGAAAATTCGGTAACAAACCAAACTTGGTATTTAACTTAAGTGTCTTCCAGGAATGCGACACGATGATTTTGACAAAGAACTCCCTACCCCAAACTACCCTTTATACGGAAAAACTTTCGAAAATTTTGATTTTCTCAAAAACTATTCGTCCGATTTTGATTAAAATACCGTATATTAAAGCTATTTATATGTCAAATAAAATGTATATATTGAACTTTCAGGGAATAACCTCTAAAGACCTATTTATTCTGAGTGAATTTTGCTGAATTTTGCGTAACTGGTAAACCGAAAGAGATAGAGAAAACTTACTACACAAAACATGTGGATCACGTTAAAGTACACAATTTATGTCATATACTTTTTACTTTCTCTATACGCACTATGTACCTACATAGTGTATAGAGAAGGTTATTGCACTCCACCAAAAAATTCGATACCGAGAATTCACCGGAAATATATGTTTTAGGGTCCCCTGTATCCAAAAAAAGTATTTTCAGAAAAAGGTCCGTGTGTGTGTCCGTGCGTCCATGTGTCAGTGTGTCAGTGTGTCCGTGTGTCCGTGTGTCCGTGTGTGAGTGTGTCCGTGTGTCCGTGTGTCTGTGAACACGATAACTCAAAAACGAAAAGTCGCTAAAATACTAAACTTGGTATTTAAGTTTAGTATCTTCCAGGGATGCGACACGAATATTTTGAAAAAAATACCCCCACCCCCAACTACCCTTTATATGGAACTTTTTTCGAAAATGTTGATTTTCTCAAAAATGACTCTAACGATTTTGATTAATATTTCGGATATTAAAGATATTTACGTGACAAATAAAATGTATATCTTTAATTTTCTGGGAATAGCCTCTGAAGAGTAGTTTATCCTGGATGAATTTTACTGAATTTTGAATAACTGCTAAACTGTAAGAGATGGACAAAAACTTACTACACAAAAAATGTAGAGCACATTAAAGCACATAATTTATGTTATATACATTTTTTTCGTGGAGTTCGTCGTTTTTGAGACATTCCTCATTTTTGGTTTCTGCTATGAAAAATGTATTATACTTTCTCATACAGGAACTTGTCAACTCCTATCCATATAAACAAAGGAACTTCATTGACATAGTAACCAGCTTTTGACTATCACTTTAACTTATGGTACTCCCTTATTTCGCTTCTACTTACAAGAAAGTGAGTAATAAGACTATTTCTGCTAATTTTTTTCTGATTAGCATAAAATAAATAGAAGTATAGGCTTTTAAGAATAATTTGTTGCAGGGATATAGAGAAAGTCATGTGTATGGTACACATCCAGATTTTTTTCGCTGAATTAACAATTTAATGAGACATTCCTTGTTATTTATTTCAGATTGAAAATACTTAAACTTTTCTCACAATTAAAGTTGTAAACTCCTGGTTTGCATAGAAACGGATTGCAACCACATGGTAACCAGCTTTAAAAAGATTTGATTATCGTTTTCGTCTAGCGTATTCCCTTATTTTCCTTGTGCTTACAAGAAAGAAGTAATAAAGACAATTTCTGGTAATGTTTTTCTCGATTATCACAAAGTAGATAGAAGAATATGCTTTTTAAGAATAATTTGTTACAACGATGTGAAAGTCATCTGAGTGGAACACATTAGATTTTTTAATATAGCTTACTATTTTGTGTGTTGCAAAAGCACGTACGGCCTCTGGACCTGTGTGATTGATGGAGCGCAATGTCTGATACTGTTATTTCAATAAATACACTTATTCATTCCCAAAGCAGTAATTGACTTAGTGCCTTTTTCTCTTGGACGCGCAACTGAAGCAATACTTTTAGGATGCAAATCTGTACTCGTTCTTGTCCGCCTCATGCACTTTAGCAACGAAACAAAACATTTACGTTGTCCGTTCTCTCCCATTTAGAGCTAAAGACAAGAGACCTTTTCTCGGCTTAGAAGACAGCACAGCTAAAAAAAGGGTTGTTAATAATTCAACAGGGGACCTCTCTGGGATTTTAAATTAATTAAATGACCATGTTTAAAAACAGAAGAACAGGGCTATATAACTTTCGCAATGGGTCTCCAGGCACTGAGCTAGTTTTGCAAAATTACAAGGGGTGGGGCTTTAGGAGGGGGTGATTTCAATGTTCTGCTTGTTTGCGGAGTGTATTTGAAGGAGTTGTAATGGGGCACAGACCAAGCTAATGGCCAGTTATTAAAACGGATAATTAATTTAAAATGCAAACGTATTAAAAAAGTTTCGCGGTTCAAGTTTTAAAGTTTATCCCTTAGCCATTATAGAATTAGAATGCTCCACTAAAAACGCATTTTATAAAAGTTATAACATAATTGGAAATGTTTATTCTTTTCGGCGGCGCCGTGGCAAGTGGTTAAGCTCCTCGCCTCCCACCTAGGCGGCCCGGGTTACATTCCAAGCGCCTGCATGTGGGATTTGTGGTGGACGTCAGGGCGGTTTTCTCCGGGTTGTCCGGTTTCCCCGCCACTCATTCCATCTTTCCTATCATCCACTTCGCTTGCATTTCATATGATCCACTCCCTGAAGCTCATGCTGACTACAGCCGGACCACTCGTTCCAGGTTCTTATTTCTGTGGTTTCGTGTCATTGACTCCCCAACAGGCTTCGGATCCCTAGGCATCCGGTTGTAAGTCCTAGGGGGTGTCAGTTCTATATTTGGAGGACGGAAATGAAGATACGGGACACATTTTATTTAAATGTAAAGGGACTGAAATTTGGAGAAAAGAGTATATTAATAAGAAATGGTTTAAAATAGATAGAAATGTAGCAGTAATTGAAATGTTTCAAAAAGATAGTAAGAAGATGGGACAATTCTTATACAAAGTGAAAAATAAATGGATATGGACAGAATAGACAAAATGGTGTAATAAACTATTGTGAACACCGATCATATTCACCTGTATATAGCTTAGCATAAATACATAAATAAAAATAAATAAATAAATAAAATATTTGGAGAGGGTAAAAAAAATTGACGAAAAATGTTTATTCTTTTAATGAAGAGAAATGTTTTGAGATATCCGACTATTTGAAAATTCTATAGTGTAACATTCACATGATCGATTTTACACATTCTTTAGGAACTTATTTAAAAACTTTATTTTTCTTAGTAGACACTACAACTTCATTGACTGAAAGTTTTGGTCTTCTCTACGGTTTTCTTCCATTCAATTCGGTCTCTAATCAACTCAACGCAATTTCTTATTATCATATTTTTTGTCTTGAATAATGTCATCTCTCCATCTATTTTTATATCTTGATTCGAGAGACTTCAATTTATATTTGCTTAAATGTTCTCTCATCTGACATTCTATAAAAATGACTAGACCACCTAAGTTTTTCTGATGTTATGAAATTAATATTAATTGTTTGTTTTTAGTTATTTTATATGACTCCTCATTTCTCAGGGTCCTCCACTGTTCTCTATCTTTAATTGGTGCAACATTATTCTTAGAATCTTTCTTTCAAATATTAGTAACTTTTGCTTTTGTGATTCTTTCAGTGCCCATGTTTTGGAACCATATGTAACTATGGATCTTACAATTTAATTACACATTCTCAATGTTGCATTTATAGACTTATTCTACTTCACATTAATTCAGATAAACACTACCATAAATGCTTTCCTCATAATTTCCTTGCAGATACTACACAATTTTCTTACGAATCACCCGCGGAAACTCTTATCCGTTTGGCCGACATGCGGCGCTTTAGAATCTGTTAGTTCCGCTACCGAGCGCTGGTATCGCTTACCCGTTTAGTTCGGTTACTCTGAGGGAGTTTGAAGCAGCAGGAGCAGTAGCAGTAGCAGACATTAACACCTTATCAAAGTTTTTGGAACAATACAAATTTCTGAAAATTGTTACGTGAAAGAAAAGGGTAGTTTTCTTGAAAACCTTCGCATGGTATTCTTGGAAGTTTAATATCTAACTGACGTTTCGTTTTTGGATTATGCCAATTACACAAGGCATTTTTCAAAAACTGCTTTATTTAATGTATTCAGAGGTCTCAAACGTGCATTCCTGGTAAATTATCGGTATCGGATTTTTGGGTGGAACAAAATAGTTCGCTAATTTTATGTACGTAATACAGTCAATAAAATATCCTAAAGTAAAAAATAAATCAAGGTAAATTTCAGTCACCATATAATAGAGAATACAATATGAAGTGCTATTTTCAGTAAATATACCAATTGTTCAGAATAAGCATCTCTCTCTCTCTGTATCAGGCATTTCATTTAATGGGTAAAGAAACCTTTTGTTCAAAATATTAATCTGTTATATACTTTGCTTGCTAATCAAGATAAATATAAGCAGATTTAGTCGATTTACTAGTTCCATGTAAATAGAAGGGAAATGAGAAAATGCACAGGTCAAAGCGAAGGTCTTGCACTTTAAAAGCCGATCGCAATGTAAAACAATTGACATTTCAATCTCTTTGCTTGCCAGGTATAAACAAACTAGATAAGATAGATTAAATTTCTTCCCGAAAAAGTGGCTTAAAATTTAAACCAATAATCCGGAATATTTTGTAAATGGTTGACCCTACAAAAAATTTATAAATTGCGAGTTTTAATGAGCTCTACATTTTTTTATGTAGTAAATTTTTGTACATCTCTTACGGTTTGGCAGTTATATAAAAGTCATCCAGAATGAAGAGGTCTTCAGAATGTTCCCAGAAAATTCAAGATATACATTTCGTTGTCATAAACATTTCTTATACACAAGATAGCCATTATTGAGAAAATCAACATTTTCGAAAAATGTTCCCTGAAAATGAAAAATGAAATTGCGTTTTATTTATGAACGCTCTTTAATGCTGTGTTTCTCAGAGTCCCACTCTATACTGGGCGTGATAGACCGCTTAATTTTGCTCAGAGACCTCTTTATCAGGCTTGAGATTCTTTCACGTGCCGTAAATCTACGACATGGGACCCAGGGCTTTGCTTCCGTTCCGAAGGACGCCGTGCTAAGGATTTTTACGCCCGAAAAAATCCATCGTCCTCCGATGGGTTTGATCCCGCGACTTTGGGTATATGAAGATAGCATGGTAACCATTACACCACGAAGGGCGACAACTGTTCCATGTAAAGGGTAGTTTAGGGGGGATTTTCTGAAAATCTTCTTGTCGTATCCTTGGAAGATACCAAACTTTAATACCAGGTTTGGTATTTAACTGTCTTTTCGTTATTGAGCTATGCTGTCCACAGGCGCACACGCATAAACACAAAAGTGATATTTTTCTAAAATACTTTATTTGATTCAGGGGTCCCAAAACACGTATTTCCGGTGAAATTTCGGTATCGAGTTTTTGGATGCATTACAATACCTTCTGTATACACTACGTATATAGTACGTGTAAAGAAAGTAAAAAATATATTGAACAAACCCGTATACATTGGAGGGACTTAAAGAATCATTAGGAATGAAATCAGAAACATTACAGTGCAGAACTTTCTCGCATCAGAGAGAATTGGTTACCAGATACAACTTCTGTATCACTAAGCTAAAGTGACAGTCAAATCTTTTAACAGCGTATCGCCATGTGATGCATATGAAATTCCCTTCTCTTTGCATACCCAGAATGAGAAAAGAAATGAACAACAATATCCCATTTGAAAAAAGTCTAAGTAAAGGAAACTTTAAAACCAATAACAAAGAATATCTCAGAAATAACTATACAAAAATGTGTATGAAACAACTGTATTTTAACAGGAAGTGAGTAGTAATTTTTGTTTCTTATTTATGGTTCTCCAATTGTACAAAAATCATTCATAATGAAGAGGATTTCAGAGCAAAGAAATTCGGGATATGTTTTATTTATCACGTAAATATATTTAATATACAGAATTTTAAGCACATCCTTTTTGAGAGAATAAACATTTTTTGAAAAACCTTCCATTTAAAAGGGAGTTCAGGACGAGGATTTTGTTACAAATCTTCGTATCGTATCCTTGAAAGACACTAAATTTAAATACAAAGTTTGGTATTACAATGCGTCTGAGGAGTGATAAAATTCTGGATCCTCAACCAGAGATCCCGGGTTCGGGTCTTGGCCGGGGCTGGGAATTTTTTTTTAACCAGAACTATTCTCTATTCTCCACAGAGCCTGAATTTAGGTGTAAACGTGTGGGCCTGAAATATTCGATATTGAATTTTTGGGAGGAGTAGAACATCTTCTCTCCTACTATGCAAATATTATATGGTAGAGAAGGTGAAAGTTTGCAGAAAAATATAAGTGTATACCGCAAAATCGGAATACATCAGGTTAGGTAGAAAGAAGATAGATTGGGGTCCAAATTGTGTGTTTCCTGTGAAAACGCTATATCGAAGTTCTGGGGGAAATGCAAGCTTCTCCTCATTAGGAAGAGAAATTGAGGCACGAAAGAAAGAAAACGCAGTGAAAACGATAAGATTGAAGATTTATTAAGGTGACACCCTTTAACAACCAGACCCTATAATATATTTATGGTAGTGTTAAATAAAACATTCCCTTCGTACTACAGAAATTCATGACATTTCCTTTCTTTTGCAAGTAATGCTCTCATTTTGCATGACATTACCGCTAGCTGAACATCTCGGAGACTTATGATGATTTCTTTAATTTCGCAGGAAAGTTACTTACTTCTGCTAATGGAACCATTAGGCTCGCCGGATGTTAAACTCATCTGTGTCAAGACGCTGCTCGTTAATCAAAGTTCTTCCTTCAATAATAAAAGGCTGATAATTTATAGCAAAGTTCACACTGACGAAAGAAGTTCCAATATCATAAAGAATCTCCTGCTCTATTTGAAATGCACGTAAAAAAAAATCTGATGTGTTCTATTCACATGACTTTCTCTACATCTCTGTAACAAATTGTTGTTAAAAAGCAGAAGAGTGAAAATCTAAAGTGTTCCATTAACGTTCTAGCTGTTCCGCAAACAAACATTTTAATCAGAACATTAATCTTTTATCTGCATCATGATAATCAAGATAAACAGTAGAATTAGTCTTATTACCAGCTTCCTTATATGGAAAAACTATTGCTTTTAGTATACTCCTGATTTACAAAAATTAAATTATTTATAAAAATTGGAGCATTACTCAAAAAAATGTAATATCACCATTTGTTTAATGTGATTATAAGAGGCACTATACCGGGTTTGAAACAAATTAGTGAAAAATTGCATCCTATGAACAAGTATTGGAAAAAGTTAGTGAGAATAAAAGGGTTTAAAGTTGAGTATGCTTGTTAGTAAGCAGCCGCCTAACCATCTATAGCTTTAGTTAATTGGTTGTTAAAAATCGCCATATGCGGAAAACGATAAATTTTCTTAAAGTTTAGAATTCACACCATTTTATTTTATTTTTCTTTATAGTTGGCTTACTCTCCCCTTATGTGGGACTGGCACACCCCCTGGTGTTTTCAAGCGGGTGTTCAAGAGCCTTTCGGGTAGCCAAAGACACCTAACCACGCTTGAAACAAGCGTGAGAAAGTGAATGATATGAAATACAAGCGAAATGCATGATAGGAAAGTTGATAATGGAGCAATTGGTGGAATGAGTGGCGGGGGAAACTGGAGTGTGGTGATAACGCGTCCAGACGCCGTTTCGTTCACCACAAATCACACATACTAGCGCTTGGATAGACACCCGGGCCACCTATGTGGGAGGCGAGCGGTCTAACTACTCGGTCACGGTACCGCTTCGCTGTTTTATTATGTAATAAAATGCATATATATGTTAATTTTACACAACTTTTGGTAAAATGTCAGAGATAAATAACCTTAAACTTCTTGTACATTTGTATGTTGTTTACAAGCGAGCGGAGAGGTGAGAGGCAGAAATCCTATAGGTTACTGAGTATGTGCTTTAGGTATAGGTGGGCATAGATGTAACTGTACAGTTCTGAAGTAAACATAAACTTGTATTATAATATATATATATGACAATGAAATAATCAGTTTAATATGTGATTTATTTGCGTGGACAACTATTATACTTTCTGATTATACCAAATGCAAAACTGTTCCATTAGACTTTATAACTTCAGAACATGATGTACATATGCTGCTCCCTTGCTTAGAGTGAATGACCGTCAGTGCTTACGGAGGGGGAGGTCCCAGTGAAACTTTGTGTACACGTAACGAACGCAAAGAATAGATTGCTTGCAGAACAGCTAGAGAAATTCATGTGAATGGAACGGATCATATTTGTTTTCTAATTTCTGAAGCTCGCAATGATTGCCTCTAGAGCGAGGTTGTTGCAGTTTAACTTTAAAAAGAGCTGCATAGGCTGTCATACTAAGGGTGCAATAATCGTGCGGTTATTGTGACCCCGGAAAATCTATATAATATACGTACGAGGGTCGTTTTTTTCCATCCTCTGATAGGCTATAAATAAAAGACAAGTTCATAGAAAACAATTATCTTATTACTAAAACTTTTGTACACTTATGGTTACTTTTCAACATCACCGATATGATTGAGACATTTATCATACCTGTGCACAAGCTTTACAATATCCGCTTCAAAAAATGCTGCCGCCAATGATTTCAATGAGCATTGACGTTGTTTTGAAGATCTTCGTACTTTACGTTTGCGGAGAGCCATTCAAAACAAACGAAGAGGAATGCTGACTTCAGGAATTGTGTTGATCCATAACAACACTCGTCCACACACTGCTGGCACAGTCCATCGGCACCTTGAACAATTTCAATGGGAATTTTGGATCATCCGCAGTACAGTTCTGACCTGGCACCAGCGACTTTCACCTTTTCCCTGAACTGAAGACCTGGCTAGGAGGGCAGCACTTTCAAACCAACGAAGATCTTCAAAACAACGTCAAAGCTCATTTGAAATTATTGGCGGCAACATTTTTTGAAGCGGGCATTGCAAATTTTGTGCACAGGTACGATAAATGTATCAATCTTTTCGGTGATTAAGTTGAAAATTAACCATAAGTGTTGAAAACTTGTAGTAATAAAATAATTGTTTACTATGAACTTGTCTTTTATTTATAGCCTATCGGAGGTTGAAAAAAAGAAAACGTCTCTCGTACATATACCGAAGCCTCACATCATCAGCAACAACATTATACTTGCACAAAATTTGTTGTTCAGTTAAACACAAGTTTTTCCACTTCTGGGCCGTGAAAAACCTCATTTTTATTACGACAAACTGGGTCAAGTGTTCAAGACATTTCACCGGATTCATCAAAGATTCGTGTAAGCCTTAATATGGAAAACTCAGTTTCATAATATCACTTCATATTGCGGCGATTCGCGTTATAGGTGGTTTTAAAGAGGTTCCAAGTTCGAATCCCGCGTGATGGTTCAGGAAATTAAGGAATGGTGTGGATGTGTGAACGCCCTAGCTCAGGATATGTCAGCATCGAATCTTTCTCAAGGGTGGTATATTAAGACACAAGTGGTTTCCTTTGAGTTCACAATTACTGTTGAACTCATTTATTTCTTTTCTTTGATATTTTCTGCCATCGCATTGCTTCTAAATTTTCTCCCCATTTTAGCTTCTCTTAACGCGACCGCACCTAGCATCCCTTATTACTTGCAACACTCCTTATCATGGTGTATTAATTAGCGCTGCTTCTATAACGGCCATACATTGATCATTCATTTCCATCACTGAATTAAATAGCACGTCTTAGCTCACCGCGTCTCCCATAGCAGGTGAAGTCGCTTCCCTCGACCAAGAAGAAGTTCGGCTGCGGTTAGACCACTCGCCTCTCACATAAACGGCCCGGGTCCGATCCCAAGTGACCGCATGTGAGATTTCTGGTGGACAATGCGGCGTAGGGGTGGGTTGTCTCCGGGTTCTCCGGTTTCCATCGCATTCTACCAGTGCTCCATCTTTATTCCTTGTATCACCAGTTATTCCTTGGTGCCATAACAGAAAAAGCAGACGTTAAACACTATAAAAATCCGTTGTTTTTCCCTTTTGTCATGACCTCCCTCGGGCAATGGACCTTCAACCCCCTTGGTTCATTGCCCCGACTGTGACGGTACATGTCTACCTGGATCGCTTGCAAACCCGTGTACTGGGCACATTCGTACCTTAATAATCTCCGACTTTACACTTTTCGAAGTGCTTTACAATATTTCTTCCCTGGTCATTTCAAATTGTTCCTTCTAAATGTAATTTATATTTCCCTTATAAATAACTTTTAATACATGATACCACATGTATTGTTTAAGTATGTTTATTTCTTCCTTGACAGGATAGGATTAAGGTGTATGAAAAATGCCTAAATTATGGCGCTATTTATCTCAGAAGTGTTAAAATGTATAAGTTGTGACCCTTTTTCTTTTGGACTACTGAACAGATTTTAATGGCAGTTATCCTGTTTGGTAAATGCTTTCTGCAAACACTACCGGTTTAAAATCAGATTCTTTCCTCAGGCCTTTCATGAATATGATTATTTTTTAAAACTTAATTTTTACTATCTTGACCACGTGAGTAAAATGTACATAGTGGGTGGAGAAGGTATTGAATTTCACCCAAAAATTTGATAGGGAGATTTCACCGTAAACATCTTTTGAGATCCCTGAATCCAAAAACTGAATTTATAGAAAAACATCTCTATGAGTGTCAGTGAACAGCAAAACTCAAAATTAAACATTTCCTTAAATACTTAAGTTGGTATTTAACTTCGCCATCTTCCAGGGATGGGACACGCAATTTTCAGGAATCTCCCTCCAGTCATACCTCCGCTTACATGACGATTTTTCTAATGTAGTTTTAGCTGGAGGATTTTCTTGAAAATGTTTGTCTCGCATCCTTAGCAGATACTAAACTTGAATATTTCTCATTTTTGAGATATGCTGTCCACAGACACACAGGCTCACACACTGATCTTTTTCTAAAAATGCTTTTTTGAATTCGGGGGTCTCAAAATGTATTTCCTGTGGAATCTTGATATCGAAATTTGGGTGGAATACATTACCTTCTCTATACACAATGTACATGGTACGTGTAGAGAAAGTAAAATCAATTTTTCCATTTTTTTTGTTTAACATCCCATCTTAAAGATAAAGCTAATTGGTACTCAGGGGAGAAGAATACCTTGGAGAAAATATTATATATCATATATTAATCCTCCCCTCCTCCTCCTTCTCATCATCATCATCATCATCGTCATAAATGAGTGAGTGCATTTGGGGTACGTAAAGACTGAAGTTCACTGCACACTTACTTATAGATGCAAGCCGTACTAGCTCTCCAAAATGTTTTTGAGAGAAAACGCAGGAGGCTGGGGCGGTAGCATCACCAGTCATGAGCGGGCAGTAAGTGTACCGACCTCGCCTCTGTCTATAAAATGGACGGGTACCGGTCCGTTCGACACTCAAGTCACCTTCTCATCGAGGTCGTGGTAGAACAATACTTCCTATTCATTCTCTTATTTTTTGTACTCAGTGTGAAGTTTTTGGAACCATATATCAATATTGATTAAACCATTGCATTGCTGTTAAACATTTACAATATCAGTTATTTTCAGTGTTATTTTTATCATTTCACGTGAATTATGAACTTAATATTTTATAGCAACATTTTACTAGTATGTTCGAAGGATTTTGTTATCTAAAATAAGGAAAACTTCGGACTTATTCAATTATTATCATTATCATTATTATTATTGTTATTTTTATTCTAAATTTTATTTTTCTAGGAAGACAATGCATTTAATTTTATGTGTTGAAATCCTTAAATAGTTATATTGTATCATTATTTTATTAAGTTTATAATTTCATAGATGATTTACAGTTTCTACAAAACTAATTATGTAATTAGCAATTACTACTATACCAAAAATACTTTTACCTACTTTAAAATTATTCTTTTTCTGCGCTTATTATACACCTGCGGTGACGCCTGTATTATTAACTTAATGCCATGTAACCAAAATATGGCAAAATATGACAGTAGCAGTCATTTCTTTACTATTAATCCCCATGCTTCACAGTTTTAGATTGTTGTAATTTGTAATCCGCGCTTGGGAAATATAAGCTTACAAATACAACCCCTCCCAAATCGCAACAGTAATTTTCCTCTCTAAATGTACCCAATACCTGATTATAGCTAGTCTTCAAGCCTCTTTATTTAGAGGCTCTAAGGAAAATCTTGCCTAATAAAAGTAAATCATGAAGTGCTTACAGAAATAAGAAGACAGAATATCTTAGCTTTGGGTTGATGTAAACAGAATGAGTAAAACAGCGACTTCATAAATGTGTATCTCCTATTTAAAAACCTCTAATAGTAAGACAAGAAAAAGTAACATTACAACTTGAATGCAGTGGAGTTTTCTTTCTTGGGGGGAGGTGCCGCTTCAGCCCTTGCGGGCTATTAACACAACTGTCAGCCTCACGCCCAATTACGCACGGCAGAGCTTTACACTTCACTACCATTGTCTGTCTCTTCTCATTTGCAGACAGCTCCTCACAGCATGATATTGTAAGGTAGCCGATGGTCAAACTCGGTAAATTAGATAGTTCATGAAGCAGGAGGTAATGTTGTATCAGTTTGAGCAACCGATATTGGAAGCAATATACTGTATGATGACACCGCTTGACCTAATAAAGCAACACATAAGTACAGATTTAGCTATAAAGACTCCCAGAAGTTGGTCAGGAGGATCCCATACACCTAAACTATAGACGCGCAAGACGCACTCCTGATAAATGTTGGGGAAGGGGTCGAGTTACATTTTAACGCGTGTGACTTAAACCAGAGCAGAATGTGCATGGCGAGTTGGGTTCCTCCGCTCCTCCTCATTCATGTATTCTATTCAATTTCTATGAGTGGCAGTAAAAGCTATTCGTCTCCGCGCAACCTTAGATGTACCTACTTAAAAGTTCTCGATCTCTTCCTGTACGCACACATCTTAACTACCCTACCCTGAGGTCTCCTAGCTATCTCTGAAAGCGCGAGCATTACCTGTATGCTGAAGCTACTGAAGATCGTGAGGCGAGATAAGCACAAAACAAAGTTGCGCAGTGGCAACCCTTTACCTTAAGAGAAGTTTCGCCAACATATGCGCAGAAATCATAACGTTTCTGTCCATGAAGGAGTACAGTACTAGCTAGTTTTAGCGAGGCATTCTTTAGTATTTATGCAGATAAAAACGGAGATGATGGTGCAATGAGCAGGATTGAGACGTTGTAGAAACATGTGTTGAGAACAATAATATTGCTTATTGTTTAGCTATGTTCATTGTTGCCAACTCATTGTATGATAAGCTGGATTGCAGCCAAAAATAAATATTGACATTCCTTCAAGCAAAAAACTCCATTTCAAGCTCCACATATTGCTAGTGCCATATTATATATATGTATACAACTTATTTTTATAAAAGCAAAGTGATTTCGCCGTAGCTACGGATATATGCCAACGATTATTTTCATGTGAACCGAAATAGTTATTTAACGCTGCACTCTGTTATTTGCACCAAGCTCTGTCGATGCAGAGAGGGAGGAAAGAATTTCCCCTATGCCCAAGACTTTTTAAGTCTCGCCTCACGACCTATAGCTCCTAACGATGCGCAGTGGCAGGGGTAGGTCCCACCCCGCTCTGGGTACGCTACAATATTTCAGACTGCATTCCAACTTCCTGCAATATTTGGTTCCACGTATGTTTGTAAGCAAATATTTCCAAAAAAGAACCGTATAAATCAAAAGGAAGAACAGCATTGAAAATAGAATTACGCATTTAATCAGCGAAAACTATTATCTCAGACATAACTAAATTGTTGGCAGGATGCCAAGTTTCTACTTCAAAGAAATAAAGTACATTCAAATACAGAGATTTGGGTTGGGTTATGAGGAATTGAAAAGTAGGCTTTTCAGTGCAATATTCACATTTGTTTGTGTTATGTTTAACATATTGAAATCCTTTTGATTTTAGTTTTTTAAATAATGTTTCTTGTTTACACTGCTACAAGTTTTTAATGGTTTCATCAGATTAAATGATTAAATTTTATAATAATACTTTAATTTAATTTGTATTCAACTCAAAATATCTATATGTTATTCTTACTTTCTATAGTGCATAGCACCTTACAAACTATATTATGAAAGAGAGGGAATTGTATTTCACCCAAAATTCGATACCGAAATTTCACCGGCAACACACGTTTTGAGACCCTTGAATCCAAAAAAGAGCATTTTTAGAATAATTTCCGTGTGTGTATGTATGTATGTATGTATGTATGTATGTATGTATGTATGTATGTATGTATGTATGTATGTATGTATGTCTTTCTGTCTATGTTATGTGTCTATGTGTGAGTGTCTGTGGGCAGTATATCTTAAAAACGAAAAGAGGTTAAAAATACAAACTTGGTATTTATGTTCAGTATCTTCCAAGGATGCGACGCGAAGACCTTCAAGATAAACTACCCACCCCAACTACCTTTAGATGGAACATTTTTCGAAAACGTTTATTTTATCAAAAATGATCTAACGGTTTTATTAAAATTAAGATATTTTTAGAAGAAACGAAATCTATATCTTGATTTTTCTGGGAACAGCCTCTGAAGACCTCTTCATTCGGGATGACTTTTGCATAACTGGTAAATCGTAAGAATAATATTTTGTAAGAAATGTTTTTTTTTGTGAAACGTATAGGGAAACTCATGTGAATAGAACTTATCAGATTTTTGATTTAGTGGAATGAAATAATATTTGCATTTATATTTTGGTTGAATAATTAATTTGTTTATAGTGGATGTATCGAATTTTGTTTCAGTTTTGTGGTAAACATTAATATTATTATTATTACTATTATTATTATAACTGAAATCATTTCAGAATAACCACCTTGTACAAATGTTTAAACTATTTCTTTAATTTTAAAACCCTGTTCACTTTATATTCAAATGTATATTTTTATGAGAGCTTTAGACTAGATAGTCTTCCCTCGATTCTATTTGGGGTGAACACCTATCTGACCTTGAAGTTTAATGTTTATATATTATCAAGTATCAGACCCGCTATTCGCCCGCTATTCGGCTCTCTTGAATAGTCAGTTGCTCTGAAGCCAGTAGGCCGTTGACTTGCAAAGGTTTGTTATAAAAGGATGATCATAACACACGGGTTCCCAATCCTATCTTTGGCGACCCGTTTTAGCGATGCGGCAAGTCACTCGCCATCATTACCATTTTTTTTACCTTGAAGGGAAGAATGTAAATTATGGTAACAGAACAAACTTGTATGAATCTTATGTGTTTCATTCAGATAACCTACACAAAGCTGTTACAGCTGTTCGTTTAAAAATGTTTATTGTTTTACCTAAGTCATGCTAATCGAGATAAACATTAACAGAAATGGTCTTATTACTTGCATCCTTTTAAGTAGACGGACATTAAGGGAATACACTAGCAATTCAAATCTTTTAAAAGCTATCGCTATTCGAAATTCGAGTTTCCTTTGCATTTCCCGGAGTAAAACAAAATAGATGAAACGAAAATTGACTTCCCGCTTAAGAAATTAAAAGTCAGACTAATAACAAAGAATACATTGGAAAAGGTTATCTCTACAAAATATGTATATGACATAAATTAAGTATTTTAATGAGATCTAGATTTTTGTGCAGTAAGTTTTTATTTGTTTGGAGTCTGTTTACGAATTTTACAAGTCATCGTAATGAAGAGGTCTTCAGAGGTTCCGGAGGCTTGTCAGGACTCCGGTGCTGTATTGCTTTTTCCTCTTTTTTTTTCCAGTTTCTTACATTTCGTTAGTTGACCTATTTAACGTTTTTCGTTTTATATATAGAGATATATACACATGTTACAAACACTCAAACACCCATGCCCAAGGCGGGACTCGAACCCACGGTCCACGAAGCACCAAAGCGAGGCACTTTAGCCAGCGTGGCCACGGGGACCGGCCCATGTTCATGGACACACACACACACACACACCGATCTTTTCCTAAACTGCATTTTTTGGATACAGGGAATCCTAAAACGTATATTTGTGGTGAAATTTCGGTATGGAACTTTTGGGTGGAATGCAACACCTTCTCTACCTCTTAGTTTTATGTACTAAGTAAAGGACGTAAAAGTGTGTCCTGACACTGCAGAAGACCGACAAGGCTTTATGCTATTGATTGCAGTAGCACTTAGCGGCGCTTGTGTTTTGTTTAGCACAGTGATTTGTCTTCTTTCCAGCACATCGCAGGCATCTGTTAAGATTCCCACCTAACGAGTTAAGCCCCTGAGGGCCCCGAAGTGACGCAAAGCGTTTTGTTTTGCTTAATTGCTCTGCGAGCTACTTACCTTCCTCCTTTGCTTCTTCGTGTCCTAAGTGCCGGAGCCTTTGAACTGCGCCAACACGAATCTGAAACTGCTCTCTGGATAATACGTAGACACGAAACACTTGCGGTCACCGGCAGTTCACAACGCAGCTAAAACAGTTACAGAATATGGTACCTTCATCAAGAAATTAACAAACTTATAAAGTCTCTCAGTTTAATATGCATCAGAAAATGTGAAAGAAACAATAAGATTTGTTCATTGTTGAAAAAATCTCATACATTACATTGTCATGACTTTCTCTACATCTTTGTAACAAATTATTGTTAAAAATCTTATTCTTATGTCCATTTCATGATAAACATTAACAGAAATTGTACTTAGTGGTTTTAACTGTTTTTCACTCAACTCCTTTCCTACACACGCCTTGTGTGAAAAACAATTAAAACCAATATCAAATGCCATAATAGTTGGTTATGCTATGAATCCTGGGACTTGAAGTACTTATAACATTGTAAGTCGCCTTTGGGGTTATCATCTTAAAATAATAGAGATCACTCTGTGGTTTGACCGGGAAACATGCGAGTCAGTTGAAAGAATCAATGCTATGCCGGCATGTTGCCATGGTAGCTCAGTGGCAGAGCAACCGGCTAGAGATCGGGACATCCGTGGTTCAAATCCCAGCTATGACATTGAATTTTTCATAAAAATATGAATAATTATAAGAATCTTGTTCTTATTTAATTCTAACAATTGGACTTTACCATGAATGAAATCAAGGATCTCTAGAATGAGCCTCTTAATAATAAGGGCTGTAGTTAAATATAACATTTGATTTGAATTCAAAAAGTATTGAAATATCTGACTCTACCTATCCAATTGCACTTATTACTTGGTTCCTTGCAAGTAGAAGGGGAAACAAATCTAATGTGCTCCATTCACATGATGTCCTCTGGTAGCTCGGTACACAAACCTTTTATTCAAAACATTAATCTGTTAATTACATAATGCTAATTAAGATAAACATAAGCAGAATTAGTATTATTACTAGCTTCCTTGTAAGTAGAAGGGAAATAAGAAAATGCACAGTCTAAAGCGATAGTCTTGTGCTTTAAAAGCCGGTCGCTATGTGAAACAACTGATATTCCAATCTCTTTGCTTGCCATGAATAAACAACGAGAAACGAGAAGAAAGATGTCCTCCCGTTTGAGAAAAGTTAAGTATCTAAATTGAACCAATAATCCGGAATATCTCGTAAACAGTTAACTTTACCAAAAAAAAAAAAAAAAAAAAAGTATATATCATAAATTGTGTATTTTAATGAGATCTAAATTTTTTGTGTAGTAAGTTTTTGTATATCTTTTATGGTTTGCTAGTTATACAAACTTTATTAAATTGAAGAGGTCTTCAGAAAATTCAAGATATATATTTCCTTTGTCATGAAAATATCTTAAAAACATAAGGTATTTAATAAAAATCATCAGAGCCATTTTTGAGGTAAACATCGTAAAATGTTCCATGTAAAGGGTAGTTTGGGGTGAGGACATTTTTTTGAAAATTTTCGTTAGAAATACCAAACTTGAATACCAACGGTATTGATATGTAACGTTTTTTTCGTTTTTAGATGCATACAGAGAGACACACTCGGACGTTTTTCTAAAAATGTTTTTTGGATTTGGGGGTCTCAAAACATGTTTCCGGTGAAATCTCGGTACCGAATTTTTGGATACAGTACAATACCTTCTCTATACACTATGTATATATTTTGTGTAGAGAAAGTAAAAAGCAATACTAATAACACATAAAATCTAGGCTGCCACTTTTTTTTACTTCCTCTACTATGCACAATTGAGAGCAAAAGAATGAGCCCATGCTTTTGGTTCTGTATAAGGGTTGTCTTTTACTTTATCTTCATATACTATGTACATAGAGTAAAGAGGAAGTATTGCATTCCATCCAACAATTCGATGTCGAGATTTCACTTGAAATACATGTTTGAGGTTCCCCTAAGGAAAAAACAAACATTTTTTAGAATAAGGTCCGTGTGTTTTTTTTTTGTAGTGTTTAACGTCCGCTTTAACTACTTATGGCACCGCAGGCGGAGACACTGATGATACATGAATGAAGATGGAGCAGCGGTGAAATGCGATGGCGGGGGAAACCGGAGATCCCGGAGAAAACCCGCCCCAGCGCCGCTTTGTCCACCACAAATCTCACATGCAGTCGCTTGGGATCGAACCCGTGCCGTCTAGATGAGAGGCGAGTGGTCTAACCGCGTGTGTGTCTGTGGACAGCATAGCTCAAAAAACGAAAAGACCGTTAAATACCAAACTGGTTATTTATTTATGTTTAGTATCTTTCAAGGATGCCACCTGAAGAATTTAAAAAAAAATTCCCTCACCGCAAACTACCCTATTCATGGAAAAAGTTTTGAAAATGTTGTTTACTTGAAATCCGCTTTAACAACTTTGATTAAAATACAGTATAGTAAATATATTTATATCACAAATAAAATGTATATTTTGAATTTTCTGGGAATAGCCTCTGAAGACCTCTTTATTCTGGATGAATTTTGTATAACGGTTAAACCGAAAGAGATAGACAACAATTTAAAACAAAACATTTAGATAAGAATAAAACACATACTTGATGTCATCCTTATACGTTTTTACTGTAGAGTTTGCCATTTTTGAGATATTTGTTTTCATTAGTTTCAGTTTTAAACTATGGCATTTATTAAACGGGATGATACATGGCGAGCCGAACCTCAATTGTTTCATATAGCGACCAACTTTTAAAAGATCCGACTATCCTTTGTTTTCCTTCTGTTTACAAGGAAGCAAGTAATTAGACCAATTCTCTAATATTTATTTCAATTAGCTTGATATAGATAAAGGCATGTATTTGAAACAGAGAAGATTATATGAATGGAACAAATAAGATTTTTTTCATAAAAACCTTATTCAAGAATAGTAGAGAAACTCATGTTTTGGAACACATCACATTTACGCCCGATATAGAACGGGACGCTGAGAAGCACAGTAGTAAAAGAGCGTCCATATAACACGCACTTTCAATTTCAAACTTCGGTGCTTCTCTTCTCGATGTGCTTGTTGCCCTAAATGGCCTACACTTTTGTAGCAACTCTTATCTCATTTTGGGAAACAGAATTGAATTAAGCCACATGTTGCAACTTGTATTATTTTATTAGAATTAAACATCCATATAAATAAACATTCATGCTGTACTAGTCTGGATTGACTACTATGCAGTTCCTCATATTTCATATCATTTCCCTTTAATTCTCTGCTACTTTGTCCAGATATAAGTTGAACCTGTATCAGAGAGCATACGCCTCTCATTTGCTCATACCGACTGAAGTGAACTTTCTGAAGAGGAGAAATGGAAGAACATTTCTCGGAATTGTCCATCTTTTAAACTCGGAGAGAAAGACATTTAACTCTTTTTGGTATCCCATTAAAATAGAAGCACTCCTACAGTTTTCTCTGGCGAAACTTGACTTGGTATTTCCGGGTTATTTACGTCTCTTACTAGTTTACCTAAGGGGGGCCGTTGCGGCCTCTTCAGCTGCTCTGGTGCCAACGCTGAGGACCACGAGCACCCGTGGTACTACTGACTTGCTAGAAGTACGTCGGGCCGAATATCTGATACCCTCCCGAAAGGGAGCTGTTTGGATTGGCTTTGACTCGACTGGACAATAGTTCCCGAAATCCTGAACGGTGTTTTTGGTAGTATTTAACACCCGCTTTTACTACTTGTGGCACTGCAGGGGATGAAACTGGTGATACATGAAATGAAGATGGAGCACGGTGGAATGCGATGGCGAGGGAACCGGAGAACCAGAAGAAAATCCGCCCCACCACAAATCTCACTGCAGTCGCTTGGAGTCGACTGTCTAGGTGAGAGGCGAGTAGTCTAACCACTCGGCCACGGCGTGGCCAATGAGCGGGACTGTAAGAAGCTTTAATGTCCTCTGGCCACTAACCCGCAGAGCTTAGTAACACTGCCGCCCCCACCGAGGTCTTCGTTAATCATGACTCTGTATACAGAATATGTACCTATAAGTATTTTTCAGAACATGACCCTGCCCCACTCCTCTGACTTTAAACTTTTGGATTAGGAAGGTGTGAGGCTAGAAACCAACCTTCGCTGTTGCCAAGTTTTCCACTTGCTGGTGCCGTAACTGAGACGCGATTCTCGACTTGCAAGCAATGTCTCCAGAAAACAGGTTTTACTACGTTGCCTCTCACCCGTAGTATAGTAGGGGGAGCGGTCCAGTTTGAGGGTCATCTTGTTTTGGAGAAAACTATATATGCTTATTGACTATACCTATGTACTTTAGATTTTATAAGTAGTTTTATCTAGCCAAGATTATTGCTTACCCTACCTAGAGTCTGGAGTATGAAAAACGAGTGTGAATGTGTACAGGATCTCATGCACAAGATTCCAAAGAAATAAAATTCGAAAGGCAATAATACGTTCAAAAGGTAGCAGGCCACTGATATGTCCATTGCTACAAATGGAATAATTAAAAGCAAAGGGAAGGGTAAAAAAATTACATTATTTGGTATTCTAGAGGAAGGGGTGAAGGTTTATTTGCATGTATTGCTAAACTGGACAAACGCTAAAACACTTATGTACGAATATTAGAGCTTTCATTAGCAATATATAGATGAACCAAAGTGATATTCCAAATCGGTAGTTTAGCATGAAAATACAAGGTTTAAGTTTGAATGTAGCTCTTCAGCAGTTTGGCTAAATTTTAGGAAGGTAAAATGTCCTGCCAATTCCGTGGCTAGAATTATGGTCTGAAAAACAGATAGTCCCGTTTGTAGAAAGTGGGGCGAAGTTTTATCAGTATCATTATAGATAGGTCCACGTCGGTGATTATTGAGCCACTTCCACAGTGGTTGCTTGAACAGGGAATTCTATTATCTGTTTTTTCTTACCTTACCTCGCACATTAACAGTATAAGTGTTTATGGTCCTCTTTTAATGGCTGGTGAACTTATAACTGGGTACCATTACTAATAAGTTCCATTATTTATTCTGCACATTCAAAGTTTTGTAGCTTTTTATTTTACTCCATGGCACGACAGCTCACAAGAAACGTTGGCCTATCCATCTCGGTCCATGACAGATGTCATGGATGGGGTGCAGCATTGGAGGGAGAAACGTGGTCAGCGCCACAATCCCTCCCAACCGGCTTAACCTGGAGTCGCTACTTCTCCATCAAGCAGCTTCTTAATTGACCCCCCAGGGTCCTCACGAGACCGAGTGCACCCCGGACCAGGTCTCCCAGCGGGGGAAAATCTCCACAGCGGTACTGGGAATCGAATCCACGTCTCCCGCATGATAAGCAGTTGCGCTACCACCGAGCTAAAGAAACGACCCGCACATTCAAGGTACTTCAGTAAAACTAGTTTTCTAATGCACAAAATTTGTGTATGGAAGCAATGACATATCTGTGTATTATTATTCTAAAAGGTGACCTCTCTTGTTTGTATTGGAGTGTTTTGTAAAAGCAGCACGTACTAATTAACCCACGTATTCACTGATCAAGCTGAGTGGAGTTTCAGTTTATGAACAGTCATGTTATTCACAAGCAGTGAAAAGTGATTGAGTAAATGACAGAACCCGAGGGATCTTCTGAACTCAAACATCGTAAGGGAAACACTTTAGGCAGTGGCGAGAAACCCATATTATATGGGCAAACTCCTTCTTTTCAAGGAAAGGGCCTTTGTTTTATTTTACTCAATTCATCCCTCACCAACCAAATAGTACATGTTTTTAATGTCCTCTCATAAAGAAGTCATTCTCTTTCAGTAAAGCAAAGGGAAAAACTCACATAAAAACTTTCAGGCGTTAGCATTAGTAGTGTCGAAAATCTTGAGGAAAAATAAAAATGAGGGAGAAGCTAAGAAGAGGAAAACCCTACTCGGCAAGCGTGATGACTGATGAGTAGGATAGCATTTTGGAGACCGATAGCGGACACATGTGGATATCTGTACGCGACGCATGTAAACAACCTGTAGTAACGCGTTGGGGAACGTACAATACTGTTTTACAGGTAATTAAGGCCTTTGATGATAATGCATGCTCTTAAATCAAGATTATAGAATCTCTTGCTTGAAATGGAATTGCATGAAGATGTGCAATTCATACAGAAGAACTTTGCAGATGTATCTATGACAATAACACATATTTGGAAACATCGAATATTGAAATGTCTCGAGATCTGAAAGCCGTCAGTGAACTTGTGCAAGCAATTAATCAGATACTGGTGGCACCTGTTTTAGACCGGAGAAACAAAGTGCAGACATTGTTTGGAAAAAATGATGGATTTTTAATAATGCGTGAAATACGAAATGTGCTGCGATGTGTTACTACGGAAATAATTGCTGACGGAGTTTCTTACTCAATAATCGATGATGTGTCCTATTTAATTTTGTTCCAAATACATGATGTGATGTGGAGCGAAGTTTTTCACAATATAAAACCTGTTTACGTGCCAATTGGAGACGATTCGCATTTGAGACGTTAAGAATGTATGTTGTGCATTGTAATTTATGTATCTTGAGAGAAAATGAAATGAATAACGATGATGTTGCACAACAGCAATTGAATGCATACAAATATTGACATTGCTAGTTCCCTTAAATTAGTAATATTTATGTTTACCACCCTCCCAACTTTAATCACTTTTCACTGCTAGTGAAAACATCATAGTCTAACACTGCCTCATTTTCCTTCTAATAGTGCCACTACACACTGCATTGTCAACACATCACGGCTGTTAACCTTGTTGCGCTAACTTCAATTCTGTACCGCTATCGGTCCCCAAGATGCTATCCTCACTGATGAGTTTGTGAAAAGTGCTGTGCCTATGTTATGTATTTTAACAGTAGTTTTGTGGTGCACGATGGTCCGTATCACAGTTTTCGTGTAAAAAGGAAACCAAACAATTCTTGGAAAACATAGGATATCATGAATTCGCTAAACACAAAAAATGAAATTGTCCATAGGTTAATCCCTTGTAAGTTAAAACTGCTCCAAATAGGGCAAAATTAGGCGAGTGGCTTGATAAGTATTTAATTGACGAATCAGCAAAAGCCGCTGTCCATGAAGTCTAGACTTCCTCCGTATCACTGGTTTTTAAATCCTATTGAACTCATTTGGAGTTAAACTAAGGGCTTCGTGGTAAGAAATAATGCCACATTCAAATTGCCAAAGGTTAGGGTGCTGCTTAGTACAGGATTGTCACAGATTAACGATAACACTTAGAAAGCAGCAATTACGCATGTGGTCAAGGAGGAAAACAAAAGACGGCAACTGGAATACAATACGGATATTCTTATTATTTTTTTAATTTTTTTTTTAGCTAAACGTCCTTTAACCTGATTGGTCATATCGGACGATGAATGAAATTGGTAATATGATGCTCAAATGATCTCGGGATGCATGGAGCTTAAAGTTACTCGATACTCATCTTCTCAGGATAAAGGAATACTCCAATAAAAACTTTATCCAGGTAACTCTCCCTAAGAGAAATTCGAATTGAATGTGAGGCAGACACGCTACCACCACACTACCCAGGCGGGCATGGATATTATTATGTAGAGCTTTGTAATTAACCTTGCAGGAAGTTCATCTCATAGTGAAATTTACTTCTTGGAATCAGATTCCAGTAAGAAAGAGTTTACTCAATTACTGGATACTCCATAATTGTGGTTTAAATATTCTTTATATATTTCTTGCATGTTTCCAACATTTTATTTTCAGGAGTTTGCGTATTTTTACTTTCTCCATACGCACTATGTACATAGTTTATAGAGAAAGTATTGCACTCCACCAAAAATTCGATATCGAGATCTCACCAGAAATATATGTTTTAGGGTCCCCAATATCCAAAAAAAGCATTTTCACAAAACGCTCCGTGTGCGTGTGTGTGTGTGTGTGTCCGTGTGTCTGTGAACACGATAACTCAAAAACGAAAAGTCGGTAAAATACCAAACTTGGTATTTAAGTTTAGTATCTTCCAGGGATGCGACACGAAGATTTTGAGAAAAATCCCCCCACGCCCAACTACCCTTTACATGGAACTTTTTTCGAAAATTTTGATTTTCTCAAAAATGGCTCTAACGATTTTGATTAAAATTTCGGATATTAAACATATTTACCTGACAAATGAAATGTATATCTTGAATTTTCTGGGAATAGCCTCTGAAGAGTAGTTTATTCTGGATGAATTTTACTAAATTTTGAATAACTGCTAAACCGTAAGAGATGAACAAAAACTTACTACACAAAAAATGTAGAGCACATTAAAACACACAATTTATGTTATATACATTTTTTTCGTGGAGTTCGTCGTTTTTGTGACATTCTTTATTTTTGGTTTCTGCTATGAAAAACGTATACTTTTCTCATACTGGAACTTGTCAACTCCTATCCATATAAACAAAGGAACTTCATTGACATAGCAACCAGCTTTTGACTATCACTTTTACCTACGGTTGTCCCTTATTTCGCTCCTACTTACAAGGATGCGAGAAATAAGACTTTTTCTGCCATTTTTTTATCTGATTAGCATAAAGTAAATAGAATTATAAGCTTTTTAAGAATTATTTGTTGCGAGGATATGGAGAAAGTCATGTGAATGGTACACATCAGATTTTTATGTCATCTGTTCTCTCCACGTGCTATATAAGCTACATATACACCAATCTCAGCAAATCAGCGAGAATCAAACACTGGTGGATACATTTAGATGTGTTTACCTGCCGGGTAAGCTTATAGAAAATGAAGTTTAGATGCATAGAGTTCCACGACCTGTCTCGTCGTAGGTATTTTTAGCTTCCGGAGACGGCTAGTTATCGTGACTTATTGTCAAAATTTCGTCCACATCAGCAGGTCAGGAGAGGACGCGGTAAATTTAGGAAATTCACCGTCAAATAAACATAAAAAGGGGCCGATAGCTTTACTTACCTTCGAAAGGAAGCCATGATATATAGTTTTACGTCCGAAAAAAATCTATCACTCTCTGCCTGCCGTTTCATATTGACCACACTTTATGCACGTGAGTGTACATAGTAGAGAACATAAAACGTACTTTTATTTCGTTCACTTATTTTTCTTTGCAAGTTATATTTGAATCCACTGTAAAATATGTAATCTTGGCTCTAAGCTCGCTTATTTGCTTTTCTGTTGACCACACAAAATGGCGCAAAGTTTCATTATCTCAAGCCATACTCTTCCCAGTGATATTATCTGGGGACACGTAAATCCCATTTAGCGGGTCTTTAACCCAGATTTTCTCTGAAAAATGTTGACGTGGCTGCTGTAGAAACTATTCATCGATCCTTGCCAAGTAAAGGGCTTTCCTATTATACCTAGACGCCAAGAAAGGGCTCTCATGAAACGCTAGATAACATCTGCAAAATTGAATGGGTATTCACAGAATTTATCCCAAATTTTCCTTTATTTCTCCAGCTACTAATAGTGACCAGTATTCATTTAGGAACAGACCTTCTATGGTTAAATATAATTAAAATATATTATCGAATCCGCATGGATTTACCCACCCTCTTCTCTACACGTACGTAGTAAACTGATTGGGTTCCAACTAAATATTCAATATTGGATTTCACCGCAAATATGTTTTAAGATCCCCATGAGTCCATAAAAGCAATTTCAAAAAAAGGTCCGTCTCTATGTGTATGAAAATAATAGCTTAAATCTGATGTGTTCCATTCACATGACTTTCTCTACACCTCTGCAACAAATTACTGTCAAAAAGCTTATGCTTCTATTTACTTCATGCTAATCGAGAAAATAAAGAGCAGAAATAGTCGTATTACTTGCTTCCTTGTAAGTAGAAGCGAAATAAGGGAATACCATAGGTTAAAGTGATACTCAAAAACTGGTTTCTATTGAATGAAGTTCCTTTGTTTGTATGGACAGGAGTTGAGAAATTCCTGTATGAGAAAAGTTAAGTTTTTCAAAGCTGAAACAATGAATATTTCAAAAACGATCAGCTCCACAAAAAAAATGTATACAGCCTAAATTGTGTGTTTTAATGTGCTCTACACTTTTTGTGCAGCAAATTTTTGTCCATTTCTTACAGTTTGGCAGTTATGCAAAATTCCGTAAAATTCATTCAGAATAAAGCAGTCTTCAGAGACTATTCCCAGAAAATTCAAAATATACATTTTATTTGTCAGGTAAATATCTTTAATATACGATATATAAATTAAAATCGTTAGATCCATTTTTTAGAAAATCTAAATTTTCGAAAAATGTTCCATGTAAAGGGAAGTTTGGGGTTGGGGATTTTTCTCAAAATCTTCGTGTAGCATCCCTGGAAGATACTGAACTAAAATACCAAGCTTGGTATTTTAGCGACTTTTCGCTTTTGAGTTATCGTGTTCACAAACACACGGACACACACACACGAACACACACACACACACAAACACATGGACCTTCTTCTGAAAATATTTTTTTGGACACAGGGGACCCTAAAATATATATTTCCGGGGAAATTTCGGTGTCGAACTTTTGGGTGGAGTGAAATACCTTCTCCATAAACACTATGTACATAGTACGTGTAGACAAAGTAAAAATGAAAGTCGGCTAAATACCAAACTTGATATTTAAGATCAGTATTTAACAAGACTGCGATAAGAAGATTTTAAATAAAATTCCTGCACCTGAAACTACCGTTTACTTTAAGAATTTTGATTTTCTCGAATATGACTATTAACGAATTTGGTTAAAATATCATATATTTATGATATTTACATGACAAATAAAAAAAAAATTATATATAAATTGATTTCCTGGCAATAGCTCAAGAAGACCTCTTCGTTCTAATGCTTTTTGCAAGGCTATTAAACCGTAAGAAATAGAAAAAAAGCTTTCTACACAAAATATCTATGTGATTCGACAAACACACACTTATGTAGGATACAATTTTTTGTGAAGTTAGCGTATCCGAAATGTTTTTTGTTATTTTTTTAAATTTTAAAATACATAAACATTTCTCAAACGTAAAGTCAACATTCCCTTTTTATTTGTTTTACTCTTGGCCATGCAAAGAGAAGCGAATTTCAATCATAACGACCAGCATTTAAAACATTTAGCTATTTTTTAGCCTAATATATGACCCTATTTTGTAAGGTTGTTGCAAAATAGGTTTTGAAAGCAATATGAATGGAGCACATCAGATTCTTGTGACAGCGTCAAGGTTCTCTCTACGCTATTAGATAGGAGAAATTGCATTCCACCCAAAAAGCCTTTACAAGATTTTCGCGAAATAGGTACATTTTTTGAGTCTCATCAATAAAAAGCTTCTGATGTATTACATTAACATATCTTTCTACCTATTCTGAAACAGATTATTATTACATAAGCTTATTCTTTTGTTTATTTCAGGCTAATCCAGATAAAAGTTGCAGAAATGGTATTACCACCTATTACTTATTTTCTTTTACATACAAAGAAATAAAGAGACAATAGGCTAAAATGATAGTTAAATGTTTAAAAGCTGATTGCGATGGATTTCTAAACGATTGACAGCTTCCTTTTTGAGAATAGTGTAATAATTTAAACAGTTATGCTAGTAATAAGCAATATCTCGGAAATGGTTAAATTACAAAATATACATAATTTATTCATTTAAATGAGATCTACATATTTTGTGTACTAAGACTTTGTCTATATTTTACAGTTTGCCAGTTATGCAAAAGCTAGAATGAAGATGGCTTTAGAGGTTATACCCATAAAATTCAAAATATATATTTTATCTGTGATTTTTATTTGCGCGCGCGCGCGCGCGTGTGTGTGTGTTTCTGTCTGTCTGTCTGTCTCTGTCTGTGTGTCTGTGGACAGCATAGCTCAGAAACGAAAAGACCGTTGAACACCAAACTAGGTACTTAAGTTTGGTATCTTCCAAGGATGCAACACAAATATTTTCAAGAAAATCACCTCACCCACAACTACCCTTTAAATGGAACTTTTTTCGAAAATTTTGATTTTTCCAAAAATGGCTCTAACAATTTTGATTAAAATCTCGTACAATAAAGATATTTACCTGAAAAATAAAACGTATATCTTGAATTTTCTGGGAATAGCCTCTAAAGACTACTTTATTCTGGGTGAATTTTACGGAATTTTCCATATCTGCTAAACTGTAAGAGATGGATAAAAACTTACCACACAAAAATGTAGAGCACATTAAAACACACAATTTATGTTGCATATCTTTTTTTCATGAAGTTGATCGTTTTTGAGGTATTCCTTGTTTTTGTTTTCAGCTTTGGAAAACTTAACTTTTCTCATACAGGAATTTGTCAACTCCTGTCCATACAAACAAAGGATCTTCAGTCATATAACAACTAGCTTTTGACTATCACTTTAACCTATTGTAGTCCCTTATTTCGCTTCTACTTACAAGGAAGCAAGTATTAAGACTATTTCTACTATTTTTTCTCAATTAGTATGAAGTAAATAGAAGCATAAGTTTTTTAACAATAATTTGTTGCAGAGATGTAGAGAAAGTCGTGTGAGTGGAACACATCAGATTTTTTTTAATTGTTCTGTCTATACCCGGCTTTAACTGTATGGTCCCATTGGCGGCATTTCCCTTTAGAATATATTGGCTATTGGCAATGGTTAACTCGTGTACTTTCCGTTGGGTTTCTATTTTCTTCAATATTATCCGTTAGATCTCACAGTGCAGTACATATGGATTCTACAAAGAATAGGATTTTGAAGAATGTGGCGGAAAGTGTACATATGTCGCATAGCGCCGAGGGGTGGACTTCGATAGAGAGACAAAAATCTGAGTTCCTAGTAGTGGAAATGGATGGATTAGGCGTAGTACTAGAATATCAAGTTTGGAAAGACGGAGAAATGAGAAAGTGAGACAGATGATGAATATGGATAAAACAGTGGTGGAAAGAATTGAACGTAGACTTCAATGGTACGGACAGGTCAGAAAAATGAAGGATGATAGGTGGCCCAAGACTCTCTAGTTTCTCTAGCCTCGTATGTACAATGTACATAGGGATAGAGAAGAATTGTAATCCACTCAAAAATTCGATGTCGAGTTTTCACCGGAAATACATGTTTTAGGACCCCCTGAATCAAAAAAAAAGAAGTATTTTCAGAGAAAGGTCCGTGTGCGTAAGTGTGTTGGGGGTGAGGGTGGGTGTGTCTGTGGACAGCATAGCTCAAAAACGAAAATACGGTTAAATACCAAACTTGGTATTTAAATTTGGTCTCTTCAGAAGACACGAAGATTTTCACCACCCCTAACTACCATTTACATGGGAAAATATTCGAAAATTTTGTTTTTCTTAAAAATTGTTGTAAAGATTTTGATTAAAATCCCACATATTAAGGCAATTTCTATAACAAATAACTTGTTTATCTTGAATTTTCTGGGGATAGTTTCTAATAACCTGTTTATTCTGGTTGAATTTTGCTTAATTTGGCTTAACTAGTAACCCGTAAGAGATAGACAAAAACTTACAATACAGAAAGTGTAGATCTTGGTAAAATACACAAGTTATCATAAACATTTTCTTCGTGGAACTTACCATTTTCGACGTATTCGTTGTTATTAGTTTCAATTATGAAGTACTTGTACTTTTCTCAGACAGAAGTGTGCATGTTTCTTTTGTTCTACTCCTAGGCGAGCAAAGAAGTGATTTGCAATGACAATCGCATAATGGCAGCCTTTTAAAACATTTGATTTATCACTTTAGCATAGTTCCATTCTACTTATAAGTAATACGATTCTGCTAATGTTTGGTGTTGAAAGAAGAATTATCTTTCTTAAGAAGATTGTTTGTAGTATAGCTAGAGAAATTCATGATATTGATTTAACATATGTGTTATATAGTATTGATAGAAAAACAAAAATCTAAGTTCCTAGTAGCGGAAATGGATGGAATATGCGAGTACTAGAATATCAAGATTGGAAAGACGGAGAAATGAGGAAATGAGACAGATGATAAAACAGTGGATGAAACAGTGGTGGAGAGAATTGAACGGGGACATCAATGGTACGGACACGTCAGAAGAATGGAGGATGATAGGTGGCTCAAGACTTTTTAGAATGGTCACCTTGTGGAAGAAGGTAGCGGAGCGGACCAAGAGCAACGTGGAGAGGACAAATTTACAGAATGATGAACGATCGGTGCTTGGAGGACGATGACTTGTTTAATTGGGAAGAATTGAGATTGGGAATACAAAGCAACTGCTGAAGAATGGAGAAGCCCTAAAAATAACGTACAAAGTAAAACCAAAGCCTCATCCGGGAACCGAACCCGGGACCCCTTGCACAGCAGATGGGAGCTCTATCGACTGACCAGGGGCTAGCCTCTATGTACATTGTAAGTGCGTACTAGAGAAAATTACAAAATTATATTCGCTAATAGTCGCAGAAGTAAGCGGACGTAGCGCCTAAACGGTTCTCAACCTTAATTTACATTAGGATAAGTGGAAGTAGTAGTATTTTGTTAAGTTTACACTAATAATTGTATGACTGCCTCCGTGGCCGAGTGGTCAGCGAGCTGACTTCTTACCCGGAGGTCCCGGGTTCGATTCCCGGCTGGGACGGGGGCTAGAATTATTCCCTATCCCCCACAGAATCTGGAAGTATGTATGTGAGAGTGAATGTGTGTGTTTGAGGAAAATAAAATGATTTAGTCCAAATGTAAAAGAAGCTACAGACGAGTGCAAAGTCCACGCTATGACCTTAGACGCTAAAGGGGGCCTTATAAATAAAACAATAAAAAAACAAAAAATAATTGCGTCACACAGTCGCATGAGTCGGGTGAGCGTACATGCGGTCGAAAAATACTTGAGTATAAAACATTACCTACATGTATGTTTTATATCTCTTAACAACATTGGAAATATACACAAATGCACGCGCGATGCGACAACAGAACCACAAAACAATAAAAGAAAGAACACTGATAACACACACTCACAACTCACCACGTATTAGCCAAACACCAAACAAGTCTATACAATATTTACACAAATATTTTATCTCTTAGTGACGGAACTTCCATTAAGTATGTGGCCAGGCTTGGCCAGTTTTGGCTGTTTAGAATCAAATCCCAGCATGCTGTCCTTCGTCTGTTTGAAGCTAAAAATACTTCCGGCAATGTTTTCTTCCTGGCATCCTCCACGCAATCTGCCAAAATATGCTTGCAGTCTTCCTAGGATAAATGATACAGTATAAGTTATAGGGCATGTAAGTAATTGGAAAATAACCTAAGTAGCATAAATTGTTATTATTTTATTATTAGTATTGTTATTATTATAACCTGTAAACTGAAATAGTGCTCAAAACATTAAATTGCACAATTGGGGATTAACGATGACTGACATAACTTAATTGGGTAAAAGTTTACTTTGACTACAGAACGTATTTCAGGATTTCTTTCCAACAAAAAAACACTAATTTATATTGTTTTTTTTTTTTCAAAAATCCTTAGAAATATTTTTCGAAAACTCCAGTTTACTCCATATGTCGATCCCGTTCATTTACATATAATTAGCCTAACTACCTAAGCTGCACATCCACGAAATCTCTAAACCAGAAGAACCTGTCGTTTGCAGCGGCTCGCTACTGCCTAACGGCCTCCGCTCGCTGATATTCATTTTTCTATAAACACAGGATCCATTCAGCTTTCTATTACTTTAATATTTTGCTAATATAACACATTAGCTGTTTTCCTTCATATTTACACTTGTACAAGCACTCTGCAACAATCCGTTTATATATTCGTGTTTAATAAATAGCGCAACAATTTACTCCGAGGAAAACCCAATACACCGAAAATAAATTAGCTCACATTCACCCTCATATATTACATGATGGCCACAACATGGCCATTACTGCTTCTTTTCCAATTCAAAGTTATTAACCAACTCAAAATCGAATGACCTATCACGTGGTCAAATCATCGAATATCATTGGCCACAACATTGTCTCATACCAATTGCTACAGCAATTAACCAATGAGATCATACCTTCTGTATCACCAACTGCCATGGAATTTATCTACTAAAGAAAGAAGACATGGAAATGTGCGGAAGTCCTAGAAATTAGTAAACAATTTAAACATTAATTACTCAAGAACAAGGCACTTCCGAGACATACTCCAAATAAAACTATGATTCAAAATTGCCGCAAGTACATTCTAAACTTGAAAAAAAAAAATCATAAATCCGTTCTAAAATTAAACTAAACTTTTGCCCTTTTTGCTTTCTCTACACGTACTATGTATACAGTGTGCAGAGAAGGTATTGCAGTCCACCCAAAAAATCGATACCCAGATTTCACCGTAAATACACGATTTAGGGACCACTGTATCTAAAAAAAGTCTTTTCAGAAAAAGGTCCGTGTGTGTTTGTGTGTGTGTGTGTGTGTGTGAGTGTGTGTGTGTGTGAGAGTGTGTCCGTGTGTCTGTGAACACAATAACTCAAAAACGAAAAATCGGTAAAATACGAAACTTGGTATTTAAGTTTAGTATCTTCAAGGGGTGCGACACGAAGATTTTGAGAAAAATCCCCCCACCCTAAACTACCCTTTACGTAGAAAAATTTTCGAAAATTTTTATTTTCTGAAAAAACGATTCTATTTTGATTAAAATACATGCATTAAAGATATTTATATGGAAAATAAAATGTGTATCTTGATTTGTCTGTGAATAGCCTTTGAAGACTACTTTATTCTGGATGAATTTTACGTAATTTTGTGTAACTGGCAAACCGTAAGGTATAGACAAGAACTTACTTAACAGAAAACGTAGAGATCGTTAAGTTACACACTTTATGTCATATAACTTTTTTTCGTGGAATGGATCCTTTTTGAGATATTCCTTGTTTTTGGTTTCATCTTTAAAAAACATACTTTTCTCATATGGGAATTTGTCAGCTACTGCCCATAGAAACGAAGGAACTTCAGTCACATAGCACCCAGCTTTTGACGAAACTTTAGCCTATGCTACTCACTTATCTACCTTCTACTTGCATGGAAGCAAGGAGTTAAGACTATTTCTGTATTTTTTTTCTGGATTAGCATGAAGTAAAACTAAGCAATAATTTGTTGCAGAGATGTAGAGAAAGTCATGTGAATGGAACACATCAGATTTTTAAATTACGTAACACTAATGTTATTCAAATTTCCTATGCAAGCATTATATTGTCACGTTTGATAAATAAAATGTAGATATGCATCGAACACCAGCGTTATGCTCAGTAGGCATTAGAAAATATTTGCATTTCAAAACAAAAACAAAAACAAAAACAATTAAATCTGTTGCACTCGGAAGCAAATATCGCAGTGTTACGGAAGATCAAACATCATTCAACAACAATTAAAACCCCAATACTAGTGATAGCCGGTCGCATCCGAAATAACAATAATGGACGTCGCTTTCAAAGAATTATGATTGCATGAGGTGCGAGCGGAAGAAAGCTAATCTCGCAGTTTACGCTCGGATTAATATTTTCTCACATTGCCAAATAAAGGGAATTGTGTTAGTTTAGCAACTGTGATTGTTACATGGCTTTTAATATTAGCTGATGTTATCTCATTCGTTATTTATCGTAAAACTGAATTGCGTTATTCAGTAAATTCTCTTTTCTGAAAACCAATATACAACATGCAGAGCTTGCATTTTGATCTGTGGTGTATTTCAAAGAGAGAAATATCAACATAGTGAATGCTGCTGGGGTTCATCGTTATGTGTGATCTAGTGTCACAAGTGCACCAACATTTGCATTGCGTGTACACTCGCGTGAATACAAAGTGGTCCGTTTCCTTAGATTGTATTGGTGTTTGTTGTTGTTGTTTTGTTTTTTTTTGCTCCTTAAGGTGAGAGAAATGAAATTTCACCAATATTGTGAACAATTTAATACCTTTTTCTTTCTCTACACGTACTATGTTCATAGAGTATACACATTTTCTCTGCGTGTACACTCGCGTGAATAAAAAGTGGTCCGTTTCCTTAGATTATATTGGTGTGTTTTTTCCTCCTTAAGGTGAGAGAAATAAAATTTCACCAAAATTGTGAAACATTTAACACCTTTTCTTTCTCTACAGGTACTATGTACATAAAGTATAGTGTATGCCATTTTAAAATTTGATATCTAGATTTCACCAGAAATACATGGAACCCCCTAAATAAAAAAAAAAATAGAATAGAAAAATATCCGTGTATATGTGTGGCTGTTTGTAGCATAGCTCAAAAAAGAAAAGATCATTAAAAACCAAACGTGGTATTCAAGTTTAGTATTTTCCAAGGATGCAACAGGAATATTTCTAAACAAATCCCCCCACCTCAAACTATTCTTTACATGGAAACAACTTCGAAAATTTTGATTTTCTTTCAAATGGCTCGAACGATTTCGATTAAAATCTCTTACATTTAAGATATTTAATTGCCAAATAAAATGTATATCTTGAATTTTCTGGGAATAGCCGCAAAATACCTCTTTATTCTAGATGATGTTTATTGAAACCGTAAGAGATAGACAAAAACTTACTACACGTTTTTGGTGTAGCAAGTTTTTGTCTATCTCTTCGTTGTCTTCGTTTGTATGGGCAGGAGTTGACTTATTCCTGTATGAGAAAATTATAAGCTTTTTAAAAGCTGAAGCCAAAAGCAAGGAATATCTCAAAAACGATCAACTCCACGAAAGTTCAGTAACTCATGTAATTTCAGTCACATAGCAATTAGCTTTTGACTATTACTTTAACTTATGGTACTCCCTTATTTTGCTTCTATTTACAAGGAAGCTAGTAATAAGACTATTTCTTATAATTTTTCTCGATTAGCATGAAGTAAATAGAAGCGTAAGCTTTTTAACAATGATTTGCTGCAGAGATGTAGAGAAAGTCATGTGAATGGAACACAAGATTTTTCCAACACCTTACCAACTCAAAACACTGCTCACGATGCAGCACAAACTTGGTACTTATGTTTAGTAACTTCCAAGGATGCGAGACGAATATTTTCAAGAAAATGCCCCACCACAAATACCATTTACATGGAAACAGCTTTAAAAATTTCGTTTTTCTCAAAAATAGCTCTAACAAGTTTTGTGGAAATACCGTATATTAAAATATTTACATAGTAAATAAAATGTATATTTTGAGTTTTATTGGAAATATCCTCTGAAATCCTCTTCATTCTGGACGACTTTTCACAATTTTAAGCCGTAAGAGATGGACAAACACTTTAGATCTCGTTAAAACACAATTTATGCCGTATATCTTTTTTGCGGAGTTAACTATTTCTGGGATATTCCTTGTTATTGATTTCTATTTAAACATTCTTTAAATTTTCTCACATGAGAATTTTTCATTCCTTTTATTTCTCTTTCGACCATGCAAAGAGAACCGAATTTCAGTGACACATCTACCAGCTTTTAAGATATTTGACTATTGCTTTTGTCTAATGTATTCCCTTACTTCCCCACTACTTACAAGGAAGTATACAAGAATGGTATGAGAATATTCTCCATTTGCGAGGAGGAAGAATCGTGAACACATATCTTGGCAAGATGTAGGGGTACAGAGGAATGAAGGGAAAAATATTTACCACGATCTTTTACCACCGAGAATGTAGAGCTAGAAGCATGTTGGACGCTACTGGCATGCACGGAAGACGTGGACGGTGTAGGTAAATTTATACTTAAGACAAGACAGCTGAGATCTGAGAAGGCTGACAATAGAGAAGAGGGGGGGATAAGAATAGGTAAACAAAAGTGATTACAATATTTTACATACTTATATGTTATGTCATACTATGATTATTGTGTTGGGTTTAATCTGTTGAGTATATATTATGTGTACATATTTCTCTTAATTGTATTTGTGTATTATAACAGGGTACATTAATGCATCTGAATAAGGTATACTCTATGTTGTAAATTTGAATAATTTGCTGTATTTGAATATATTTGTCTTTTTATTTTCGTGTTTACTCTTTTAATTCCTTGTTGTTGTTGTTGTTTTAATATTGGTTACTATTTTGTGTTTTGCAAAAGCACGTACGGTCTGCGGACCCGTGCAATTGATGAAGCTCAATGTATGATACTGTTATGTGAATAAATACACCTATTCATTCATACAAGGAAGTGATAAGACCATTTCTGCTAACGTTCTTCTCGATTAAGATGAAGCAGATAGAAGAATAAATATTTTGAAGGAATAGTTTATTAAAGAAAGGTGGAGAATGTCATGTGAATGAGACACATAACCTTTGTAATGAATTTCTTTTACATAAACAGCGAGTGGCGAATTGAATGATGATTAACATGATCATGATGTTGAATGCACCTATGCTAAATTCTGGATATCGCATATGTTGAAAGTTCATTACACAGTGTCAGGATATGCTGTAGAATCTAGCGCAGATTACGGGGAGCTGACAACCATGAAATCATATAAATTACAAAGCTATTCACATAGAGTGCATAAACAAAGAAACCCAGAGACTATGGCATTTTACCGCATTTCACCGGAAGAGGTGACATAATGCAAACTTCAACTGTATGTAACTAAACGCATTCTGCATTATTATAATAGCATTCCTCTGAGAACGTTGCAATAGAAACCAACGTAGTAAAATATGTGCAAAGCTAAATAGAGATGCAAAACTAGAAATAAAATCTGATGTGTTCCATTTACATGACTTTTTCTATATCTCTGCAACAAATGAATGTAAAAACGCTTATGCTTCTATTTACTTCATACTAATCGAGAAAAAATTAGCAGGAATAGTCTGCCTTGTAAGTATAAATAAGGGAAGTACCATAGGCTAAAGTATTAGTCAAAAGCTGGTTGCTAAGTTACTGAACTTCCTTTGTTTGTATGGATAGGAGTTGACAAATTCCCATATGAGAAAAGTATACGTTTTTTAAAGCTGAAACCAATGAGAAGGAATATCTCAAAAACCATCCACTCCATAAAAAAAATTATATAACATAAATTGTGTATTTTAACGTGCACTACATTTTCTGTTTAGTGAGTTCTGTCTATCTCTTACGGTTTGCGGTTATAAAAAATTCTGTAAAATTCATCCAGAATAAAGTAGTCTTCAGAGGCTATTCCCAGAAAATTCAAGATATACATTTTATTTATCAGGTAAATATCTTTAATATACGATATTTTAATCAACATCGTTAGAGACATTTTTGAGAAAATAAAATTTTTTGAAAATGTTTCCATGCAAAGTGTAGTTGGGCTTCTGTTTTGGATTCAGGGGACCCAAATTGTATATATTTCCGGTGAAATCTCAGCATCGAATTTTTGGTGTTTTACAATAGCTTCTCTATACACTATGTACATAGTACGTGTACAGAAAATAAAAACATCTAATGACCTCTGTCTGTATATCTATGTTGGCTGTATATTGGGTCAAATATTTCTGGAACGTCCTCTCAATATCCAAATAATGTAGGGGGTAGAGTTTGTCAGGTTTTTGCTTTCCATTCTGACCAGTTACAGAATCAAATATAGCCAAAATGTTGCTAACCTAGCCATTCTTCCTAATGTTTACATATTGTTTTCTACAAAAGACTAAGTGGTCACTTATGCAAATAATACCACATATTCTAATTATAATGCTCATAAAATTTCCTCCATGACACATCTTTCCAGTTGGCCAATAATAATAATAAGTCCGTGTTCCGAACTTTGGTTTATCCAGTTATCACAAAAACATTTTTACCTTCTCTAGGTACATCCAACTTATATAGTAGCTAGAGATAGTATTGCATTCCACTTCAAAATTGAATGTCATATTTTACCGTAAAAATATGTTTTGAGGTCCCCTGAGACCGAAAACCATTTTTCATAAAATATCTGTAAGTGTATTTATGTGTGTCTGTGGACAGCATACTCAAAATGGAAAAGGCCGTTAAATATCAAGCTTAGTAATTATGTTCAGTATCCTCCAAGACTGTGAAACTAAAACTATATAGAATATCTCTCCATCACAAACTATCCTTAACCTACAAGGAAAATATTTTGAAAATTTTATTTTCTCAAAAATGGCTCTGACGATTTTGGTTAAAATACCGCATATCAAAGAGATTTCTATCAGAAATACAATGTATATTTTGATTTTTCTGGGAATAGCTTATGGAGACCTTTATTCTGTACGAGTTTTGCAGAATTTTGCACAATGGATAAACCGTAAGAGACAAACAAGAACTCAATGCACAAAATGTGTAGGTCACGTTAAAACACACAGTTAATGCCGCATACGTTGTTCTTGTAGATTTATCTTGAATATTTTTCGAGATATTCCTTGTTTTTGGTTTCATTTTAAACGATCTAACTTCTCAAACTAGAAAACGAACCGAACCTCAAGTGACCAATCAGTTTTTTTTTTTTTTTTTTTTTTTTTTTTTTTTTTTTTTTTTTTTTTTTTGCTTAACTCGTTTTTCGTGATTGGTTGGATGATGAAAGAAGAGGTTGCCGCTTCACTGTCAAAAAAAACCAGTTTAAACTATAGTAATTACTCCAGCAAGCACTGGAAGGAATAATAATGCTAAAAGTGAAGTAATTCAAAATGATCAGAGAAATAAAGTTATTTATGTTTGATTTATATAAATTGGCTTTATATTAATTGTAGTAGTAAAAAAGTTAACAACTGTTATTATTCTTTGGATGACGTCAATATGCAACTCCTCAATTAAATGAATGAATTCATTTTTGAAAAAAATGAACATACATGCTTTATTCGGGAGGAAATAAATATCGAACAATACAGTGATCTGATTTTAAGCAAAATCTTTTAATCTTGCATTAATTTTACCAAGAACTATTATCTTAACCGGACCAAACATAACAATAGCATTTTTTATTCACTGCAATGAATTTAGAACGTTGTGTATATATTATGAAATTAAGTAAATTTCAGTAAAAAGTCTAATGGGTTCCATTCACATGACTTCTACATCTCTGCAACAAATTGTTGGTAAAAAGCTTATGCTTTTATTCATTTCATGACAATTGAGAAAAATTAGCAGAAATAGGCTTATTACTGCTGCCTTGTAAGTAGAAGCGAAGTAAGGGAGTACCATAGGTTAAAGTAATACCAAAAGCTGGTTGCTATGTGACTGAATTTCCTTTGTTTGTATGGACAGCAGTTGACAAATTCTTGTATGAGAAAGGTATATCATTTTTAAAACTGAAACCAATAAAAATAAATATCTCAAAAACGATCACCTCCATGAAAAAAATAGGTATGACATAAATTGTGTGTTTAATCGTGATCTACATTTTTTGTGCGGTAAGCTTTTGTAGAACTTACGCTTTAGCAATTATGCAAAATTCCGTAAAATTCATCCAGAATAAACTAGTCCTCAGAGGCTATTCCCAGAAAATTCAAGATATACGTTTTATTTGTCAGGAAATATCTTTAATATACGATATTTTAATCAACATCGTTAAAACCATTTTTGAGAAAATCAAAATTTTTGAAAAACGTTCCATGTAAAGGGTAGTTGGGGCGGGGGGATTTTCTTGAAAATCTTCGTGTCGCATCCTTGGAAGATACCAAACTTGAGCTATGCTGTCCACAGACACACATACACACACGGACCTTTTTCCAAAAGTGCTTTTTTTTTTTTTTTAGACTCAGGGGGACCCAAAACATGTATTTCCGGTGAAATCTCGGTATCAAATTAAGATACCTTCTCTATACACTATGTATGTAGTACGTGTAGAGAAAGTAAAAAGATTGATGTCTGTTTTATCATACCCTGCGAGTTTTCATAGGCTCTGCTATGAGTTTTATGAAATTTGAAGGCAACTGTTGAGAGTAAATCCAGCATAATACGTGAAGAAGTTGGATGCTTTCCATTCAAATACTTTCTCTATTCTTACAAAAGATTATTCTTTTATCTACATCATGATAATCAAGATAAAAATTACCAGAAATTGTCTTATTACTTGCTTCCTACCCAAATAGAAGGGAAATAAGGGAATATACTATGCTAAACTGATCTTTTAGCAGCTGGTCGCTATGTAAAACAATTGAAATTTGATTCTCTTTACATGGCCAGTAGTAAAACAACAGAGATATGAAACGAAGACTCTCTTTGGGAAAAGTTTAAATCATTTAAAAACGAAACTAATAACAAGGAATGTCGCGGAAGTTATTAACCCTATCAAAACAATTAAACAAATAAAATAAAATATTATGCTTTCCATTCACATGACTTTACCTACATCTCTGTAAGAAACTCTTGTATCCATTGCATGCTAATTGAGATAAACATTAACAGGGTTTGTAAGTAAAAAGGAAATAAGGCTAAAGTGGTATTCAAATCTGTTAAAAGCTGGTTGGCATGTTCGTTTCTCTGCATGATCAGGAGTTGACAAACTTCCGTATGGGAAAAGTTTAATCATTTCAAAACTGAAAACAATAACATTCAAAACATGGAAATGGTGAATTCCACGAAAAATGTATTAGATATTAATTGTGAGTTTTAACGAGATCTAAATTTTTCGCGTAGAAAGTTCACGGTTTACGGTTATGCAAAATCCATTCCAGAATGAAGAGGTTTTCAGAGGATATTCTCAGAAAAATCAAGATACACATTTCATTTTTCATGTAAATATCTTTAATATAGGCATTGCAATCAAAGCTGTTAGAGTTATTTTTGATAAAACAAATATTTTGAAATGTTTTGTATGTAAAATGTAGCTTGAAATGCGGAGATTTTCCTCAAAATCTTCGTGTCGCATTCTTTTAAGATGCAAAACTTAAATACTAAGTTCTGATATTTTAATGAGTTTTCGTTTATCAGTTGTGTTCAAAGACACACGGATCAGTACTGAGCACAGAAAGTAATAAAATAAAAACAATGTAAATTACATAAATTGAGTCGAATTTTTCGGTAGAGCCACTCTACCTATGTCCTCAGTACTGAGCACAGAAAGTAATAAAATAAAAACAATGTAAATTACATAAATTGTGTCGAATTTTTCGGTAGAGCCACTCTACCTATGTCCTCAGTACTGAGCACAGAAAGTAATAAAATAAAAACAATGTAAATTACATAAATTGTGTATTTTAACGAGATATAAATTTGTTATGAAACAAGTTTTGTCTATATTTTACGGTTTATCAATGATACAGAATACATTCATAATGAAGAGATTTTTAGAGGCTATTCCCAAGAAATGCAAGATATATATTTTATTGGTAATGTAAAGATCTTTAATTTACGGTATTTTAAACAAAATTATTAGAGCCATTTTAGAACAATTTTCTTCGTGTCGCATTCTTGGAGAATACTTCACTTAAATAGGGAGAAGCAAAGGAGACGAAAAGTATTCTGTGAGTGTACAGACCGGTATGCATTAAATGTACCAGATTTATACAGAAAGGTACCCGGACATACCGTTACTTTGTGTATGAACATTCTACGAAATTATCAACGCGTGAGAGAGACAGTTGGTTATTTAAGGGGGATGTTTTGTATGGTGAGACCAAGAGAAGTACGATGTATGACCGTGATAAAAGACATTTTTGTGAGGTTGATGTAAACCTATCAGATAGCACAAGACACATAGCATTAAGGGAAGGCGTGAATCACACGAGTGTCTGGAGAATTTTGCCTGATAATCTTCTGTACCTACCTCATTGTCAGCGAGTACATAGAGTAATGTGATGGACTTGGGGACAAGAACTATACACTGCCGTCACATGCTATAGATTGTGCAATATTTATGAATTTATTAGCATGCACTTCTTATTTTCTGGATCACTTATGTAAATTGTACTACAGTAGAAGAAGGTAGAGAAGGTATTTTTTCCTACCAAAAATATTTTTTCAGACCCCCTGAAAAAAAATCAAGAACATTCTACTATTCCAAACTATCGTTTACATGCAAGATTTTTGAAAATTTATTATATATCTAAAATTATTAACGATTTTGATTAAAATAGCATACATTTAAGTACTTCATGCCTAATTAAATGTATACTTTAAATTTTCTGGGAATTGCCTCTGAAGATCTGTAGAGTCTGGGTGACTATCGCACCTATAACTGGTGATCCGTAAGACAAAATATAGATGCCTTTAAAACACATAACTTTGTGTTATATGCCTGTTTGTGTGGATGTAACCATTTCCAAGATATTCTTTGTTAATGGTTTCAACTTTAAAATACTTAAAACTTTTCTCAAACAGGAAGTCCTTATCCATTTGTCTTGTTCTATTCCTGGTCATGGAAAAAGAACCTAATCGCACAGCGACAGCTTTTAAAAATGTTGCTATCGCTTTAGCCAAATTTATTACTTATTTCCCTTCTAATTCCAAAGAAGGAACTAATAAAGACAATTTCTGGTGATGTTTATCTTGATTAGCATGATATATATAAACAAACAATCTTTTGTAAGAATAGTTTGTTGCAGAGAAACTCATAGGAATGGAACAATCTTTTACTCTCTCAATATAGCACATTTTATGTAGGTAGAGAAGTATTGCACTCCACCAAAAATTCGATACTGGGATTTTACCGGAAATACGCGTACTATAGTTCCCGGTATACAAATAGAATTTTTAGGGAGAGGTCCGTGTGTGTGTGTCTGTGGACATGATGACTCAAAAAGAAAAATCGGTAAAATACCACACCCGGTATAGAAGTTTAGCATATACCAAGGGTGGGACACAAAGATTTTGTAAAACATCTCCCACTCTAAGCCACTCTTTATATGGCAAAAATTCGAAAATGTTTATTTTCTCAAAAATGGCTATAATCATGCTTAAAATGACCTATATTATAAACATTTACAAGTAAAATAATATTTATAACTTTAGTTTTCTGGAAATAACCTTTGAAGACCTCTTTATTGTGGATACTTTTTGCATTACCAGTAAACTGCAAGAGGTAGATCTCGTTAAGCCACACCATTTATATGTACATTTTTTTCGTGGTGTTGACCATTTTGTAGATATTTCTTGTTATTAGTTTCAGCTTTAAAATATTTAAACGTTTCTTATATGGGACCACAAGCTATGCAAAGAAACGAATTTCAACCACATGGAAAGAATCCTTTAAATGTTGTGACTATTGCTTTAACCTCGAGTATTCTCTTATTAATTCGATTCTCTTACAAGAAAGAAATAATAAGATAATTTCTGCTAATGTTTATTTCGATTAGCATTAAGTACGGAGAAAAATAAGCTGTTTAACAATAATTTGTTACAGAGATATAAGAATAGATGGGAGTCTTAAGCTGTTTAACAATAATTTGTTACAGAGATATAAGAATAGATGGGAGTCTTAAGCTGTTTAACAATAATTTGTTACAGAGATATAAGAATAGATGGGAGTCTTAAGCTGTTTAACAATAATTTGTTACAGAGATATAAGAATAGATGGGAGTCTTAAGCTGTTTAACAATAATTTGTTACAGAGATATAAGAATAGATGGGAGTCTTAAGCTGTTTAACAATAATTTGTTACAGAGATATAAGAATAGATGGGAGTCTTAAGCTGTTTAACAATAATTTGTTACAGAGATATAAGAATAGATGGGAGTCTTAAGCTGTTTAACAATAATTTGTTACAGAGATATAAGAATAGATGGGAGTCTTAAGCTGTTTAACAATAATTTGTTACAGAGATATAAGAATAGATGGGAGTCTTAAGCTGTTTAACAATAATTTGTTACAGAGATATAAGAATAGATGGGAGTCTTAAGCTGTTTAACAATAATTTGTTACAGAGATATAAGAATAGATGGGAGTCTTATCCACATATAAACCTCTTATGTGAGTAAGACAAAGACCAGTCAACATATTTATTATCTATTTTCGGCAATGTATGTGGGTGAAGATCTTATTTCTCGGCACGGACAGCGTGCAAAGCCCACATCTGGTTTGTATTTATGTGGACAAATCGGGAAATAGATTCCTGTGAGCTGTTGCTTTGAGGGGAGAGGCAAATTGGATGAGAGATTGATGCTGAAATACTGACATGTTGCTTGTCACACAATGGATCGCTTTCCATTTCCTCTGAAGCTCTTGAGACTTCCGCTGGGCATGAGAGAGACACGGAGTTTGGTTTGCTCCAATGCCCTTCACTTGCAACTGAACATCTAGTGTCCTCTGCTAATCTGCAGGTGCTGATCAAAGTACAGTAGCTGTTTGTACTGTTAACATTCACATGATTCTCTCTCTATCTCTTCCTATTTCGCAGCAAAGTATTCTTACGCAATTTCTTTTTCTATCTACTTACTTCATGTTCACTGAGATTAATACAGAATGTTCACAAAATAAGTAACTGGAATGTATTTTTGTTACAGGTTGAACACTGACTATTTCTGAAAGTATTGCCCTTGTTATATGGCGTCTACAGGGTGTTCCGAGCCGCGACTACGGTTTCTACGGACATTTAGAAAGGATGGACCAAGGAATAAAACCACATGGACACTGTTGAATAAGTTTCAACGATGCCATTGTTGCTAACGAGTCTCAACCAGGTCGATCTTCCACAAACACAGCTGACATTGACGTAATAAGGGAGTCAATTAAACGGAATCCTAAATCTGTAGTTTTCTTTCACATCAATTGCAAATTCCGAAATTATGAGTGTTCAAATTCGCCTTGAAGAAACGTGCATATCTTTGGCAAGACTTCCGTCTTAGTTCTAAGACGGAAGTAAGTTTTTGTGTATTTTTTGCTTTATTATACTTCAATATTCCATATTTTACTTTTCAAAGTATTCCTTAAAGTATTTTTCAAACACATTACTTGATTTTCGGTATATATTTCAAGCCTATGGCAGTAGAATACGTTGTCATCAAACAAAACTAAGATTTTAATTCCTATTTATTAGGCTTAGATGGAATGTGCCTCTAAAGCTTACCAACTCTCGATTGTGACGTTTTCTACCAATGAGATAATTTCTGGCAGTTGCCCACTAATGCTATGAAATCTGCAAGATAATCTTCCTTCCTTTCTTCGTCCGTTCCGATCGCATACATTCTTCCATCCTTCCTTCGCGAGAAGATTCATCATTGATTCTAAACCAGCGAAAACTAAACTTGAAGCCCAACAGATTCGTTACCAATCTAAATATCTGTACTTCATCCCCAATAGTTCTTTTAAAGATAGTCTGCTCCTACATAGGACACCTGCCAAATGTAGAGAGCCTATGGATGCCTTCACCTCTTCTTCACTTGTCCAATTAGCATTTCTTTTACAGCTTAATTTGTTTTGCATAGACTTAATATACTGGTTGGTGTAGGTGATGATTATTTCTAGTATTATCATCTGTAATAAAACAAGTTCAACAATCTGAAGGTATACTAGCATTTCTAGCTGGACCCTGAACTCTTGGCCGATGTGTAACCAAATCTGCGAGCTAGTTCTTCTCTGATGCAGAGGTGCCAAGTAGTGCCCCCATCTTTACCAGAACACTGAGAAGAAACATCTGTGGTGTCTCAGTCTTCATTTGTATCATTTTGAGAGGAACGAGAATCACATTCATTATTTCTGTCGTAGATTCATATGCTGTGTTGCTTTCCTCCTCCTCCTCATCATCATCATCATTATCCTCCTCCTCCTCCTCATCATCATCATATCTCCATCGCTGTGTTTATTATCAAGTATTGTCAGGTGCGGCGGTAACTGGTTACGAGTTCGTATCTCGGAATGGTGTGGGTATGTGGGTGGCATAGCTCAGGGGTTTTAGTAGCAGGAAACTCTTTCACGTTGTATTGTGGTGAGACACAAGTGCTTTATTACTTTATTTCGGCCTTTATCCGCCGTCGAACACACGCGCATACTTCTTAATTTTCTATTATGAAGTTACACTTTACCCACCCGCGACTATTTATTATTTATTTGTTTGATGCAATGATATGTTCCGTACTCTCTTCGATATTAAGATATCTATTTCCCTCTCTTTAACAGGTAGCCTGTTCGACTCCACCACGGACCCTAAATTTCACATCTCACTACAGCCGATGCTCTTCCCCAAGTGCGGAGAGCATTGTTTTCTGTCCCGTTATGTTCCCTCGGGCAGTGTCTTCTCCATCCCTTAAGTTCAATGCACGTACGTAACGGTATCTTGTGCCATTAGCTCGTGACAGCTCTGCTACCTATATGGATTTAAAGACTTTCTACCCTTCCCATTTTCACTGTACATTTATTTATATTTTCTCTTCTTGATATATTTATATTATTAGCTATGATTTATATTTCCCTTCTAAATAATTCTTTGCCCCGTGACAAGACATATACTGTCTCACAGGGCTTTCTGTAAGTCGTTTGGGTTACACAGACTCGACACTTCTAGTTTTCTTGATATTACATGCGCAAAACGTGACCGATTAAAAAGAACGCCACAAAAACAATGAGGTACGTCAACGGGCACAGTGTACATTGAGCATTTCACAGGCACCTTTGCCTGATAATGAACCAATAAATCTAATTTGTTCCATTCATATAACTTTCTCTAACTGTTCCATATATAAACTATTATATAAAAGAGTATTCTTTCATATATATATATATATATATATATATTGCCAATCGAAATAAATATAGACAGAATTACCCTTATTACTTGCTTCTTTGTAAGTAGAAGGGAATAAAGAATATATTAGTTTAAAGCGACAGTTCAAAACTGGTCGTTCTGTGAGACGTTTAAAATGTGGGGTGTTTAAAATTGAAACCAATAACAAAGGATATCTCGAAACTGGTTAATTCTACGAAAAAATGTACATAACATGAAGTGTGTGTTTTAACGATATCTACGTTTTTTATGTAGTAAATTTTTGTCTATCTCTTAGGTTATGCAAAATTCAAAAAAATAAAAAAAAATCATCCATAATAATTTCAAGAGGAAATTTTCAGAAAATTCAAGATATACATTTCATTTGCTATGAAAATAGCTTAAAGATATGCCGTTTTAATCAAAATCATTACAGCCATTTTTGATAAAATAAAATTTTTAAAAAAGTTTCCATATAAAGGGTAATTGGGGCTGAAGTGATGTTCTTGAAAGTCTTTGTGCTGCATCCTTGGAAGATATTGGACTTAAATAGTTAACAAGTTTGGTATTTAACGGACTTTTAGTTTTTGAACTATGCTACCCACAGACAAACACAGACACGCATACATACGGACATATTTCTAAAAACGCTTTTTTGGATTCAGTGATATCAAAACATATATTTCCGGTGAAATCTCGGTATCAAATTTTTGTGTGAATTCAATAACTTCTCTATCCACTGTGTACATTGCACAAATGTACTAGAGAAAGTAAAAATCTGATATGTTTCATTCTCTAGCTGTTCCAAATACAAGCCATTCTTACATAAGATTATTCTTTTATCTACATCATGCTAATCGAGATAAACATTAGCAGAATTAGTCGTATTAGTGCTTCTTTGTAAGTAGAATGCAAATAAAGGTTTAAAAGTTGGTCGCTGTGTGGAAGAATTATCACTTTGCATGGTCCCGTTTGAGAAAAGTTAGATAGTTTAAAATTGAAACCAACAACAAGGAATATCTCGAAAACAGTCAAATCTACAAGAAAAATGTATATGACATAAATTGTGTTTTAACAAGATCTATATTTTTGTGTAGTAAGTTTTTGTCTATCTCTTACGGTTTAATCTGTATACAACATTTTGCAAAACTCATCCAGAATAAAGAAGTCTTCAAAGGCTAATTCTATAAAATTCAAAAGATATGTTTTATTTTTTATGTAAATATCTTTATATACGGTATTTTAATCAAGATCTTTAGAGTCCTTTTTAAGAGAAACAAACTTTTAAAAACATTTCCACATAAAGAGTAGTTTGTGGTGGGAGGATTTTCTTGTAAATGTTCGTGTATTTTCATTTTTGAGCTATGCTAACCGCACACACACACACACACACACACACACACACACACACAGATACCTTTCTTCTTTCTTCCTTCTTATTTAATTACCCTTTAGCATTATTGATGATATAGTAAACTCTCTAAATTAGATCTTGTATGTTAGACACCTCAATTACGTTGGACACGTTTTCTTGGAACCGGAAAATACCTATGTTTTGCATGCCCAATACACTCTACATGTTAGGTACCCCTAAATCCTGGAGCTGGTTTTATCATTGACAATTTTTATGTATTGGAATAATTATTTTTTTCACACAAGCCGTGTGTAGGACAGGAGTTGGATAGGTAGAGCCAGACTGAAAAAGTCAATGTCATAGCCGGGATTTTTATGTATTTATAATGGTATTCAACCTGTGCCTCATCCAGATATTTTGTTCAGTTTAATAAGAAGGAGGTTCTTCCTTCAAACCTGTCACCCTCTTTCCCCAATTCAGGAATTATTCATTTTGTTCTTTTGAATCCATGTTAAGAACATGTTTGCGTGAGGTACATATTAACTGTTATTGTATCCTTGTAACCACTACCGCAGTTTAATTAGAGGAGGTTTTCCTTGTAATTGTGAACCCGTTTCGACTGTGCTTCATATAATTACCTACATTGTTGTTTTCCATTGTTGTAGCAGTAAACAGTAGTTCTAAAATGTGGATATCAGTCCTCTTAGAGGTTTTTTTTTAGCTCAGAAAGTACTTTTGTTTTCTTTGTACAATTCATCAATATAATAAGCAAAAGTTGGTTAAAAAGAAGAACGAGGTTATTGATTGATTGTTTTACAATTGATGCGTCCAGTAGTTGTTTCGCGTTATGTAGCTATCCTCATTTCATTTTCACTGAATGAAATGAAAAAACAAATATCCAACCCCTCCCCCCTCTTTGTTGGACACCCCGTTAGGTACGACAACTTTTACTTTCTCTAACACGTATGTAATATATACACAGTTTATAGAGCGGGTATTACATGAAATACATGTTTTGAGACCCCTCTGAATAACAAAAAAGAAAAATGTGTGTTTGTGGGTAGCATAATAGAAAAACTAAAACTCTTGGTATGGTATTTAAGTTCAGTATCTTCAAGGATGAGACACGAAATTTTTCAAGAAATACCTCACCTTCAACTACCCTTTACATGGAGCATTTTTCGAAAATTATGATTTTCTTAAAAAATTAAGATTTTGTTTAAAACACCATATGTTTAAGATATTATCATGACAAAGGAATATATATATATATATATATATATATATATATATATATATATATGTTGATTACCTGGGATGGACTGTGAAGACCTCTTTATTCTGGATGAATTTTGTGTAACTGGTGAACCTTAAGAGATACATAAAAACATACTGCACTAAAATGTGCATCTCATTAAAATCACAATTTACGCCAGGTATATATGTATATATATTTGTGTATATATCTGTAAAGTTAACCGTTACCAAAGCTTAACGTCCTCTAACCTGGTGGTCATGTACGACGCTGAATGAAATTGGTAAACTGGTCCTTGGAGGTTAAAGCTACTTGATATTCGCTTTTCGAGATACGGGAAATCCCCGAGAAAAAAAAACTTGTCCGGATAACTCACCATAAGTGAGATTCGAACTTTCAACCGTTTGAATGTGAGGCAGACACGCTACCACACTCTAAGCCTCGCAAAGATAGCCGAATTTCAATTGTTTAACATAGCGACATTTTTAAAATATTTGACTATCACGTTAGTCTAGTGTCTTCCCTTATTTCTCTTTTGCTTTCAATGAAACAATTTCTGTCAATATTTAACTCGATTCGCATGATGTATATACATGAAAACTTTTGTAATAATAGTTTTTAGAACAGGTAAAGAAAAGTTCTGTGAATGAACATCAGAACCGCTTACTATATTTCCTAATAACGACACATGTTACATGTACTTCTTGGTTTAATTCTTATGGGCATGTTTAATTTTATTGTTACGATATTTTTGTTTTAATTGTCTTAGATAGATTAATAACATTTAACAAAATTCAAGCCACATTTTAATATTCCATAATAAAATGACTTATTAATTAATACTTTATATTAATTTTGTTTGTAACCCTTACTGATAGTAAATTATTTTGCAAATTTGTATCTAACATTTTTCTTTCTTCAACGGTCTTCCATTTTATCTCCTGAGAGTATTTATTTTACAAAAAATAATACACTATTCCTTCTATCAATTTTTCAAAATTTATCAATTCTTCTTTCTTATGTATTATTTAATTTGTGAATTTCTAAAACCAAATACCTACATTTAAAAAAAAACGGTTTACATTCGATACTTTTAACTTCTGCCAAGGCTTGCCCAGAATTGATTGTGCGCTTCATTCATTTGTTTTACTTGCATCCTCCCTCAGCTATGTTAATTATGTTTTTACTTTCTCTAACCCGTATGTACAATACACATAGCGGATAGAGAAGGTATTGTATTCTAATCAACAATTCGACGACATCGTTTCATCAGAAATATACGTTTTGAGGTTCCCTGGTTCCAAAAAAGCATGTATAGAAAAGGTCTGTGTGTGTGTGTGTGTGAGAGAGAGAGAGAGAGAGAGAGAGAGAGAGAGAGAGAGATAGAGAGAGAGACCGTGGTAGCATAGCTAAAAACGAAAAGACAATTAAATATCAACATTTATATTTTATAAGTTTAGTATCTTCCAAGGATGCGCCAAGAAGATTTGAAAGAAAATCCCCCTTACACAAATTACCCTTTACATGAAAAATGTTTTGAACATATTGTTTTTTCTCAAAAATCACTAAGGATATTGATTAAAATACTTGATATTAAAGATATTTACACCACAAATAAACGGTATATTTTTAATTTTCTTGGAATATCCTCTTTATTCTGGATGAGTTTTGTAGATTTTTGCATAACGATTAAACCATAAGAGATCGACAAAAGCTAACTACACAAATTAAAATACATAATTGATATCATATGCACTTTTTATGTATAGCTAACCATTTCTGGGATATTCCTGGTTATTGGCGTCATTTCAAACTACTTAAACGTTTCTTAAACGTGAAGAGACGTTTCGTTTCATCTCTCTTCTTTTACTGCAGACCATGTAAAGTGAATAGAACTTCAATTGTTTCACTTCGGACCAACTTTTAAAATATTTGACTATCGATCCAGTATACAGGTGTTTCAAAAATACGGGGCATAATTTCAGGCATGTATTTCTCACATGAAGACAATCAAAATGGTTCATTATAACATGTGTCCGGAAATGCTTCATTTCCGAGTTATGGCCTTCACAACATTGGAATTCGCTGGAACGTTTTTCTTTCCGCAGGTCTTTGCCGTCAAAGGAGACATTAGGAGGGCGCTCTGATAGTTCATTCTGAGGAAGGTTACATTCAGTGTTCTTTAGGTGTTAAGACTGTACGACATGTATTCAAATCACGAGCTGGCAGAGATACAGTTCATGTACGGTAAGGCGGACGGCAATGCTGCGCTGGCTCATCGTTTGTACCAGGAGAGGTACCCACAGCGACAATATCCAGATCGGAAGACATTTGTACGTCCCCATTCCCGTCTGTGCGAGTATGGAACATTCACCTCTCCTGGTTTGGGAAGGGGACGACCAAGATATACAACTCCAGAAGTGCAGGAGGAGATTCTGGAGGCTTTGGACAGGACTCCTTGTACCAGCACACGACGGTTAGCGTTGCAAGTCAATGTTCCTCATACGACTGTCTGGAGACTGTTGAACGAGTATCAATTGTATCCTTATCATTTGCAACGTGTACAGGCCCTGTCACCAGCAGATTACCCTGCACGAGTTAAGTTCTGTCAGTGGTTCTTGCAGCAGTGTGGTGTAAATCCGAACTTTTCTGCCATCGTCGTATTATTTACAGATGAAGCACAGTTCACAAGAGATGGCATATCAAATTTCCACAATCAGCATGTATGGTCACATGAAAACCCACGTGCAACTGTTGTATCTCATCACCAGGTGCGGTTCTCCCTCAACATGTGGGCCGGTATCATTGGTGATCGATTAGTTGGACCCCATGTACTTGTAAACAGACTTACGGGGCAGGCGTACACAAACCCTCTCGATTTCTACTTGTGGGGTCATTTAAAGTCATTGGTTTATTCGTCTCCGGTGCCGGATTTGGAATCCCTTCGGAATCGAATTGTGGCAAGTTGTGAGGACATACGCAATACTTCTGGAGTTTGGGATCGTGTTTGCAGGTCAATGAGACATCGATGTGAGGTCTGTATTCAAGCAGGAGGTGGATATTTTGAACATCTTCTGTAATGACAACAACCTGCGGAAAGAAAAACGTTCCAGTGAATTTCAATGTTGTGAAGGCTATAACTCGGAAATGAAGCATTTTCGGACACATGTTATAATGAACTAATTTGATTGTCTACATGTGGGGAATACATACCTGAAATTATGCCCCGTATTTTTGAAACATCCTGTATTCTCTCATGTCGCTTCTACTTACAAGGAAGCATGTAATAAGACCAATTCTGCTAATGTATACCTTGTTTAGCACGTGATAGATAAAAGGATAGGAGGCAACTTGGTTGAGTGGTTAAAACACATCACATCACATCAAATTTTTCTCTTAAGCTTGAAAATTGAACAAAATATAATACACATATACAAAATTAAATGTCATTGTGTTATTTTATTACTGCGTTGCTGAAGTTCTGTTTACGATGGGTATATTTTGGTTGCGTTGCTTCTTTAGCATTTGCGTGAGAGATGTTCTTAACATCAACGACTGTAACTTGACTGTGTCACAGTTTCTCAAGCCGATGTACTCATCTACTTGGAACAGTTTTATTGCTTCCATAAACATAAAACTGCTTTCCCTGGAAAACACAACATTGCTTTCTCGGTCATTAATGACGAGCATATTCTCTCCATTACGTGAAATGACTTCGGGAGCTTCTAACTTCATGAATGTGAAGGTTTGATAGGTTTTCCTCCAAGCTTCCATGTTTCTCTTGATCTTTTCCACATTGTATATGTTTAAAGAGTTTGAAATTGTTGTGTCGCCAACAGAACTTCTTTTCTCTTTAACTTGCTGGTCTCTACACCTATATCTTCAAATTTCTTTCTTTTCTCAAAAATCCTCTGTTTACAGTAGCAGTCACTGGATGGTGGGGGCGGAGGTGAATTGCTTTGGTTGCTGAGGGGTGAATTTGTTTGGACAGTGGGGATGAATTGGTTTGGATAATGGGGTGGTGAATTGGTTTGGACGCTGAGGGGGGAATTGGGATAGTCGGGGCGAATTGGTTTGGATTGTGGGGTGAATTGGTTTGGATGGTGAGGGAAGAATTGGTTTGGATAGTGCGAGGTGAATTGGTTTGGATAGAGGGGGTGAATTGGTTATCCAGGTGAGGGGAGAATTGGTTTGGATAATGAGGCATGAATTCGTTTGGATAGTGGTGGTGAATTGGTTTGGATGGTAAGGGGAGAATTGGTTTGGATAATGAGGGTTGAATTGGTTTGGATGGTGAGGGGTGAATTGGTTTGGTTGGTGAGGGGAGAATTGGTTTGGATAGTGTAGGGTGAATTGGTTTGGATAATGAGGGATGAATTGGTTTGGATAGTGTTGGGTGAATTGTTTTGGATACTGAGGGGTGAATTGGTTTGGATAGTGAGGGGTGAATTGGTTTGGATTCTGTAGGGTGATTGGTTCGGATAATGAGGGGTGAATTGATTTGGATAGTGTTGGATGAATTGTTTTGGATAATGTGGGGTGAACTGGTTTGGATAGTGTTGGGCGAATTGTTTTGGATAGTATTGGGTGAATTGATTTGGACATTGAGGGGTGAATTGATTTGGATAGTCATTGATGAATTGTTTTGGATAATGTTGGGTGAATTGGTTTGGATAATGAGGGGTGAATTGCTTTGGATAGTGAGGGTTGAATTGATTTGGATAGTGAAGGGTGAATTGTTTTGGATAGTGTCGGATGAATTGGTTTGGATAATGAGGGGTGAATTGGTTTGGATAGTGAGGGGTGAATTGGTTTGGATAGTGAGGGGTGAATTGTTTTGGATAGTGAGGAGTGAATTAGTTTAGGTATTGAAGGGTGAATTGAGTTGGATAGTGAAGGGTGAATTGTTTTGGATAGTGCTGGGTGAATTGGTTTGGATAATGAGAGGTGAATTGGTTTGGATAGTCAGGGGTGAATTGTTTTGAATTGTAAGGGGTAAATTATTTTGGTTAGTTAGGGGTGAATTGTTTGGATAGTGAGGGGTGAATTGTTTTAAATAGTGTTGGGTGAATTTATTTGGATAGTGAGGGGCGAATTGTTTTGGATATTGAGGGGTGAATTGATTTGGATAGTGAGGGGTGAATTGTTTTGGATAGTGAGGGGTGAATTGGTTTGGATAGATTTGGGTGAATTGTTTTGGATAGGGAGGGGTGAATTGTTTTGGGTAGTGTCGGGTGAATTGGCTTGGATAATGAGGGGTGAATTGTTTTGGATATTGAGGGGTGAATTGTTTGGATATTGAGGGGTGAATTGTTTGGATAGTGAGGGGTGAATTGTTTTGGATAGTGTCGGGTGAATTGGCTTGGATAATGATGGGTGAATTGGCTTGGATAATGAGGGGTGAATTTTTTTGAATATTGAGGGGTGAATTGGTTTGGATATTGAGGGGAGAATTGTTTTGGATAATGAGGGGTGAATTGGTTTGGATAGTGAGGGGTGAATTGATTTGGATAATGAGGTGTGAATTGTTTTGGTTAGTGTCGGGTGAATTGTTTTGGATAGTGAGGGGTGAATTGTTTTGGATAGTGTTGGGTGAATTGGTTTGGGTATTGAGGGGTGAATTGTTTTGGATAGTGAGGGGTGAATTGTTTTGGATGGTGTTGGGTGAATTGATTTGGATAGTGAGGGGTGAATTGTTTTGGATAGTGTTGAGTGAATTGATTTGGATAGTGTGGGGTGAATTGTTTTGGATAATGTCGGGTGAATTGCCTTGGATAATGAGGGGTGAATTGAATTGTATAGTGAGGGGTGAATTCGTGCAGTATCGGGCAGTGAATGAAATGGGTGAAATGGTGCTCAAATGAGCGAGGAACCATTGAGCTTACAGTTACCCACCTTCTGGATAAGGGAAAACCGTAGAAATAAACATATTCCAGGTAACTCATCCTACCTAAATTCAAACTCGGGTCCTCTTGAATGTGAGGCAGACACGCCACCTCCTAGGGGAGTCATTCCGGAACACATATCAACCACAAAAACAATGCAGTTCTACACAGCAGAACCAATTCAGAAACCTCTAACATCTCATCAGTGCACATCATGCTTTCTTTGAGAACTCAAAAGGACAAAGAGTTAAGTGTTTGAAATGTTATTTCAGCTATAAACCAAACTTGGTGAACAATGGAGGTGAGTTAAAAAGAGATTAGAAATTTAATTTTAGCGGAGGAGAAAGGAAAGACTAATATTGAATTTTGTACCAAATGTTTTTTTTTTTTTTTTTTTTTTTTTTGGAAGGGAAGATCCTTGTTTATTTTTTACTGAATTCACCCCTCACCAACCAAAACAATTCATCCCTCATTATCCAAACCAATTTCCCCATACCATCCAAACCAATTCACCACCATCCCTGGAAGATGCTAAACTTAAATACCAAGTTTGATATTTTATACACACATGGACCTTTTTCTGAAAATACTATTTTTTGGGTACAGCAGAGAAAGTAAAAATATATACCTAGATAGATTTAGGTCACCACAGACACAAGGAAAGCTCATTGGGATACTGTCAAATTGCATGGGGAATAGCCGAAATGGAAAATAAACTTCCCGAAGTTACTTGAAGAAATTCTGATTACAACATTCCCTCAGGAATTAATACATGAAGGGCCAGAAGTAACAGCTTTAAACATTACAGAACATTAAAGTTACAATAAAATGTATGGAGGCTGACTCCGTAGCTCAGCTGGTAGAGCACCTGTCTGCTTTGCGAGGGGTCTGGGGTTCGATTCCCGGCTAAGGCGAGGGAATCCCCAGAGACTGGAAATATGCATATGATGTGAGATTAAAATTACCAATGAATATATACCTATCGACTTGAGTACACGAGTTAACACCATTGCGAAATGTAATATGTTCACAGATAATGACACTGATAGAACCATGCAATTAAAGGCGAAAAATAAAAATTCTGACCGGTTTCATTCGCACGATTCTCTCTAACGGTTCTGTAAACAAATCATTCTTACAAAAGAGTATTCCTTTATCGCGTTAATCATGATAAACATTAGCAGAAATGGGCCCATCATTGCTTCCTAGTAAGTAGAAGGGAAATAAGCAAATGCTCTGAGCTAGAGTGCTAGTCAAATCTTTTAAAAGCTGGATGCTATTGAAACAATGGAAATTCGTTCTCTTTATCATGATCAGGAGCAGAACAAAAGACAATTTCCTGTTAGAGAAAAGTTTTAAAAAGTTTAAAATTCAAATCAATAATAAAGAATATCTCGGAAACGTTAACGCTACCACAAAAAAGTGTGTGTGGCATATATTATGTATTTTAACGGGATCTATATTTTTTGTGTATTAAGTTTCTGTCTGATCTCTTATGGTCAACACGATATATAAAAGAAATTTAGAATGATAATTTGTAATGAAATAATCTAAAAAATACGTTATTTTATTGACAATTGTTAGGATTTTTGAGAAAATAAACATTTTTGAAAAATGCCCCATGGAAAGGGTAGTAGAGGTTGAGGGATTTTCTTGACAATGTTGGCGTTGTAGTTTGGTATTTAACTGACACACTTGGATGCTTTTCTAAAAATGCCTTTCTTGTACTCCAACTGCCTCAAAATATTACTTCCACTGAAATCTCGACATTGAATTTTTGGGTGTAATACAATAGCTGCCTTCTCTACCTCACACTACGTTTAGAAAATGTAAAACAAACTATGAAATATAAGGTCGAAAAGTAAATTCTCTCAAATGGCTAAGTCAAAGAAGATGAACTTGGTTAAAGCTTTTACGAAAGTAGAAGGGGAAAAACTTTAGCTATAACAAAGTACGGACACACGTAACGGGACTGGGAATAATCATCATGTTTCCTAATCCTGCATTTTCCACTATCTCTAAATGCTCTGCTTACTAAAATAAATTTCCTTTATTACTTCAGAACGTATTACAAATATGTGTCATTAGTGTAATGCTATTCAATTTTATCTCTCGTCGCTACGACTCGCTCTCTCTCTCTCTATATTGCACTGTACACTCCGAACTGACTGTCGAAGCAATTTTCTGTGCTGCTGTCCCTTTTTCACACTCGATCACGTGACAAGAAACTTCCAAAGGTAGAAGCCATTACTAGCAGTGTACAATACGCACGAATGTGACTTCTTCCCCCAGATGTGTCAATGGCTTGCTTTGATGTGATGCACCCGACACCGCACACTTTTTCACTCGTGGAGATGTGACAACGGATCCGGAATGGCAAGGAAACCGCCGGCAAGCATGTAGAAGTTAAAGGAATAAAAATCTGATGTGTACCATTCGCATGACTTTCTCTACATCATTGCAACAAATTACTCTTAAAAAGCTTATACATCTATTTACTTCATGTTAATCAAACTAAAATAACAGAAATAGTCTTATTACTTGGTTCCTTGCTGCTATGTTTGTTTTGTTCCTTGCTGGTTTCTATGTCACTGAAGTTCCTTTGTTTGTATGGTAGCAGTTGACAAATACCTATATGAGAAAAGTATAAGTCTTCATAGCAGAAACCAGAAACAAGGAATGCCTCAAAAACGATGACTCCACGAAAAAGATTTATATAATATAAATTGTGTGTTTTAACGTGTTATACATTTTTTGTGTAGTAAGTTTTTGTCCATCTCTTACGGTTTAGCAGTTATTCAAAATTCCGTAAAATTCATCCAGAATAAAATAGTCTTCAGAGACTGTTCCCAGAAAATTCAAGATATACATTGTATTTTTCAGGTGAATATCTTTAATATACGAAATTTTAATCAAAATCGTTATAGCCATTTTTAAGAAAATCACATTTTCGAAAAATGTTCCATGTAAAGGGTAGTTTGGGGTGGGGGGATTTTTTCAAAATCTTCGTGTCGCATCCCTGGAAGATACTAAACTTAAATACAAAGTTTGGTATTTTACATACTTTTCGTTTTTGAGTTATCGTGACCTTTTTCCGAAAATGCTTTTTTTACATAAAGGGGACCCTAAAACATATATTTCCGGTAAAATCTCGGTATCCAATTTTTGGGTGGAGTGCAATACCTTCCCTATACAATATGTACATAGTGCGTAGAGAGAAACCAATAACTAAAGACTATATAATACAATGTGGCAGAATGAGAGCATTTTTGTGCAACTGCAATAAAATGGACATTCAGTTTGGCAAATATTTATCAACATAATCTCACCAGAGATTTTGAATTTATCGATAAATCTGCGAGTGTAACGAGCGCAAATCTATCCAGGGAAATAAAAACGCATGAGGGATTATTTGACCATTTCAGGATTACAAGAAAAACAATATATGAAATATTAACTTACTTGAATATTCAACGGCATTTGCGGTTAACTATTCACGCAATGCTGGAAACAAATGACGATTACAGCAGTAACGTACATATATACACAGACACAAATGCTAGAGAGATAAAATTAAATATGCTCTAGAGAGATGATAAAAATTGTAAAGATAAGCAGCTATGGTATTTGAAACACGTCGTTCCTTAGCGTTTTACTGTTCAATAATTAGATTTAGACTTGTTTAAGATTAGACGGACTTTTAAAACTATAATAAAGAACATTCCCCACTTCAAAGGTCTGGGACGGTAGTGTAAAAATCTGATGTGTTCCATTCACTTGACTTTCTCTATATTTGTGTAACAAATTATTGTTATAACCTTACCTTTTATTTATTTCATACTAATCGAGAAAAATTAGCAGAAATAGTCTTATTTCTCGCTTTATGGTAAGTAAAAGCGAAATAAGGGAGTACATAAGTTAATATCTCAAAAACGATCAACTCCACGAAAAAAGTGTATATAACATAAATTGTGTGTTTTAGCGTGCTCTACATTTCTTGTGGGTTAAGTTTTTGTCCATCTCTTGCGGTTTAGTAGTTATGCAAAATTCATCCAAAATAAAGTAGTCTTAAAGGGCATTTCCCAGAAAATTCAAAATATGCATTTTATTTGTCAGGTAAATATAATTAATATACGATATTTTAATCAAAATCGTTAGAGGCATTTTTTAGAAAATCAAAATTTTCGAAAAAGTTCCATGTAAAGGGTAGCTTGCGATGGGGGATTTTTCTCAAAATCTTCGTGTCGCATCTCTGGAAGATACTAAACTAAATACCAAATTTGGTATTTTATCGACTTTTCGTTTTTGAGTTATCGTGTTCACAGACACACATACACACACGGACCTACGACTGCAGAGCTTCCTTACTTTAAGAATGGTGTTTTCTGCTGCCGATCTATATCCAGGTCTTATTACTTATGATATGTACAACAATAATCTTTGCGCTACAGGTGGTCTGTTTTCATCACATTTTCATTCATCGTTGCTGTATAAGCCATCCTGCGCGGGAACTCATTTCATCTTCAAAGAAATTCCTTGCTGCTCTTAACTCTACAACGAAGTCGTGGATTGCAAAAGGTAAAGATTCTCTAATGTGCGATCCAGTCTTTCAATGTGTTCTTTCTTCCATAAATAGACATTAAAAATCTGATGTGCTCCATTCACATGACTTTCTCTACAAATTATTGTTAAAAAGCTTATTCTCCTATTTACTTTATGATAATCGAGATAAACATTAGCAGAATGGTCTTATTGCTTACTTCCTTGTAATTAGAAGGAAAATAATGGAATACACTATGCTAAAACAATAGTCAAATCTTTAAAAATCTGGTTGAAATGCGTTTCTATACAGGGCCAGGAGCTTACAACTTTCCGGTAAGAAAAGTTTTAAGTATTTTAGATCTGAAACATATAACAAGGAATATCTCAGTAATGGTCAATTCCACGAAAAAAATAGGACATAAATTGTGTGTTTAAACCTCATCTATATTTTTTTTTTATGTAGTAAGCTTTTGTCAATTTCTTACGGTTTAGCAAAATTACACAAAATTCATTCAAAATAAAGAGGTCTTTAAGGGCTATTCCCAGAAAATGCAAGATTTACATTTTATTTGTCATGTAAATATCTTTAATATACGATATTTTAATCAAAATCGTTAGCCATTTTTCAGAAAATCAAAATTCAAAATCTTCGTGTCGCATCCTTGGAAGATACTAAATTTAAATACAGACTTTGGTATTTTACCGACTTTTCGTTTTTTAGTTATCGAATTCACAGGCACACGGACACACATACACGCACGTATCTTTTTCTGAAAATGCTTTTTTTTTTTTTTTTTTTTTTTTTTTTTTTTATACAGGGTCCCTAAAACATTCAAGTCTGGTGAAATCTCGGTATCGAAATATTGGGTGGAGTGCAATATTTTCTCTATACACTATGTACATAGCAGTGTAGAGAAAGAAAAAAAATCATTGAAAATTCTCGCACGGAAATGCTCTTTACGCTTGTATCCATCCTAAGGGAAGCAACGCCTGCATTCACATACACTAACAAGGTACATTTTCGAAGTATCTCACCGATATTGAAATAAAATTAACTTCGAGAGAAAATTCAGTATAACCAATATTTACTGCAGCAATTTTAGCTGCTCCCATAGCTGTAATTATATATGTTTGTGGAATAATAATAGATAGGGGACAGGAATCAAAGTATAATATACTGAGCATTTGGCTGTACGTACCTATTATTACAGAGTGAGTCAAAATCTCCGAACCGGCTGCGCGGTGTTTTTCCACTGGGCGTGTGGACACATGATTCCGCACTGCTGCTTTAAACAAGGTCACGCTTCTGATGTAATTTTGCTCTACTCTGGAAGCGCTGCATTGAGTTGGCAGTGATATGGTGTAGTTTAGTTATTACGAGTGATTTATTTTGTTCTGTACTTAGTCACAACATGTATTATGGCTTAGCATAACACTTTTCACGCACGAGGTCTGGTTCCAACTTAATGGATGTATGTGTATACAATATAATCGTTATTGGAGCTTTGAGAAACCTAATATCGTTCAAGTACCCCTTCATGATGAAAACATTAATGCATTGTGCGTCATTAGTGGAGAAAGTGTTATTGGGCCACTTTTTTCGACTCAAAAGTTGACACCCGTAAATACATTTTGCCCCTTCCCTTTTTTGAGAGAGTTAACAGATAGGGAGCGTGATTGCACCTCTTTTTTTTTTTTTTTAAAAAAAAAAGTATCCTGCAACAGCTCATAGGCTAATCTTTCGATGAGAGCAATTGAAAGTGTCTTCCAGGACAGAGTTATTAGTAGAACTTTGTGGCGCCCTATATCCCCCGACCTACCCCAAGGACAAGACAAACCCACATACGCTGGAAGAATTAAATAAAAATTGCCAGTATTTCTCGAGGTGAACTACGGCGAGGTGCCGAAATGTTTGGATAGCGACAGTGGCCAGTTTCAGCATATCCTTTCAGAAAGTTGGTAAATAAAGCCTTTAAAAGTAGTTTTAAAATGTATGGTTTCATCCGCACTGTTCTGACAGCGGCAGACGGCAACGAGTGTGGAAGACGCGGAGAGGCAAAATACTGCGCAGCAAATTTGTATTTTTTTGACTCACCTGTTATTAAGAAATGTCCCGTAAAAACGGAACAGTCCCCTTTTTGTACTTGCGTATCCCGCGTTCCGAGAATTTTTGTCTTGACACCGTCTTCCTAAATTAAAAGCCTACCCACGATTGTTACCATTTCTTATTGTGGGAAATGCTGAATCGGCGAAGGGGAACAAAGGTTTCTCTGCAGCGTTCTTTGTTAAGAGGGATCGCTGTGCTACTTTCAAATCTTTTGTATCTTACCCTTATGCTAAATGCAATAAGGACACATGTAACTTTTTCCAAGGAAACTCCTAAAAATTCAGAACTATGGTATTTTCATTGTATTCATGGTCACGTGGTTAGGTAACAACGACATAACACGATCTTTTCACGTTATCCAAATTAGAATTAGCCAATGACGTGGGAGCATAACTTCAAGGAAATACAGTATAAAGTCTTTAGGAAATTCTATTAGCATTAATAGTAACCGAGGCGCCTTGCTACTCAAATCCACGCTAGTGGTCTCTTTAAAGTGCGCGCAAAATGGAACAAAGAAGTAGTGTGTTTTAACTCCAGAGTAAATTTAAATTTGCGCGGTTCAGGTAATATTGAGTATATTAAGAAAGTGTGCATTGAATTATATATATATATATATATATATATATATAAGTGTGTGTGTTTGTGTGTGCGAAATTACTTGGAAAATTAGTGCCACATACAAGTGAACTACATCGGTATTAATTATCTGAAAGTATAGTCTTATTCTTCACCTGAAATAGTAGTGAAGTGTTTTATTTTGATATCTATCCCCCTGTTACGTTACCTTAATAATTATCATTTTATCCACACCTGAGAGATTTGCTGAAAACAGAGAGTCAAATTTGCTGAAGAACCGACTGATGCTGTCAACGTCACTACAGTAAAAAGGCACGTAACGCCGTTTACGCTTCTCTGCATACTAGTAGACTAACCAACTGCTGATAGACGTGACCACCGCATATTCTTGAGAATAACCTCTGAAGTGCTCTTTATTCAAGATGACTTTTGCATAACTACTAAAAGTCGTAAGAGACAGATCAACTCTTGGTGTGCAAAAACACAATTTATGTCGTATAAATCGCAAACGAGCGATACCAGAGATGTCAAAAATTAAAAAGGTTGTAAGTGTGCCTGGGAATGGCGTCTCTATTAGGCAACCGGGCTTAGAAGAAACATTTTTCATGGCATTGTGTTTTTCCATTTATTTCCTCTTCATCAAGTCCAAAACATGTAGTGTTGTCGGTTCATCAGTCGTACGTAAGCCAAGCAGCTGAGGACGAAAAGAAAAAAAACACATTGCGACAGTTGGCTATTTAAAAATCACCGCATTTAATAAGAGATTAAATCTGATGACTGAATTAATTTTGATATAGTATTCTCTTCACTTCACAATACCAAAAGATATGCTGTACAGTACGCCAGCAAACTTTTTTGTGGTGTTACTTTTTCCTGCTGTGTTGAATAAGCATATATTTCATCCTACTTTAACCTTTATTAATAGCGCCACATGATGACTCAAATGTTTTGTAACAGCCCCCTTACTATGCTTTCGTTTTTTTTTTTTTTTTTTTTTTTGTTGGCATTTCTGTAATTTCAAAATGTGCTACAAATCAGTTTTTACTATCTCTACTTCGTACAAAGTAGACACATAGATAGTATATGCGGACAAGAACCGCTCCATCTTGCTGACAAAGCTCCACATCTCCGCAGACGGAACCACATTCAGCTATCGAGACCAAAGAATTGAGTGGTGAATTTCAACACCTACCTGGGAGTGAACCTGGGCAAGGGTGTATGTAACCTTTCCCGAACTCATCCGAGACCTCTCGCATCGGGCGCAGGGGGCAATAACCCCCATGTACCCTATGCTGAGGTCCGGGATGCCGATTCACCTAAACTTACATCTTTTCCGAGCCCTATAGTCCCTATCATGCTATACACTACGAATTCTGGGGCATGGGCGCAGAATAGAGAACTCTAGGCTAGCTATTCGTGGGCCGTGCCTTCCTCCAGACCTCCTCCCTCCACATATACAGGACGAAATTAGACGCTGGGTCAGAACATTCTACGGAAGCTTAACATCAGAACCCTCTATCACTTGGTCCCTACGATCCAAGAACACACTGCTTCAGGCCACATCGGGTTCTACGCATACCAGATAACACTAGAGCAACTTCGTCAGCAGCGGAAGCTGAGCTCCTTTTAGAATCTCACCAAGAGGTGATTGGTATCAAAATTCTTTCCAACCAGCAACAATTTTGCACTTATTGAAACTACTTTCATCAGAGGTACAGAAGGGCCGCTGCACATTAAAAGACAGGCGTTGAGGAGCCCTATGCTGCCTGAAATGAAATGGAGTTTTATTTAACGGCCGTGGTTCTCAGCATCCCATTCTATACTGGGATGCTGAGAAAAAATCCATCGTCCTCCGCTGGGTTCAGATCATGCGACCTTGACCATGCTATCTCCAAACATACCAGACTACCCTAAAACACAAAAACCATTCCTAAAAAATCCATCCCAAAATAAAAACCCTACGGTAAAACCCTATTGAGGGTGGGACGCAGCAAAAACACTGGCTGAGCTTCAGCCTGGCAGTAACAAGTCGGAGTCGGAAGGTTTACCCTGTTGTCATGACTACAGATCTATACGTCGTTAAATAATGTTGTTTTCCATTTTACTGATTAGTAACAATAACATAAGCTTTCAGTTAAAGGTATCATCAGGAAAACGCTCATACATTTTTCTTTTACACGAATCAGTATAAACCTTACAGATATTATAAAATGGTTATCATGCAATAATGGAATTAGAGAAATCTTCCACCTGAAAACCCTCTTTACGGGACTCAGTAAAGCATGAAATAATATCTGTCAACAAACATTTACCTCCCACGTTATTCTGCATCACTTCCTTTATCATACTTTAACTTGTTAGTCGTGTAACCATGTGAACGCCATGTACTTGCCAGAAGTGAACATTCTGAAAATAAGGTCACACACCCCGCATATACAGACTGTTTCATAAGCAAGAAACTAAAATCAACTATTTTTACTTTCTCTATACATACTATGTGCATAGTGTGTAGAGAAGCTATTGCATTTCAATAAAAATTCGATACCAAGATTTCACCGGAAATGCATGTTTTGGGTCCACCTGAATAAAAAAAAAACATTTTAGGGAAAAGGTCCGTGTGTGTGCGTATGTGTGTCTGCCTATTTAAGTTTTCTATCTTCCAAGGATGCGATAAGAAGGTTTTCAAAAAAATTCCCATACCCCAAACAACCTTTCACATGAAAAAATTTCGAAAATTTTGATTTTCTCAAAAATGGCTGTATCGATTTTCATTAAAATCTCTTATATTTAAGATATTTACATGCCAAATAAAATGTATCATCGTGTATCATCCTTGGAAGATACCAAACTTAAATACCAAGTTTGGTATATTCATACCTATCGAGAAAAACATTAGCAGAAAATCTTTCTTTTAAGGGAATTTACCCTTCTTTTTTCTTTTGTTATAATCCTGGTCATGCAAAGAGAAGCGAATTTTATACACGTAGCAGCCACCTTTTTACTTTCTCTACACGTACTATGTACATAGTGCATAGAGAAGGTATTGCACTCCTACCAAAAATTCGATTCCGAGATCTCACGGAAATGTATGCTTTAGGATCCCCTGTATCCAAAACAAGTATTTTCAGAAAAAGGTCCGCATGTGTGTGTCCATGTGTCTGGAACACGATGACTCAAAAATGAAAAATCGGTAAAGTACCAAACTTGGTATTTAAGTTTAGTATGTTCCAGGGATACGACACGAAGATTTTGAGAAAAAAAAACCACCTAAAACTACCCTTTACATGGAACTTTTTCGAAAATGTTGATTTTCTTAAAAATGGCTCTGGTGATTTTGATTAAAATATCCTCACAAATAAAATGCATATGTTGAATTTTTTGGGAATAGCCTCTGAAGACTACTTTATTCTGAATGAATGTTGCGGAATTTTGCACAACTGCACATAAATGTAGAGCACATTAAAACACACAATTTATATTATATGCATTTTTTTCGTGGAGTTGATCGTTTCTGAGATATTCCTTGTTATTTGTTTCAGCTTTAAAAAACTTATACTTTTCTTATATAGGAATTTGTCAGCTCCTGTCCATACAAACAAAGAATCTTCAGTCACATAGCAACCAGCTTTTGACTACCACTTTAACCTATGGTACTCCCTTATTTCACTTCTACTTACAAGGAAGCAAGTAATAAGACTATTTCTGCTAAAGCAGAAGTAAATAGAAGCATAAGCTTTTTAAAAATAATTTGTTACAGAGATTTAGAGAAAGTCATGTGAATGGAATACATCAGATTTTTTTTTAAAAAATGGTTCTTCTTAATGGAGTACCCTAAAACTTGTGTTTCTAGGAAATACGATATCGTATTTTCGGGTGGAATGTAATATCTATCTTCTATATGAACTGCGAACGAAGTAGAGAAAGTAAACATCGACTAAGTAGTGTTTTTGATTTTTCTCTCTCTCTCTCTCTTTCTTTCTCAAATACACACACACACACACACACACACACACACACACACATAAGCACAAATTGTCTCTAGGCTTGATTTATCGCATAAATTAGTTGTTTACGAAATTTACGTTTGACAACCTCTCATTTACTCTTAGTCATGGAGCTTCTCTGTGGTGTTTGTGACCTGTTTCTAATTTAATCAACCCTAAAGAGCTGTTTTTGTTTTAAGAAACGTGCATTTACGCTTAAGAAAATTCCCTAGTTACATTTCGTATTTGCTGAAGCTCATGTTCCGTATCATCCGAAATGTCTTTAGTCACCGTATAAATCTCTTATTACGTGAAGTGACTGGAATGTTTCTCATTCCTGGAATTTTCCTCGTCTCTGATTTTATATAGACTGCTACGCCCTCTGTATGCCAACTAGCTTTTAGCTTCCGCTTCTTCCTGCTTCCTACATCGTTTCCTCTCGGATTTCCTGCTTGTTATAAAATTAGGTAGGGAGGAAGCAAAAACAAGATTGTGGCCTTCTGAATTGAGATAATGTATACACGGTACCTATCAAATTTTAGAGAAATACCTTAAGAATGTAGGACTATGTTATAAACAAGGAATATCGAAAGAACGATCAACTCCACGAAAACAATGCATATTACATAAATGGTGGTTTTAACGTGCTCTACATTTTTTGTGTGGTAAGTTTTTGTCCATCTCTTAGCAGTTATGCAAAACTCCGTAAAATTCATCCAGAATAAAGTAGTGTTCAGAGGATATTCCCAGAAAATTCAAGATATACATTTTATTTGTCAGGTAAACATCTTTAATACACGATATTTTAATCAAAATCGTTAGAGCCTCTTTTAAGAAAATAAACATTTTCGAAAAAAGTTTCATGTAAATGGTAGTTGGGAGTGGGGGGATTTTCTTGAAAATCTTCGTGTCGTATCCTTGGAAGATACCAAAACCTAAATACCAAGCTTGGTATTTAACGGCCTTTTCGTTTTTGAGCTATGCTGTCCACAGACACACACACGGACCTTTTTCTGAAAATGTTTTTTTTTATTCAGGGGGACCCAAACATGTATTTCCGGTGAAATCTCGGTATCGAATTTTTGGTTGGAATGCAATACTTCTCTATACACTATGTACATAGTACGTGTAGAGAAAGTAAAAATAAATGTAAAACAATCTGATGTATTCCATTCGTCTCTACATCTCATCTCTGTAACAAATTAGTATTGATAAAACACTTATTCTTCTATCTACTTCATGCTAATCGAGATAAATAATAGCAGAAATGGTGTTATTATTTACTTTCTTGTAAGTAGAAGGGAAGTAAAGAACGCACTAGGCCAAAGTGATAGTCAAATCTTTTAAAAGCTGGTTGCCATGTGGTTGAAATTCATTTCTTTACATTGCCAGGAGTTGACAAATTCCCGTATGAGAAAATCTTCAGTATTTTAAAACTAAATCTAATAACAAGAAGTATCTCAAAAATGGTTAATTCCACGAAAAAACTGAATATAAATAAAGTATGTGTTTCAATGAGCTCTATATTTGTTGTGCGGTAAGTTTTTGTCTATGTCTTACAGTTTGCCAGTTATACAACGTTCATTCAGAATTAAGAGCTCTATATAGGCTATCCCAGAAATAAAAAAATATACATGTAATTTTTCACAGAAACATATTTTATATACAGTTTTAATCAAAATTGCTAAATGTATTTTTGAAAAAAAATAGAAATTTTCGAAAATTTTTCCATGTAAAGGGTAGTTTGGGTAGAGATGTTTTCCTAAAATTCTTCGTGTCGCATCCTTGGAAAATACTTAAGTTAAATTGTAAATCTATTAAGGAGATTTTCCTGTTTTACCAGAGATATTTTGGGTTTCATATTCATGAAATGAAATGATATTAGAATGCTATTCTGATGGTGTATTAATTATGCTAAATCAAAGGAATTAAAATAAGCATTCCCATGAGTACTAATTATTGATAATAAAATAGATAAACCTAATGCTCCCTCACAAACTGCAAAAGAAAAAAAAATTATATATATTGTGATATATAATTCTCTATTTATTAATTGATAAATGTATAATATTTAATGAAGGGTCAAAAACTGAAAATAAATTAGTTATCATTTTCAGAATAAGATTTTAATTCCTACTTTAATTCAAGGAAGAAAAGTTCTTCAAGTTTGGTTTGGATGAAATGGAGATGAAACGAAGGGACAGGATGTTGAATGAAGATAACACTTTAGCATTTGCCTAGTGACACGGGAAACCCCCGACGGCTTGTGTGAAACAAAAAAGAAATTGGTTTTATGCCCAGTGCTGATATCCGGATAGAGACCCGGCGCCTCCACCAATATTGTCACGACTATAGTGTGGAGGCACGAGGTGGAATCAACCATCTTAATAGTTTGAGCCAGGGAGTTCGGCGTCTCCGACACTATTATGTCGAAAGGATCTGTAGAGGATGGACATATCCCTTGATAGTCACATTGACGCCCGGCGCCTCCACCAATATTGTCACGACTATAGAGTGGAGACACGAGGTGGAATCAATTATCTTAATATTTAGAACCAGGGAATCGTTGTCTCCGAAATTATTGTGACGAAAGGATCTGTTGAGGATGGACATATCCCTTGATAGTCACATTGACACCCGGCGTCTCCACCAATGTTGTCACGATTATAGTGTGGAGGCACGAGGTGTAATCAACCATCTTATTACTTAGAGCCAGGGAGTTCGCCGCCTTCGACATTATTGTGACGAAAGGATCTGTTGAGGATGGACATATCCCGTGGTAGCCACATTGACATAAAGCTAACTCACTTGGCGTGCATTGTAGATATTAAACTTATTGCTAACATGTAAACATATAGAAAAACCTCAGGCATCTTGGCCTTACCTTTATGTTGCGTTTCTTAGTTCACCGCGCTGTAAGGTTCGAGTTGGTCGATGAAAACGATCTTTGACGGCTGGCCCTATCACGCAGCCTTACCCGGCTATTCTCGTGAACGACTCAATTCGACTCCCACTACCCATGAGAGTAAATGCTTATTTATAATATTAGTCGATTTCCGGTTACGGCAGAAATTGGGAAATCGCGTCTTAACAATTTCTATTATTTGAAATATCTGTCGTTACCGGGTGCTGCATCTGCCGAGGATAACCTAGGTTTACATTCTCCGGAAAGACCTACCTGCGGGACAAACCTTTCCGTGTTATTCAAGATTTCTTAAGAGAAAAGAACGACTTTCATATAAATAGTATAATTCTACATTATGAATAAACTAGACAAAACTTATAAGTTTATAATACCCATAAGTTACAACGGTGATGGGCGGCGCCGTGGGTGTGTGGTTACACCGCTCGCCTTTCATCTTGTCGGCCCGGGTCCAATCTCAAGTGCCTGCATGTGGGATTTGTGGTAGACGAAGTGGCTTCTGGTTGGGTTTCCTCCGAGTCCTCCGGTTCCCCCCGCCACTCTCCCCATCAATTCCTCCATCATCACCAATCCAATCATAAATTTCGCTTACATTTCATATCATCCATTTCCTCATGTCCATGCCTGGGTACCGGCCGACCCTAGTAACAGGTTCTCCACTCTGTGGTTTCGTGCCGTTGGCTCCCTGACAAGCTTCTGACCCCTAGGTATTGGCTTGTACAAATACAGGAGAGTAAGCCGATTACGAAGCTGATAATGAACTTTGTCCTACTGAGGCCACAATTTCTGCGCGCAAGATCGCAGTAAAGGTAGCTTGTAAGCAAAATTTCATGTTCAGCGGACAAAGTCTGCAATTACGTTTTATTTTTGCCATATTCATGTAGTCCCTCAAACAAAAACAAAAGAAAACATTACGATGTGTTCCATTCAGATGACAAATTAGTATTAAAAAGCTTATTCTTCCAGCTACTTCATGTTAATCTAGATAATCGAGATAAACATTAGTAGAAATAGTCCTTTTTACTTGGTTCCTTGGAAGTAGAAGGGAAAACAATCTAATGTGTTTCAGATACATGACGTCCTCTAATCGTTTGGTAAGCAAATCTTTTATTTACATCAATTTTTGGTAGTGTTTAACGCCCGCTTTAACTACTTATGGCACCGCAGGCGGTGACACTGATGATACATGATGGTATCATCACCGGTAGAATGCAATGGCGTGGGAAACCGGAGAATCCGGAGAAAACCCATCCCAGCGCCGCTTTGTCCATCACAAATCTCACATGCGGTCGCTTGGAATAGAACCCGGCCCGTCTAGGTGAGAGGCGAGTGGTCTAACCACTCGGCCACGGCGCGGCATATTTACATCATGCTAATCAAGATAAGCATAAGCAGAATTAGTCTTATTACTAGCTTCCTTGTAAGTAGAAGGAACATAAGAAAATGCACAGCCTAAAGCGCTATTCTTATCCTTTAAAAGCCGGTCGCTATGTGAAAAATTGAAATTTCCAATCTCTTTTCTTGCCAGGAGTAAACACACGAGAAATGAGAAGGAAGATGTCTTCCCGTTTGAGAAAAGTTGAAATATTTAAAATTGATTCCAATAATCCGGATTATCTCGAAAACGCTTAACTCAAGAAAAAAAATGTATCTAACAAATTGTGTGTTTAAATGACATTGCATTTTTTGTATAACTCGTTTTTGTATATCTCTTACGGTTTATATAAAATTCATCCAGAATAAAGAGTTCTGCAGAGGCTATTGCCAGAAAATTTAAGATATACATTTCGTTTGTCATAAAAATATCTTATACATTAGGCATTTTAATAAAAATAGTTAAGAGCCATTTTTGAGAAAATAAAAAAAAATAAAATAAAAAAATGTTTCTTGTAAAAGATAGTTAAGGGTGGGGGAATTTTCTTGAAAAATCTTCGTGTCGCATCCTTGGAACATACTCAAAACACCAAGTTGGACATTGAACGAACTTTTCGTTTTTGAGCTATGCTGCTCACAGGCACATATGGACCTTTTTCTAAAAAATGTTTTTTTTTAATCAGAGGGTCTTAAAGCATGAATTTCTGCTGAGAAAATATTAAATATTTGAGAGAAAAAACAAGGTCATTCGTTTAGGGCCTTTTAAATGCCTATGGGAGTGAACGCCGTGTAAAAATGCTAGTTAAATCTGCAGCACCAATGTGCTAATACCTTCTTGTTAGTACAGTACGATTTTTTCGTCCTGAACCTGCTTAGCTGATGATGATGATGGCTATTAATTATTATTATTACTATTATTATTATTATTATTATTATTATTTACGGGCACTCAAATACGAGGTTATTAGTGGCCTTAGTAAACTAAACGTAGTAAGAAACCAGAACTAAAATCATTGTAAAAGTTAGCAGAGGTAAAATGGGAACTGAAGTTAAATATAAAATGAAGTGCAAAAACCATCCTGTACTAAAACCATAAATGAACCAATAAAACTATTTTGATATGGAACGTAAAAAGGGACAAAAGCACTTAAAACTAAATTAAAATAAAACAGACCCCATCCTTAGTGTAAAATAAAGTTGTGAAAAAAATTAGAAGCTCTGTCAACCACACTTTGGCCATCACCAAGGATCTCCACTAGGGAGGCTGGCAACTGGAGAGTCGTGCGAAGAGCCACTAAAGCAGGACACTTTACCAGCAAATGCAATACCGTCAGTGCCGCTAAACAGAGTGCACAGACAGGAGCAGGATCTCAGTTAAAAAGATAAGAATACAGTGACCAATCCGCAACTGAGCCAATAGAACCTCCTCCCAATGAGAATGACGTGAGAACGTCACCCAGTATATAGGGAGGTCCTTCACTTCGAGATGCCGAAGAAAAAGCATCAGCGCAGACCCGCTGCCTCTTCAGCTGCCAACGCTGCTCCTCCGGCATCCGTCGGTAGTGAAGCTTCTCCGCCATCACTTCACCTGCAGCGAGCAGGATTTCTTCCCCGCGGATGCAGTCTCATTCACCGCCGCCGCAGAACTTCACGATCGCCGCCCCGGTACAATGTCGTGGTTAAGGGGGTCCCTCGGGATATCTCCAAACAGCATATTCTCGGTGGCGCAGTCTCGGTGGCCTACTTGTTTGAGGGCCACTAGGATCAACTGCGACCAGGGCCGAACAGCACTCGTAAAGTAGAGCTACAGGACCTCGCGGATCTGAACGCTGCCCCGGCATTAGGGGTACCCATATTAGGGCGACTTTTGCCCTCCATTCGCAGTTACTGACTCTGACGGCCAAAAATCCTCATACCCTGTACCTTTAATTCCAAAATCCCTCACCTTGAATCCGCTGTGGTGGCAGTCTGGGCCCCTCACCTCCTACTTCTCTGAACGCTATTCCCGGTCCAGTAATTTTCTCCTTTGAATCCGCGGGTGCAAACATGCCTATCCTTTCTCCTTCTATTATCGGTGGAGGGTGTTCTTTTAGTAGGTATGCCGTTCTGGTGCGGAGAGCCAAACATATTGTCCCAGCTTGGGGTTGAATGTATTAATGCATTTTTCCCCTCCACTTGAAAAACAAAAACAAAAAATCCGATGTGTTCCATTCACATGACTTTCTCTACATATCTCCAACAAATTATTAATAAAAGCTTATGCTTCTATTTACTTCATTAAATCGAGAAAACATTAGCAGAAATAGCTTGCTTCCTTGTAAGTAGAAGTGAAATAAGGGAGTACCATAGGTTAAAGTGTCAGTCAAAAGCTGGTTGCTATGTGACCAAAGTTCCTTTGTTTGTATGGACAGTTACAAATTCCTCTATGAGAAAAGCTGAAACTAAAAACAAGGAATATCTTAAAAAAGGACCAACTCAAATGTATATAACATCAATTGTATATTTTAATGTGCTCTGCATTTTCGGTGTGGTAAGTTTTTGTCCATCACTTACGGTTTAGCATTTATGCAAAATTCCGTAAAATTCCTCCAGAATAAAGTATTCTTCAGAGTCTATTCCCAGAAAATTCAAGATAAACATTTTATTTGTCGTGTAAATGTCTTTAATATATGGCATTTTAATCAAAATCGTTAGAGCCCTTTTTGAGAAAATCAAAATTTTCTAAAAAAGTTCCATGTAAAGGGTAGTTGGGGGTGGTAGGATTTTCTTGAAAATTTTCGTGTCGCATCCTCGGAGGATACCAAACCTAAATACCAAGTTTGGTTTTTAACGGTCTTTTCATTTTTGAACTATGCTGTCCACAGATACACACATACACACACACACACACACACACAGACAGGCAGGCAGGCAGTCACACACACACGGACATTTTTCTAAAAATACTTTTTTTGAATTCAGGGGGTCTAAAAACAGGTATTTCCAGTGAAACCTCGGTATCGAATTTTTGGGTGCATTACAATACCTTCTCTATACACTATGTACATAGTACGTATAGAGAAAGTACAAATCGTAAGTTTGTTACCGCGGAAACCCCTCCGCATATCATCTGTAAGCAACGCTCTTCGCACAACCTCTAAGATCTTCAGCTTTTACCTGGTAACGGTAACATTGGGCTCTGCAACTGCCGATTTTGCTGCCAAAATCCACCAGTTCATTCCCTGCCTGCTTAGCGGTATGCACGGTAGCTGCACTATTTCATTCTCTTCTGGGAGGAATTTTGGATCGTTTGTAGCAGAGTAACGGTACATATGGAACATGAAAGATGGTGACATCTTCACATGTTTAGAGTGATGATGTGGATGATGATTATTGGTGTTTAAGGGCGTTCAACTACTGAGGTCATAACAAAAAATATCTCAGAAATGGTCAATTCAACGAAAAAAATCTGATGTGCTCCATTCACAAGACTTTCTCTACCTCTCTGATACAAATTATTGTTAAAAAAGCTTACGCTTCTATTTACTATGCTAATTGAGAAAAAATGAGCAGAAATAGTCTTATTACTTGCTTCCTTGTAAGCAGAAGGGAAATAAGGGAGAACTATAGGCTAAACTAATAATCAAACGCTGGTTGCTATGTGACTAAAGTTCCTTTGTTTGTATGGACAGGAGTTGACAAATTCCTGTATGAGAAAAGTATAAGTTTTTCATAGCTGTAACCAAAAATAAGTAATATGTCAAAACGATCAACTCCACGAAAAAATGCATATAACGTAAATTGTGTGTTTTAATGTGCTCTACATTTTTTGTAAGTTAAGTTTTTGCCCATCTCTTACGGTTTAGCAATTATGCAAAATTCCGTGAAATTCATCCAGAATAAGAGGCTATTCCCAGAAAATTCAAGATATTCATATTATTTGTCAGGTAAATACCTTTAATATACGATATTTTAATCAAAATTGTTAGAGGCAATTTTCTAAATTTTCTAAAAAAGTTCCATGTAAAGGGTAGTTGGGGGTGGGAGATTTTCTTGAAAATCTTCGTATCACGTCCTTGGAAGATACCAAACTTAAATACCAAGTTTGGTATTTAACGGTCTTTTCGTTTTTGAGATATGCTATCCACAGACACACAGACACAGACAGACACACAGACACAGACAGACACACACACATACACAAACAGACGCACACACACATGGATCTTTTTCAAAAATGTTTTTTTTTTTTTTTTTTTTTTTTTTTGGATTCAGGGGGATCTAAAACATGTATTTCCGGTGAAATCTCGGTATTGAATTTTTGGGTGCATTACAATACCTTCTCTATACACTTTATACATAGTACGTTTACAGAAAGTAAAAAAAAAAAAGAAACGTATATGACATAAATTCTGTGTTTTAACGTGATCTACATTTTTTGTGTTGTAAGTTCTTGTCTATCTCTTACGGTTTACCAGATACGCAAAATCCATCCAGAATAAAGAGGTGTGTAGACAATATTTCCACAAAATTTAAGATATACATTTTATTTACCAAATAAATATCTGTGATATACGGTTTTAATCAAAATCGTTAAGAGCCATTTTTGAGAAAATCAAACTTTTCGATTTTGAGTTGTCGCATTCACAGATACACGGATACACACATAAACACACGGACCTTTTCCTAAAAATGCTGTTTTTCGATTCAGGGGGTCTCAAAACATATATTTCCGGTGAAATCTCGGTATTGCATTTTTGTACATAATAGATGTAGAGAAAGCAAAAAAAAAAAAAAAAAAAAAAAAAAAAAAAAAACAGAGAGTAAAACAACTGGAGGCTAACAGGCACATTTGCATCTAAAATAGTTAAAATCAAAACAAGAAGCATAAAAAATAACTAAAACGTAGTCGACGGGTTAAAAAAATGCGACATATTGAGAGGGAATGCAATAGTACCACGCAAGCGGAATATTGTCAGTATTTTCACCCCTCCCATACTGAACTTAGTTATCTTAGGATCGGGTCAAAATAAACTTGCTGTACTACAATAAATATGCAATTAATGATAAATGTATCGATCACATTTACCAGAGAGTAATTAAGTATAGTTAAACAAACGATTTATTTGCTTTCGAATAATAGAGCAACGCTGCTTGAACATCAGGGCCGTAGAGAAATCTACAATTTGCTATAATGGTCTGTAAAGTAATCTGCATAAATGGATAATTCGTTAAACATAATACATTATGGTACAATATTAAATTATCCTATTATTGTTTGATATAACATATACAATCTCGAAATTAACAATTTTATCTTTCCTGTGGAGAATTCACTCTAGTACTGACACGTGCTATGAAATTCCTTTATGTTCTCAATCATATTATAAATAGACTTTATTTTGAAACTGATGGTGAAGTATTTGTGTGCAGTAAAACACCTAATTTTTACTTTTTCTGTATGGAAAGAAATTTTCTACTGATTGAAAGACAACACTTTATGTTGAATCACATTTTGAGATAGTTTTGAAACACGTTGCTTCAGAACAGAAAAAGAAAACGGAGATAGCAGAACGGACTCAATGGCCAGAGATGACTGGAAGGAAGCAGACCAAGAGCGGAGGCACGAAGTAACCAGCCTTGCTGTCCATGGATTTCACTTCAAAATATGATGCACCAAAAGCTTCCAGGCATCTTATGAATACTGCGTGTGCTTCTTATGTGGGAAATGCTGTGAAAAATACCACGTACTGCTGTGTAAAAACCGCAGCACCGAGTCATTAACGAAGTTTTGTAACAGTGGAAATTGAACGCTAGACTTCATATTGTGCGCCCTTTCGTATTATTATTATTATTATTATTATTATTATTATTATTATTATTATTATTATTATTATTATTATTATTATTATTATTATTATTATTATTCTCCTACTAGCGTTCTTCCAACGCATTAGTTCTTTAAGTATTAAAAAGAGTAACAACTTGACTGTGTAAAGGATGGCATTGGAATGCCCTAAAAATGATTCTAAGAACAATAAAAATTGGCAAGGACATCAATGACTGAAATTTTGGAGTTGCAAACTAATAATGCTGGCATTTTGAAATGTATATCACAGGTGTAATATAATGGAATTGAGCTACATTGCAAATTTCACGCATTTTCATCTAATGGTTTGGAATTATCGCCAAATTTGTTTATGTTTTTGTCACGTCATTAAAAAGTCCCTTGCGAAAAAAAAACATAAAAATGTTGGTATAATATTTTAACTTAGGTTCACAATACATCTAGTTTTTGAAATTACCCTAGGTTTCACATTGTGTCTTCTTTGGTTTAAGCTCCAACAATTTTTAAGGCAATGAATGTGCTTTTTTGTCATAAAAATATAATTTTTCTGTTTCAAAATCTAAAACATACGCTTAAATCCATCTGACAGTATAACCTAGGACAATTATTGTTCATTGTATCTCTGTGAACAAAGACATAAAACTAACAAACACAGAATAATCGAAGTGTGAGGTAAACCCATTCATAAAAACACGTAAAGCTAACAGAACACAGAATAAGCGCAGGGCTATGGTAAGATCATTCACAAAGAACACAGCGAAGGTGTGAGGCAAGAACTTTCATAACAAAGAAACAAAGCTAACATAATGCGTTCTAAGTACTAGAGTGAGGTAAGATCATTGATAACATGTAAAGCTATCATAACACAGAATAAGTACAATGTAAGTTACACCATTTACATCAAAAATATAAAACTCACATGACGTAGCATAAACAAGTATTAAACGAAATGGTCTTATTACGTGCTTCTTGTAAGTAGAAGGAAAATGAAATACAACACTAAGCTAAAGCGATATTCAATTTTTTTATAAGCTGGTTGCCATGTGGTTAAAATCCGTTTCTTTGTATTGCTAGGATATGACTAATTCCCACATGAAACAAGTTTTATTTTAAAACTGAAACCAATAGCAAGGACTATATAAAAATGGTTTACTCCACGAAAAAATGTATGACATAAATTATTTGTTCTAACGAGATCTACATTTTTGTGAGTAAATGTTTGTCTATTTCTTACGGTTTACCAGTTATGCAAAATTGATCAAAATTCATCCGGATATAGATTACTTCAGAGATTATTACAAGAAAATTTAAGATATGCATATATGATAATTTAAATAACATTCTTAGAGCCATTTTTGAGAAAATCAAAATTTTGTAAAATATTACCATGTAAAGGGTAGTTGAGTGTGGCGGGATTTTCTGGAAAATCTTCGTGTCGCAGCCTTAGAAGACACTGAACTTATATACCAATTTTGGTATTTAACGGACTTTTCGTTTCTGAACTATGCTGCCCCCAGACACACACATACACGCACGGACAGAAGACAGACAGACATGGACATTTTATAAAAATGCTTTTGTTTGGATTCAGCGGACTCTCAGAATATATTTTATCGAGTTCTTGAATGCAACAGAACCCTTCTATGTATTATATACATAGTAGGTACGTATAGAGAAAAAACAAATCAACCCATTATTATACCAATTAACTTATAAAGCAAATTTATGGTTAATATGAAAAAAAATCCAACAAAAATTTTGATTTTAGATTAAAAGGTTATTTTAAAGGTTTAGTTAGGTAAATAAAGTTATTATTTTATTACACATATTTTGCAATAATTTGGGAAACATTTTCAGATCTCTAACTGTATCGCTATGGGAGAGGAGGGACTTTGAATACGAGAAATAACAAAAAAATTCTACCAGAAAAACTGCCTTTATCAGTAATTTAATAAGCATAAAGTTTTAAAGTTGTATAAAAAGCATGTGTTGCATCCATTGTAGCAGCATCAAAATTTGGAGACGTATGCTTTTAAAGGTATGGTGCATTTTTTTCACCAAAAATAAAACAATCGACAGTTTAGACCAAATAGATTAAAAGAATTTCTGTGATCGGTTTTGAGACAAGTATTAATAAAAAAGGAACAAAGGGTTATTCTAACAAAAAAAAAAATTGCCCCCTTAAGAATGTTTGCAGTGGAGGGTTTCTTGAAAATCTTCTGTTGCGTTTTGGAAGATGCTTAACTTAAATATCAAATTTAAACAGCGTTTTGGGTTAGTTCGAAACACAAGTACACAACCTTTTTCTGAAAAAACGTTTTTATTCGCGGAACCTCAAATTATTTTACTCCAGGGAAATTTCAGTATTCAATTTTTGGGTGAAATGCTATAGATATTGTTACTATAAATGGACAAGTTTATAATGCATGCTTATAGAAAGGCTGAGTCCAGTTGTAAGTAGAGGGTAGAAATCTAAAATATGTCTAAACTCCTGAGCCACATCTTTTCTCTCGAGATTACTACCTGAACCTCGCCCATCAGACCAAATTTGCAATTTCTTTCTTGTTGCCCGGGGCTTCAGAGATATTGACTGGAAATTCAAGCCGCATCTGCCAGAAAACGGTCTTACCAACTTATTTATTTTTACCTCTTTTCTTTGCCTTTCTTAAAAGCTTTATCTAAAAATTTGTTCCACATTGAAAGAAGGCAGACTGTATTTTCAAGGAGGTTTTAAAATTTGTCTCAGTGGAGCACTATTTCCTTTATAGGAAGTGCACTACAAGATATATGCAGAGAATCCCAAGAGGGTAACGAAAACCCAAAGTAACTCTCATGGAAGACATTAAAACCTTAAGTCAAATTTTTCCATGCGCTTTTGTTTATTGACGTAAACCAAGTATGAAAGTAACACAATAGGTATTGCTCTCAGGTAAAATATGGAAATGTTTGCTAAGTATTTTTAGTCTTCATCAAACAACATAGAGGTGCTAGTGTTTGCAAATAAAAACATCTGATAATGATGTTTCACAGAAATATACCAGGTGGTCCAAATGCACTGTAGTACACATGTGCAGATATCCCTTTAAACATTAAACCAATTGCAGAACTGAACGAGGCTATTCAAGTAAAAACAATGGGGAAGTATAAGGCGGCCAAGGCGAGTGTAGTCCTGCACTGGGAGTGGAGAAGAGGTGGACTAACGCAACACAACTGTCGACCACACGCATACTTCATTTTACAGTCTAGTTTAGTTCACTAGCGCGCCGGGTAATAATCAGTGATAATGATGGAACGAAAAGGAAATAAGATTATTTACGAACATGTTATTTATCATGTTATTAAGTTTTATGATATAGAGAAGAAATAAGGTCTGAAAATACCTATTAAAAATGCCACTGAACGTGCTGTCGCTTCTACCGGTTACAGTAAGACAACGATGTGCAAGATTAGAAAGGAGGGCCGGCTTGAAAAAGGTGCAAAATTATTGAACTTTTACAAAACAGAACTGATCAAAGAAAATATATTTCATTTATAAATTATTCACAGCTGCTGGATTTACAATTGTAGATATTAGCATCCTATGACACGGAAGTAAACCTTAACGAAGTATTCTGGAATTTAATAAAAGTAAAAACTGTCATTAATAATGTAGATCATAATTCTCTCTCAATACTGAAGTCAACGGCACACGATTCCAGCTAATGACTGGGAAATTCGGTTTGGAAGGTGAAAAATATTTAAGAAAAGTATTGGAAAAGAGATTCAGTCACTAGTGAAAGAAGAACTGGGTAAAATAATAATCAACTCAGGATTGGACAACAAATGCGAGTTGGGAGAAGAAATGGCCAACGGGTCGGGGACCGACAAGGCAAGAGAGGAAGGTGTTCACGAAATAATGTCAAACATACGAAAGAGTGAAAGAGATGTGGAATGCATTGTAATTTATCTGAGAATTGATTGTTTATTATATAAATATGATTTTAACGCTTAGATGGGGGGGGGTAAGCCGTTACGTGTACTAGTGGTGCTCCCCTGTGCAGGACTACACACGCCTTGGCCGGCTTATATATGCTTTATTTGGTTGTATGCTAAATGAATAAGAATTACGTTTAGTATAATTTTTAGTTGTTTTAATGGAAATAACAAGAAGTGCTTAAATTACTTTTTCAGCATGACTACCAGCCGCTATAGCGGCTCCTGCGTATTAGCACGAGCGATCTTCGTTCTTTTGTTACCAGCGAAAACGATGAGATTCGGTTCCCAGATTTGTACTGGAGTGAACGAGTAAAATATTAGTTTTGGGAATTAATGATAAGAATTTATTTCCTTTGAATTTTTAAAAGTAAGGCTTAATTTTGGTTGGTTCTTGATAATAGACTAGAAAAACTAAATAGACCAATAAGTATTTGAAATCTTTCTACAACAATTACAGAAATTTTAGTTATAAGGGTATATACCCACTCTATAGAATGACAATTAAAATGTTTTATTTGTCATATCTATATCCGACTATGGCTATTACTTTCTCTACACATACTATGTATAGAGCACTGCGCTACCATGGCTAGAGACCAGGAGACACGTGGTTCAAATCCCGGCTATGGCATTGCATTTTTTAGTCTGACTCTACCCATTCAACTTCTGTCCTACATACGATTTCTGTGAATAAAAAAATTAAATTATCACAATTGTCCGTAATAGTTGGCTATACTATAAATCCTGAGACTTAAAGTACTTACAACGTTTTAAGTCGCCTTTGGGGTCCCCATCCTAAAATACTTTGGGATCACATTATGGTTTACTGGGAAACAGGCGAGTCAGTTGAGAAATTCATTGCTATGCCAGAATTTTGCCATGGTAGCTCAATGGTGGAGCAACCGGCTCGAGACCGGGAGATCCGTGGTTAAAATCCCGGCTATCGCATTGAATTTTTCAATCTGACTTTGCATATGTTAAATACCTAATGTTTAATATATTTTCATTACAAGAGAAATTTAACTATATCTTCAATTTTCGGAAATAACACTGAAGTACTCTTTTTCTGAATTATTTTTGTATACTTATTACATTGAAACGGACAAAACCTTACTTCAAAAGATGTCGTTAAAGCAGCAATTTATGTCAGATGCATTTTTATTATCTCTATCATGCACAATGCACTCACTAAGTAGATAAGATTGCATTACACCCATAAATTCAACATCAAGAATTCACCGGAAATATGTACATGCTTTAAAGACACCAAAAACCAAAAAGCCTGATGTGTTCCATTCACATGACTTTCTCTACATCTCTGCAACAAATTATTGTTAAAAAGTTTATGCTTCTATTTATTTCATGGTAATCGAGAAACAATTAGCAGAATTAGTCTTATTACTTGCTTCCTTGTAAGTAGAAGCGAAATAAGAGAGTACTATAGGTTAAAGTGATAGTCAAAAGCTTGTTGGTATATGACTGAAGTTCCTTTGTTTATATGGACAGCAGTTGACAAATTCCTGTATGATAAATGTATATTTTTTCACAGCTGAAACCAAAAACAAGAAATATCTCAAAAACGATCAACTCCACAAAAATATGTATACAACATAAATTGTGTGTTTTAACTTCCTCTACATTTTTTTGTGTTGTAAGTTTTTGTCCATCTCTTATAGTTTAGCAGTCATTCAAAATTTCGTAAAATTCATCTAGAATAAAGTAGTCTTCAGAGGCTATTCCCAGAAAATTCAAGTTATACATTTTATTTGTCAGGTAAATATCTTTAATATACGAAATTTTAATCAAATCGCTAGAGCCATTTTTAAGAAAATCAAAATTTTCGAAAAAAGTTCCATGTAAAGGGTAGTTTGGGGTGGGAGATTTTTGTCAAAATCTTCGTGTCGCATCCCTGGAAGATACTAAACTTAAATACCAAGTCAGGTATTTTACCGACTTTTCATTTTTGAGTTATCGAGTTCACAAACACAAGGACACACGGACACACACACGCACACACACATGGACGTTTTTATGAAAATGCTTTTTTTGGATACAGGGGACCCTAAAACATATATTTCCAGTGAAATCTCGGTATCAAATTTTTGGGTGGAGTGCAAACCTTCTCTATACACTATGTACATAGTAAGTGTAGAGAAAGTAAAAAACAAACTTAAATATAAGTCTAATATGTTCTGTGTTTGGGACACAAATATTTTCAGGAAAAACCTTCCACTCAAAGCTACTTTTTACATGGAAGAGTTGCGAAACCTTCAATTTTCTCCAGATTTAGCTCTAACGATTTTATTAAAATGCTTTCTGTATGTTAAATATATTCAGATGAAAGTGATACCGCACATAAAATTTTATATTTCGTAAAAATAAATAATTTATCTCAATAATCCTTTTTATTTGCTTTCATTTTCTGATACTTGTATTTTTCTCAGAGGAAAAACTCTTCAGTCGTTTTTCTCTAAGATTCATAACCAGGCACAGAAAATATTGCATTCCACATAAAAATTCGGTACCGTGAGTTCACCGGAAAACACATCCTGAGAATCTCTGATTAACAAAAATTGTAGAAAGAAATATGTGTGTGTCTCTCTCTGTTCGTGTGTGCGCATTTTTGTATGTAGCATTTATCAAAACCGAAAGTTTGTTAAATACCAAACTTAAAGAATAAATTCTACACCTTTCAAGGATGCGATACCAGGATTTTCAAGAAATCCTTACAGTGCAATATATCCTTTAGATGGAGCATTTATCGTAAATTTAAATTTTCTCAAAAATGGCTCTAAGCATATGGTTAAAATGTCCTCCTCATTCTGGATGACTTTTGCATAACTAACTGCTAACCGTTTCCGAGACATTCTTTGTTATTGGTTTCACTCATCGCTCAAGTCTCTCGTGTTTCATTTCTGGCCAAGAAAAGGAGCGAATTTTAATGACAATCATATAGCGACAGCTTTTACAGCATTTGACTATCACCATAGTGTAGTGCTTCCCTTTTGTTCCCTACTGCTTATAAGGAATTAAGTAATAAGAACATTCTGTTAATGCATACCTCGATTAGCATTGTGTAGAAAGAAGAATAATCTTTTGTTAGAAGTTTCTTTGTAAACAGCTAGAGAAAGTAATTCGAGTGCAACACCATTTCTTTTTAGATAATTATAACGAAAGCTAATTTAGATCAGATTGCTTGTTAATAAGAAAAATCTGACGTGTTCTATTCTCATGACTATCTCTACATCTCTATAAAATTATTGTTAAAAAGCTTATTCCTCTATTTACTTCATGCTAATCGAGAAAAAGTTAGCAGAAAGAGCATTATAACTTGCTTCCATGTAAGTGGAAAGAAAATAAGGGAGTACCATCGGCTAAAGTGTTAGTCAAAAGCTGGTTGCTATGTGATTGAAGTTCCTTGTTTGTATGGACAGGAGTTGAGAAATTCCCGTATGAGAAAAGTATAAATATTTTATAGCTGAAACCAATAACAAAGAATATCTAAACAAATGACCAACTCCATCTATATACACCATAAATTGTGTTTTTTTAACGATTTCTGCGTTTTCTATTAAGTAAGATTTTGCTATTTCTGTTACAGTTCACCAGTTATGCAAAATTCCGCAAAATTCAAGCAGAATAAAGATGTCTTCAGAGGCTATTTCCAGAAAATTGAAGATATATATTTTATTTGTCATGTAAAATATCTTTAATATACGACATTTTAATCAAAATCGTTAGTCCACTTTTTGAGAAAATCAAAATTTTCGAACAGTTTTCCATGTAAAGGATTGTTGAGGGTGGGGAAATTTTCCTGAAAATCTTCGTGTCGCATCCTTGGAAGATACTGAACCTAAATTCCAAGTTTGGTATTTAACAGAGGTTTTGTTTTTGACGCAGACAGACAGACACACACATACACGGACATTTTTCTAAAATTGCTTTTTTGGATTCAGGAGGTCTCAGAACATATATCCGGTGAAATCTCGGTATCGAATTTTTGGGTGTAATACAATACCTTCTCTATACACTTTGTACATAGTAGTACGTGTAGAGAAAGTAAAAATGAAATAACAAATGAAAAGCTAACGCTTAATGTAGGCTAAAATACTACTTTTGAAACAGTCTGACCAAATATGCTTCCACTGCACTTTAATGGAACAACGCTGAATCGGCTTACGCTAAAAGTAAATCCTTTAGGAAGCTTTAATGTTTCTCCGATTTTTTTCTAAAATACCTAGAAAACACAGACAGTTAAAGCTCTTTACTTTTAAATACGTTCTGCAAATATAATTTATTGAACTAAATTCATTTTTTAAATGCTAATAGGGATTATTTAATTGCATCCTCTTCGAGCAGTTGTTCTTCAATAGGTTTTTTATCATTCAAATTGAAATAGCTAGCTGAATAATAAAACTCTTTGTTTAATTACTCCACTAGAGGTATTGCACTTTGTAATAACTATTCTATTTGATATGAAGTTAATATTACTAGATTGCATATCAGTATGAAAATGCGTTTGGTAGACTTCTGGAATACCTTCTTCTATCAAATATGCATAGCTTCTGAAGCATTCCTGTAGAGCATGGATTAAAAAGCGTGACGCACCACATTCATATGACCTTCTCTACTCCCTAGCCATTACTAGCGGTTATACAAATTATTCTTACGGATATTGTCCTTCGTGTTCCATGACTTTATCTAAATTTCTGTAACAAAATGATGTTAAAAAGCTACTTAATGCTAATCGAACTAAACATAAGCAGAAATGCTTTCTTGTAAATTGAATGAAAATAATGGGATACACTAGACTAAAACGAAAGACAAAGCTTCTAAAAGCTAGTTGCCATGTGGTTCGAAGCCATTCTTTTGCATTCCCAAGAGCTGACAAATTCTTGTATGCGAAAAGTTTAAAAATATTTTGAAACTGAAACCAATAACAAGGAATATTAAAAACATGGTCAATACCACGAAGAAAATGTATATGGCATAAACTGTGTGTTTCAACGAGATATGCATTTTTGTGTAGCAAGTTCCTTTTCTATCTCTTGCAGTTTAATAGTTATGCAAAATCTAGCAAATTTCATCCAGAATAAAGAGGCATATGGAGGCTATTCCTAGAAAACTCAAGATATAAATTTTATTTGTTCTGTAAATATTTTTAATATACGGTATTTTAATTAAAATCTTTAGAGCCGTTTTAGAGAACATCAAAACTTTTGAAAATTTTACCATGTAAAGGAAAGTATGGAGCGGGGCATTTTTCCTTAAAATCTTCAAGTTTTGTTATAAATACAACTTATATTTAACAATTGAAGTAATATACTGCTTGTAAAATTCCGTACAATTGGAGAAACGACTAAATAGCGACAGTTTTGTGAGAAGTAGTGAACGAATCGAACCATTAATAAACTTGTTTTTTAAATAAACTGTGAGCTTTAATGGGATAAACGTTTATTGTGTGGTGCTCTTTCATCTACTGCTTAACATTTACCAGTTGTGTAGTATGACATACCATACTTTTTGAATGAAGAGAGGTTTACGGCATATTCCCGAAAAATAAAATTTACATTTCAGTTTTCATGTAAATATCTTTAATAATATAATCTTTTAATTTATAGCCTTTTTCAGAAAAGCAAAGAATTTGAAAAATTATACATCTAAAAGGTGATTGGGGAGAAAACGTTGTTTTGCCTCATTTCATTTCATTTCATTTTATTTGTCTAAAAGCACTATACAGGCATTGACATAGTCTGTTGAAAGCAGTACAATAACCTTGTCATAATAAATTACAAAACAAGATCACAAAATTTATCATTAAAATATTCATGTATAGAATAAAAAGGATGTTTGACTAACCATGTATATATTCTGGACTTAAAATTATGCATGTTTAAACATTTAACACTATCAGGCAAGTTATTATACAGCTTAATACCTAAGTACTGATAACTATTCTGAGATTTTGTTAGTCGATAATATGGAATGTTTACATTGGACCTATATCTAGTACTATAGCTATGAATAACCATCCTCAAAATATGTCTATGACAAGAAGCATGTATATATACTAAATTATCTAAAATATAAAGATTATAAATAGTTAAAATGCCTAACTCAATAAATAGGGGTCTACATGGGGTTATATAGGAACTTTTTTTAACTATCCTAATAATTTTCTTTTGAAGACAAAAAATGTCATTTACTTTGTTAGCACCACCCCAAAGAATTAGGCCATATCTGATTACAGACTCAAAGAAAGCAAAATACATACTTCTCACGTATTCAATTGGGATAGAATCTCTCAAATTACGAATTAAAAATATAATGCTAGACAGTCTCTTTTTTAAATATTCAATACGGGTGGTCCACGATAATTGGTTATCAATATATACACCTAAAAATTTAGTACTTGTCTGATACTGTAATGCTAAGTTATCTGATATCCTTTTTAAAGTGAATAAAACAGAGATAGTCTTGTATTTATTTAAAAATAAACTATTAGCTTCAAACCATTCCGAAGCTTTAGACATTATGGCTTTATAGTGATTATTCAATTCATTTGGGTCATTTCCATTTGATATAAAAGTAGTATCGTCTGCAAACATTATGGTATCTGTAGGTATATTACTTGGTAAGTCATTAACTGCAATTAAAAATAGCAAAGGGCCCAAAACAGAACCCTGTGGGACACCACTTGCTATGTGGGACATAGATGAACATTCACTATTTACATAAACCAATTGTTTTCTACCAAATAAATAAGATTTAATGAGATTCAATTGAGTATTTTGTATGCCATAATAAGAAAGCTTTTCTAATAAAATATTATGATCAATGGAATCAAAAGCCTTACTCAAGTCACAAAAATTAGCTAATACATATCCACCACTTTCAAATGAGGAATGTATTATATCGACCAAACTTTGTATTGCTGCAGTAGTATTTCTACCTTTAGAAAAGCCATATTGATTTTTGTTAAACAAGTCAAAGTTTTTGAAAAAAGTATTTATTTGCTGAAACATGATGTGCTCAAAAATTTTTCCAATAACAGGAATGAGAGATATTGGCCTATAATTTGCAGCTTCATATGCACTTCCTTTTTTATACACAGGAATTACTTTAGCAATTTTCAGGCAATCAGGAAAAGTTCCTTCTTGCAAACAAAGATTAACGCAATGTGTAAGTGGGTAAAGAATTACGTCAATAATCCTCTTTAAAAAATTGTTTGATACCAATTTGGTATTTATCCATTTTTACTTTCTCTATACGAACTATGTACATAGTGTATAGAGAAGGTATTGTACCCAAAAATTCGATACCGAGATTTCACCGGAAATACATGTTTTGAGATTCATGAATCCAAAAAAAGTATTTTTAGAAAAATGTCCGTGTGTGTGTCTGTCTGTGTGTATGTGTGTATGTCTGTGGGCAGCATAGCGCAAAAACCAAAGGACCCTTAAAGCCCAAACTTGGTATTTAAGTTTGGTATCTTCCAAGGATGCGACACGAAGATTTTCAAGAAAATCCCCCACCCTAAACTACCCTTTACATGGAAAATTTCGAAAATTTTGATTTTCTTAAAAATGGCTATAACAATTTTGATTAAAATATCGTATATTAAAGGTATTTACCGGACTAATAAAATGTATATCTTGAATTTTCTGGGAATACCCTCTGAAGCCTACTTTATTCTGGATGAATTTTACGGAATTGTGCATAACTGCTAAACCGTAAGAGATGGACAAAGGCGTACTCTACAGAAAATGTAGCTCGCGATAAAACACACAATTTATGTAATATACATTTTTTTTTCACGGAGTTGACATTTCTAAGATATTCTTCGTTTTTCGTTTCTGCTTTGAAAAACATACTTTTCTCATATAGGAATTTGTTAACTCCTGTCCATACAATCAAAGGAACTTCAGTTACACAGCAACCAGCTTTTGGATATCATTTTAACTTATGGTACTACCTCATTTCGCTTCTACTTACAAGGAAGCAAATAATAATACTATTCCTACTAATGTTTCTCGGTTAGCATGAAGTAAATAGAAGCATAAGGTTTTTAGCTAAAATTTGTTGTAGAGATGTAGAGAAAGTCATGTGAATGGAACATATCAGCTTTTTTCATTTAGGGATATACTGCTCCCTCTCTCTCTCTCTCTCTCTCTCTCTCTCTCTCCGTCTCGGACACACACACACACACACTCATATGCAAATTCATTTTTTAGGAATGCCGTTTTGGCAATATCTAAATGTTTATTTCCGGCAGAATATGGGAGCGAACGTTTGAGTGCAATTCAGCATTTTTTCTACTTACTAAAGTTAAACAGAAAAAATCGGAATACTTCTAAAATACTGCACAGTGAACATAAATTATACAGGATTTTTTGATTTCATATAAAACCAGAGAGTGGAAAATATCTATGAATGTTAGGTATTTGGCAGAGAGAAAAATTTAAACAAAATCCATGCTTTTTAGAAACATTTCCGTGTGTGTGTGTTTGTGTGTGTCTGTTGGTAGCTTGCTAGAAAATTTAGTATTTAACTTCAGTATTTTTTCAAGGATGCGAAAAGAAGATTTTCAAAAAAATACCTCACCCCAACTACCTTTATATGGATATTTTAATGAAAATTTTGATTTTCTCCAAAATGGGCAGAGCATTTTCATTTAATGTCATATGTTTAGGATATTTTAATGACAAACTAAATGTATGTTCTGGAATAGCCTCTGAAGTCCTCTTCATTGTGATGACTTTTGTATAACTGGTAAACCGCAAGGGATAGACAAAAAACTAATACTACGAGTTATTGGTTTCCAGCTTTCTCAAACGGGAGGCATCTTTCTTTTACCTCTCCTTTGTTTATTCCTAGCGAGCAAAGAGAACCGAATTTCAATTGAATCACTTAGCGACCGGCTATTAAAAGTTCTGACTAAAGCATTAACCTAGTGGGTACCTTTATTTCCCTTCAACTTACAAAGAAGCAAGTAATAAGGCCAATTCTGACTATGTTTAACTTGATTAGCATGATGTACTCGTCTACATATCTAACGAAAGAATGCAGTTATTTGGGGAGGTCGCTGGTGTAGCATGGCACTGTTTAGGGCGGTCAGAGAAGGCTGGAATGTAGTGCAGTACAGTCTGACCATCAAAACATCAGCACAGTGTACCTAAAGAGGAATAAATTAAACGGTCCACAACAGGTTAAAGTATCTATTCTTTATTACTAATGAATATTAATTCTCTACTTTGTGAACAGATCACCAAGCACGGCGGTAAATGTAAATAGCGTTTTATTTATGGACACTCTTTTAACTGCTGTGTTTCTCAGCGTCCCATTCTATACTGGGCGTGAAAGACCAATTAATTTTGCATAGAGGCCTCTCTATCGGGCTTGAGGTTCTTTTGCGTGCCGTAAATCCACTACACGGGACCAACAGTTTTACTTCCCTTCCGAAAGACGCCATGCAAAGGATTTTTACGCCCGAAAAAAATCCATTGTCCTCCGTCGGTTTTGAACCCACGACCTTCGGTATATGAAGTTAGCATGGTACCCATTACACCACCGAGAGCAACAGCGTGGCGTTGCTTGCGTTTTGACTTGATTCAAACCCGTCAACTGTAAGAGACTCAACTGCTGCATTCCAGTATTGCAGAACTGTACAGAGCATGCACCGGGAATGATGACGTAATACCGCTTATCTGTTTGTGTTTAAGCAAGTTTCCACTCGTGGCCGTCTGCATTCGTTCTTCAGACAGGTAATAGATAAAAAATGATCTTTTGTAAGGAAAGTTTGTTTGTGGAACAACTAGGGAGTGCTATGTGAATGGAACACATATTATTTATGTATTTGAATATTTATGGTGACTTCGGCTGTGGCTATGAGTAAACATAGTAGTTTGCTACCTCTATTTGTAGCATAATAGTTACAGTTTTGGAATTATCCGTCAACACCCAAAAGGGGAGCTGTTTAATTTAATTACACAGCAACAAGCTCTCTGCACTACTGAAACATCATGAAGGGTAGTTGTAATAAAATTAACTGCTTCTGCAGCTTCTACCAGATCAACAAGTTGGTTACGGTCAGCTGCAATTCCAGTAAATGTGGTTGCACAAACTTGCATCTTGCATTGTCCCAACTACCTTTTAGAACACTGTAATCCACCAAGACAGCTCTAGAGACGGGATACTCTGGTCATGTTAGAACACTGCGCCCACCATTTGCGCCTTGTCTGTAAAATGTATTTCATTTCCTTGATTGTTCTTGCCGGCTAACGTGGTCTTTTATTATACTCTCGCTCACTGCATTGTAGGAACATTTTGAGTAACCCTTGAATTCCACCACTCGAGAAAGTAGCATTCTTCAAAACGGTCAACTGTACAAGAAAAACGATATGACGTAAATTATGTTTTTAACTGCATTTTTTGTGCAGTAAGATTTTGTTTATCTCCTACGGTTTAGCAGTTACTTAGAATTCGGCTAAATTCATCCAGAATGAAGATATCTTCAGAGACCATTCCCAGAAAATGTAATACATAAATTTTATTTGGTATGTAAATATCTTTAATATGTGCTATTTTAATCAAAATTGATTATGTGTTTTAACGAGAACTACATTTTTGTGCAGTAAGTGTTTGTTTATCTCTTATAGTTTAGCAGTTATGCAACATTTGGCAAAATTCATCACGAAATATGAGGTCTTCAGAGACTAATCCCAGAAAATTCAATGTATATATTATATTTGTGATGTAAATATTTTAATATGAGATATTTTAATCAAAATCGATTATGCATTTTAACGAGATCTAAATTTTCTGAGCAGTAACTTTTGTCTATCTCACGATTTAGCAGTTATGCAAAATTCGGCATAATTCATTCAGAATGAAGTGGTCATCAGAGACTATTCCCAGAAAATTCAATATATACATTATATTTGTGATGTAAATATCTTAAATATGTGATAATTTAATAAAAATCAACTAGGTGTTTTAACGAGAACTAAATTTTTATGCAGTAAGTTTTTGTCTGTCTTTTACTGTTTAGCATTTAACAAAATTCGGCAAAATTTATCCAGAAGGAACAGGACTTCAGACAATGTTCTCAAAAAATGCAATATGTACATTTTATTTGGGATGTAAATGTCTTTAATACGAGTATGTTGTGTCGATATAATGACGTTGGCACAAGTAATAATTTGTATCTCATATATTTAAAAATCTGTTGTGTTCCATTCACATGACTTTCTCTGCATCTCTACAACAAATTATTCTTAAAAAGCTTATACTTCTATTTACTTCATGCTAATCAGAAAAAAATAGCAGAAATAAGTCTTATTACTTGCTTCCTTGTAAGTAGAAGCCAAATAAGGGAGTACCATAGGTTAAAGTGACAGTCAAAAGCTGGTTGCAATGTCACTGAAGTTCCTTTGTTTGTATAGACAACAGTTGACAAATTCCTGTATGATAAGTTTTTCATAGCAGAAACCAAAAACAAGGAACGTCTCAAAAACGATGAACTCCACGAAAAAAATGTATATAACATAAATTGTGTATTTTAACGTGCTCTACATTTTTGTGTAGTAAGTTTTTGTCCATCTCTTAAGGTTTAGGAGTTATTCAAAATTCCGTAAAATTCATCCAGAATAAACTACTCTTCAGAGGCTATTCCCAGAAAATTCAAGATATACATTTTATTAGTCAGGTAAATGTCTTTAATATATGATATTTAAATTAAAATCGTTAGAGCCGTTTTTGAAAAAATACAATTTTCGAAAAAAGTTCCATGTAAAGGGTAGTTGGGGGTGAGGGGATTTTTCTCCAGATCTTTGTGTCGCATCCCTGGAAGATACTAAACTTAAATACCAAGTTTGGTATGTTACCGACTTTTCGTTTTAGTTATTGTGTTCACAGTCACACGGACACACTGGCACACGGACACACGGACCTTTTTGTAAAAATGTTTTTTTTTTTGATACAGGAGACCCTAAAACATATATTTCCAGTGAAATCTCGGTACCGAATTTTTGGGTGGAATACAATACTTCTCTATCCCTATGTACATTGTACATACGGGGTTAGAGAAAGTAAAAAGTCACCAACCTTGGAGTGTAACGGAATACAAATGAATTTCGTGGAACCCCTGCTGTAAAAAGCGTTCTTACCTACCTACACACCCACCCACCTACCTATCTATATAAATGAATCGCTAAAATGCATGTACGCGTATCACTTCCGAAGGACTGCATCAAATTGAACAATTCTTTTTATGTTGTGTGCATTATTGTCAGGACAAGTTTTGTGGAAACGAAAATGTTGAAAAATAGTACGATAAAGTATTTAAAATCTCATAATATGAATATAAACCATGCCAGGTGAACGCATTTCGGTTAATAACCACCAGTTGGCAGCGGTTTCACGGTTATTTGTTACAAACTTGGCGTAGTAGTGCTATATTTTCCCTCCCCATTCAATGTTAAGGAAACGCACCGGTTTATGGACACAGTGACGCAACAAAGCAGTGAAATTCAAATACATTTTTATATATTAACTGTCCTTCCATTACTCCTGTTGTTCAAAATAAAGCAGCAAAGAAGTTTTCCTTGTAACTGACACCTAGAGTCAGTACTTATTTATTTGCCACGAGATGCTGAAGTAGTATTTTTCCTTCTCATCCACTATTAAGGTAATGCAACAGTTTATCGAGACGACACAATGCAGCAGTGTAATTCAAATACATTTTTATGTATTAACTGTCTTTTCTTTATTCCTATCATTTGAAATAAAGAAGCTTTCCTGGCGACGAAAACCTAAAATACTTACTTATTATTTGCCACCGGGTAGCCGTAGCACCTACTGCACTATTTTTCTTCCCCATTCAATGCTAAGGGAATGCACCCGGTTATGGAGACAATGACGTAAGATAACTGTGAAAATCAAATATATTTCTTATGTACTATCGTTCCCTTGGTCACTTCGCTTAAATAAAGAAATAAATATATTTTTGTGTAATTCTTTAAAATGAATAAGTTATAAACAATGCACATAACCATTAATCCTTCTTGGAATCCGAAAATGGCTGAGAAATGACGGGACCCGTTTAAGGTTTAACTTGCTATTGCAGATGTTGGTTATTTGACGTTATGTGGTACACGAGCTAGCCAAAGAACATGAAGATACTCGCGTCACCGTCACTGCAATTGTGGTGCTTTTAATGCATTTAATCAAGTCATTTTTTGGGTTAAATGGAGAAATTTAATACACAAAGCTATCATTAAATAAAAGCATATCAATTGCCCATCCATATCTACTTGCTCTTTAGTTATCATTGTTAGCCTAAAATGGATGTTTTGACACAGAAGAAAATAAATAAAAAAGTGGAAAACATAAGGAGTAAAGGGAAAAAGATTTGAAAGAAGCATGAATGTTACTTTATTACTTTCTCCTTGATGTAGTTCATTACTAACGTTTATCCGCCACACTATGGATGCGCTTTCATTACTGTTATTATGCCAACGACATTGTTATGGTTGCCCACGCTGTTAACTGCATATGTCATTCTTTCCACACTACCTTATGGGCACTCTGACTTCGTCCTTTTCGCAATACCAACCACATATATATGCTCCATTGCGCAGATCATTGAGCTTCATTACACTTTTCAGATGCAAATGCATTAGAAGACATTGGCAATGGGAAAATTCCTATTGAAGCTTCTACTGGCCTCATTTCATTTCTATCAAATGTTTGTCACTTCACAACGTCAAAGGAAGAATTAATATTGAAAGTGTTCCCAAATATTGGTGCAAATTACAAAGCTATGCTTGGTTGAGCGAACTAGCCATTTTAGCAGCAACTTATAAGATTGTAGACGATTTGAATGTAAAAATTCAGGGTAAAATTGTTGGACAAATGCATTCATTTAAGTCGATCAATTCCATTACCAATCCAAATGAAGTCGTCAATTACCTAACTGAATTCCTAAATTCATTGGACTTACCAGGATTCCCACCACTTAATTTACAGCTCAAGGTGGACTCTTGATAATTACACCACGCAATATCAACCAGCCGAAATTATGCAGTAGAACAAAACTCATGTTAAAAAAATTATGAAAAGTTTGATTTAAGTTGCTATAACACAGGAAAATTCAAAGGCGAGGATATACTTATTTCAAGAATACCACTGTCAACCGAATTTCCTTTTGAATTTAAGCGCACCTTGCATTCACAATGACAATAAATCCCAAGGTCAATCGTTAGAAATGTGTGTAATATACCTTGAATTGTGTTTTTCGCATGTTGTACATTGCATACTCGAGAGTCGGCAAACTATCGGCGCTTTCATAGCATGGTCGTAGTATAAATGGAGGGTTTTATCCGGTTTTTTTTCGTTAGGTACACCACCCGTGCGAAGCCGGGGCGGGCAGCTAGTTTACTATACAATACGATCCAACTTTCCGATTCCGAGACAAATCGCTCTGAGATAAAAATCCAACAAGAATGAAGAGATCATTGCTCTACGACAGAGGTTAGACCGGGCCATACACTCACATCTATTATTAGTAATTATAATATTACAGCCTAGAGTAACTTTTAAAATATATTGCCCTGAAACCATGCTCAAGATAACGACAGAATACAGTAAGCGACAAGTTACAACATGGAGTGGTTGTGTTAGGATATAGAGATTTGACTGGAAATGCACTATCCTTATGCATTGTGGTTGGTAAAACAGGATTTTCGCACAACTGCCATAGTTTGCCACTACACTTTTGAGATAGACACGCCTTGTGTGGGTTAAATATACACACAATTAGATTTTGTAGTATTAAATGCTCAATTAAGCAGTAAATTTAAATTTTAACTTTTAAACCAGTAAAATGGTCAATACGTGTGTGGTATTTCATTACAGTTTCTCGAATAGCAGAAGCAAAAAGAAAACAAGGAAAAGGAAATGTTTCAATATACAAATTAATTTGCTTATTTAATTGACTTTTTGATGGTATACTTAGTAAATATGTTATATTATCAGCAGAACGATTCTGAATTGTTTGTTAATTCGGAATTGTAGGGAAGTAATTGCTTCAGTAATGCTTTGACAGCTACAAGAATCATACGTTCCTGGTACATGAAAATTAACTGTGAACCAGGATTATGTGTAGAATGCTTCAATGCCATCAAAAATGAAATAAATGTAAATATAAGATTAATACCCTCACTATTGATAACTTGTGTTTGAAAGAATATGTAGAGTAGTCAGGAAATAGAATTATAGGTTATGTAGACCTGCGCAATGAAATGCAATGTTAATTATCGCAATTTTCCTCGACCAAAATTCTTGATTAATATCACACATTCTACTAAAGCTTTAAAACAAAATTATTGATAATACAAACATTAAAACCAAAAAGATAAATCAATTATGTGTAACATTAATATATGATACAGCCCTTTGTCACATTATAAATAGTTTGAGACCAATAAATTAGAACACAATAAAGTTATGACTTTACCGCGATTATTACTGCAATAATACCAATTTATCAATAATAACTTTTGACAAGCAAAAAATGTGATTGTATTAAATATTCCTTCAACTAGAGACCTCTCCTCTTCCATTGTTCTTTGTTCTTTACTTCAAAAACTTTGAAAAACAATTAGTTTGACAGATGTTACGTATGGTATATATGGTAGTGTGTAATGCCACAAAATGGAGGCTGGGCACAAGACGTGCTTCAGGAAAGCGCTAGCATTTCCGCCCTGTGTGTTAGGAGCACATTCGGTTCGTGAAGTGACGCTGTGCACGATTTGCAGAAAACTTTAAATATGTAATTTAAACATTAAGTATAAAGTACAAGTTTATGTATCATCGAAGAAATATAAATTTGTTAGCAGCGCATGAATTTTGTTTTTGGAAGTTATAATAAAAGAAGTACTAAGTGAGAAAGTAAGCCTATGAAGTGACGCTGTGTTGCCAACACTGTAATACATTGTAATATTGTGATTGTTTGTTATACGTATGAATACAAAAGCTTCAGGTAACAATAAATTCGTTAACGCGAATTATTGCTGACGTAGCAAACACTTTCCCTCTAAATGTCCCACACCTCCTGACTAGATTAAATGCTCTATTATAACTCATCTAGCCGGCTATTTGAGATAAAGGTCGAGAGGCCAGACATGAACAAATTTTCACACAGTTGTTCTCTGCCTCTTACTCTCTGCAACGGCTGAGAGGGATAATAGAGATGCCAGCGAATAACACAACCACAACAGCGTGCAGCGTTAAATAATTATTGCAACCCACATGGAAGTAAAAATTGGCATACATCCATAGTTATAGCAAAATCACTTTGTTATAAAGCTAATTTTTGTACATATACATGTCACTAAAAATATGTAGAGCGTAAGAGTGTAGAGTTTTTTGTTTGAAGGAATTTTTGGTCACGATTCAGCTTATCACACAATGAGTTGGCAACTATGGATATAGCCAATATTGCTGTACTAACCACCTGTTTCGGCCCCCTCCGTGGTGTAATGGTTACCATGCTAACTTCTTATACCCGGCGGCGAACGATGGATTTTTTTTTTCGGGCGTAAAAATCCTGAGCATGGCTTGCTTCGGAAGGGAAGTAAAGTCGTTGGTCCCGTGTCGTAGATTTACGGCACGTAAAAGAACTTCAAGCCTGATAAAAGAGGCCTCTGAGCAAAATTAAGTGGCCTTTCACGTTCAGTATAGAATGGGACGCTGAGAACCACGCAGTTAAAGAGCGTCCCTAAATAAAAAAAACGCCATTTCGATAGACAAAAACTTACTGCAAACAAATTGTAGATCGTTAAAACACACAATGTATATCATATACATGTTTTTCGTTATGTTGGCCGTTTTTAAGATATTTATTGTTATTGGTTTCAGTTTTAAAATACTTAACCTTTTCTCATGCGGGAATTTTCAAGCCCTGTCTATGCATAGAAATTAATTTAAATCACATTGCGACTAGCTTATAAGTGATTTGATTATCGCTTTAGCCTAATATGTTCCCTTATTTCTCTTTTACTTCAAGGAAGCAAGACTATTTTTGCTAATGTTTATCTCGATTAGCATAAAGTAGATAGAAGAATAAGCTTTTTAACAATAATTTGTTGCACAGATGTAGAGACAGTCATGTAAATGGAACACATCAGAGTTTTATGTAAGTAGTTCAAAGACTATAATAATGGCAGGAGCACAAAGAACATTGTAAAAACAGTGGTTATATTACTGGTGCTATGAAGGACAGCGGGGCTGCTTTGGCATATTGCAAACTCTTGACAACAAATGAAAAGAGCTGGTTGCATACACGGGAAGCGAGGAAATCTTGACAACTAGGAAAGATTGCCAAGAAAAATTACGCAACTTTAACGGTGCTATTTTTCGAAGTTTCTTTCTGTTCTTCAGATTTTCATTTTAACATCTCAAAGTTGTTACTCAACTCACCCCAAGCTCTATGCTTCCAGGCGGATACTTTCTTTCTTTATTTCTTCGCCTGCCAAAGCTGGGAAATGAGGACACACTTTGTAGGTCACTGCAACGACAAAATCTTAAATTGAAATTTTTCCTACTGGTACTTATTATCAAAGTTTCTCCATATGATACTGCAATGTGTGACTGAACAGAATTTTGTTTCTCTTTTTACTTTCTCTGCACTTGCTATGTACATAGAGAAGGTATTGCACTCAACCCAAAAATTCGATACCGACATTTCACCGAAAATATATGTTATGAGGTCACCTGAGTGCAAAATTGCATTTTTAGGAAAAGGTCCGTCTGGACAGCATAAATTCGAAAACAAAATGTGAAACATTTTTCGAAAATTTTGATTCTCTTAATAACCATTTTGATTACAATACCGTGTATTAAAGATATTCAAATGAAAAATAAAATGTGTATCTTTAATCTTCTGAGAATAATCTCTGAAGAGCTCTTTATTCAGATTGAGTTTTGCAGAATTTGAAATAAACCGCAAAGAGATAAAGAAAAACGTACTACAAAAAAAAAATGTAGATCTGGTTAAAACATCATTTGAGTCATATACACTTTTCTTGTGGGGTTGGCCATTTTCGGGATATACGTTGTTATTGGTTTCAATTTTAAATTAACTTTTCTCAAACGGGACCATGCAAACCCAACCGAACCTCAATTGTTTCATATAGCGACCAATGTTTCACATTGACTATCACTTTAGTCTAGTATCTCCTTATTTCCGTTCTACTTACAAGCAAGCAAGTAGGTAATAAGATCAATTCTGCTAATGTTTATCTAGATTAGCATAACGTAGATACAAGAATAATCTTTTGACAGAAAAATTTGTTTGTGGAACAACCAGAGAAGGTTTTGTGGATGGAACACAGCAGATTTTTTTTTTTTTTTTTGTAAAGAAGGCCTTGAAGCTTTAAATAAACAGTTAACCTGCAAATTAGCTAACTTCATTGCCAAATTATATAAGTAATGAAATCTGATGTTTCACATTCAAATGGCTTTCTATACCTTCCATCACTCATTAAAGGGTAAATAAATTATGCTTACGAAACTATTTTGCCTTCTTCATCTTATATGAGATAAGACAAAGCTTTCCGGAAATAATTGCATTACGGTAAACACGTGGTGCAAAAGTCAGTACACACGCACAACGGTAACTAGATATTTAATTTATGTAACAGGCAAATTTTGAATAATTTGAATATGATGTAGACCTACCAACAAATATCACTTATTTTTTTATCTAACACATATGCACATAAAATTTCACAGTAACTAGAGGAGGCCGAGATTTTATTGGCAATATAAGTTTTGAGGTCCCCTGAGTTGTCTGTGGACAATATAGCTCATAAACCAAAAGACCGTTAAATAATAAACTTGGTTTTTAGGTTTAGTATCTTCCAAGGATCCAACACGAAGCTTTTCAAAAAAATATCCCCACCAAAAATTACCCTTTACATGGAACATTTGTTGAAATATTTGTTTTTCCCAAAAATGGCTGATATCATTTTGATAAAAATACCGTAAAATTAAAACATTTATATAAAAAAATTAAATATATATTTTGAATTTTCTGGGAACAGCCTCTGAAATTCACAATGCTTTTTGCAGAATTTTACATAACTGATTTCTTGTAGAATTGACCGTTTTCAAGATATTCGTTGTTATTGATTTCAGTTTTAAACTACGTAATGTTTCTTAAAGGAAAACTCACTTTTCATTTCATCTCGCTAGCTGCACATGCAAAGAGAACCGAACTTTAATTGTTTTACATAGATATCAGATTTCGAAAATCACTTTAGTCTAGTGTATTCTTTCATTTCCCTTGTACTTACAAGGAAGCTAGTAATACGACTAATCTTGATAGACTATGTTAATCTCGATTAGCGTGATTTAGATAAAAGTATAATCTTTTGTAAGAATAACTTGTATGTGGGACAGCTAGAGAATGTGAATGGAAAACATCGAATTTTACGCTCAATTGTTTCCCTTCTTCATCAATACAGCGTTGCCTGAGGCTCCTTTCAGACGATCAACTCTCTGCGACAGCGCGCAACCACACGACACACAACTTCCGACAACTAGCTTTTTCACTATGTGTAACTCACAAACAACTACACTACATCCACAACCATTCCAATGCTAAAAGCACTGAAATACACAAAATAATGCTATGAAACAGTATAAATATAAATATCTGATGTGTTACACTCACATGATTTTCTCTAGCTACTCTACAAACCAGCTTCTTTCAGCACCATGCTAATCGAGATAAACATTACCAGAATTTTATTACTTAGTTCCTTATAAGTAGAAAGGAACTAAGGGAATGCATTAGGCTAAAGTTACAGTCAAATGTTTTAAAATCTGTCATAATGCGATTGTCATTGCAAATCGCTTCTTTGCTTGACCAGGAGTAGAAGAAAAGAAAAACGGTCACTTCCTGTCTGAGAAAAGTGTAAGTTCTTCACAATTGAAACTAAAAACAAGAAATATCTCCATGAAAAAAATGTATTTTAACAAAATCTACATCTTTTGTATTGTAAGTTTTTGTCTATAGCTTACGATTTACTAGTCTTGCCAAATTAAGCAAAATTCACCCGAAATAAACAGGTCTTTAGAAACTATTCCCAGAAAAAGCAATATATACATTTAATTTGTGATAGAAATGGCTTTAACATGTTGTATTTTAATAAAAATAGTTACAGCCATTTTTAAGAAAAACAAAATGTTTGAAACTTTTTGAATGTTAAGTGTAGTTAGGGGGGGGCGGGGATTTTCTTGAAAATCTTCGTGTCGCATCCTTGGAAGATACTTAACTTAAATAGCAAGTTTGGTGTTTAGCCGTCCTTTCGGTTTTGAGCCTCCAGACACACATACCGACACACACACATAAACATACACACACACAGACACACGCGGACCTGTTTCTGAAAATGCTTTTTTTGGATTCAGGGGTCCTAAAAAATGTATTTCCGGTGAAATCTCAATATTGTATTTTTGGGTGGAATACAATACTTCTCTATCACTATGTACATTGTACGTACGGGGCTAGAAAAAGTAAAAATACATATACATATTATGGATATGATATATTAATAAAATTTATTGTAAATAACACCTTATGGAATATTTACATACTAATACAACAACGAAAAAAAAATGTATTATTGAACATATAATATTTATAAATAAACACCAATAAATAAGGGTTAGGATGGTAGAATCAGACTGAAAAATTAAATGTCACATCCAGAATTTGAACAAATAATTTGGGATTTCTAATACATGCTTTATTATTTAATCACATTTAGAAAAATATGTTCATGAAATTTTACTTGTATGTAGATAATGCATGCAAATGAAAATTTCATAGGCCTGTATGATCGTAAGTATTTCTATATTTTAAATAATAATAATAACAATAATAATAAAAATAATAAGTAATCAAAATCTTCTATATGGTTTAGTCTCCCTATTCTACCTTCAGTCGTAATTAAAATTGCTCCCGTCGTATTTTCTTAGATCTACTTATTGAAAATTGCTCTTTGTGGTCAGTAATTATATAACCCTTGTATAATATAAATGTGGAGCCTGGCTTACGGCCTACATCTTCTATCCATCCATTTTAAAATTCTTTTATTATCGCTAAAATATTTTTAATTTTAACTCTACTCTAATAGCTTCGCTCGAGCTTAGCTCAAACTTAAGCAGACCATTAGATATAAAATGTGGTATTTAAGTTTAGTATCCTCTAAGAATGCGACACGAGGATTTTCAAGAAAATTCCCCAGCCCAAACTACCATGGGAATTGTTTTTCTAAAAAATGTCTTTAATAATTTTGATTACAGTGCCGCATATTAAAGAATTTAGATGAAAAATAAATTGTATATCTTGAATTTTTCATATTTCTAGATGAACCGTAACAGGTAAACAAAATCTTACTACAAAAGAAAGATAGGTCATGTTAAAACACACAATTTTTATATACACTTTTTTGTAGAATTTACCGTTATTTGTCATTCCTTGTTGTTTAAGCTCCCTTGACTATTCTCAAACGGGAGGTCATCATTCTTTTCATCTCCCTATTGTTTTACTCCAGCCGTGCAAAGCTAACTGAATTTCAGTAGTTTCATATAGTGACCGGTTTTCTAAAAGATTTGACTATCCCTTTAGCCTTGCGTATTACCTTATTCCACTTCTATTTAGAAGGAACTAATAGAACCATTTTTGCTATATTTTTTTCTTGATTATTACAATACAGATAAAGGAATAATCTGTTGTAATAATATACAGTAAAATGTTGATTCCGGGCTTCTAGGCCGGACTTCCAGCAGCAGTAGAAGTCTATTTCCTCTGAGGACACCCGACTAAAAGGCGGGCGAAACGTCAGGTGTTGATACATCAACTGGACCACGGCCTAGAAGCCCGGAATCAACATTTCATTAGATAGACGCCAGCCGTGAAAGCCTAAGCGCTGTTGTAATAACAGTTTGTAAAGAAAGTCATATGAATGGAACTATCAGATGTTTTCTTTCTCTATAAGTACTATGTACACATTGTATATAGAAGGTATTGTATTGTACCCAAAAATTCGATACTGAGATTTCACTGGAAATATATGCTTTGATATCCCCTGATTCAAAAAAAAAAAAAAAGCATTTTAATAAAATATCCGTGTATATCTATTTGTGTGTGTGTGTGTGTGTGTGTGTGTGTGTGTGTGTGTGTGTGTGTGGACAGCATAACTCAAAAACGAAAAATCCGTTAGATACCAAACTTGGTATTTAATTTAGTATCTTACAAGGATGCGACACGAAGATTTTAAAGAAGATTTTCAACTATCCTTTTCATGGAACATTTTTAGGAAAAATTTAGTTTTTCTCAAAAATGATTCTAATGATTTTGATTAAAAGATCGTGTGTTAAAGATATATACATGACAAATAAAATGTATATTTTGAATTTTCTCGGAATAGTCTCTGAAAACATCTTTATTCTGAATGAATTTTGCATAACTGTAAGCCGTCAGAGATAGACGAAAACTTACTAAATAGAAAATGTAGATCTCGTTAAAACACACAATTTATGTTAAATACATTTTTTCGTAGAATTGATCCTTTTTTTAGATATTTCTTGTTATTACTGATGACAGCTTTAAAACACTTTTCCATTCGGGAATTTGTCAATATATAAACAAAGGAATTTCAATTACATAGCGACCGGCTTTTGACTATGACACGCCCTTATTTCTCTTCTACTTAAATGAAAACAATTAATAAGACCATTTCTGCTATTTTTTGTCGATTAGCATGAAATACGTTTTTTAGCAATATTTTGTAGCAGAGATGTAAAGAAAGTCATGTGAATGGAACACATCAGATCTTTTTACTCTCTCCTACGTTTTAAATCAGATCATTTAACAACTTTTAGTTTCTGATAAAAACGCGTAAATATTTGGAGCTGTGGAAATGGTCAAGTAATTTAGGCAATCTATTTTTCTTTTTTTTTTTTCGCTTCGTTATTACGCGAGTCCTAAAAAACGACGAAAGTTTTAAATTAACGAGAAGCACTTGGAGCTCTCAGGGCACTGCCCAAGTTTCGAGACTTTTAACGCATTAAAGAAAAAAATCATTGTTTGTTGCTGGAGTTCCCACACGGGCTGAATTGGAATAAAAAACGCCGCTCTTGTGAACTGGAATTTAAATCGCAGGGGGGAAAACAAATGGACGCCACGTTGGGAAATTATTTTCCATGCGGCATTTTGCCTACTCCAGGCCAAACAATTGAGTAAGAGGCTAAGGTTCGGTGAAAATGTTGGATTTCTTTTCCTTCAACTTCAGTGCCTTAAAAAAAAGCAATTAAATAGAGAGGATGTGGAAGCTGTTAGCTCTTGATAACGACTCTGTTGGATGTAGGAATATATGATGATGGATTCGGTGCAAAAACAAGGTGACATGCACTCCTGAAAAAACTTCATGATTTATTACTTCTAAAGAGCGCTAACATCATTTGCTTGTTGCTCCAATGAGAGAGATAATGCATTTAACAAGGCAAGCTAAGAGGAAGCTAGTCCATAAAATGTGCAGTGCACACAATGCCTACAGTTCTACGAAAACATCATTGGTTAAGTATCACAAAATCACTTTTCTATTTTTGATCCAAGAGATACTGCATGTTGAGTACAGGACAACTCGGAAGTAATAGTTCTAATCTATTACAGTAGTTGAACACTTTTTTGTAAATTAACTTTCAAATTACAATATTTCATTAAACTGTTATTTAGGATTATTCTTATTGGATTAATTATAGACAGAAAGTGTTAACGTAATGCACTATTAAACCTTTTACCACAAATTAGTGTCTGAAAAATATTATTTTTATTAAATATCAAATGTGAAAATAGAAATTAGTGGTATCACATTACAAAAAGGCCATTGTCTTTGAATTCTCTTCTTTATATGACCAGAAGTAAAAAAAAAAAAAAAAAAAAAATAAGACGAGAAAAGTATGCGCATTAAAACTGAAACCAGTAACTAAGAATATCTCGGAAAAGGTACGAGATCTACATTCTTATGCAGTAAGTTTTTATCTATCTCTTACGGTTTGCCAGCTATGGAAAGGTAACTCAGAATGACAAAGACTTCAGATGCTATTTCTAGAACATTCAGGACACACCTTTTATTTGTCATGCAAGTGTCTTTAATATTCGGCTTATCCTCCCCGTATTTTTAAGACCTACAAGTGCATGCCTAGGGGTCGCCTGCTGGGGAGCCTACGGCACGAAACCACAGAATGATGGAACTTGGAACGTGTGGTCGGCCCGTAGCCAGGCATGAGCGTGAGGAAGTGGATGATTGAAATGCAAGAGCAATGGATGATAGGAATGGCGATGGAGCAATTGGTAGAATGAGTGGCGAGGAAACCGGAAGACACGGAGAAACCCCGCTCAGACGCCGATTCGTCCACCACAAATCCCACATTCGGGCGCTTGGGATCGAACCCCTTTGTGTCGCCTAGGCTGCGGCGTCTCCGACGTGTTTTTAATATATGGTATTCTAATCAATGCCGTTAGAGACAGTTTTGGGAAAATTAAATCAGTTTCTTTGCTTGGTCAGGAGTTGACAATTTCCCGGGTGAGAAAAATTTAAGTAGTTTAAAACTGATACCAATTACAAGGAAAGTATATGTTATTAATACTTCGGTTCAAGTTCTCTCGACATTCATTTGTTTCAGGCGATTACTAGGGAGGAATATGCAATTTTGAAGCCAGTAGAATATGGCAACTTGAGGGTGTTTGTATTAGAATATACGTATAGAGATCCAGAGTCCAGAGTCCAAGAACAGGTCGTCCAGGTTTACCTGGACGGAATGTAATTTCGCCACAGTACCTAACCGCTAAAAGCGGTTTTACCTGTACGATATTGTAGGGAAAAAAATTTTGTTCACAAGTTTTGTGTCTGTGTCCGTCGGGAGGTGTTAAAATTCCTCCACAGCCTTAGGCTTGAGCGCAGTCGGTCACCTGGGTGGTCACCCACCCAAGTGGTGACCACGCTCAATGCTGCTTAACTCGACGTGCCGCTTGTGTGGCTGCCGAGTTAAGCAGGCCGGGTGGGAGGAAAGTTGGTAGGATTGTGGATTATGGATGGGTGGGAGGTTCCAGATTAATCAGGGGGGGGTTTCAGCCGGCGGCGTAATATAGCCCCACCTTGCCCCTTACATGTGGCGCGAAAGTGAGGAGGACCCCGAGGTATTTGGTGGCGGTGACCCATGGGATCTGCCGTCGCCTCAACCTCAGGGGCCGCATCGGCCGCCAGCGACGGACCTTCGCCAGGAGAAGAGCAGAACTCTTCCCCGGACTGATGGCCGTCCTCCACTTTTCGCTCCACCGGCCGATGGCCCGGAGCAGTTGCTGTAGCGGGGGGAAACAGTAACGGGCATTCTTGTTCTGTGCCATTATGAGGACGTCGTCGGCATATTGGCACAGAACAGCTCGGGGTTCCGTCGGGATGTCAGACATGTAGGCAGCAAAGAGTAATGGGGACAGTACACTGCCCTCCGGCACTCCCACCGCTATGGGTCTGACGGTAGAGAGCCTCCCTCCCACTCTCACCCCGAATGAGCGTTCCCGGAGGAAACTGCTTATCAGGGTGAGATAGGGGGGAGGAACGCCTGCTTGCTTAAGTTTGTAGAGGAGCTCCTGATGCCAGGTAGTGGCGAACCCTTCTCCACGTCCAGCAGCACCGCGACCGTCTTGAGGTTGCCCTGAAAACCCAGGGCAGCCTTTTCGGCGAGGCGCAGGAGCTGCAAAGTCGTGGAGTGCCCTCGACGAAAACCAAACTGGTGATCCGGTAGGAGGTGCCTTTCCTCGAAGAGAGGGGTGAGGCGGGGGAGGAGCAACCGCTCAAAAACTTTTGAGACGGTCGGGAGTAAACTGATGGATCGGTAATTGCATGGGAAGACTGGGTCCTTGCCGGGCTTTAAAATGCATACTACCCGCGCCTCCTTCCAACAAGTTGGAAAGTGACGGAGTTGAAGGCATGCATTAAAAATCCGCGTCAGGTGAATCACAGCCGTTCGAGATAGGTGTTGGAGCATGGGCGCCGTGACGCCGTCATGGCCCGGGGATTTTTTGGGGTGCAGTTTTTTAATTTCGGAAGTCACCTCTTTCGGGGTGACTATAGGAAGATGGATCCCGTCGTGTGGTGGCGGCGTCTCCTCATAGAGGTAGTGCACCGTCGCCTCCACGAAGTCACTGAAGTCGTTGTCCTGGGGGTCCTTCCGGGGTTCAAACTGACTCTCTAGGTAGTCTGCAAACACTGAGGCCTTCTCGCAGGGCTCGAAAGCGAGGCCCCCACGAGTGCCATGTAGAGGATGCTGGTATTGTGTCTTGTCCTTCCTTAGGGACTTGATAATCCGCCACGGCTTCTTTTCTTGCAGGTTGACGGTCTGCATCAGGTTCTCCCAGGCCTGTTTCCTGTGAGCTCGGAGCAGTCGCCTTGCCAGGGTTTTGAACCTCCGGTATACTGCCCCTATCCTGGGATGGCGGAAGCGTTGCCATAGCTTCCGGACAGTCGCTTTGGCTTTTATCAGCCGCCAGAGTTCATCAGGGATGGTCCGAGGGTAAGAGGTCTCAGACGGGATGCGGTGTGTGTGAGCGCGTACCGCCTTCAGGATCTGTTGGGAGAATGCCTTCGCCGCCGCTTCCAGCGCCTCGACAGAGGGTCGATGGTTAGGGTGAGTTCTAGGACTGCAGCATCCCAGTCGACTTCGTTAAACCAGTCTGGGATTGCCAGGGCTGGTATGTGAACATTGGAGTCGACCAAGATAGGGTCATGGTCTGAATCCAGTTCGTTTACCACCGAGAGGTCTAGATGGAATGGAATGTTTTTGGTGATCATGATGTCGAGTATGTCCGGTCTGCCGTGGGTCGGGTAGGACCTAGGCCTTCTCGGACCGTGCGCATTGAGGCTGGGATCTCCGCTGATGAGGCGGTAGAGTCCGCGGCCCCTGTGGTTTGAAACTCGGCTATACCAGTGCCCGTGCTTTGCGTTGAAGTCGCCTGCCATGCAGACAACAGGATGCAGGTTTAACAAGGCGGTGTGATCCGCCACGAAATAGCGGCCGTCAGGAGGGTCGTAAACAGCTATCAGCAGCGTGTCGAGTACGCCAATGGCAAGCCGAATGGCGCACGCCTCCACGTGCTGAAGCTGCGGGAGAGGAAAAGGGGTGTGGGTAATGTGGCTTTTGATTAGAAGAGCTATCGCTAAATAACCAGATTCTTCTGGAAGCTTCTCACCGGGGCTCTCGCGAACATCCTAGAACTTTGCTGAAAACTCCAGCGGCTATTATGTATACAAGAACATACCCAGCGCGAGTAAATGGATGATGCATGAAATATCTTTGATGTGAAATTGTTTTCCAAGTTAGGGTTCGACGACAGAGAGATTACGGAGGTAGCGAGTTCGACTCTAAGCTAGTGAGACGGGGGGTGGGATGACTGCTTCGCACGTATTTCATTATACTGCTATGAATGAGGAAAAGGACAATTAACTAAATTACATTAGTGTAATGACCTTATTTACATCGATTTCACATAATAGAAGACCCTACGCGTGCATGCAACAGAATCCAACAGAGAATCATCTATACACAGAGAATCAGAGATCATTATTAATCAAAGAAATTATTCAGAATGGAGATACCTGGCGTGTCAGTGTTCAAAAACTAATATTCCGTCATTTATGAAGTTTTTGTAAATATATTAACTCCATAGATATCTAAACCAAATAAGTGTCTAAATAAATTGTATAATTAATATATACTAATTCTGAGCACAGAGTAATTCTAAAAATAATCTAAACAGTCAACTGTAATATTACAACGTTATTTTAATGACATTTGAATGCAATGAGGTTATTTCTAAAAAAAAAAAAAAAAAAAAAAAAAAAATTAAGTGTATATTATTATATATTGTTATTTATTATAGTATATATCACTATTTGACTGCGATGAGTTTATTTCTAAAATTTAAGTGTATATTATTATATATTATTTATTGTAACATTTATCACTATTATATAATGAGAAACACATGTAAATACAAGTGTGTTAATAGTATGTTATAATTTTTTGAATGCCTGTAATGTTGTTATTGTAACAGGACATGCAGATGAATGTTAAAAGAATAAAATAAAAAAAAAATAGTGTAATGACAGTAAAAAAATCTGATTTGTTCCATTCACATGACTTTCTCTACATCTCTACAAAAATTTTTAGTTAAAAAGCTTATACTTCTATTTACTTCATGCTAATCGAGAAACATTAGCAGAAATAGTCTTATTATTTGCTTCCCTGTAAGTAGAAGTGAAATGAGGGTGTACCATAGGTTAAAATGATAGCCAAAAGCTGGTTGCTATGTAACTGAAGTTCGTTTGTTTGTATGGACAGGAGTTAACAAATTCCTGTATGAAAAAAGTATGTTTTTCAAAGCAGAAACGAAAAACCAACAATATCTTAAAAATGATCAACTCCACGAAAAAAATGTATATGACATAAACGGTGTGCTTTATCGCGAGCTACATTTTCTGTAGAGTAACCTTTTGTCCATCTCTTACGGTTTAGCAGTTATGCACAATTCCGTAAAATTAATCCAGAATAAAATAGTCTTCAGAGGATATTCCCAGAAAATTCAAGATATACATTTTATTTATTTGTCAGGTAAATATCTTTAATATACGATATTTTAGTCAAAATCGTTAGAGCCATTTTTAAGAAAATCAGAATTTTCAAACATTTTTCCATGTAAAGGGTAGTTTGGGGTGGGGGATTTTCTTGAAAATCTTCGTGTCGCATTCATGGAAGATACCAAACTTAAATACCAAGTTTGGGCTTTAACGGTCCTTTCGGTTTTGCGCTATGCTGTCCACAGACAGACAGACAGACAGACAGACACACACACACACACATAGACAGACAGACACACATATGGACATTTTTCTAAAAATGCTTCTTTTTTTATTCAGGGAGTCTCAAAACATGTATTTCCGGTGAAACATCGGTATCGAATTTTTGGGTACAATACAATACCTCCTCTATACACTATGTACATAGTTCGTATAGAGAAAGTAACTAGACAAACTCTCAATATAGGGCTAGCATTATTCTGCATTGTTGCTGCTATAAATTACCACGATGTTAGTGGAGTATTATGCTGGTGATTATTGTTGGCTCAGTTGAAAACCTAGTTAGGAGGCAATGTGTTATAAGGGATCTCAGCTCTTCAAGTGCTATTAGAGGGCATTAACGCGTTTCACAATCCCGCCTGAAATTCACTACCGACACGGACCCAATCTTTCAAGGATATTGAGAACCACTACTCTGTCGAGTGCAACCCAATCCAAACTCCCGAAAGTGAAGTACTTATATGTTCAGCCCTGCTTGATTATTTAATAAATAGTCAGAAGTTAGGGTTCAACAAAGCCCGCACGTCAGCTGAATAGGTCGGAACCTTTCTCTTTCAGAAGGAGGCTGGACATCATATTTTATTTAATTTTTTAATAGGTATGCCCCAAAATAAGGCAAATGAGCGACTTAAGTATGCAGCTATAACCAATATTTCAACCTTTTTAAAATTCTAATTCAGTTACATTGGGTCATCGCTTCCGAGTGAGTTCAAGTAACTTTATTTAGTTTTTGCTGTAGCCTTGAGAAATATTTGAAATGTTAAGCAATTAACTCTGATTTTAATACAGTAAATAATTTAAACTGTCACAGACTGAATATCCGGTATCATTTTCAAGTCAACTCTGTGAACACGCTGAAGAAGCTTTGTAAGCTACTACGAGATATTTGCAAGTTTATATTTATGAGCATTGAGAAGAGAGAAGGAACAAGAATTAAGATCTTGTAGTAAGTTATTCCTCTCTCAATTTATGTTTCTAGTCAACTTCACAAGTTGCAAACAACAGGCTGGCCAAGTTGCTAACACCAGGAGATAATTTTGAACATCTGTTTCCCCGAGGAAAGGTGGTTTACTGTCCGAAGTTAGACTGCACTCTCTCATCACAAAGGTCTCTAGCTACTCTAAATAAGACACGTCAGCTTACCGCCATTCAGCAAACAATGGTTTTAGTTCTATTGCGGACAGGAATACCATTCTTACCATTAGGACGAGAGGCGTTCAATAAGTCCTTAGAAAACAAATTATTCTGTAGTTTTTATTTATATTTTTACTTTCTCTATACGAAATATGTACACATAGTGTATGGAGAAGGTATTATATTCCACCCAAAAATTCGATACCGAGATTTTACCGGAAATACATCTTTTGAGACTCCCTGAATCCAAAAGAAGCATTTTTACGTCTGTGAAAAGCATAGCTCAATAGCTCAAAAACGAAAAGTCCGTTAAAAACCAAATTTGGTATTTACGTTTGGTATCTTACAAGGATGCCACACGAAGATTTTCAAGAAAATCCCCCCACCCTCAACTACCCTTTACATGGAACTTTTTTTTGGAAAATTTTGATTTTCTAAAAACTGGCTCTAACATTTTTGATTAAAATATCGTATATTACAGATACTTTCCGGACAAATAAAATGTATATCTTGAATTTTCTGGGAATACCCTCTGAAGACTACTTTATTCTGGATGAATTTTACGGAATTGTGCATAACTGCTAAACCGTAAGAGATGGACAAAGGCGTACTCTACAGAAAATGTAGCTCGCAATAAAACATACAATTTATGTCATATACATTTTTTTCGTGGAGTTGATCATTTTTAAGATATTCTTGGTTTTTCGTTTCTGCTTTAAAAAACATACTTTTTTCATACAGGAATTTGTGAACTCCTATCCATACAAACAAAGGAACTTGATTCACATAGGAACCAGCTTTTGACTTCAGTTTAACCTGTGGTTTCCCTTATTGTGCTTCTACTTACAAGGTAGCAATAATAAAACTATTTCTGCTAATTTTTCTTGATTAGCATGAACCATAAGCTTTTTAAGAACAATTTGTTACACAGATGTAGAGAAAGTCATGTGAATGGAACACATCAGATTTTGCAACATAATCTCCTTTTAGTTTGATTCACTTTTTCCCAGCGTTTCTTCAACTGCTTTAAGCCTTCCAAAAGTAGGAGGCATCTGTTTGGGAAATATCTTCTTCGTTAGACGCGCTTCGTTTTCCGAAAAGCCAACTGATCAAGTTTGAAAAAAAAAAAAAAAAAAAAAAAAAACCTCACTGGGGCCAAATCTAGTGAATACGGTGGATGTGTAGTCATTCAAACTTTAATTCTACAATTTTCGTCATCATAACTGCGCAGGTGTGCACCCTTGCTTTGTTTTGATGGCTTAAAATATTTTTCTGAGGCGTTTTTTTCATGCTTTCTCCGTTCAACAGGTGCAATAACGATGCTTAATACCGCCCTTTATCGTTCTTCCTTTCTGCAAGTAAACACTTTAGATGACTTCGTGCACATCCAAAAAACTGACGTCATCACCTTGTCTGCAGATTTCACATTTACCTTCCACGGAGGCCTTTAAAAACCCACTGATTCGACTGTACTTTTGTCTCTGGAATGTAGTTGTGTGTCCATGATTCATCCACAGTTATATATATATAGGCAATCTGTAGTCAAGGTGATGGACTCAGTTTTTTGGAATACACGCGGAATCAGATTACTTGCATAAAGGAAGAAAGATAAATGCACAGTATCATGCATCGTTATTGCACGGTTGAACGGAGAAATCAACAAGAAACGCCCTCAGCTGCCAAAAAAAAAAAAAAAAAAAAGGATTCTCTTCCATCAAGACAATGCAAGGATGCACACCTTCGCAGTTTTGTTGACGAAAATTGTAGAATTAAGGATCGAGTTACTACAACATCCACAGAACTCACTTGACCCCCAGTAAAGAAAAGTGTAATCTAGTTTCTACTCTAAGACTTAGTGTTATGGTCACAAACCAATGCGAACATTCACTGCAGATTTTTGCTTTGGAATGCCTTTACCTCAGATGTGGTTCTATTTCTGGAAGAGCATAAAAGGGTTATGTATATATTTTAATGTTTCACAATTGATTTTTAAATGTAACATTTTATCTGCTTCTTATAGCTGACAAACATACAATTGTAGATTATTCAGACAAAGAGGAAAATTGAAATGGGAGACATTTAAAGAACCCAAAAGAACGTAAAATGTTCAGTGTTCATGAGCAGCTTTGAATTGGATATTTTCACATAAATCTTCGCCAGGTACTTTATACAACTCAAGCATTACATTGTTTTATCACTACTGTAGAGAAAGTAAGTTGTAATGATGTTGAACATCGAACTCTCTAATATTTCGATGAAGAGAGCCTTGAACTAAATGCGTTTCCTTGTTTACTGAGATTCCAGGATTCTAATTACTATCGTTACTGTAACTTCCAGCTAATTGCTTCTTGCAACGAAACATTATGTTACTAATAATATATTACCAAACAACAAAGCTTGCAGCATACATTTTTGCATTATTCATTGATTTTAATATATGCTTATAGACCGTAATTAGTTCCCTATTTACTCATTGCTTTTATAAAATAATTATTAACATAATACAACACTAATTACGATACCAAGCAGCGTCAAGTGTACCTTTAACAGAGCAGTACCCTTGTCATACGTCACGTTTTGTCTTACAATCCAAAGATACTTTGTCGACCACATCATCTACAAGAATTTATGACTACCAAGATCACTGGACCAGACTTTTTCCTTTGAGCTATCTAAGGGAAGAGCCTACGCCACACGCTTCAGACTTTAAATCATATGTAGAGGAATATTACACGCAAAATCCAGCTTTTGACAACCCGATGCCCTAGTGAGTTGCCATAAACATGCCTAGAAGTGAATGGAGGACATTTTAGCATAACTTCGCAAACTAATTCCCAGATTTTGCATACATTTATCCGCATTATTTTTGTTAAAATAAATATAAAATTAAAAATTGAGCTTTTATATAAATTAATCTGTGTATAACTTCATCAAACTCAGTAAATAATGCAGTACAGTTTTTACTTTCACTAGCATGTATTCCAATGCACATAGTGGATAGAGAAGGTGCTTTATTCCAACCAAAACTTCAAAGTCAAAATTTCACCGGAATTATACGTTTTGAGGTCCCTAAATTCGGAAAATGTATTTTTAGAAAAATATCTGTGTGTATCTGTGAACAGCATAGCTCAAAAACGAAAAGTCCGTTAAATACCAAACTAAATATTTAAATTTAATATCTCCCAATGATGCGACACAAAGATTTTCAAGAAAATTCTTCTACACCAACTATCCTTTATATGGAAACATTTTGATTTTCTCAAAAATAACTAACGATTTTGATTAAACTATTCTATATTAAAGATATATTAAATCAGAAGAGAAATAAAGAGAATATACCAGGCTAAAGTGATAGTCAAATCTTCTAAAAGCCGATTTATATGTGAACAATTGAAGCTTCTTTTTGCATTTCCAGGAAAACAAAAGAGAGATGAAACAAAAGGTGACCCCGTCTGGGAAGATGTGCAGTTTAACATTTAAACCAATAACCTGGAATATCTAGGAAACGGGCAACTCTGAAAGAAAAATGTATTTCACATAAATTCTGTGTTTTAACGAGATCTATATTTTTTATGCAGTAAGTTTTTATTCATCCAGATTAAAAAGGTCTTCAAAAACTATTTCCAGAGACTTCAATATATACATTTTATTTTACGTAAATAGCTTTAATATCCTGTATTTGCATCAAAATCGTTAGAGCCATTTTTGAGAAAAACAAAAATTTAAAAGTTTGAATATAAATAGTAGTTTGGGGGGGGGTTCTTGAAAATCTTTGTGTAGCATCCTTGGGAGCTACCAAACTTAAATACCAAGTATTGTTATTTTACGGTCTTTTAATTTTGGAGTTTTCTTTTAACGCCCGCTTTTATTACTTGTGGCACCGCAGACGAGAACTTTGATGATAGATGGAACACAGATGGAGCACCGGTGGAGTGCGATGGCGGGGGAAACCGGAGAACATTCACCCCTGCGCCGCTTTGTCCACCACAAATCTCACATACGGTCGCTTGGAATAGTACCATCTAGTTCTAACCACTCAGCCACGGCACGGCCATGTTTTTCAGGTATGCTGTCCACACACTGTTTCTAAAAATGCTTTTTTTCAGACTCAGGGGTACCTCTAAACATATATTTGCGGTAAAATCTTGATATCGAATTTTTGGTTAGAATGCAAAATACCTTCTGTAGCCACCATGTTCATTGTATGAACATACGGGCTAGAGAAAGCAAAAATTCTTTTTTAGGATTTAAGGGTCCCCAAATATGTGTTTCCAGTGAAATCTCGGTATCGAATTTTTGGGTGCAATACAATACTATTTTCGTAGAAACGTTATTCGATTATAATAATTAAAAATGCCATGATGATTATTCCATAAAGTGAACTTGGGGCGGAATCAAGTCTGTGGTGAGGGTCTCGGGCTGCTGTACGACTGGGCGTCTCGGTGTAGTACTTATTTAAACTTTTTACAGGTTTAAATTTGCCGCTATATATAATGTTGGTCATGCTTGCTGTTGGCGAGACTGGAATTAACTATTTGCGTTAGACTTGATTGTTAGGCAGCTGCAAGCTTATTATCGGCGGCGAATTAACTTATCTATGTACAGCTCGACCACTTTTTCCCTTATATGTTTGCTACCTTCAGTCAGTGAGTAAAATAATCTTAATCTCCTTGCTTGGATGGTAGGATTTAATACAGTAAAGAATTAATTTAAAAGATTCCTTATTAATTTTAAACCTTTATTTCGTAAATCGTTGAAACAATGTAGTGAATTAAGGCACACTACTTAAACTGATCTCTTTTAGAGAAAACTGTGCCAAATATTTACTTTATAATACATACTTACAATAAATCTCTTGCTGATAATCAGTAAATTACAATATTTCACATTAAATTGCTGTATTAGAGATATCGATTTACGAGATTAACTCTTAGCGTCTGTTTTCTATCTTGCAGAATGCGTTCCGGAAACTCTTAAAACTTTCACATATATACAAAAGTTGAAGATCATTGTTTTCTAACATTGTAATCGTCCGTCACCATGGGGACAACAGATTTCCTTGTTCCACATTTCGTGAAATACGTATTTACAATACATTTTGATACACTCATAATAATTAAAATTAATACATTTGCATAATTCACACGAAAATGTTCTTATAGATAGCTGACATTTCTAAATCAATTATTTGTTTAACTTTGTTCTTATGCTTTGTTACCGGTATAAACAATTTATAGCATCTGGTATCTCGTTCGCCTTTATTCTTCTTCTCTCATATTACTACTTTAATTGTGTTTTATTATTAATATGCTTTTCTAAGCATCAATTCTTAGCTATACATTATACTACGTTGTATTCATTACATAACCTTGGCTATGTTAATTTCGTAAAAAACACGCAATTTAAGCTATTTTCGTGCGTATCGTGAGTGATGACGTCACGCTGCCATTTCTATACATACAATTCTTTGGCTTACATTGTAAAACAATACTAATTATTACTTTTTAACATTATTTTAGGGCAGCATTGTTTCATTTTCTCTTGATTTGATTTATTTAACATTAAAACCCTGCATCAAACTGACCAAAAGAAAGGTAACCTTAAGCTGGAGAGTTTCACTCCGCTCAACCCGCTAGTTCATCTGCAGCTCTTTACAAGTGCACTATTAGTGCCATATAAGCAGCTGCGGCTCCGGGATTAAAGTGTCTATTTACTCACAGCGGACATTTTCGATCCTGGGTTCTAACGGACACGAAATTCATTTTCTCCATCGCTTATTTACTCCACTGCCAGCCCCAAGAGATGTACGGAGCGTTACAAGCTGCAAAATGAGGGCGGGAGAATGATAAAAAAGGGGAATAACGCTGTGTTCTTTCTTCAAACATGCCTCAAACGTTTTATTTCGCTCTCCACCCCTCGGTCTCTCTCGTTTTTCGCCCTTGAACGAGCCCCGAGAGAACAAAGCGAAAGGGGAATAGTTCCACAAACGCACAAATATCCGGGGTAACATACAAACAACTGTTTTGGACCTGGAAGAAAAATAAGATTACGAATGAAGGTATACTTTTCAGGTCACAAACAGGTTTTCCTTGAAGTTTTAACACAAGTTTGTTTTTACTGTGTAAATTTCATATTTAATTCAACGTTCTAAGGTATTCTGGTTTTAAAATTACCGTTTTGATCTAAATTTTGGATTTTTAAATTTTTGGTATTTTCTGGTGCTTTTTTATTTTATTTACACGTGCATAATATATAGAGAAGGTATTGCAAATGCGATAAGAGCTTTCACCGGAAATACATGTTTTAGTGTCCATTGCAACCAATTTTTGTTTTTTATTGACATAACAATATCATACATTGAATTTCAACAATCGCACGGGTCCACAGACAGTACATGCTTTTGTAATACACAAAATAAAAGCAATATTAAAACAACAGCAAAGAATTAAAAGAGTTAACGCGAACATAAAAAGACAAAGATATTCAAATACGGCAATTTAAATTTGCAGCACAGTGTTATGTACCCTCTTATGATAAATAAATACACTTAAGAGAAATATATACACATAATATATACACAATATATAACACCATAGCACAACAATGACATGAGTCTTAATCTCTTACGTTATATATTTTTACTTTCTCTATACATACTATGTACATAGTGTATAGAGAAGGTATTGCATTGCACACAAAAATTCGACACCAAGATTTCACCGGAAATATATGTTTTGAGACCCCCTGAATCCAAAAAAAGCACTTTAGAAACATGTCCGTGTGTGTGTGTGTGTCTGTGGGCGGCATAGCTCGAAAACGAAAAGACCGTTAAAAACCAAACTTGGTATTTAAGTTTTGAGACCTCCTAAAAAAAGTAATTTTTAGAAAAAATGTTCTTACATGTCTGTAGACAGTATAGCTCAAAAACGAAAGGTTTAGTCTCTTCCAAGAGATATATTTCCAGTGAATCTTGGCATATAATTTTTGGGGTGCAATACAATACCTTCCCTACGCACCATGTAGAGAAAGTAATATAAAATAGATTAGGATCAGCTGATTTTGAAAACAATGCACATTTCCACACAAGTTTCAGAAAAATAAAAGCAGTGATTACTCGCAATATAACCAACATTAGTTGAAATCTGTAAACAGTCGAATAGCTATCTAAGGAATAAAGTTGCATCGTACAGCTCGTGAGTACATTTATACCCCGAATAGTATATTCCAAGACTTATTCCGAGTTCATACAACCGGCCCTTAGTGGTATAAAAAATGTATCCTGTAAACCTTTCAAAACTGATTAATGATTCACTTTTGCTTATAGTAATGAGAAGATATATAACAAGACAGTCCTCTAAAATATCAAACAATAATCTCGTATTAATTACGTTCTTGCTTACTCCAATGCAATTAAGATTATTCGTTAATCGTCTGCAGGTTATCCGATGGTTATCCAAAAAGTAACCGGAACAGAAGACAAGCATGACGTGCTCTATTGATGCTCGTCACAAGGAAGCTGATGGAAGTGAAAGATAAAGTTTTCGAACCTCTGCCATTTTTTGCTTTAGAAGATCTTTTAAAGGGAAATCTGACAAGAGGCTTTTTTAAGGAAATAAAATTAGAAACAGTTCAATTCTTCCTTTATAAAGTTAAATCAGAACCACAGAGTGAAGTGAACTGTTTTGTAAGGATGAGTGAACTGAAGTCAGAAATTACCCCAACTATGTTACAAGATTTGAACGCAATAATTCAAAAGTTAGTTGAGTGGAAACTTTAGATTTCAAGTTAACAGATTAATTTATGTGGAAAATTTCTCAGAAACATCTTTTCATTTCAAGATTTCTTCTTTGAAACTTCAGTGTTCCTTTGTATTTTCACTGAGTTTAAAATACAGTATGTGCACGTAAGGATTTGAAAAAGCAATTTGCCTATATATACCATGCCATCAAGTAATTAACTTGAAATTAAATTAATTTTGAACACCAACCTTAAGAATACTTAATAAATCTAGAGTTTCTCACTGAAATGATGTCTAACACACTAATCTTCTTCTTCTTTCTTCTGTGGATGAACCCTATTCTGGACTCTTTCCACCAATGTCTATGAAATCATAGATCACTTCGGTCTCTTTGCCTACATGCCAATAGAGTTTTAAAACTACTGAAGACTGATCCTACGTAGTTGGTCTTTTTAATTTCCTCTGTACTCAATTTTATTCCTTTCTCTCCACGTACTATATATATATATATATATATATATATATATATATATATATAAACGGTATTGTATTATATTCCATCCAAAAATTCGATATCGAGATTTCACCGGAAGTACAATATGGCTTCAGGTCCCTGGATCCGAAAAAATCATTTTAGAAAAAGGTCCTAATGTGTGTCTGTGGACAGCAGAGCTCAAAAACGAAAAGCCGGAAATACCAAACTTGGTATTTAAGTACAGTATCTTACAAGAATGCAACACGAAGATTTTCAAGAAAATCCCCACCCTAACTTCCCTTTACATGGAAAATTTTTCGAAAATTTTAATTTTCTCAAAATTGCTCTAACGATTTTGATTAAAATATCTTGTATTAATGGTATCTACAAATATATATCTTGAATTCTCTGGGAATAGCCTCTAAAGACCTCTTTATTCTGAATGATTTTTATTGAATTTTGCGTAACTCCTAAACCGTAAGAGATAGACAAAACTTGCTACACAAAAAATGTAGACCAAGACAATTACACAATTTAAGTCAAACATTTTTTTCGTGGAGTTGGCTATTTCAGAGATATTTCTTGTTATTTATTTCTGCTTTAAGATACTTTAACTTTTCTCATACAGGAACTTTTCAACACTTGGCCACACAAAGAAACTGATTTCAATCCCATAACACATTTTAAAGCATTTGACTGTTGGTTTAGCCTAGTGTATTCCCTTCTATTTAAAGAGGAACTAAGTAATAAGACCGTTTCAAATAATGCTTTAGCATTAAATAGCTAGAGGAATAAGTATTTTAACAATAATTTGTTACAGAGATAAAAAGAACATATACGACTTTTTTTGGATTCAGTGGGCCTCAACATGATTTTCCGGTGAAATCTCGGTATCGAAATTTTGTGTGCAATACAATGCATTCTCTATACCGCATGTAAATAGTACGTGCAGAGAAGGTAATACATTTTTACTTTCTCTACACGTACTATGTCCATAGTGCATAGAGAAGGTATTGACTCCACACAAAAATTCTATAACGAGATTTACCGGATATATATAGGATTCCCTGTTTCAAAAAAAAAAAAAAAAAAAAAAAAAAAAGCATTTTCAGAATATGTGTGTGTCTGTGTGTCAGTGTGTCTGTGAGTACAATAACTCAAAAACGAAAAGTTGGTATTTAAGTTTAATATCTTCCAGGGATGCGACACGAAGATTTTGAGAAAAATCCACCAACCCCAAACTACCCTTTACATGGAACTTTTTTCGAAAATATTTATATTCTTTAAAATGACTCTGACGATTTTTATTAAAATGTCGTATATTAAAGATATTTACCTGAAAAATAAAATGTATATCTTGAATTTTCTGGGAATAGTCTCTGAGGACTACTTTATTCTGGATGAATTTTACGGAATTGCGCATAACTGCTAAACCGTAAGAGATAGACAAAAGCTTACCACACAAAAAATGTAGAGTACGTTAAAACACACAATTTAAGTTATATGCAATTTTTTCGTGGAGTTGATCGTTGTTTAGATATTACTTGTTTTTGGTTTCAGCTTTGAAAAACATACTTTTATCATACAGGAATTTGTCAACTCCTGTAATGCAAACTAATGAACTTCAGTCACAAATCAACCAGCTTTTGGCTATCACTTTACTCTATGGTACCCCCTTATTTCGCTTCTACTAACAAGAAAGCAAGTAATAAGACTATTTCTGCTAACTTTTTCTCGATTAGATGAAGTAAATAGAATAATTTGTTGCAAAGATGTAGAGAAAGTTATGTGAATGGAACACATCAGCTTTTTTTGTTGTTCGTGTTCTCTGTAAAAGAAAATCCGCTGATATAAGTAAACCCCAAGACAGCCAATGTAGTTTGAAACCGGATTCGAAGCTGCTATGGTGAGCTCATAGCTAAGACAGACGCGACGCTATAATCAACTGCCACCCTCTGACATGACACATCTCTCCCGGAAATTGCCCTTGTGCCCACCCTAACCTCAACACTCAGCCAAGATGCAGAAATTTGACACATGCTCAACAATCTGTTATCTGTCGTGACAAGACGGATGTGAGAAAGGAACTGCACAGCAAGTCTCCACCTCAAAGCACCAAGACGTATGCACATAAGCTTTGTGTTCCAAGCAGATCAATCTGATATCAAATACAGCAGAGATTCTTGTCTGTGCCCCTATAAACCATGTTCTACCCAGCTGTCACTTGTGGTAAATGAGTTGGCGTTCAACAGTTAGGCAAATGTATGCGCTGTTAAACACACATGAGTTAAATATTGTTACTTCGCTAACGAATTGGAAACTTGCGCTGCTTTCACACCTTTATGCTTTCACTACATAGGTGAAAAAGATATTACACTCTACCCAAAAAAAAAAAAAAAAAGACAGCAAGATTTCATCGGAAATACACTTATAATGGTCCCCTGCATCCAAATAAAGCATATTTAGAGGAAGCACTTTGTGTGTCCCATTCACATGACTTTCGCTACTACTCTGCAACAAATTATTGTTAAAAAGCTTATGCTTCTATCTACTTCATGCTAATTGAGAAAAGATTAGCAGAAATAGTCTTACTACTTGGATCTTTGTAAGTAGAAGCGAAATAAGGGAGTAACATAGGTTAAAGTGATTCTTAAAAGCTGGTTGTCATGTGAATGGAGTTTCTTTGTTTACATGGACAGGAGTTGACAAAGTCCTGTATGAGAAGAGTATACGTTTTTAAAAACTGAAAACAAAACCAAGGAATATCTCAGAAACGATTAAGTTACGAAAAAAATATATATCGCATAGATTATTTGTTTGAACGTGCCCTATATTTTTTGTGTGGTAAATTTTTGACCATCTCTTACGGTGTAGCAGCTATGCAAAATTCCATAAAGTTCATCCAGAATAAAGTAGTCTTCAGAGGCTATTTCTTCCATCTCTTACGGTTTAGCAGTTATGCAAAATTCCATTAAATTCATCCAAAATTAGGTAGTCTTCAGAGGCTATAATTTAACATTTTTCCCTCAACACTTATTAGGATTAGCCGGTATACCTCGACGCTATTCAGGAATGAAACAAAGAAAAAGGATTGTTCCTCATCTTAATCCTGTTATTACTTTTCCATAAACTTATTTGTCAGTTAAATATCTTTAATATACGATATTTTAATCGAAATCTTTAGAGCAATTTTTGAGAAAACAAAATTTTCGAAAATAGTGACATGTAAAAAGTAGTTAGGGTAAGGGGATTTTCTTAAAAATCTTCGTGTCACATCCTTGGAATATACCAAACTTAAGCACCAGTTTTGGTATGTAACGGTCTTTTCGTTTTTGAGCTATGCTGCCCACAGACACACACACCCACAGACACACACACTCACACACACACACACACACAAACACACACACATGGTCCTTTTTCCAAAACTTTTTTTTTTGATTCAGGGGGTCCAAAACATGTATTTCCGGTGAAATCTCGGTATCGAATTTTTGGATGCATTACAATTCCTTCTTCTCTATACAATATGAACCTAGCAAGTGTAGAGAAAGTAATAAAAAGTCGATAAAATACCGAACTTTGTATTTAAGTTTAATATCTTCCAAGGATGAGATCCGGAGATTTTGAAAAAAAAAAAAGCCTCAACCTGAAACTACCCTTTATATGGAAACAATTTCGAAACATTTTTGTTTTATAAAAATAGCTCTAGCGATTTCAATTAAAATGCTGTATATTAAAGATATTGAAATGACAAATAAAATGTATCCTTTTAATTTTCTGGGAATAACCTCTGAATACCTCTTCATTCTGGATAAATGTTTACCTCCTCAAAACATACTGTTACATAGTGTATTGCGCTCAGAAATTCGATACCGATATTTCACCGGAAATGTATGTTTTGGAACCCCCTGAATCCAAAAAAAAAGGCATTTTTGGATTAATATCCGTGTGTGCCTGTCTCTGAGTGTGTGTCCGTAAGTAGCATAGCCAAAAACTAAAAGTCCGTTAAATACCAATATTGATATTTAAGTTCACCATCTTTCAAGAATGCGACACGAAAATTTTGAGGAAAGCCCTCTCACTCCAAACTACGGTTTACATGAAAAAATTTTCGAAAATTTTTATTTTCTCAAAAATAGCAAACGATTTTAATTAAACTCTCTTACATTTAAGATATTTACATGATAAATAAAGTGCATATCTTGAATATTCTGTGAATAGCCTTTGAAGACCTCTTTATTCTGGATACATTTTTCCGAATGAGAGAGAGTAAAAGAGATAGACTAAAACTTACTAAACAGAAAATGTTGTTTTTTCATGAAATTTACCATTTTTGAGATTTCATTGTTATTGGTTTCAATTTTAAAATACTTATAACTTTTTACATACGAGAATTTGTCAACTCCTGGCAATGTAAAGAAAGGGGTTCTATGCAGATTTTATAAAATTTGACTATCGTTTTAGTCTAGTGTTTTTATTGTTTCTCTTCTACTTAACATAAAAAAAACATTTATGCTAATGTTTATCTTGATTAGCACGAAGTAAACAAGCATACTATTTTAACATTAATTAGTTACAGAGATGTAGAAAAAGTCATGTGAATGGAATACGTCAGATTTTTATTACTACATTTAAAAAACATCATATTCCACTGCCAAGCCGCACTTAACCACCATCGCCGACACTTCCAAGCCAGAAAGGCACCAGAGGTGTAAAGATTGAATGACATTATGATAAAGCGATATGGAGGACAGGAAATTCGCGGGGTGGCAGAAACCACTCCAGTATTCGTCTTTACAACCCCGGAAAACCCCATACTTCTGAGAGAAGGTAGTCGACGGGAATTGAACCCGGGACCTCACGAAAGCTGTACCATATCGTAGTCGTCCTAGCTAAGCATTTTCTCGTAGCTTATCTTGGTCACAAAAATACAATAATTTTTCTTTCATTTTTCTTCCCATCTCACCCTTCAGTGCTCTAGGTTAGGTGCAGTGGACGGTGGTATACGGAGGATGTGTTTTGAGTAGGAACTTTTTATACTCAGATATCGAAGAAACAGTCTAATACAAACATTTATAACTGGAACTTTTGAAAGTCCTGACGTCAGAACTTTTTCCTCCGACTCCAGTCAAGGTGGGTAAATGTCGAAGAGTTGCATATATTGTCATATATACGTACAATACTCGGTAGTGAAAGTGCTGTTTTTAAGCAAACATAAAAAGAGAATTCAGCTTCAAAATGCGGGAAGTATTTTAATGTTTTTTTTTTTTTTCAGAGGCTTCATGCGAACTAAAAATGGAATTACTTGCTCTACAAAATTGTACGAACATAAAAGAAACAATTTGGGAGTTATTTAAATAATTACCTAAGGATTTATTTTCCAATTTGCGATAATTAGATTCACATTTGAAACTTATAACATCCACAGTAGACAAAATATCTTACTGAAACTTATACCAGTTATTATTCAAAATAACAATGCTATTTCTGCTATACACCAGAATCCTCACTTACATAGGTATTTAAATAATAATTTGTAATTGTCTAAATTCATTAATCCAATGAAAATGAGACAGTGATGCAGCTTTACAGTAAATGAATTTATAAATATATCTTCCATGTTAGACTCGTTTATATATTAGCACTACTATTAGTGAAGAAAGGTTACTATTTCTCGTACTCTTCAAAACTTATTTTAAAAAATCTGATGTGTACCATTCACATGACTTTCTCCATATCCTTGCAACAAATAATTCTTAAAAAGCTTATACTTCTATTTACTTTATGCTAATCAGAAAAAATTAGCAGAAATAGTTTTACTACTCGCTTCCTTGTAAGTAGAAGCGAAATAAGGGACAACCGTAGGTTAAAGTGATAGTCAAAAGCTGGTTGCTATGTCATTGAAGTTTCTTTGTTTATATGGATAGGAGTTGACAAGTTCCTGTATGAGAAAAGTATACGTTTTTCATAGCAGAAACCAAAAAATAAGGAATGTCACAAAAATGACGAACTCCACGAAAAATATGTATATAACATAAACTGTGTGTTTTAATGTGCTCTACATTTTTTGTGTAGTAAGGTTTTGTCCATCTCTTACGGTTTAGCAGTTATTCAAAATTCAGTAAAATTCATCCAGAATAAACTACTCTTCAGAGGCTATTCCCAGAAAATTCAAGATATACATTTTATTTCTCAGGTAAATATGTTTAATATCCGAAATTTTAATCAAAATCGTTAGAGCCATTTTTGAGAAAATCAAAATTTTCGAAAAAAGTTGCATGTAAAGGGTAGTTGGGGGTGGGGGGATTTTTCTCAAAATCTTCGTGTCGCATCCCTGGAAGATACTAAACTTAAATACCAAGTTTGGTGTTTTACCGACTTTTCGTTTTTGAGTTATCGTGTTCACAGACACACGGACGGACACACACACACACACATACACACACACACACACACACACACACACACACAGACCTTTTTGTGAAAGTGTTTTCTTTTGGATATTGGTGACCCTAAAACATATATTTCCGGTGAAATCTCGGTATCGAATTTTTGGGTGGAGTGCAATACTTTCTCTATACACTATGTACATAGTGTGTATGGAGAAAGTAAAAATTGAATAATTGATTTATTAAAATTAGAGCATTATTTCCAAAAAGTAATATGACAGTTTTATTTATTGTGCTTTTGAGAAAAATGAAACAAATTAGTGAACATTGTATCGTGTGGAACATTTTAGTATGGAAAAGTTTCAGAAAAACGTTTTCAAGAAAATAAGGTTTAAAGTTGGGAATATCTATTAATAAGCATGCACTTATCCTTCTATAGCTTTACTTAATTGGTATTTACCGTTTGCCAATAGGAATAACGAATATTTTCTTAAGGTTTAGAGTTCATGTCATTTTATTATGAAATAAAATGTCTTTCTTTTTCACAATTCTTGCGTCAAATTTCACAGATGAGAGACAATATTTAGCTCCACGTACATCTTCAAGAAAAACTTTCATATAACTAATTATATTGAAGAATCAGCATCTCAGTAGACTATGCGACGATTTGATGTTGATTATTATTATTATTATTATTATTATTACTATGACTGTTATTATTATTATTATTATTATTATTATTATTATTATTATTATTATTATTATTATTATTATTATTATTATTATGAGTGGGGTTTAGGTTCGCGCAGCAGCTAGCCCATATAAAATTCTACGATCATTTGGTTGATGCTCTATACATCATCCTTAGATGCAGATATTGATGGACTTCTCCAAAGTAAAACATCACCTAAGTGATCATATAAAGCACTAAATGCAGATGCGAAAGGTGTTTACAGATATTCCATTAGATCGCATAGCGGCATGCCTCTATGCTTCACACGGAGTGTAATGGGTTCCTGCGCCTTCCACACTGCTCCTTTAATGTGGACACGATATGATAATCCCTCACTTTATTTCCTTCTCCCCGAAGTTGCAAATGATCAAGTACTATCCATACTGCAAGGATTCGAATTAACGGGGTAATGGGGGTTATCTTCATTTCATCAATAATTTTCCTGGCTTGTTAAAAAGGAATTTCTTCCCTGCCAGTGCTTTTTTCTTTTTATTTTAGGACTGTTACAACTCTCTTTGAATATACAGGAAGACAGGAACACTTTCGATGCAGACTGTATGTACATGATAAGAGTGCAAGCTGAGACAGCCGAAGTATCGTATCTCTAATAGCAAATAAGCTAAACAATAAACAATTCTCGGACTGATTAGCTGGATTGCCTTTCGGGGTGGCAATTGCAGCATCTGCGCAAACAATGATGATTGTAGTTTGCAGTATTCAGTTCAGTTGTTTGCCAATAATGTTGGTAAGCATGGAGAGATTTTGTCAAGAAAGCATAAAGTTACAGAAAGTGGTGGTGGTGGTGGTGGTGGTGGTGATAGTGGTAGTGGTAGTAGTATTTATTAAGTGCATAATAACACATCAATAGCGTCACACAGTCGCATGGGTCGGGTGACCGTACATGCTCTCTAAAAATACTTGAATTTAGAGTATTACTATCCCTATTCCACAAATCTTCACAAAATTGAAAATACACCCACAAACACACACAGCACACACATTTGCGCGCACTAAAACATCAGAACAACAAAAAATAACCTCTGATATCACTCATACATACACTGGCATTCACAACTACACCCACGTAATCACACACATAGATTACTTAAACACCAAATAAGTCTATGCAATATTTACACAAATATCTTATCCCTTAGTATACGTACTTCCATTAAGTATGTGCAATCTCAGCATGTTGTCCTCCGTCTGCTTGAATGTAAAAATACTTCCGGCATTAATTTTTCCTAACATCCTCCATCTGCACGCAATCTGCCAAAATATGTATCCTATCTTCCTGATTCCCGTATAATGAGCAAATCATCTTACCTTACGAGCTTTCCACCCTCCCAATCTGAGTCACTCTATACATGTCCTGTGTTTCTTACCTAATTCTAAAATATACGTTTCTTTACCCTACCCGATTTTTGTTTCATTTTGTAGCGCCAATGACAATTTCTTTATACATTCAGATTCTATTTTCTGTCTGCTCATATCGCATAGTTGTCTTTTTCCTCTTTCACGACGTTATATCTATTCCGTTATCCCTTTGCCAAATATTGTTTAAGCCAATTTTTGATAATCCCCTTTGTAGCCCCGCCACTCACCATTTGGGATGCTCCATGTTATTTATCTGACGCAGAAAATATTACTTTCAGAATTGTTTGGTCACCTTTAATTAATTATTCGAAACCAGTACCCAACTACATCTATTTTAGCATATTCAGCATCTTTCCAGCATCCTACCTCACGAAGAACACCGTAGTTAGAAGTACCTCTCCTCAAAATCAGAATAGGGTTCCAGAAACAACATGTATTTTACTTAGATTATCTACCGTATCCCATTTCCATATAGTAATGAAGACCTAACCATTGCCTCATACATGGCTTGTATGCAGTGGATAATGAAGGTCGTACGCAGCAAGAGCGGGTACTGGACTATGGAAACCACAGCACAGGATGATCGCCATCTTATCCGCATGGTCATAACGGACAGTACAGCTTCCTCCATAGTGCTGGCTTGACGCTGGAACACTGCAACAGGTGTGCACCTGTGTACTTCGTCGTTATTTGCTGCTGCAGGTTGAACTGGTTGCACACATGTCATTAAGTCGGTTTCCATTGTCCAGAAACCACAAGCTCTTCCGACTGCAATGGGTTGCTGAGTGGTAAAATGAATCTTTTCTGATGAGTTCCGCTTCAACGTGTCCTAGAGTGATGGCCGTATACGTGTCCGCGGTGGGCGCAACCTGGAGAGCTGCATTGTTGAGCGTGATATCGGACAAACACCCACTATGGTGTGATGGTTTAGGGACGCCATTGGTTACAACAACCGATCTCGCCTTCCAAGAATTGAGGACACTTTGAACAGCAGCCGATACCTACAGGTGTTTGAAGAGGCCAAGGTCACATTTCAGCAGGACAATACCCGGCCACATATTGTGAGGAATGTAGAGTCATGGAAAACATGATTGAGCACTGTAATCTTTCAAAGTATCGCTTCGGCCTCACGAAGTTACGCAAGCTGTGTTTACACGTGCACGTGCGCTAAGCTTAAAAACATGCTTTTATACAGCGAGTTAAGACGTACTTTATTGCTTTATAACAAAGTATCAGCCAGGGAACAACCAAAATAATTGTTTTTCGCTAACATGAACAAAAACACCAAAAAATAAACCAAACCTTATGGTTGAGCTGTGCGCTACAGTTCTTTATAATCAGGGTATAAAGTACTCTGAGTCGAAATGGCTCAGGCCTAACATGCTCGTTTGAAACTCAATGTGCTACTTAGCGTAGGTTCGAGCCCAGTAAGCCAATTGATTTTTTTTTATTTTGTTTTTTTAGTTCATATTAGTACTCTTTACAATCGATGTAGATTAAGTTATACTTATATATATATATCTATCATTCACTCTGTGAAATGTGAGATCTTTTATTTGCTGCTTTCACAAACTAGAAAACAAAGAAAAACACTGCAGCCTGAACTCCGGTTCCTTTTAATGCAACATTTGAAAAATAAGTATTGTCTTCTATAGTGAATTCCAAGTGTCTGTCATGGCACACCAGAGTTGTGTAGCATTATTCAATCTGGAATCTGAAAAAAGCATCTGCTTTACTTATGTCAAAACATGTTCAATTGGCTTGAGATCTGCTGACTTTGTAAGACATGGTATCTGTTCTGAGATATTCGTGTGCTCCGAAAACCACTTTTGAACTTTGGCCGACTTGTGGACCGAATGATTATCCTGTTGAAATCTAATAAGACCTTCAGGATAACGCTCTTGGGCAGATGAAAGTAGAACATGTTCTAGAATTTCAGAATAGGTTTCCTTACTCAGTTTTCCATGATCACGTTCCAGCATACCTGCAACTTCCCGAGATATCCATGCCCAAGCAGTACTGCTCGTTTGACCACTCCTTGCAGCTATTGCAACATTTATCAAGGAAATGCTCTAGGAGAAACATTTGGCCAAATCAAAATAGAAATAACTCAAACTGAAGAAATTAAATAGGAAAAATGAACAACATGGTGTCATCGTTTCTTGAAGTAATGCCTCCAGCAGTTACAAGAGTCGCAATACGACTGGAAGTAGGGATTTTTAGTTGGTGAAAATCCATATATATAGGAAAATCTTTCAAAGACACCACTCTGTGTGGGAGTTGGATTGATATCTGCAGTAGAACGTTGCTTTGTCAGAGAAAACAACTTCGTTCCAATCGAAGTTCTCGTACTGTGCAGTAAATGCCAACCTGTCAATTTTGTGGGCTTCAGTTAGCACTTCCTTTGCTGCTGCACGTCTACGCCGAATTCCGGCAACTTTACAGCGCTTGTTAACCGTTCGGGCATACCTGGGAATAAAGATAAAGCCTTGTATTCAGCGGCCGTCAGAAACGGATCTCTTTCGACCTCTGCCATGAGAGACCTGACTTCATTCTCGGTAGATACACTCGAGAGACCAGTGCTCTTCCTTGCAGCAACCTGTTCCTCTTCACGATATAACTTTGCCCACCTCCTCGCATTGGACTGTGGAACATCCCGAATGCTACCCACTAACAGCAGAACGTTTATCAACAGCCTCTGACTTTGTCAAAGTATGAATAAATGCGTCGTTATAGTAGTGATTGAGGACCTCCTTCGGCGACTAAAGGAACTAAGCACAAACATTTGGCCAACACAGAAAGAAACACAATTACGACAAAGGGATCAAACTTATCCAGTAGTTGTAAACTTTGGCTATTATATATAATATATATCTGCATATTATCTGACATTTAAATTATAACTAATATAGCTGAAACTCTGTATTAGTATAAATTAAGAATGTGAAATATAAAAATGATAGAAGAAACACCATAATTGGGGGAGAAAAAATTATGCAGTTACAGAGGTTTGAACTTAGGTTTGGTAATTTTCAAAGCGCTTGTGTTACCTCTGAGCTATATCTGTTTGGGACAAAATACGTCTGCTGCCACATTCACATTTGCGCTGTAATGCTAGTCATTGATAACGTGAATCATTTATTGTATTCAGGGTACTTCGTGGCTTCTGATCCGCTCATTGGTTGATTCAGTTGATTGGGAATTGGTTGCTCCACCTATATGTATAACTGCCAATGAGCACAGCATCACGTAGAAACACTTTTGGGTTTGTTTAATAATTGGCTAACGAAGAATGGGTAGCATGGTGCTTGGTGCCGAATTCTTTATCACGAACCAATACAAATGCGAAACACGGTGCAAGACACAACCTGTTAATGCGTTTGACAGGCGATAACGTATGTCGCAGACACTCTTAGGTAAGTCTAGCTTCATATTGGAAATAGCGACCAGTGTAAGTCTAGCTGCGATACGAAGTGGGACTGAAATTCATTTTTTCCATGACTGTACAAGCCTTCTTCGAAAAGCAACTGTACCATTGCTCCCTTGGCCTGCACGTTCGCCTGACATGTTCCCCATCGAACATGTCTGGGATATGATTGGTCGGCACTTGGTATATCACGGTCCTCCAGTAACAGTGCCACGATTTAAGGGCTTGAATACAAACTGCGTGGAGAGAAATCCCTCTGGAACTTATTCATAACCTTCTTGATTCAATGCCTCGGCGTATATCAGCTCTAATTGCAGCGCATGGAGGCCACAGTAAATACTGAATTTGAGAGCTTAAAGCTCATGTATAAATTTGAAAAGTTTATCATTTGTTACTTGTCATTTACCTGATCTGTGGAATTAACTTCAGAGTAACGATGTCAACAGTAAGAATAAATTCACTAAATGGGGAACGTATAAACCACATAACATTTGAAAAATGCAAACCAAATCTAATTCTTAAGTCATCAGAAAGTCTGATTCGAACTCTGTATAGTCTGAAATCTTCCTTTGTCACCAAATCCCACCTAAACTCCTGTGTAAAGGAAGAGAAGGATATTGAATTTTAAAGCAATTTCTCATACATTTGCATTAAAATTACAATTAATACGTTAATAGTTTGGAGCAAAAGAGAGAAACAGATGAGAAATAACAAAGGACAGCTCTAGAACATTCAAAGAGAAAGCAGTTAATAGTCATCAAAGAGAAATGGACTCCAGAAAGGAACAGCAACCTTGATTTAAATGCCGTCCTGTAGGCAAAGGCTGCGAATCACGACGTAAATAACAAAAAATATTATCGGGATGAAAGCAAATCAAAACGGAAAAGGACGTTCTATATTCATACAACAGAAATTGGAAATTCGGAACATCAAAGTGCTGTAACGTAACCTCCACAAAGGCATAACTTCTGTACTTGAATGTAAAGAGATCTAAAAACGAAAAGCGACTGACTCGAAAGAAAAACCATGAAAAAGTAATCTTCTGAAGCTTAAAATTAGAATCTCTGTTAATTAGGTTTATAATAGAACTTTAAGGTTAATACAAAGCTGTTTCAATTTGGTGTGTTTTATAAATGTTAACAAACCGTTTTTAGTCTTTCTATTACATATAGTAAGTAGGGAAAGCACTGTATTTCAGCTAACAATTCACTTGAAATATATTATTTTTGAGAGCTCCTGAATCCGATAAGGTACATAATAGTTAGACAAGTATTGTATTCCATCCACAAACTTTACAGCAAGATTTCACCGGAAATATACGTTTTGACGACCCCTGAATAAATGAAAAATACAGATTCCATTCACATGACTTTCTCTACCTCTTCCACAAACAACTTTTCTTACAAAAGATTATTCTTTTATCTACTTAACACTAATCAAGATAAACACACCAGAAAGTCTTATTAATAGCTTCTTTGTAAGTTGAAGAGACACAAGGAAATACACTAGGTAAAGCGATAGTCAAAAGTCATAGCGAGTTGCTATGTGAAAAACTAAAATTCGGTTCTCTAGGAGTAAACAAAAGAGAGACGTAAAGAAAAATGTCTTCCTGTTCGGGAAACGTTTAATTAGCTTAAAACTGAAGCCAATAACTCGGAATATCTCGAAAACGTTGTCTACAAAATAAATATATAACATAAATTGCGTGGTTTAACGAGATCTACATTTTTTGTGTAATACATTTTTGACTTATCTCTCACGGTTTATTAGTTATACAAAGTTATTCAGAATGTAGAAGTCTTTTGAGGTTATTTCCAGAAAATTCAAGATACACATTTCGTTTGCCATGAAAATATCATAAACATTTGTCATTTTAATTAAAATCTTTAGAGCTATATTTGAGGAAATACAATTATACTGAATTAAAATCCAAGTTTGGTATTTATCCAACTTTTGTTTTTTGAGCTATGCTGCCCAACTTTTGGTTTTTGAGTTATGCTGCCCACAGACAGACAAACGCACACACGTCTCGTACACGGAACATTTTCTAAAAAGTAATATTTTGGACTAAGGGAGCTCAAACATGTATTTCCGGAGAAATATCGACATCATATTTTTGGATGGAACCATTACATTCTCTAGCTGCTATGTACATTGTACATGCATGCGTGCTAGTGAAATTATAAATCGTAACATGGATATGCATGGAAGATTAAACCATCGAACATTTTCGAAGCTATGAAAAAATGTCGGAAATGCATAAAATGCAGTAATCAGGAAGAAGTGTGGAAGCTTCAACGTTGTACAAATAAGGAAATTTAATACGAGACAAGCTAAATATACACTAGGCTAAAGCGATAGTCAAATATTTTAAAAACTGGGTGCTACGTGAAACTATTAAAATTAGGTTCTCTGTGTATGGTGAGCAGCAAAACAAAATAGAGATGAAATGAAAGACTACTTCCTGTGTGAAAAAAAAGTGTTGCATTCACATTAATTTATCTACAACTTATGGCTACAAAAGATCCAGATAAACATCAGCAAACATTATCATCAGCAATTGCCTTATTACTTGCTTTGTTGTAAGCAGAAGGGCAATAAGGGAATACACCCTACAGTGATAGTCAAATCTGTTAAACGCTTGTGTCTATGTGAATCAATAGAAATTCGGTTCTCTTTTTTGCATTCTTGGGAGTAAAATATAAGATATGAAACGAAAGTTGATTTCCCACCTGGGAAAATTTTATGCAATTAAAACAAACCAATAACAAGCAATATCTCAGAAACGGCTCCCTGTATAAAAAGATTTATAATGTAAATTGTTGGTTTTTTGTTTTTTACTTGTTTTTTAGACCTAAATACTGTGCGGTAAGCTTTTATCTATCTCATGCGGCTTACGAGTTATACAAAGGTCATCCAGAATGAAAAGGATTTCGGAGAATATTCTCAGGAAATTCATGACATACATTTTCTTTTTCATGCAAACATCTTTAATATGGCATATTAATATGAACAATTTGAGAAAATGAAAAAATTAGAAAATTTTTCCACCTAAAGAGTAGTTTGTGGTGGGAATACTTTTCTTGAAAATCTTAGTGTTGCATCCATGGAAGATGTTAAAGTTAAGTTTTGGTACTTACAGGCGTTTTCGTTTTTGAGCTAAGACTTATTCCATAAATGCTATTTTTGATTCATAGGTCATGTATTTTCGATGAAATCTCTGCATCGAATTGTGGAATTAATGCCTTCTCTATACACTAAGTTCTTAGTAAGTGTAGAGAAAGTAAAAAATAAACCATTCACCGTAATAAATAGTTTCCATAAAAAATCATATCGCATATTAAACTAAGATGAATATATAGTCCGAATTTGTATCTCTCCAAAATAACTATTGTTGCATTCAATGCCTGCCTCTAACAAGATTTCAGGTCCTATATGCAAAACAACTATTAGGTCCCGACGGCACTGCTCAGTATACTGTTTACTTGACACGCAGCTTTCCTTCGGCTCTCAGCCCCCGTCTTCTTTCGCGCAATTTCGGAAGCAAAGCAAAGCGACAATATTGAAACATGAAGTACGATGTATATCCTTATAGGGTCGTTAAATGTTGACTTTCTGCTCTCAAGCAGTCAACGTATCTTGTAAAAATAATGTTCTCGCTGATTCGCCTAAGCTTGGCAGCAGGAGTTCTCGTGCTCTCTTGCAATGACTTCCTGTAGAGGTTTAGAATGATACACATTGTGTATCAAAAGACCGCCAAAAATAAAAATCACGACTAGTTATGTCGGGGTAATGTGGGGCTACAAATCAGCACTTATAATTCTGTCATGAAACATCTGTCCTGTGTGCTGCTGTGGTTGATCCCAGCAAGATTCCGCAACCGCCTGTTTAAGAGCAAAGGCCAACATTTACTAAAAGGTAAAATGTTAGTGCGCCTTTGCCGGCACAACCTTCTCGGCGACTGTCGGTTCTCTTGCGCAGTGTAGGAAGGCCGCGAAAAGGGTTACCTTATAATTTAACGACTCAATATTTAGTGGCATCATGCTAAGGTTTTATTGTCTGTAGATCCCAGAGTTTATGCACATGTACGTGCGCAGTGTTTCGTTTAATAATTCAGCTAGTTTCCGGTAAATTAAGTACTCTTAATCAAGACACCAAAATGGCTGAAGTGTTAAAACCCGACAGATAAATAAAAGTAACTTAATAATAAAACATGAAAAGTATTCAAAGAAATATAATAATCCAGACACATAAGGAGGAAAAGTAGCATAAATAACAGAGGGAATTCAAGGAAACAGATAAAGTAATGAATAGAATGTAATCACGAACAAAAACAGAATCAAAACTACTTAAATTATGTTAATACTATGTTAAACGGGAAACGGACAGCTGCAATAGAATCACTTAAAAGTAAGAAAGCTCATGAGTCCAGCGTGAGAGGCTAGGTTGGGTCATTAGCGAACGATGGAGACTGGCATTTTAAACCCTAGAAGCTCAGAGCTGCAGACAATAAGTGGAAGATACCCAGGCGAAATTCACGCTCTACCAAACACAGAATGTGTAATCAGGTGTGTTAAAATGTTAATAGCCGCAAGAATATAGCGTGGCGACTAAAATTATGAGACCCAAAATATAAACATGCAACATATTCTCAGCCAATAAAATTGGTGAAAGTAACTGAAATAGCAAAAGTCTAGGAGCATCCTAGAAAATGAGTAGCAAACAGACTCTTGTGTAGCTGCCGGAACTCCGAAAAATATGCTGTTCACAACTTCACTTGAACGTGAAACATCGTGTGGTGAACCCGTGTCGCGTTATAGCGAGCATAACGACAGTTTACAAGGGGATTTGATTACAAGGGGAAGGAAATTAAGAGAGAGATTAGCGTGGCGGGAAAGGTGAAACAGTTACTCTATTTGTGAACGGTTTTGGCGAGGCTCGGCCCTGAAACAAATTCTGAAACAGAGGCTGTGTGAAGTATCGAATGCGGGTCAGTAAAGAGCATTCAGGAACAGATGCAAACGGGTGATAGCGTTTCATTAAAATCAACCCTGAGATCCTAAAACCATTTCCTAACTTCCTCCTCCCCTTCCAAAGCCACCTCTTTGGTTGACAACACTACAGGTGGGTGAGCTCTTACTTCTTCCCCCTAGCTCTCGATTCCGCGTAAAACTAGTACTAAAAAAAGCGCACAAGGTATGTTCCAATCGCAAACAATTTATGTATATTTGAAACTCTAAGAATGTAATGTTAAGCATGCTAAGCTACGTATATTGAGAACAAATGACACTAATGATGCTAATACTGTGTTGCAGAACTGCTAATGAATTGTTTAAGTATTATAATAATGTATTAAAATTATGAGTTCATATAAATCAGTTCTATTCTATTCACTGCCCATCCAACGCAAATTGCCTTCCGCTGCTGGTTAAAATATGACAATCTAACAGATAGCCAATATACCCTTTTAAATGCAAACTCTTTAGCTGTAAATATACTGTAAATAAATAAAGAAAGTCAAAATTAATTTTTGAGAAAATCAAAATTTTCAAACAAAATTTCCATATAAATGGTAGTTTGAGGTCCGTGTCGCATCCGTGCTAAACTTAAATACTAAGTTTGGTATTTAACGGACTTTTCGTTTAGAACTATGCTGTCCTAAGACACACACACACAGACACACACACTCACGGATCTTTTTCTAAAAATATTGTGTGTTTCATTCACAGGACTTTCTCTACATCTCTGTAACAAATTATTGTTAAAAAAACTTATTCTTCTATCTACTTCATGCTTACCAAGATAAACATTAGCAGAAATGCTCTCTTGTAAATAGAAGTGAAATAAGTGAATACACTACGCTAAAACAAAAGTCAAATCTGTTAAAAGCTGGAACAAGTCGTTAGAACAGAGTTTTGAGAAAATCAACATTTTTGAATATTTTTTGTAGTTTGAGGTGGGGGGATTTTCTTGAAAATATTCATGACCCATCCTTGGGAGATACTAAACTTAAACACTAAGTTTTGTGTTTAAGGGACCTTTCGTTTAGAGCTATGCTGTCCTGAGATACACACACACACACATATTTCTAAAATGTTTTTTTTTTATTCATGGGGTCTCAAAACATGTATTTCCGGTGAAATCTCGGTATTGAATTTTGGGTGGAATACAATATCTTTTCTATACACTATGTACATAGTGCGTGTAGAGAAAGTAAAAATAGTTCTTATTACTTTTTATCCATCCTTTGTATACACCATACTGCGGTAACTTCTCTTATTTTCCGCTATAGGCTCCAAGATTCCTGGTCACTGCCACATTATCATTTGCGTTCCACTATGGGAAACATTCTGTGCACGTGGAATTATTATTTCAGAGCCAAAATCCAAAGTTTCTCCCTTAGAAGGAGACAGATGACACCATGTCGCTCAAACAATTATCTGACTGTGATAAATGTTTTTGGTGTATTTTTACTTTCTCTAGCCCCGTATGTACAATGTACATAGGGATAGAGAAGTATTGCATTCCACCAAAAAATTCGATATCGAGATTTCACCGGAAATACATGTTTTAGGACCCCCTGAATCCAAAAAAAGCATTTCCAGAAAAAGGTCCGTGCGTGTGCCTGTGAACACGATAACACAAAAACGAAAAGTAGCTAAAATACCAAACTTGGTATTTAAGTTCAGTATCTTCCAGGGATGCGACACGAAGATTTTGAGAAAAAACTCCCCACCCCAAACTACACTTTACATAGAACTTTTTTTGAAAATTTTGATTTTCTTAAAAATTGCTCTAAAGATGTTGATTAAAGTATCGTATATTAAAGATATTTACCTGACAAATAAAATCTATATGTTGAATTTTCTGGGAACACCGTAAGAGATAGACAAAAACTTACCATTTTTTTCGTGGAGCTTACGGTTTTCGAGGTATTCATAGTTATTAGTTTTAGTTGTGAAGTACATAAGTACTTTTCTCAGATGCGAGTGTCCGTTTTTCTTTTGTTCTACTCCTGGCCAAAAAAGAAGCGATTTGTAATGACAATCGCATAACGACAGCTTTTAAAACATTTGACCATCTATTTACCCTAGTGTAGTCCCTTATTTTCTTCCTACTTATAAGGAACTAAGTAATAAGAACATTGTGCTGAATACCTCGATTAACAAGGTGCAGAAAGAAGAATAATCTTATGTAAGAAGTTTGTAGAACGGCTAGAGAAAGTCGTGTAAGTGTAACACATCAGAATTTTACTTTCTCTATATGCACTATGTACATAGTGTATAGAGAAGGTATTGCGCTCCACCAAAAAATTCGATACCGAGATTTCACCGGAAATATATGTTTTAGGGTTCCCTGTATCCAAAAATAGTATTTTCAGAAAAAGGTCCGTGTGTGTGTGTGTGTGTGGGTCCATGTGTGTGTGTGTGTGTGTGTGTGTGTGTGTGTGTGTGTGGGTCCGTGTGTCTGTGAACACGATAACTCAAAAACGAAAAGTCGTTAAAATACCAAACTTGGTATTTAAGTTTATTATCTTCCAGGGATACGACATGAAGATTTTGAGAAAATCCCTCCAGCCCAAACTACCCTTTACATCGAACTTTTTTCGAAAATGTTTATGTTCTAGAAAACTGGTCTAACTATTTTGGTTAAAACATCGTATATTAAAGATATTTACCTGACAAATAAAATGTATATTTTGAATTTTTTGGGAATAGCCTCTGAAGACTACTTTATTCTAGGTAAATTTTACGGAATTTTGCATAGCTGTTAAACCGTAAGAGATGGATAAAAACTTACCACATAAAAAATGTGGAGCACTTTAAAGCACACAATTTATGTTATATACATTTTTTACGAGGAGTTGATCGTTTTTAAGATATTTCTTGTTTTTAGTTTCAGCTTTGAAAATCATACAGGAATTTGTCATCTCCTATCCATACAAATAAAGGAACTTCAGTCACATAGCGACCAGCTCACTTTAACCTATGGTACTCCCTTATTGCGCTTCTACTTACAAGGAAACGAGTAATAAGACTGTTTCGGCTAGAGGCATAAGCTGTTTAACAACAATTTGTTGCAGAGATGTAGAGAAAGTCATGTGAATGGAACCCATCAGATTTTTAAGTGTTCTGTTCTCATCATGCCCTGCGTTTAAAAGAAAACACTGTAAAATTCTTTTAAGGAATATTAACATATTGTTATATGAAGCATAAGAGTTTTAATTTAAACAGAGTTAGGATTCTAAAGAACTCTGAAAGCAGCGAAACTTCTTCCTCCGCTTCGGTAGAGGTATATTCTTTGCCTCAAGTCTGTTTGCAAAAACTCCAGAGAACTTCATCATTAGGACGAATGGTGTGAACATTCTGAATTTTGATGAGCCCTTCTGCAGACTGCGAAAGAAGGAACATTTTGTTACAAAAGTTTTTATTAATATTCCTCCGGGAAAAACTGGAGCGTGTTCATGTTCTCGTCTTAACAGAGAGGAAATTGGTAATATGCTGCTGTTGCCAACATTACAGATGCCAGCAGACCTGGTTGCAATACTCTTATAGCTTGTTTAAAGGTACAATGCACTCTGAAATGGTAAAAAATAATTGTTTTGTTTGTTTTAGACACTAACACTATCTCTAGTATTTCTAGTTTCAGAAAATGTATACTTTTGGGGCGTTATTAGGATTTTAATCAATTAAATATAATTTAAATTCTAGTCTGTAATTCTTTAAAGCTGTCATGCAATGCCCCATTTAGGAACATATGCATCTTTAAATTCAGTTTTCTCAAAGCAGCGGTTATTTATGTACCATTTTCTCACAAATATAGTTTAACTTTCTGAACCACATTTGTGATGTTACAGTAAATTTTGATCATATGAAGAAAGCAACAACATGGCAAATTTTCCACCTTTTTACTTTTTTGCATTTGCAAATAAGAAGAATTTATTACAAACATATGTATGGAGTATTATGTTATATGGATGTGAAACTTGGACAATTTTAAAAGCAAAAAGAAATAGAATAGAAGCATTTGAAACATGGTGCTATAGGAAAATGTTAAAAATTAAATGGAGTGACAAAATTAAAAATGAAGAAGTATATAAAAGAGCAGAAGCGGAAAAACGAATTTGGAACCAAATTAAAAGAAGAAGAAGAACAACAAAATTAATAGGCTATTTATTAAGACATCAGAGCACACTGAATATTATAATAGAAGGTATGATAGAAGGAAGAAGTGGCAAAGGAAGAGCAAGATCACAATATATAAAACAAATTATGGAAGATATGAAATGCAGTAAATATGAAGAACTCAAACGGAAAGCAGAGAGAAGATCTGAATGGAGAGTCGCTGCAAACCAACCCAAGGATTGAAGACTCCTAACATAATAGCATATTTTTTTTAATTTATACTGAAATTGTATCAGAGCTATAACATTAAGGTTCAGAAGATAGCTGACTATACTAAGAACAAGTGTGCAAAAGTGTGATTATGTATTGCAAGTAGTATCAGAGAAAAATATATATGAATTCACATGTTTTATTACTTTTCTACTGAATGAAATACTTTTATAGATTCAAAAACATAAGCTATTAATGCAAAGAACCATTTGAATTCTCATAATTTATAGAATAATGCATACAAATGTTTGGAAAAACAATTAAACATTTTACGAGCAGTGATAATTCAATTCACCTAAGGTATAATTTTCGTTGCTGAGATTATCTTGCCCCATAATCGCTTTAACTAGGTAAATCTATCCAGAAAACATAAATTTATCCTTGTTTTTTTTTTCTTTTTACGTACCATCTACATAGCATAAAGAGAGGGTATTGTATTCCATTCAAAAATTGATACGATATGCTTTAAAACCCACTGAATCCAAAAAAAGCATTTTTAGAAAAATGTCTATGTTTTAGTCAGTCAGTCTGTCGGTCTATCTGTCTATGTGTGTATTCAATACCAAGCTGAATATTTAAGTTCAGTGTCTTCCTAGGATACGACACGAAAATTTGCATGAAAATCCCCAACCCCTAACTGCCCTTTACATGATACATTTCTCAAAAATTTTAATTTTATCAAAAATGGCTCTACCGATTTTGATTAAAATGCTGTAAATTAAAGATATTCACATCATAAGAAAAATGTACCGATATTTTGAAATTTCTGGGAATAGCCTCTGAAGACCTTTTTGTTCTGATTGAGCTTTACAGAATTTTGCATAACGGTTAAACCGTAAGAGATAGACAAAAACTTACTCCACAACAAATGTGTGTCTCATTAAAGCTCATAATTAATACGATATAATTTTTTCTTGTAGAATTGACCGTTTTCGAGATATTATTTCTTATTGGTTTCCATTTTAAGCTTATTCACTTTTCTCAAACGGGACTATGCATTGCGAATCGAACCTCAATTGTTTCACATAGCGACCAGCTTTTAAAAGATTTGACTATCGCTTTAGCGTAATGTATTATCTAATTTCCCTTGTACTTAAAAGGAAGCAAGTAATAAGACTAATTAATTTTGCTAACGTTTATCTAGATTAGCATGGCTAGATATAAAAATAATATTTTGTAAAAAAAAATTTTTTTTTGCAGAACAGCTAGAGAAAACTATGCTAATGGAACACATTAGATTTTTTTGTAGTTTCTTATTATTTACTGAAAAGAATGCATTTGGCTATCAAATGCAACAATTTCATTAAAATTCTCTCTACCACTCTTCCTGAAGCTGGCGTTTTTGAAAGCTTACCCGTCACTGATGAGACCTGCTAGAAACACACTAAAGGTGACAGTCGCGAAGCGGAAGACACGTACGGAGGAATGAGGCAAGAGCACCCTTGAGTGCAATGGCATCATAGATCCGTTTTTCCTCATGCGTAAAGTAGCAGTACATTTTGGATTATTTCTCCAAGAACAACACTATTAGCATTAAACGTTTACATCAGGTAGCACTATGCATCTTAAAATTATCCAAGGTGTAGCGAAAGCAAATCTTAATTACTTATAATAAAGTAACATTATATATTTTGAATTTCTACAGGGTCGTTAAATTATAAGCGGCCTCTCAACGTTGCGCGGGAGAAACGAGAGTCGCCGGGAAGTTTGATCCGGTAGAGACGTACTAAATTCCTTATCTGATATAGTAAATGCTGGAAACGTTAACCTTCTACTCTCAAACAGGCGGCATACATTGTAAATATCTGATGTGTCCCATCCACACGACTTTCTCTACATCTCTGCAACAAATAGTTACTAAACAGTTTATTGTTCTATTTAATTAATGCTAATCTAAAAAAAAAAAAAAATAGCAGAAATAGTCTTATTACTTGTTTCCTTGTAAGGGTGTACCATAGGTTAAAGGGATAGTCAAAAGCTGGTTGTTATGTGACTGAAGTTCCTTTGTTTGTATGGACAGGAGCTGACAAAGTCCTGTGTGAGAAAAGTACTTTTTTAAAGCTGAAACCAAAAACAAGGAATATCTCAAAAACGATCAACTTCATGAAAAAAATGCGTATAACGTAAATTGTGTGTTTTAAAGTGCTCTACATATGTGTGGTAAGTTTTTTCCACCTCTTTCCATTTTAGCAGTTATGCAAAATTCCGTAAAACTCGTCCAGAATAAAGTAGTCTGCAGAGGCTATTCCCAGAAAATTCTAGATTTACATTTTTTTTGTTACGTAAATATCTTTAATATATCATAGTTTAATCAAAATCGTTAGAGCCATTTTTTAGAAAATCAAAATTCTCGAAAATAGTTCCATGTAAAGGATAGTTTGGGGTGGGGGCATTTTTCTCAAAATCTTCGTGTCGCATCCCTGGAAGATACTAAACTTAAATACCAAGTTTGGTATTTTACCGAATTTTCGCTTTTGAGTTATTGTGTTCACAGACGCACGGACACACCTTTCTGGTGAAAATGTTTTTTTGTTTGTTTTTTTTTTATATTTTTTTTTATACAGGGGACCCTAAAACTCATATTTCCGGTGAAATTTCGGTATCGAATTTTGGGTGGAATGCTGTACCTTCTCTATACACTATGTACATATACGTGTAGAGAAAGTAAAAATTATGTTGCTCATTCGCCTAAGCTTTGAAGCAGGAAAGCTTGTGATTTCTTGCATGATGTCAATCACTAAGCTCTTGAACGAAACATAAAATTACAGAAGTATAAGTATTCATTTGTGACTTCTTTTTTCCTGCGACCTAACTAGTTGTGAATCTTATTTATGCGGCTCTTTGAAACAAAAGGATATTGTTCTAACCCATCTATATTGCAGGAACTTAGTGATAACACCATGCAAGAAATAGCAAGGAATTCTATTACCAAGCTTAGACAAGTGAGCGAGAATATTTTAACTTTCTCTACATGGTGTATAGAGAAGGTATTCCACCCCACCCAAAAATTCGATACAGAGATTTCACCGGAATAGGCATTTTATGGTCCCCTGTGTCCATAAAAGGCATTTTTAGAAAAAGCCCCGTGTGTGTCTGTGAACACGATAACTAAAAAACGAAAAGTTGGTAAAACACCAAACTCGGTATTTAAGTTCAGTATCTTTCAAGAATGCGACACAAAAATTTTCAAGAAAATCCCACCACCCCCAACCACCCTTTCTTTACATGGAAAAATTTTCGAAAATTTTGATTTTCTCAAAAATGATCTCAAGATTTTGATTAAAACGTCGTATATTAAAGATATTTACGTAACAATAAATTGTATATCTTGAATTTACTGGAAATAGATGAATCTAGAAAAATGTTGTGTAACTGGTAAACCGTAAGAGATAGACAAAAACGTACGGGATAGAAAATGTAGAGCTCGTTGAAATACACAATTTATGTTATATACGTTTTTTCTCCAGAGCTAATCGTTTTGAGATATTCCTTGTTATTGGTTTCAGCTTTAAAATGCTAATACTTATCTCATACGGAAATTTGTGAACTCCTGTCCCTACATATAAACAAAGGAACTTTAATCACATAACAACCATCTGTTCACTATCACTTTAGCGTAATGCATTCCCTTATTTCCTTCTACTTGTATGGAAGCAAGTAGTAAAACCACTTCTGCTAATCTTTTCTCGATTAGCACTAAGTAAATAGAAGATTAACAATAGCTTGTGGCAGAGATGAAAACAACGCCATGTGAATGGAACACATCAGATTTTTACAAGATATGCTGCCTGTTTGTAGGCACGTTCAACATTTGTACATGCATTTCCAGCATTTAATATAAGGTGAGGGCGATTCTCGGTTCTCTCGCGGAGTAGAGATTAGCTTACACTTTGGCTTGTCCAAAATTTGATGTTGCAACCTTCAAACTCCTCTATTTAAAGTTTTGTGTGTGTTTAAAATTCTCACACATTTGGGATTAGGCAGCGAAGGAACAACGGTTGTCATACGCCATCTTCAGAACGTGTTATATGAAACACACAACAAAATCCACATGCTACGTTTTCCATTACTAAGATGACCAGAGCGCCGCCGGCGTGCCTATAAACCACCCCTACACCACGCGACTGGGAATTCGCTACCAACCGGCATCTCTCTTGTAGTTGGCCAGGCACGTGCCATTTGGTTATGTATGACTGCCTAATCCATGGTGATTTTATATCAGTTTTTGTATGTGCCGAATTTAGAGGTCCACATCTTCGTTTGATGTCGTTTTGAAACACCCTGTATAATCAAGGCTGATCTCTAATATTTGCCAAGGTTTTAAAGGATAACAAAATTAAACAATAACTAAATTAATTAGTTATTTGCGTCAGAAGTAACCTATCCGCCCTTAATAAGACGTTTCTTTACCAGAGAATGACTGCAAGAAGCGACCTAAGCGTCCTAAACTCTTATCCAACTTAAGTAGAGAAAACAATTCCTTAGATTGGCGAGGTTTCTCAAGTATGCTTTACGGCTTAGGCCCCTTAAAATTAGGCTATGCTTTGTGGCTTAAAAGCCCATATGTTGGCAGAGCCACCTCCCCGCGTTATTTGTTAGTCATGCGTGGACAATTCAGTATAAGTAGATGACATATATGACTACCAGGAAACTGCATACTAATAAATCTTAAGTATTCCATTCACACGACTTTCTCTGCATCTCTGCAAAAAGTTATTGTTAAAAATATTATGCTTATATTTACTTCATGCTAATCGAGAAGAAATTAGCAGAAATAGTCTTCTTACTTGCTTACTTGTAAGTAGAAGCGAAAATGAGAGTATCATAGGTTAAAGTGAAGTCAAAAGCTGGTATTTAAGTTTAGTATCTTCCAGGGATACGACACGAAGATTTTGAGAAAAATCCCCCCACCCCCAACTACCCTTTACATGGAATTTTTTTCAAAAATTTTGATTTTCTCAAAAATGGCTCTAACGATTTTGATTAAAATTTCGGATGTTAAACATATTTACCTGACAAATAACATGTATATCTTGAATTTTCTGGCAATAGCTTCTGAAGAGTAGTTTATTCTGGATGAATTTTACTGAATTTTGAATAACTGCTAAACCGTAAGAGATGGACAAAAACTTACTACACAACAAATGTAGAGCACATTAAAACACACAATTTATGTTATATACATTTTTTTCGTGAAGTTCGTCGTTTTTGTGACATTCCTTATTTTTGGTTTCTGCTATGTAAAACGTATACTTTTCTCATACAGGAACTTGTCAACTCCTATCCATATAAACAAAGGAACTTCAATGACATAGAAACCAGCTTTTGACTATCACTTTAACCTATGGTAGTCCCTTATTTCGCTTCTACTTACAAGGAAGCGAGTAATAAGACTATTTCTGCTAATTTTTTCTGATTAGCATAAATTAAATAGAAGTATAAGCTTTTTAAGAATAATTTGTTGCAGGGATATAGAGAAAGGCATGTGAATGGTACACATCAGATTTTTATTTGACTGCGTCTCCTTTCAAAGCCACGCGAGAATCAAAAGGAAAGTTTGCACCCGCGTATCACACAATCTTTTTCTACGAGAATTTTCTGATATTAAAGCAACGAAAGCAGAAATAAATTTGAGGTTAACTTTAAGACATTCACCAAGGGTTATAGTTCGTTCTTTTCTGCCTCTTTCGCAGCTCTAAGGATATCATAATTCTCAAAAGCTGCGTTTTTCTCAAAATGTATCACAAAACAACAATAATGTTTGTTTGACACGAGGCTGCCAAAATTTGAATTCTTGGGTAAATTAGGTTCATGTCTGTTTATTTAAGTGAGCGTAAAGTTAGAACAAAATTACTTTACGCTTGCTGCACTTCTTTGCGTGTGGATTCCGTAAAAATGAAGTTTCGATCTGAAATGAGCTCATAAACTACTCAATTACGCTCGTTCGTAGAAAAAATACTTAATGAGGCTTCTGCGGAAAATATATTTTTGTAACAAATTCAATATGGAGTGTTTGTAATAAAATAATACGCAATTTTAATCCAAAATATCACGTATTGCGAGCAAGAAGCTGCTGCAGCACTCTTGCTCCCATTTAACCAACAGACCCAACAACTTCTCAAAACCTTTACTCTTATCAAATCAGACAAATGCACCACACAAAGCATTACTGAAGAAGCTGGGGGGATCTTCTTGAAAATCTTCGTGTCGCATCCTTGGAAGACACCAAACATAAAATACCAAGTTTCGTATTTAATGTACTTTTCGTTTTTGAGCTATGCTGCACACAGACACATACACACGGACATATTTCTAAAAATACTTCTTTTGGATTCAGGGGATCCTAAAACGTATATTTCCGGTGAAATCTCGGTATCGAATTTTTGGATGCAATACAATACTTTCTCTATACAGTACGTACATAGTACATGAAGAGAAAGTAAAAATTCACACAAACATACCAACTATATCGTCACATTAACCGGTGAATTATTCCCACGGATTCTTACGGGGGTAATCCTGCAAAGAGCGACATATGACGTTCTTGCATTCTAATAGTATTTGCTAGCAACGAAACCAATTTTTCATTATAAATCCAGTTTTTATGCAAGCAGTTTAGCACATACACATTATAAAACCATTTATTATTCATACAATACTACTTTATGTATAATTATTTGGTAAATATCCATCATATAAGCAAAATACCAACTGTTCCAGCACGCTCACAAATTTGTCTGAAGTAAAAAAGCTGATGTGTTCCATTCACATGATTTCTCTACATTTCTGCTAAAAATTATTCTTAAAAAGCTTATGCTTTTATTTACTTCATGCTAATCAAGAAAAAAATTAACAGAAATAGTGCTATTACCTACTTCCTTGTAAGTAGAAGCGAAATAAGGGAGTACCATAGGTTAAAGTGATAGTCAAAAGCTGATTACTGTGTAACTGAAGTTCCTTTGTTTGTATGGACAGGAGTTGACAAATTCCTGTATGAGAAAAGTGTTAAATTTTTTAAAGGTGAAACCAAAAACAAGAAATACCTAAAAAAACAACCAACTCCACGAAAAAAAAATTGTATTTATCATAAATTGTGTGCTTTAACGTGCCCTATATTTTTGTGTGGTAAGTTTTTGTCCATTTCTTACGATTTAGCAGTAAAATTTATCGAGAACAAAGTAGTGTTCAGAAGCTATTCCCAGAAAATTCAAGATATATATTTTATTTGTCAGGTAAAAATCTTTAATATGCGGTATTGTAATAAAAATTATTAGAGACGTTTTTGAGAAAATAAAAATTTTCGAAAACAGTTCGATGTAAAGGGTAGTTTGGGGTGGGCGGATTTTTCTCAAAATCTTTGTGTCGCATCCCTGGAAGATACATAGATACCGAACTTTTGCTTTTTGAGTTATCATGTTCACAGACACATGGACCTTTTTCTGAAAATACCTCCTCTATACTCTATGTACACAGTCGGTGTAGAGAATGCAAAAAACAAGCTTGACCTCCTAATATAGCCTTTGAAATCATCATAAAAATACAAGATCAATCAATCGCACTCAGCTTCATCCTATTTTTCGAGCGGCCAAAGCTTTGCATAGTAACTAAATAATCTTTTATAAGGAATTATTTTGGTAGAACAGCTAGAGAAAGTCATTTGAGTTGAAGTCATCAGATTTTTTTGTAAATTATTCTTGATTTTTGATGAGGAAACGAAACACATGAACATGTAAATGTATTCACATGTTTGTATAAGCATACCTCGTGCTCTACATGAAGCAACGTCCCCTGGCGCAAACTTGAAGAGCCAAAGACCTGCAACAACAAGGTTGCAGAACCTCCTGGTGGCATACTTAATTGCTATTATAGATGTTTCTATAGTCCATAGTTTTATACACAAACACGTCCACTGTGCCTCTCCATTTGATTGTCACTCCTTTTCTTGCTGAATGAGCGCCACCTCAGGTTCGACCACTCTAGTCAAAAAGGATAGAGCTGATAGTGGGGCTCACTATAATACAGAGCGCTCCCTGAGCTTTCTGTCTGGTGGTCACGATGCGTGTCCGCGCGCCCTATTACGTATATCTGTTTATTATTCTCATTATTGATAGTGATACCGCATTATTACTGATTTTATGATGATGATTACGATATAATGATTACCTAAAGAACAAACATAATTACGTTTTATTCTATCAGTACTAACCTTTTTCACAGTCGGTGTTGAAAGTGGTGTCCTTCGGCAGGTAACATTCTTGGCACCTTCTGAAGAAATTACCATTCTTGTTGCGTAATTTCCATAATTTAGTTATTATATTGTTTTTAAGATCATATATGGTGCAAGGATTATTCCTATACACTTTATTTTTGAGAGTTCCACACAGATAAAAGTCCTACACAGTAAGATCCGACGATCGAGCCTTTAGAGATTACTCTGTCATCTAAAACATTTTTGATGTCTTTCAAGGTTCGTTTATTTTTACAACTTACAACATTAAATGATCCGTTCTCTTCATTTTATTCACTAGATATCTGTTTTTCTACTCGAAACTATGAATACCAGGAAATTTATTGTGAAATTACCTAAAAACCTGTCTACATGAATCGGCTTTCACTTCTTTGTTCAAGCGCATATTTGAGTACCATTTCTGGCTTGTAATAACCCGATAATTCATTCGCACACAAAAACACATGCGTCTCGCGTCCACACACAAGGAACAATAACAGCTGAGTGAAGCCCGCTGTCACATGTCCGAGAAATGGAAGAACCCGTGGCCTTGAGTTCATTCAGACGTGCCGCACAAGCCTACTGTGTAAGTCCCGGCCAGAGCGCTGAGAGATCGCTCTGTAAACTGTTCATTTCGAATAGGTTCACATGCCTAATATATGGACCGCCAACAGTCAATAAACGGGCCTTCATGCTGTTTATGAAAGGTTTCGAAACTTGGAAGAAGTAGGAGGTGAATTCGTCATGTGAGTCAACAACGTGGAGGTGGGGTAAACGCGGGTGAAGAGAAAAATTGTTCTATTGTATACCTACAGTTATTCGTACTTTCTATACACGTACTATGTAAGGCCATAGTATCCAGAGAAGGTATTGTATTGCACCAAAAAATCCGCTATCGAGATTTCACCGATAATGTATGTGTTGAGACCCCTCAAGAGTCAAAAAAAGCATTTTAAGAAAAATGTTCGTGTGTGTGTGTGTGAGCAGCATAGCTTAAAAACGAAAAGACCGTTAAACACCAAGTTCTGTATCTTCCAAGGATGCGACATGAAGATTTTCAAAATGATTCCCCTAACCCCAATTATCCTTTAAATGGGAAAATAGCTGAAAAGTTCGATTTTCTCAAAAATTTCAGTAATGATTTTGAATAAAATATCGTATATTAAAGATATTCTCCTGAAAAATAAAATGTATGTCTTAAATTTTCTAGGAATAATCTCTAAAGACTACTTTATTCTGGATGAACTTTACTGAATTTTGCATAACTGCTAAAACGTAAGAGATGGACAAAAACTCACCAGAAAAAGTCTGGATCACGTTAAAACACAGACTTTATGTTATAAACATTTTCTTTCGTGGAGTTGATCCTTTTTGATATATATCTTGTTTTTGGTTTAAGCTTTAAAAAACTTTTTTCAACTCCTATCCAGGCAAACATAGGAACTTTAGTCACATAGCAACCAGCTTTTGACTACCACTTTAATCTAAGCTACTCCCTTATATCGCTTACTTACAAGGAAGTGATCAATAAGACAATTTCTGCTATTTTTTCTCAATTTGCATGAAGAGAAAAGAAGCATAAGCTTTTCAGCAATAATTTGTTGCAGATATGTAGAGAAAGTGATGTGAATGAAACACTAAGGTTTTCTATAAATGCTTCTTTTTTTTTGGACCTAGGGAACCCCAAAACATATATTTCTGCAGAAATCTTGGCATCGAACTTTTGGGTTAAATACTATTACCTTCTCTATCCACTATGTACATTGTACATGCGGGCTAGAGAAAGTAAAAAATGGGAAGAGGCTTTCAGACAACAAAGTTACTATTTAGCATATGATATTACTATTCAACATAATAACTGCTTCTATCCTGATTGAAATGAAAGATATAAGATAATTGTAAGTATAGTGCAAAGGCTTCAATGTGAGGGATAGTTTGCTGAAAACGTTACCAAATTTCAAGTATTGAACTAATGAGTGTTAATGACAATTTTCTTAGAAGATGTCAGAAATATTTGGGTACTGAAGAACAAATTTCCAACATATACTATATGCTTATTGTAATTTTAACTGTAACCATAAGAATTGAGGCGGTTGCGCGGATATTATAACTATTTTAGCGGAAGTTGAGCTGTAGCATCCTGTGCGGGAGCCGTCGTGCGGTGGCCACAGTGTGAAGCAAAAACAATGTTCATTCTGGGAAAGTTAACTAAAGGTAGATTTAAAAATAAAATCTGATGTGTTCCATTTACATTTCTCTACATCTCTGAAAGAAATTATTGTTAAAAAACGCATGCTTCTATTTATTTCATGCTAATTGAGAAACAAATAGCAGAAATAGTCTTAATACATGCTTTCTTGTAAGTAGAAGCGAAATTAGGGAGTACCATAGGGTAAAGTGATAGTCAAAAGCTGCTTGATTTGTGACTGAAGTTCCTTTGTTTCTATGGACAGGAGTTGACAAATTCCTGTGTGAGAAAAGTAAGTTTTTTAAAGCTGAAACAAAAAACAAGGAATATCTCAAAAACGATCAACTCTACGAAAAAATACATGTAACATAAATTGTGTGTTTTAAAGTGCTCTGCATGTTTTGTATGGTAAGCTTTTCTCCATCTCTTACAGTTTAACAGGTATGCAAAATTCCCTAAAATTCATCCAGAATAAAGTAGTCTTCAGAGGCTATTCCCAGAAAACTCAAGATATACATTTTATTTGTCAAGTAAATATCTTGACACACCCACACACGGACCTTTTTGTGAACATGCTTTTTTTTTGATACAGGGGACCCTAAAGCATATATTTTTGGTGAAACCTCAGTATCGAATTTTTGAGTGAAGTGCAATACCTTCTTTATACTTTATGTACATAGTACGTGTAGAGTAAGTAAAAATGTACATTACACAACACTAAATTTAAAATATTTTTGCTATGAGGAAGAAATTTACTATATGTTTTCATTCCTCGCCAAACATAATGATCCAAATATTAGTCATTTTCGAAAACAATCGTCTATTTCGGAACTGTAGCTGAATGAAATAATAAACCACAGCAAATGAGTGACTGCTTTTTCACGGATCCTGGTTTACTGCGGTCTCGAATTTTAACGATTGTTGCATTTTAATAACGTTGTGCAACTGAGGAAGTACAAACCTCACCGTTTCATTCCGCGCTTTGTATTCACGTTTTATGAAGTTTTGTCTGAAAACAAAGGGTGACAAAAGCACGCAAAATCCGCTCATCTACGTATCTGTATGTCTGTCTGTCTGTCACTACACAATGAGGAGGCGATGTCAAATGTAAATTGAGCCTCTGTACTTTGTATGAAAACAAACCACAACTGAGAGACACCCGCATTATACCGAAGCGCTAGTTTTGATAGCTGTTTGGTTTCCATGCCAACTAATAGACGTGTGATATATTCACTGGAAAACTGTTCTTTTCTGCATTTGAAACTTTCCTGAACAGCAGCTCACTTCCTATAATATTTCCGTATATTTTACTAAAATCATTTCAAAGATTGCCGAACAAAATTGATTTACTTTCCCTAGCAGGTATGTATAGATATATAATAATTAGAAAAGTATTGTGTTCCACTCAGAAATTCGATACCGAGACTTCACCGGAAACACATGTTTTGGGTTCCTCTGAATCCAAAGAAAAGCATTTCTGGAAAAAGGTCAGTGTGTGTGTGTCTATGGATAGCATAGCTTAAGAACGAAAAGAATATTAAATACCAAACTTGGTATTTAAGTTCAGTATCTTCCAAGGATACGACATGAATATTTTAAAAAAAAAATTCTCCTAACCCAAACTACCCTTTACATGAAAAAACTTTCGAAAATTTTATGTTTCTAAAAATATCTTTAACGATTTTAATTAAAATATCTATATTAAGGATATTTACCTGACAAATAAAATGTATATCTTGAATTTTCTGGGAGTAACCTCTGTAGACTAGTGTAATCTGGATGAATTTTACAGAATTTTGCATAACTGCTAAACCGTAAGAGATGGATAAAAACTTACCATACAAAACATGTAGAGTACATTAGAATATACCATTTATGTTATATATTTCGTGGCGTTGATCGTTTCTGAGATTTCCCATGATTTTGGTTTCAGCTTTAAAAACATACTTTTCTCATACAGGAATTTTTCAGCTCTTGTCCATACAAACAAAGGAACTTCAGTCACATAGCAACCAAATTTTGACTATCACTTTAACTTATGGTGCTCCCTTATTTCGCTTCTACTCTAAGGAAACAAGTAATAGATTGTTTTTCTCAATAAGCATGAAGTAAATACAAGCATATGCTTTTTAACAGTAATTTGATGCAGAGATGTAGAGAAGGTCATGAGAATGAATCACATAAGGTTTTCTAAGAACATGATCTGTTTCCGTGCAAGCAAGCGCACGTCTTTGTTTTTGTGAAACGCTTAACTCAAAAACGAAGAGTCTGGTAAATCCTGATATTTAAATTCAGGATCTAGCAAGGATATAACACAAAACTTTCAAGAGAATTCCTTCACTCTAAATATACTCTATGAATAAATAGAGTTGTTCATTAATGTTCATTTTTTAAAAATGAGGATTTTCTTAAAACTGTCTGTAACTTTTTAATTAAAATACAATGCGTTTAAGATATTTACATGACCATATAATAAAGTTTCTGGATTAGCCAATGAAACCGTAATAGATACATAAAATCTTGCTACCGAAAGGATTAAAAGCACACAAATTATATCGAATACACTTTTGTACTGTTAACCATTTCGAAGATACTCGTTATTGGTTTAAATTTTCCAGTACTTATTTCGTAATCGGCGTTTCCTCCGCCTATTTGTAGGACTGACACGCCCCTAAGACTTACAAATCAATGTCTAGAGGTCCGAGGCCTGTCGGGGAGCCAGTGGCACGAAACCCCAGAATGGAGAACCTGTAACGAGGGGAAGTGGATGATATGAAATGTAAGTGAAATTGATGATTGGAAAGGTGATGATGGAGCAATTTGTGGAATGAGTGGCGGGGGAATCTGGAGGATCCGGACGCCGCTTCATCCACCACGAATCCCACATGTGGGCGCTTGGAATCGAACCCGGGCCGCCTAGATGGGAGGCGAGCGGTTTAACCACTCACACACGGCGCCACCTCCAGTCCTTATACTTTTCGCAAATGGTATGTTGTCATTCATGTTTCTTTTTTTTTATTTCTTATTCTTTTATTCTACTCCTGGACATGCAAAAAGAGCGGAATTTCAACATAGTGACGACCAGCCCTTAAAATTTGACTATATTGTATTATCTCTTGTCCCTATAAGTAAGTATGCACTTAAATAATTGCTGCTACTATTTATCTCGATAGAAAAATAAGCCTTTATAAAACCAGAAGGTGGAGAATAGATAGAGAAATTTAAGTGAATGGAGCACATCAAATTCTTTTTTTCTTTTGTGTTTCACTGTTATTCAAAACTATACAGTTTTTTCCGAATGAAGAGAACTCACAGCCTATTCCTTGAAATTTCAAATTCTATTTGTGCTGTCATGTCTTAAACTTGGGTTATTTTAGTCACAGTACTATTTTTGAGGAATGTTTAATAAAATACAACATTCCTAAAAATCTTCTGTAATAGTTTGGAGAAGAGGAATGTTCCTGAAAGTCTTCTTATCGTATATTTGGAAGATGATATATCAAATTTTGATGTTTGATTATCATTCGCATGTTGCCAGTGTCATTTCAGTATTGAATTCTTATTTATTGAACACGTTATATCCAAATAAGAAAATTACTTTTTATGCTAATGAAGGTACCTTATGAATATATTTAACAATTTAATTTCTTTAACATCGATCCCACTTCATCTATATAAACTTAATGCCAAGGTTTTTCAATCCGTTGTTCCATTTTCAATGTGAAGAAAACTTTGCAATAGAAGTTGCAGGAATGCAAGAGTTGATTCTTTGTTAAGTTCCGCTTTTGGATCACACAGCACGGGGGAAACACGGAAGGTCTTACCACAAAGACCTTTGACGAGCTCTGAATTTGCCTAAAGTTAATCTCACTAATGGCCAGCTCCTTGTGGACCGAGACTTCATTGTCCAACTCCGAAAATGAATTATACAGAAAGATGTGGTCTCTGTAAAAGGTATTTCCAGTTAATTATCACAAACGTTGCATCGCAAAGAGTTAATGAGCGAATTCAGCTGCTGGAAAGCTGACTTGCGAGAAATGTAGATCCGATTGTGCTTCTTTAAAAATCTGATGTGAACCATTCACATGACTTTCTCTACATCTCTGCAACAAATTATTCTTAAAAAGCTTATACTTCTATTTACTTCATGCTAATCAGTAAAACATTAGCAGAAATAGCCATATTACTTGCTTCCTTGTAAGCAGAAGCGAAATAAGGGAGTACCATAGGTTAAAGTGATAATCAAAAGCTGGTTGTTATAGCACTGAAGTTCCTTTTTTTGTATGGACAGCAGTTGACAAATTCCTGTAAGTTTTTCATAGCAGAAACCAAAAATAAGGAATGTCTCAAAAACGACGGAATGCACGAAAAAAGTGTATACAACATAAATTGTGTGTTTTAAGGTGCTCTACATTTTTGGTGTAGTAAGTCTTTGTCCATCTCTTACGGGTTAGCAGTTATTCAAAATTCAGTATTATGCATCCAGAATAAACTACTCTTCAGAGGCTATTTCCAGAAAATTTAAGATATACATTTTATTTGTCAGGTAAATATGTTTAATATACGAAAGTTTAATCAAAATCGTTAGAGCCATTTTTGAGAAAATAAAAATTTTCGAAAAAAGTTCCATGTAAGGGGTAGTTGGGGGTGGTGGAAATTTTCTCAAAATCTTCGTTTCGCATCCCTGGAAGATACTAAACTTAAATACCAAGTTTGGTATTTTACCGACTTTTCGTTTTTGAGTTATCGTGTTCATAGACACATAGACACACGGACACACGGACCTTTTTCCGAAAATGCTTTTTCCTGATAAAGGGGACCCTAAAACATATATTTCCAGTAAAATCTAGGTATCGTTTTTTTGGGTGGATTGCAATACCTCCTCTATACACTATGTACATAGTGCGTAAAGAGAAAGTAAAAATATAGGCAGCACTCAACTACAATGCCAAACATATAGAAACCCGATGTGCTAGATTTAGATAATCTTCTCTACCAATTCTTCAGCAAGCTACATCTTATCCTATCGGGATATGCTATAAGACAATTTTTGCAGATGTTTATTTACTTTTATTAAAGAAAAGTTCCGGAGTCTTGTCGGTACTCCGGTGTCGTACTTCATTTTTTTTTTCTCTTTTGCCTTTTTTCCATTTTCCCTAAATTTCATTTGTTTACCGTTTTATTTGTACTTCAAATACACATACACATTTACAAACACATAATGTGGGAGTCGAACCCACGATCCCCAGCGCCACGAAGCACCAAAGAAAGGTACTTAGTGAGCACGGCCACTGGTTCGGCAGACTTTTTAAGTATAAGGGGAATAAGAGAATATATTTTCTTTCAACTGTATATTTAAATCTAGTCGCTATGTGATGGTTTAGAAATTCCGTTCGCTATGCTTGAGAAGGAGAAAAATCTAATGCGTTCTATTCACATGACTTTATCTACCTATTATGCAAAAAATTATTCTTACAAAAACTTATTATTTTATATACCCATGATAAGATAAAATTAACAGAAATAGTCTTATTACTATAAATAATGGCTTTCTAAATTATAAAATTCTAAGTATTATAAACTTTAAAATCAATAACAAGAAATATTTTGAATTGGTTGACTCTACAAAAAATCTAATGTGTTCCATTCACAGGATTTTCTATATATTTTTACAACAATTAATATTAATAAGCTTATTCTTCTATTTACTTCATTCTAATCCACAAAACATATCAGAAATAGTCTTATTACTTGTTTTTACTCCATGGCACGACAGCTCACTGGGAACCTTGGCCTACCGCCCGGCCGCTGCGTCCCCCATCTCGGTCCACAACAGACGTCATGGATGGGGTGCAGTATTGGAGGGTGAGACGTGGTCAGCGCCTCGAGTCCCCCCCGGCCGGTTAATGCGGTCCTCATGACCTGGAGCCGCTACTTCTCTATCAAGTAGCTCCTCAATTGGCCCCCCAGGGACCTTACGAGGCTGAGTGCACCCCGGGCCAGGTCTCCCAGCGGGGGAAAAATCCCCACGCTGGTACTGGGGATCGAACCCAGGTCTCCCGCTTGGTAAGTAGCAACGCTACCACCGCGCTAAGGAGACGACCTTATTACTTGTTTCCTTGTAGTTAGAAGCGAAATAAGGGAGTACCATAGCTTAAAGTGACACTCAAAAGCTGGTTGCTATGTGACTGAAGTTCCTTTGTTTGTATGGACAGGAATCGACAAATTCCTGTGTGAGTAAAGTGTAAGTTTTTCAAGCTGAAGCTACAAGTAACGAATATCTAAAAAACGATCAACTCCACGAAAAAAATGATTATGACATAAATTGTGTGTTTTAACGTGCTCTACATTTTTTGTATGGTAAGTTTTTGTCCATTCCTTACGGTTTAGCAACTATGCAATATTCCGTAATATTCATTCAGAATAAAGTAGTCTTCAAAGACTATTCCCAGAAAATTCAAAACGTATATTTTATTTGTCAGGTAAATGTCTTTGATATACGATTTTTAATCAAAATCGTTAGAGCCATTTTTGAGAATATAACAATTTTCGAAATTTTTTGCAGTAAAGGGTAGTTTGGTTTGGGGAGATATTTCTCAAAATCTTCCTGTCGCACCCCTGGAGACACCGAATTTAAATATAAAGTTTGGTATTTTACCGGCTTTTCGTTTTTGAGTAATCGTGTACACAGGCACACGGACAACAACACTCACGGATCTTCTTCTGAAATTATTATTTTTTTGGATACGGGGATCCTAATACATACATTTCCGGTGAAATCTCGGTATCGAATTTTTGGGTGGGGTGCAATACCTTCTCTGTACACTATGTACATAGAACTTGTAGAGAAAGGAAAAATATAGGCAACACTCAACTACAATAACAAATATATAGAAATCTGATGCGCTAGTTTTAGATAACCTTTACTACCAATTCTTCAACAATCTACAAAATCTTATTCTATTTAAATTATAATAATACAGATATGCAATAAGACAATTTTTGCAGATGTTTCTTTCTTTCTTTCAGATGTTCCTTTTTTTTTTTTTTTTTTTTTTTTTTAATGAAAGTTCCGGAGTCTTGTCTGGAAGCCGGTGCATATTTCATTTTTTTTCTTTCTTTACTTTTTCTGCATTTTCTTAAATTTCATTTGTTTACCGTTTACTTTGTACTTCAGATACAAATACACATTTACAGACATATAAACACCCAAGCTGGGAGTCGAACCCACGATCCCCTGTGCCACGAAGCACCAACGCTAGGCACATTAGCGAGCATGGCCACTGGTTTGGCAGCGTTTTTAAGTATAAGAGGAATAAGGGAATATATTTTCTTTCAAATGTATTTTTAAATCTAGTCGCTATGTGATAGTTTAGGATATCGCTATGCTTGGGAAGGAGAAAAATCTAATGCGTTCTATTCACATGACTTTATATACCTATTATACAAAAAAATATTCTCACAAAAACTTATTCTTTTCATACCCATGAGAATTTAAATAAAAATTAACAGAAATAGTCTTATTACTTATTACTATAAATAATGGCTTTCTAATTGATAAAAGTATTAGAAATTTTAAAATCAATAACAAGAAACGTTTTGAATTGGTTAACTCTACAAAAATCCGATGTGTTCCATTCACATGACTTTCTTTACATTTTTGCAAAAATTATTATTAATAAGGTTATTCTTTTATTTACTTAATTTTAATCGAGAAAAAACTAGCAGAACTAGCCTTACTGCTTGCTTCCGTGAAAGTAGGAGCGAAATAAGGGAGTACCATTGGTTAAAGTGATGGTCAAAAGCTGGCTGCTATGTAACTGAAGTTCCTTTGTATGGACAGAAGTTGATAAATTCCTACATGAGAAAAGTAAATTTTTCAAAGCTGAAACTAAAAACAAGGAATATCTCAAAAACGACCAGCTCCACGAAAAAAGTGTACATAAAATAAATTATGTGTTTTAACGTGCTCTACATTTTTTGTGGGGTAAATTTGTTTCCATTTCTTACGGTTTAGCAGTTGTGCAAAATTCCGTAAAATTCATCCCGAATAAAGTAGTTTTCTGAGGCTAATCAAAGAAAATTCAAGATATACATTTTATTTGGCATGTAAATATCTTAAATATAAGATATTTTAATCAAAACCGTTAGAGCCATTTTTGAGAAAATCAACATCTGTGAAAATGTTTTCATGTAATGGGTAGTTGGGGATTGGGGAATTTTCTTGAAAATCTTCGTGTCCCATCCTTGGAAGATACCAAACTTAAATACCAAGTTTGGTATTTAACAGTATTTCCGTTTTTGAGCTATACTATCCACAGACAGACACGTAACAGAACCTTTTCCAAAAATGCTTTTTTTGGATTCAGCGGGATCCAAAACATGTGTTTCCGGTAAAATTTCGGTATCGAATTTTAGTGTAATACAATACCTTCTCTATACACTATGTACATAGTCTGTGTAGAGAAAGTAATAAGCTTTTGTAAGAAACATTTGTTGCAAAAAAGGTAGAAGAGGTGAGTGTAACACGTTAGATGTTTATACTCGATTTTTAACATCGTGACAATAAGCCCCTGTAAATGAAATCGATTACAATTGTTAGAAGAAAGTATATTATGGAAGGAGCTTTATTTTTGAAATGAAGAGGAGGCGAAGAAAAGGAAGGAAAACCCTGAGTTTGTAATTCACAAACATCTCCCTGCAGTACCGAGATACTGTCTGAATTTTCAGCAATTCCCTTTTCCAGCCATGTGAAGCAGTAGCACAAGGATGCTAGTGGAATAATTATTAATGTAATATCGTTAGTCTTTGATGAGTTTATGCCTGATGTGTGTTTTCGCTAAAATAGTTTCAGACTTATTCATGGTTAACGGAAATACAAAGGGCTGTAGGAAGCCGGATAGCTCCCAAAATTCATTGCAGGAGGCATTTCTCAAATTAGTCTCTCATTGCTGTAATTAAATCCAAAATCACCTGTTGCATACAGCGAGTGGTAGATGCTTGTATAAAGGCTTGGTTTGCTTCCATTATATCTGAGCAGAAATAACTTGGTACCAGATATTCTTACTTCTCCTCAAGTACAGAATAAACAACAATTCAAGTATCGAATAATTTAAAATCCCTATACATTATTTTTACTTTCTCTACACGTACTATTTACATAGTGTATAGAGAACATGTTTTAGGGTCCACTGTATCAAAAAAATCTGATGTGTTACATTCACATGACTTTCTCTATATCTGCAACAAATTATTGTTAAAAAGCTTATGCTTCTTTTCACTTCATGCTAACCGAGAAAAAGTTAGCTGAACTAGTCTTATTGGCTGCTTCCTTGTAAGTATAAGCGCAATAAGGGAGTGACTTAGGTTAAAGTGATAGTCAAAAGCTGGTTGCTATGTGACTGAAGCTTCTTTGTTTCTATGGACAGGAGTTGACAAGTATGAGGAAAGTATTGGTTTTTTAAAGCTGAAACCTCAAGGAATATCTCAAAAACGATCAACTCCACAATATACGAGGTACGTCCAGAAAGTAAGTTCCGTTTGGTAATAAAATTAAATTGTGTACAGATACAGAATAATTATTTATTGCACAAAATTCTACAACTCTTAAACTACTTTTCCACATAACTGCCGAAATTTTGCAGGCATTTGTCATAGCGTGGCATAAGTTTTTGTATGCTTTCTTCATAGAAGTTTGCCGCCTGTGTCTTCAAAAAGTTGGAAACATTTTATTTCAGCTTTTCGTCATTGTTGAAGTGTTGACAACCAAGGAAAGACTTGAGATGTAAGAACAGATGAAAGTCGCTAGGAGCGAGGTCAGGGCTGTACGGAGGATGGTCAAACACGTCCCAGCCAAAACCCTGTAGAAGGTTTTTCGTCACATTTGCGTGTGTGGTCGTGCGTTGTCATGAAGTAAAACAACACCTTTTGACAGCAATTCTCGGGGCATATTCTGTATTGCGCAGCGCAATTTCCTAAGTGTCTCGCAATAAACATCTGCTTTGATTGTTTGACCACGCGGTAAGAAATCAATGAGTAAGATGCCTTTCCAGTCCCAGAACACTGTACACATCATTTTTCGAGGTGTCAAGATTTGTTTCGGCTTAACCTTTGCTGGGGATAAAGTGTGCCTCCATTCCATTGATTGCCGCTTACTTTCAGGGGTGTTGTAAGAAACCCAAGTCTCATCTCCTGTGACTATCTGTGTCAGAAATTCTTCACCGTCTTCGTCATAATGGGTTAAAATCTGAAGTGCACTACCCATCCGTTTTGTTTTGTGTTGCTCTTTGGTACACAACGTGAGCAAAGTTTACGAAATTTCAGTTTTTCGGTAACAATTTCATGAATTAGTGATCGTGAGCGGTCGTCTCCTTAGCGCGGTGGTAGCGCAGCTGCCTACCAAGCAGGAGACCTGGGTTCGATCTCCAGTACCGGCGTGGGGATTTTTCCCCCGCTGGGAGACCTGGACCGGGGTGCACTCAGCCTCGTGAGGTCCCTGGGGGGCCAATTGAGAAGCTACTTGATGGAGAAGTAGTGGCTCCAGGTCGTGAGGACCGCATTAACCGGCCGGGAGGGGCTCGAGGCGCTGACCACGTCTCACCCTCCAATACTGCACCCCATACATCACGTCTGTAGTGGACCGAGATGGGGGACGCAGCGGCCGGGCGGTAGGCCAAGGTTCCCCGTGAGCTGTCGTGCCATGGAGTTATTAGTTAGTGATCGTGAGCTTTGGGGAAATTCCATAGCGAGAGCACTAATTGTAAACTTGCTGTTTTCCTGGATCTTGTCATCAATCGCGTGAACCAGTTCTTCTGTAACCAAAGAGGGACGCCCGTGCCCTTCACTACGACCTTCATTGAACTGTCGGGCCCATCTTCTCACCATTGAATCACTCATTGCATTTTGTCCGTAAACTTCGCAAATTTGCCGATAAATTTCAATTGCTTTCACTTTCCTAGCATTCAGAAAACGAATCACACATCTGATTTGACAAGCGGCGGGATTTTTAATCAACACCGACATTGTGAACAAGCACAACAAAGCGTATGTGGCTGACAGCGATCTCAAAATGGCGCACGTTTCTTCTCCTTGATACAGAGCGTCTACCGCGCATGTGCGATCGCAGCGCTGCAGCGGAGATAAATTGAAACGGAACTTACTTTCTGGACGTAACTCGTATTAAGACATAAATTGTGTGTTTTTACGTAATCTACATTTTTTGTAGGGTAAGTTTTTGTCTATCGCTTACGTTTTACCAGTTATACAAAATTCAATAAAAACCATCCAAAATAAACAGGTCTTTAGAGGCTTTTCCAGAAAATTCAAGATATGCCTTTTATTTGTGAGGCAAACATCTCTAATGTACGATATTTTAATCAAAATTGTTACAGTCATTTTTGAGAAAATCAAAATTTTCGAATAAAGTCCCATGTAAAGGATAGTTGAGGGTGGGGGATTTTCTTGAAAATCTTCGTGTCACATCCTTGGAACCTAATAAACTTAAATACCAAGTTTGGTACTCAACGGTCTTTTCGTTTTTGAGCTATGCTGTCCACAGACACACACACACGCGCTGGTGCGCGCGCGGACCTGTTTCTAAATATACTTTTTTTGGATTCAGGGGAACCCTAAACATGTATTTCTGGTGAAATCTCGGTATCGAATTTTTGGGTGGAATTCAATACCTTCTCTATACTTATGTGCATAGTACGTGTAGAGAAAGTAAAATGAATTTTCAGAAAAAGGTCCTTGTGTGTGTGTGTGTGTGTGTGTGTGCGCTTGTGAACACGATAACTCAAAAACGAAAAGTCCGTAAAATACCAAACTGATATTTAAGTTTTGTATCTTCCAGGGATACGACACGAAGGTTTTGAATAAATTCCCCCACCCCAAACTATCGTTTACATGGAATAAAATTTAGAAATTTTTACTTTCTGAAAAATGGCGCTAAAGATTTTGATTAAAATACCGTATATTAAAGATATTTACTTGACAAGTAAAATGTATATCTTGAATTTTCTGGGAATAGCCTCTAAAGACCGCTTTATTCTGAATGAAATTTTGCTGAATATTGTGTAACTAGTAAACCGTAAGAGATAGACAAATTGTTTCTACACAAAAAATGTAGATCGCGTTAGAACACACAATTTATCTCTTATTTGCCTCTTTTATTCGTATATACAAGGTATCACTTTAAAAAGTACATTGTTGCATAGACGACTTTGATGAGTTTTGCTGTATACTAGATGTTTAGCTACTGGATGATCAGCACAGAGCAGAACAGGTTTAACGGATCTTAACTGCACAGCATCAGTGTGTATTGAACCCTTGAAAATGCAATACAATGCATATTAAGTGAAATTACCCTATACTGTTCTTCAAAATGTATTAATTTATGATTTATATGTCCACACAGAATATCGAGTGGTCTCCACCTTTCCCTGATTTAACTGCCTAAGATTTTTATCTCTGGAATTTATCTCAGACAATACTACAGAACCACGCCCATTTTCAGTATTCACCAATACTTTCAGTTGAAAAGAAAATTAGTTTAATTCCCATAACTTAACACACTTCTCAATATCCACTAGATAAAGTGTTTCGGACATGAAACTTAGTGATGAAACTTTTTCATTTAGCGCAGCAGATATTCTAAATGATGAACTTCTTCGTTGATTCAGAGTTTTGCGCGATGTTGCAAAGACAACCTGGCAAATAGTAACATCTGGGATGTGACGGACTTGAAGGCCTCCCTGATTAGTTGCTAAAGATGACTAAAGTTATGGCTGTTTTAAATTACCCCCATAGAAAGTAATCAAGCAGCGTAAGATCCGGAGATCTGGCAGGCCACGAGAAAAGTCCTCGCCTACCTATCCATCTTTGAGGATGTGTGCCGTGAAGATAATTTACGACGATCCTGGACTGGTGCGGTGGAGTACCATCATGCTGAAACCACATTCACAATCTTTTATTTAATGGTACATGCGCCAGCAATGGAGGGACATCGTTTTAGAGGAAGTGAAGGAGGCGTGCTCCCATAAGGTGACCTTCGAAAAAATGTGGCCCTATTAGATGATCACACAAAATGCCACACCATATATTAATTTCCCACTGGTCTTGTAAATCTTCCCATCTTACCCAAGAGAGTTATCGACACTCCTGTAGGGCATGTTGTGGCGATTCATAGTATCATTGTTGTGAAACCGCGATTCATCTGAAAACAGAACTTTGGATAAAAAACTGAATCACGGTCCAAATTGCGTAGAACTGGCATACATTTACTCGAGCTTCAAAGTCACGACCATGGAGTTCCTGATGTAGCTGCAAACGGTAAGGGTGAAATGTATTGTTATGCAGTATTTGCATAACTGATTACCTACTGATGTTTGTGTCTTGTGCCAGTACCCGCGTGATAATTTGGGAATTATTTAAGTCAGAGTCTAAAATTATATCTACGCTGGTAGATAGGTAACTGGTGCCTCTCTAATAGGACCTGTCCCTTCAAATGCTCCTGTTATACGTAAACGTCTTCAGCATTATAGGTATAGCACATACCTACATATTTACTTGGTGCATTTGTATCTAATGGGGCATGTCTAGACCTAAAGTGTCTTCCAGTAGTATTCGCTAACCCACCGAGAGTTGCAGCTGCCAAAATGGTGTAGAAAACATTCTCTGACTACGAAAAACAAGCGATAACATGTTAGGTGTTCTAGTATTATAAAACTGTTTTATTAACTTAATACGTTTTGAACATTTCCTTTATTATTTAAAGTTTTAGTGAAGTTTATTTTTCAAAATAATTAGAAAGCATATTAATGATCGAAGACTGAAGAAAACGTAACATGAACTTCCGTTTCTTCTTCATTCGTATACCTTTTTGTTTATAACTAAAATTTTTAGAGTGACAAACACTGAACTAATTTTGCACCTCGATGGATAATACATAAAGAAGAAAAAAATTGCACGTAGACTGTGGGACTCGAACCGCTGACACGCTGGAGGTGATGAAAGAACATGACATTAACCAGTTGAGTTACAATCATCGGACCCTGCTACGTTAAAACTTGTGGGTAAAGAATCACACATGTCTCCCTCTCCGCTGCTGTTCTGTTTATTACTGTTGTGGACCCCTTTTTGTAGCTTAAGCCATTCATTTAGCCATCATTCATTATAATTGACGTTGCAGAATATATGAACGATATATAACATGTACTGTAAAAGGAGTTATTAAGCGTTTTGAAGTGGACGCAACTATTGCTGATAAGGTCTATTTTCCGATGAAGAGCAGGCTAGATTTGTATGATTACCAAATGGCCGACAAGCACGATCATTTTGACCTTATTACTTTCAGAGTATGAAGTGTTGGCTATATCCAAAAATAATAACAGTTGAACCACCTTTTATATGTTTCATGGAGTTGATCGTTTTCGGGATAGTTCTTGTTATTGGTTTCAGTTTTAAAATACTTATACTTTTCTCATACGGGATTTGTCAACTCCTGTGCATACAAACAAAGGAACTTTAAACACATATCAACCTGCTTTTAAAAGAATTTACGGTCGATTAAGCTATAGTAATTCCTTATTTCTCTTCTACCCTGCTAATGTTTTTTCGATTAGCATTAAGCAAATAGAAGAATAAGCTTTTTAACAAAAAATTATTGCAGAGATATAGAGACAGTCATGTGAATGGAACATATTAGTTTTTCTTTTTTATTTAGGATCCCAAAAAGCAAATGTATTTTTGCTGAAATGTCAGTGTAAAAGTTTTGAGTGATATACAATGCTTCCTGAATTTACTGTAGATAAATAGTAGAAAAAGCAATCGTTTATGATATTCTCTGTCTGAAAATTTTGAATCGATAGACGATCGAAATTTATTCAACATAACTTATATTGGATCTTCCTGGCATATGAGTAAAATCTTACTTTATTATTATTATTATTATTATTATTATTATTATTATTATTATTATTATTATTATTAGCTACTATTTTGAAATTTATCAAATTGAAATGGTGAGAATGAACAACGCGCAAACTTCACTCACGAACTAAAATTTAATCTTACGACATGACAGACGTTTTGATTTTATCAACAGAAGCCAAATAGCCAGTAGGAAGCCAAATAACTCCCACAGTTCATAGCAGGAGGCATTTCCCAAATTAGTAGCTCGTGCTGTAATTAAGGCGGAGAGATCCATATTGATCCCTGACAGTTGCCTTACCCTGTGGCCGCTCCGTCACACTGTTGCCACTTCGTCCCGTCCACGGCTTCTCTTAAATTCAACTTCATCTTACCGTTGCTTCTAAAGTAAAAATTACTGTTATTATCATTGCTTATATTTACAACTGCACCAGGATTTCTCGGCGGCAACTGGAACTGCATTGAGGAATGTATGTTACATCATGCAACAAGGATGAGGTCATTGCTTACGTAGCATGAATATAAAGACAGAGAGGGAGTCACACCTCTTATCAGCTGAGACAGTGCGCTGTCACCGATCACTATGGATTTCCCCGAGTTTAACTCCAATTATCTGTTGCATACAGCGAGTGGTAGGCATTTATGTATGTTTTGACTTCGTTTCATTTTACACAGCAGAATCTCTGAAATAACTGTAAGTAAACAACACCGGATATTGAGAATCAGTTTTTACTTTCTCTACATGTACTATATACATAGCAGGTAGAGACGGTCTTGTATTCTAATCAAATGTTTGATACGGGGATTTCACTGGAGACACATGTTCTGAAGTCCTTGATTCAAGAAAGGCATTTTTATAAAATGATCGCCCACCTAAACAATCCTTTACAATAGAAAAATGTTCAAAAATTTTGATTAAAATACACCATGTATTAAATATATTTACATGATAAATAAAATATATATCTCGAATTTTCCAGCAATACTCTCTGAAGTGCTTTTTAATCTGGATGACTTTTCTATAAAGAGAGGCTTATTACACAAAAAAAAAATGTAGATTTCTTAAAACTCAGAATTTATGGAATATACCATTTTTTGTGGAGTTTACCACTTTCATTATATTCTTTGTTGTTGATTTCAATTTTAAAGTATTTAAAAGTATCTCAAACAGGAAGTCAACATCGTTTCATCTCTCTTTTGTGTTACTTCTGACCTTGCAAAGAGAACCGAATTTTAATTGTTTCACAGAGCCACTAGCTAAATGATTTGACTATTGCTTTAATCTAGGTTACCTCTAGTATATTGCCTCATTTCCTTTTTACTTACAATAAAGCGAGTAATAAGCCAATTTCTACTCATTTTTATCCTGATTAGGATGATGTAGATAATCTTGTGTAAGAATAGTTAGTTTGCAGAACGGGCAGAGAAATTCATATGAATGAAACATAAAATATATTTTATGTTAGAAACAGCTGCTGGTATTTTACTTGCTGAACCACTGGGTTTCTTAATTCCCATTCCCAATGAGATGTAAGCGTAAGCGCAATACTTTATACCCATGCTATTCAATGCAAGTATTAATAGAGAGTCATGCAGTGCCAAACCCCAAACTTTAAGCTTGCGTTGCGCACATAGAGGAAGGCACTATTGCATTTCAACAGAACCTGCTCTTCCATTTGGCCGTTCCGTATCACGTTATTGCTGACGCTAGATTTTAAAATATATTTGCTGTTTCGTATTCCATTGAAGTGTAGGCATGAAGAGTGAGAAACAGAAAATTAATGGAAACTCTAACACAAAACCAGAAATTAAATATTTGTATAAGTTCTGACATAAGCTATTAATAGTCTATTTAGCAAATGGATTGGGTCTTTCACTTTCTGTAAATAAAATAAAATCAAGGTGCTTTTCCACTGGTGACTTACAATATGAATCATTTGTTTTTACCTTATACTTTGTGAAACTGATACACAACTTATATAGATTGTTTCTTATATACATCGAGGGTTCAAACCCGGTGGAGGACGATGGATTTTGTTCAGACATAAAAATGCTTAGCATGGCTTCCTTTGGAAGGGAAGTAAAGCCGTTGGTCCCATGTCATAGATTTACGGTACGTTAAAGAACCTCAAGCCTGATAGACAGACCTCTGAGCAAAATTAAGCGGCCTTTCACGCTCAGCAGTTAAAGAGTGTGTATTAATAAAGCTTTATTTCTATTTCCTTCTACATGTATAGACTTATAAAATACACTGGTTTGCAACTGGTGAAAATAAGTTTTATGAAACGTTCCAGCTGAATGGCAGCTAGGTATTGATTGAAATTAACGCAGTGAATGTCAGTGGTAAATTACTGTTTTTCACTGTAACTGTTATACATACTATTATTATGAATTCTCAAATACTCTTTATTATATTCGTTGTACATTTTCAAGATGAACACTCCTAACCTAAATTGCCTCCTATTGCATCATGCTTTACATTTATCCTGTCACCGTTGCCAATAAACGAATTATTCAACACCTCTAAGAATTTCAAAGTGTCCAAACATTGTCCTTTAAGCACAATGACTTTATATGTTCCTAAATTTTGCATTTCACGGTTGAACTGACATTTGAGGTTATGTTTTCTTCTTTTATCTACTTCTCGCGTATCCAAAATAACATTATAGACGTTCTAAAACTGCAAAAAGATGTCCTTTCTTTCATTAAGCTCTCTGTATTCCACACTACTGGCATTTCACAAGCGTATAAAATTCTGTAATGAATATATATCACTCCTATTTTAAAAACAGCTGTAAGCAGTGAACGGTAAAATTGAATTGCGCAAGCGCAAGTTACGGGATTCCGTTGTTATTGCTTGCTAGAGGAAATTCGCAACATATTCCGATCAAGTATACGATTACGAATGAGGAACAAATATAGAATGACTATCTTGATAGAAGCGAACCAGCTTCTCACCCACAAGTTGCAGGTTTGATTCCCGGCTGGGGCGAGGGATTTTTTTCCATCACTTACAGAGTCTGGAAGTATGCATCTAAGAGAGAATATGCTTCTGTTTAATAATATAAAATTAACAATGTCAATGAACTACAGCGAATATATGAGTTGTGACGCAAGTCGGAGCCCTCAATATGATCATAACAGTTAAACGGGGCTATACAAATGAAACAACGAAAACAAAATTGATGTGTTCCATTCATATTTCTGTACTTATTCCCCAAACAATTTCTTATAAAAGATTATTCTTGTATCTAAATAACGCTAACCGAGATACACGTTGACAGAAATTATCTTATTACTTGCTTCCTTGTAAGCAGAAGTGATATAAAAAAGTACACTAAGCGAAAGTGATAGTTAAATCTTTAAAAAGTTGGTCGCTATGTGAACAACTGAAGTTCGGTTCACTTTGCATTGCTGGGTAAAACAAAAGAGAGATGAAACGAAAGGTGATCCCGTTTGAAAAAAAATATTTAGTTTAAAACTTAAGTCGACAACAAGGAATATCTCGGAAATGGTCAACTCTACAACAAAATATACATGACTTAAATTGTGGGTTTTAACGATATCAACGCTTTTTGTTACGGTGTACCAGAAATGCAAAAATCAGCAATATTAATCTAGAATAAAGGTGCCTTCAGAACTGATTCCCAGAAAATTCAAGATATACATTTTATTTGTGATGTAAACATCTTTAATATACGGTATTTTAATCGAACTCGTTGGAGCCATTCTTGATAGAAACAACATTTTCAAAATTTGTCCATGTAAAGGCTAGTATGAGGTGTGGGTATTTTCTTGAAACATTTTCGTGTGCGTCCTTGGATGATACTTAACTTAAAACCAAGTTGAGTAAATAACGGTCTTTTAGTTTTTAAGCTGTGCAGTATACAAACACACGGACTTAACATAAATTTCCGGCAAAATCTCGAAATCGAATTTTTTGGTGGAATACAATAGTGGCTCTATAAACAATGTACATAGTAAGTGCAGAGAAAATAAAACGTATAGGACAGGTCTGGAACAGTATGGAACTTAAAATGTTGCTACTCTTATCACAAACTAATCCGGAAATACACAGATCAAGAGTCAAATACAAAAAGTCAGTGGCGCAAACGCACTTTAAGAGAACAAATAGAAAGAAAACCTGATGTGTTCCATTCACATGACTTTCTCTACATCTCTGCAAAAAATATTATTAAAAAGCTTATGGTTCTATTTATTTCATGCTACTCGAGAAAAAATTTGTTTCCTTGTAAGTAGAAGCGAAATAAGGCAGTACCATAGGTTAAAGTGACAGTCAAAAGTTGATTGCTAGTGACTGAAGTTCCTTTGTTTGTATGGACAGGAGTTGAAAAATTCCTGTGTGAGAAAATTTGTTCAAAGCTTAAACCAAAAATATGCAATATCACAAAAACGATGAACTCCACGAAAAAAATGTATATGACATAAATTGTGTTTTAACATGCCCTACATTTTTTGAGTGGTAAGCTTCCGGCCATCTCTTACAGTTTAACAGTTATGCAAAATTCCTTAAAATTCATCCAGAATAAAGTAGTCTTCAGAGCCTATTCCTAGAAAATTCAAGATATACATTTTATCTGTCAGGTAAAAATCTTTAATATCCGACATTTTAATTAAAAATCGTTAGAGCCATTTTTCAGAAAATCAACAATTTTGAAAAAAAGTTCCATGTATAGGGTAGTTTGGATTGGGGAGATTTTCTTTAAAATCTTCGTGTCGTATTCTTGGAGGATACAAAACCTAAATACCAAGTTTGGTATTTAACGATCTTTTCGTTTTTGAGCTATGCTGCCTACAGACACACTCACATACACATACAGACCTTTTTCCAAAAATCCTTTTTGTTTTGGATTCAGAGGAAACCAAAATATGTATTTCCAGTGAAATCTCTGTATATAATTTTTCGGTGGAATACAATATCTTTTCTATACTCTATGTACATAGTGCGTGTAGAGAAAGTTAAAATGTTGAGGTTATTACCAATTATAACTAAACTATCCTAAACAGGTAACAGATTTCTTTAACAACTAATTCAGGTCTAACTTGAACACTTGTGTATAACAACATTGTGTTCAACAATATAATAAACTATCTTATTTCAATTAAAATATACACTGAAGGAGATTTTAGTCTCGACATCTCATACAGGCAGGCAAAGGAGATATAGATGTGGTCGAAGAGCTGAAATATAAACTTGCATAAGCACTAATAAATAAACACACAAATACATAGAATAGTTTAGATTTATAAACATGTATTTTGCATCAAAAATCACACAGTTGTTACAAGGGTAGTGTAACAAAATATCATACATGTGTCCAACGTTCATTAAATGAAATATATGCCACACATAAACAACGTTTCTGCTGAGCATTAAAACTCACCTCTGACTGTAAATTCATTATTAATTGATTCAGAAGAAAATAAATTATATACCAATACGGGTGCCATTATTTTGAAATTTTCAATAATAACAATTTGTGATTATTAGTGCAAATACGCATGACCATATTAAAGCAGCTGCTGTGCCAGTTATCGTTAGGTTTTCAAAAATGATATTCATATTTGCAATCAGTAGAAGTAGTTGGGAGGGATTAGCTCTTCACCTCTTTCAGCTTTGAAGGTTAATTTTTAAGTTTTCTACTCAGGTATAGCAATCATTTGCTATTAAATCTAACGTAGTGAAAATTAGTTATTAAAGAAGGCAAGGGAATTCATATCCGTATTATTTTAACTGCTAAATGTGTTTTAAAGATAAATGCGTAAATTTGTGATATTTTAGGCATAAAGTATTGTGAAATGTCTTCCATCTTATGGTTTTCCAAATATTTTATAAAAACATGCGTTTAAAGAAATATAAGCCATGTTAGGATAAAGTGGAAACTAGTAGATCAAATTAAGCTCTAAATACATTGATGCAAAATGTTCTGCTTTAAGCATGATGGATTTAAATGCTACTTGAATGTGTTAGGCTCCACACTCCCAATCTCATTTCTGTTTGCAGTTTACAAGCAAGCTTCTTATCCAGTGGTGGATAAATGATTTAGTCAACTACGAGATACAATCCACTTTGGTCGGACATTTAGGGAACAATGGACACTCTCACAAATTGTAACATACAAAGATGGCACAATATACTGTGTGTGAGCACTGAAGTATCGAAGTATTAATCATTGCTTTGTAATTTTCCTGATCATACCTTTTCTTCAATTTTATAAGGAGTATAAAAGATTTTGAGTTGTAAATCTATGTGGTATTAATAATACATTAAATACTATTCATTTTGGCATATGTTGTTAAAGTAGCGAACTTATCCCGGCTCAGTTATTCTATTTAGGTTACTTCTGTAGGTACCTTGAGAGAACTACGCATTTAGTAGACACGTGCAATGCAGGTTAGAGACTGCGATTGTTAAAAACTTCTACCTTTCCTGCCAGTGTATATTAACAAGGAAAGCTCAAAAATGAACGCGCCCGATTTCTTCTAATTAAAACGTTTTTTGGGTCATAAAACAAAGTAAAAATCATTGCGCTAGCTTAATTTGAAAATATGTATGCCGCTCTTGCACGCAATTCAACCCTGAGTTTAGACTATCATAATAATACGGTGGACTTCTCTGTAATCTTAGCCATGGATGTTATATGATTTGGGTCATCTTTATTACTATCCTTTTCGGTGATAAACAAAGTGGCATCAGTACAAACACTGCACGACTATTGCATTTTCACATTAGTCTGCATTTTTTCGAGGTTATTTGAAAAACTACTCATATTTTTAGTAACATTATGCTATGCATACCAGCATTTTCAAGAATGCTGAACTGGTGGTATACCACAGAATTAAATTTAATAGTAAAGCCACTTGCATACAGTTTTTGCGTTACTTCCATTGTTTTGCAAGACTTAAAGAGTTAAATTATCGAGTCAGCGCTTGCCTTTATTTCAATGCCATTTTTAAGGCTCCAATTATGTAGTTAAATTTGTTATTTTTCTGGTTACACCAAAACAATAAAATATTGAGGCTAGTTCCATAATTATTTTACAATTATTTATCAATATACAGTGCCTTCGCTTAATGCCAAGACCGCGGATCGTGCGAATGTGCGCTTCGCACCCAGTCTTCCATTGCGGGAATTTCCATTCCGTATCTTCCGTGTTACTTACCCACGAATGTTAGTAACCTATATGTAATGAGTACCAACCTAGTCATAAGTGAAATTTGGTCCATCTGCCTAAAGACATTCTTTGCTTTGTAGGATGAAGTTATTATCCACTCACATAAGTGTTTCTTGTGTAATATACTTTCTGTACTATGGTTTACAGTAGGGTTTCAGTTTTAAAAGTTTAGTAGTTGCAACTACATGAACAGAGTGAATTATCCACTTGCTGTGCAACACGGTTGAGAGACGTCTTAGCTAAGCGTTCGAATTCAGCACCAATTTATGACCTTCGCATAAAATATAGGCATTGTAATTTTATCACCTGAGTAAACACTTCTAAATGCCTATGCTTTTGTTTTTTTATGTTGTTATTTTCAACAAATATATAAAATAGATAAAATATTTTAGCACTATGTTCAATGTACATATACATCACCTTTTGTGATTCAACTTCAGTTTTTGCCAGCAAATATCTGATTGTTTGCAAATAAAATTGCTTTAAAACTGGAATTCTTAGTCTGTTTTCACCAGAAAATACCTGATATCGGATGCTTGAGTGTTATCATTATCTTCAAATAGGCCTATCTGGGGCTCTGCACACAAAACACATTTGAATAGAATAAAACTATACAGAATCGGAACACACACCTTGGTATATCGCAATTCAACATTTCATAAAGATCTCCTTACGCCGACCATAGATACAAACCTGAAAACCAGCTACACGTACCTCTTCACTACCTTCTGTGAACATGAAAATGAACCACTAACAAGACACCTCAGTACATGCCACAGGAACGAGCACAAGAGGACTCAAACGTAAACCACATACAGTCCTTTAAATATGAAATTTCATCTCACACCAAGTAACGACTGAGGACTGTATTATTAAAGACAGCTGTATCAATCTGTTCTCACCAAGAATCCAAAAGCAGCAATTTCTCTTTTGCAATATTAAACGACCCGTGCCTATCTGTATGTTTTACATGTTAAGTGTCAGTTTCAAATCTCGATAGATAGACAAGCTTATTTGTTGAATATGGAAGAGGAGGATTTGTATTAATTTTTTAAGAGAGTATTCTAGTATTTTATATGAAGAATTAGGAAAATATTTTGCTCAGCTGTTTATTAAAACATCGTTTCTTGATACGTTATCTTTTATTAGTTTTTTTATTAATAGTTATAACTATATTAAAAATCTCCGTCTACCTAGACGTTCATAACTAATATTAGCTAAACAAAACAAACCCGAAGAACATAAATCATGAGCAATTATTAAAATAAAAGTTATATAAAATCCTGGTTTAGTAATTGGAGATTTAATAATATTAAATATTTAAAGATTTTATAGAACTTTTATTTTAATAATTGCTCACCAGAACAAAGTACATTGTGTAGCAACGTCAAATACAAGTAAGATAAAAAAAAATTGGCAACACCATAAAATGCATCCAGACAATAAAATGAATTTAAAATCAAAGTGCGCTTCACTGACCTCTTAAAAGCTTCAATGGAGAAAGCTTTAGTGCTATTACCAAGTCTGTTACATAGATTTGATGATATTGTCTCCAAGGAATTTGGTATGTTACTATATTTACACTATTTATGTAAATATTGGAACTAGTTCTGGTGTGATGAAGATGGATTTCGGAACATAGATTGTATTTATGAATGTTTTTCTTAGCAAATAAGAGGCAGTGAAACACATACAATGAAGTCAAAGTTAAAACATCCAACTTAACAAATAAAGGTTTACAATGAGTTCTGGGGCGTAGACCACATAAAATTCAAATTGCCTTATCTCACAGTGGCAAAAAAGAAAAAAAAAAACACGTCTTTAATGGACAAAATTCTACCTATATACCGATTCATACCTAAATAAACAGGAATATCCAGCTGAACGAAAAGCAAATTGAGTAAAATGCACTGTTTGGGAGCATCCTTCAGTTTATTAGCGTTTCGTACGGGGTGAGGCATCACTACTGACCCATGAACGGCTGAATCGTTAGCAGCAGAGTAACAGTACACAAGGAACATGAAAGATGGTGACAACATCACATTTTCAGAAGGAATGCAATAGTAGCACGCAAGCGGAATACCATCAGTATTTTCACCCCTCTGGACTTAGGGATCTAGAATCAGGTCGAAATAAACTTGTTGTATTACAATAAATATGCAATTAATAATAAATTTATCGATACAATTTACCAGAGAGTAATCGTGCAGTTAAATAAATGATTTATTTGCTTTCGAATTATAGAGAAACGCTGTGTGAACTTCAGGACCGTAGGGAAATCTACAATTTGCTATAGTGGTCTGTAAAGTAATATGCATCAATAGATAATTCATTAAACATATACTACATTATGATACAATATCAAAATATCCTATTATTGGTTGATATAACATATTCAATCTCGAAATTAACAACTTTATCTTTCCTATGAAGAATTCACTCTAGTGCTGATAAGTGCTATCAAATTCCTGTATAATATCAATCATACAATAAATAAATTTTATTCTGAAACTGCTGCTGAAGTATTTGTGTGCAAAGAAAAAGACCTTATAAATTTAAATTTTTATTTTCTCTAGGCCCAATGTACAATTTGCAGTCACCTAGTAACCAGCTTTTGACTATCACCTCAACCTATGGTTATTTCCCTTCTACTCACAAGAAAACAAGTAATAAGACTATTTCTGCTAACTTTTTCTCGATTAGCCTGAAGTAAATAGAAGTATAAGCTTACTAACAATAATTTGTTTCTGGACACCCATTTTGGATACCTACTATACTACAGGGTATTACCTGCTCACGCGTTCAGATAACTAGACATAACTTAATACACGGGCTGTAGCCATCACTCACAGCACTTGTAGTTCCTCAAGAACCTGAGAAAACTTACCAAACTACGCGTAAATACCAATTTCTTGATTCGATGATATAGTATTTAATTCTAATAAGGAAAAAAAAGTTGCGAGGAATATTTATTTGCGAGATTAAGCCCAATAGACAGTCGTCGACATTGATAATGTTCCTTATTGTAATAGACCTGAAAACTAGTTATCCGTTTACATACAGTGCTACTATAAATGATCTTTTCGATTAGAAATTGAATAGCTGTCGTTAGGACATCAATGGAAAGAGAAACTCAAATATTTTGTTATGTTGGTGAAGCTGTTGCATATGTTTCAATTTTGTTTCTAGGACGGTATAATACAAAAATCTGATGTGTTCCATTCACATGGCTTTCTCTGCAACTCTGCAATAAATAATTGTTAAAAGCTTATGCTTCTATTTACTTCCTGCTAATCGAGAAAAAATTAGCAGAGATAGTCTTATTACTTGCTTTCTTGTAAGTAGAATAAGGGAGTACCATAGGTTAAAGTGATGGTCAAAAGCTGGTTGCTATGCTACTGAAATTCCTTTGCTTGTATGGACACGAGTTCACAAAGTCCTGTATGAGAAAAGTATGTTTTTTATAGCTGAAACCAAAAACAAGGAATATCTAAAAAAAAAAAAAAAAAACAATCAAATCCACGAAAAAATGTATATAACATAAATTGTGTGTCTTAAACTGCTCTACATTTGTTGTGTGGTAAGTTTTTGTCCATCCCTTACGGTTTAGCAGTTATGCAAAATTCCATAAACTTGACCCAAAATAAAGAAGTCTTCAGAGGCTATTCTCAGAAAATTAAAAATATACATTTTTTTTGTCAGGTAAATATCTTTAATATACGATATTTTAATCATATTCGTTAGAGCCATTTTTTAGAAAATCAACATTTTCGAAAAAGGTTCCATGTAAAGGATAGTTTCGGGTGGGGGGATTTTTCTCAAAATCTTCGTGTCGCATCCCTGGAAAATACTAAACCTAAACACCAAGTTTGGTATTTTACCGACTTTTCGTTTTTGAGATATCGTGTTCACAGACACACGGACACACACACACGGACCTTCTTGTGAAAATGCTGTTTTTGGATATTAGGGACCTTAAAACACATATTCCCGGTGAAATTTCGGTATCGAATTTTTTGGTGTAGTGCAATACCTTCTTTATACACTATGTACATAGTGCTTATAGAGAAAGTAAAATGGCTGCAAACGAAGACAGGAGGACAGATATGCCAGTCTTTGTCACTATACAACGCAATTTTAGAAGAAAATTTGGCGTTGATCCTCTTAGTGGGCCCAGAATCCGTAGGTGATATTCTGACTTCAAAACGAGGGGATACATCTACAAGCGGAAGTCCAACGGTCGTCCATCAGTAAGTGAGGCAAATGTGGAATGTGTGTGAGAGAGTTTCACACGAGGTCCACAGATATCCACCGTTAAAGCCAGTAGAGAAACATCTCCCAGAAACTGTGTGGAAGATTTTACTCTCGGAGAGATATACTTCTTGAAACTTCGGCTTTTCCGTCTTATCACAACTGCTGTGAAATGGGCTCGAAATCTTCTTCTAATGCGTAACGCATTGGATATTATTGTCTGTAGCAATCTACAGCTCAAAATCGTTGAGAATATTTCTACATTTTATTCACTGACTCATGTACTTTTTAAAGCTAAGAAACTTAGAAATCCCCTACTGTAAAAAGGAAAATAAAACTTAAAGCTCATACCAGTATTTCCGAAAAGTGTTATTAAAAGGTGCAGCAAGTGTTGCACATGCAGAATGGCATTATGATGATTTTACTATCTTATTGCAGCTGCTCCTCCTCCTTTAAATTTGATTTAAAAGTATTATCGTGATAGGATAAACAAAATAAGGTACTGAAACATGTTTCATTGCATATTATTGACTGTAGCAATATACAGCTCAAAATTGTTTGTAATAATTTCTACATTTTGTTCACTGATTCATGTAGTTTTTACTTTCTCTAGCCCCGTATGTACAATGTACATAAATATAGAGGAGTATTGTATTCCACACAAAAATTCGATACCGAGATTTCACCGGAAATACATGTTTTAGGACCTCCTGTATCCAAAAAAAATGCATTTTCAGAAAAAGGTCCGTGTGTGTCCGTGAACACGATAACTCAAAAACGAAAACTAGCTAAAATACCAAACTTGGTATTTAAGTTTAGTATCTTCCAGGGATGCGACACAAAGATTTTGAGAAAAATCCCCCTATCCCAAACTACCCTTCACATGGAACTTTTTTTCGAAAATTTTGATTTTCTTAAAAATGACTAACGATTTTGATTAAAATATAGTATATTAATCATATTTACCAGACAAATAAAATGTATATCTTGAATTTCCTGGGAATAGCTTCTAAAGACCTGTTTATTCTGGATGTATTTTGCTTAATTTGGCATAACTAGTAAACCGTAAGATATAGACAAAAACTTACTATACAAAAAAATTAAGTCCTTTTAAAATACACAAGTTATGTCATATACATTTTTTCGTGCAGTTTACCATTTTCGTGGTATTCATTGTTATTAGTTTCAGTTGTGAAGTACTTATACTTTTCTCAGACGGGAGTGTCCGTTTTTCTTTTGTTCTACTCCTGGCCAAGAAAAGAAGCGATTTGTAATGACAATCGCATAACGACAGGTTTTAAAACATTTGAGTGTCGGTTTAGCCTAGTGTATTCCCTTATTTTCTTCCTACTGATAAGGAACTGAGTAATAATAACATTGTGCTAATGAGTACCTCAATTAGCAAGGTGCAGAAAGAAGAATTGTCTTATGTAAGAAGTTTGTAGAACAGCTAGAGAAAGCCATGTGAGTGTAACACATCAGATTTTTAAAGATAAGCAATTTAGATTTAATGAAACTCAAACTGCTTTAATATTCTAACCGAGCTAGGAGTATTCAAAAATGACTTCAGGCGTATTATTCATAAAATTTGTCTTTGCAATGCCGATTATGATGTCATAAAATGCTACATAGATTCTAAAGTACGGGTTGGCACTTTTAAGAGACTGAAAGCTACCGCTACACGGAGAAAAAACTGTTTCTGTGCTCAGCGAAAATGCTATAAAGCAGAATGAATACCCGGGTGTAAGAAAGAGCAATAAATGGAGTAATGTTGCTGATCTATGAGAATAGGGTAAAGCCTCGCGGCTTGACTGGACATTTAAATATGAGAAGTTCAGCTTATCGATCCTTACTATTCCATTTCCATGTCTGAAAAATTGGTTGGATATCCATATCCATAAACGCGAAAAGTAAAGGCTGTCATTTCTATCGCTATAGCGGTTATATAATCCATAAATGTTTCCAGAACTGGATTGACTTATATTTCACTTTGCTGCTTGAAACTGCGGTACTTTGTGTTATAAAAGTGGGAAAGTAAGTACTGATCTTGGCACAAAAACCAGGTCCTCTGAATGTTACTTTTTTATAATTTAGAGTTCCTAAACTACTTAATTTTTTCGCTTGATGGGCAGAAGATACATCTTATAATTGCAATTTTTAGACCATTTGAAATTCCCCTGAGAAATTGTGAAAGAATTGGATGAAAACTCAATCCTGTATAACATTTTAATGAAAGCTGTTTCATTTGTTTTGAACCAAAATAACTACTCCCAGTAGTAAACAAATGTTGAGTTAAAACATACGCTCACAAATAGATAATTAAATTATTTAATATAAACACTAGCCTCCCAAATATCAAACATGAAAAGTGGTTTTGAAACCGCAGCATTAAAATTGTTTACGTTACTAAATCCAACCGTTCCAATATTTTTACATAGTTTAAATAAACTTTTAGGTTCAATAAGTATATATTTACATTTATTACAAGAAAAATGACTTGTTGCATACTAAAATATATTATATTTAACAAAAAATGAACTTGGAGAAATATTCTTTTTGTATGTTACTATTGTTTTAATTTTGTATACGTTACACAGAGCTTAACAGTCAGAGGTAAGCAAGACGCTTACAACAGGTTCTTTACAAAACTTTTATGAATTACATTTATACTAAAATAACAAAAATTACATAAACATTCTTATCTATTTCTCTAAAGTAATTGAAATTAATTTTAATGAACACTTACTTATCATATACATTACATAAAATTTCCATATAACGAATTTGTACCTTTGGGAAAATAAATATGAAACAAAAACACTTGTTAGGAGTTATATCAGTAGCAAGTATCCTTATTTCCAGTAAAATTAAAGAAGCTTTTGTTTTTTTTTTCAAATAAAAAGATTCAGAATGTCTCATTTTTATAAAACGTTTAATCTTTCCCAAAGCAAAAAAAGAAAGGGTTAACTAGCTGGAAATATGGATATCTTACTTACCATTTGGAGTATAGAAAATAAAACTACAAAACTTATTTTACAACAGATCTGAGAAAGATATACTGCCTCTCACTTCAAAAGCAAAGCCTCTAACTAGCGCTAGAGGAAGATCTCTGCTCTGGAGTTGCTCTTTCACAGCTCTGTTTTATAAAGAAGAATAAAATTAACATGAATTCGGAATGAAGAACCTTACCTAGCAAGTTCGGCTTCTGCCAAATTCATTTTATACAAAATTTAATTGTTATAAAAGCTAAGTGTATTTTATTAGTAGAACTCTTATTTTAATGTAACAACATAGTAAATGATTTACAATTAAGGATAAATGTATTTATTCTTTTGATACATAATTTAATACGTTAAACTGTACTTAGTTGGTTTAATCAACACTTCCATCATAGAGCACATTATATACCATATAATGACATACAGCGGCTCTTCATGATAATAATTGCCCATGGTAAATTAAGGCACTTAAGATTCCATACTGTAGAAATCTAGAAATATTTTACAAGTAATGTTCTAAACGTCTAGGTATCTTCTATTTCTATTCCATTTCTATCACCAAGGCAATGTTCTTTACCAGTACCCTATACCAAATATCCTTTCTGTTACTAATGTGCTTGAAGAATGTGATGTAAAACCTGATGACTCATAACGTGCGCGAAAAGTAAATCCCTTCATTTTATAAGTTATAATAAACTTCTGTTGATTTTTTATGGTTATGCTAAAGGAAATTTATACATGAAAATAGCTGATACCTTACTTTTTGGTATACAAATTTTAAAATCTAAACTTTTGCTTCCTCAAATCTTTGTATAACCGTTTATTAGAGTAAGAATATCAATTATTTAAAAAAATAAATATAATGATGTCAATTTTATTGATATAATTAATGTGTATCCAAACGATGGAGAAATCACAAGTTTAAAACACTTAGCATATTTTTGCTAGATAATAACAAATCTCTATATTATTCTTTCCTCTAGTTGCTTCAGAAAAATTTAAAATAACTTTAAAGGGAGTGATGGGTGAAATTAAGATTCCTACAATTTTGATGCTGGAAACTTCAGTTTTTATACACAGATGGTATAAAAATAATATGTTATGCTGAGGTGTATTTCTCTAGCCTTAATTGTTCTTAAAATAATAAAAATTTTGTTTAAAATATAGGTATGAATTTTTCCAAATCTATCGTGTCTTACAGTTTTAGAATAAAATTAATACAGCTTTTTATCAATACCATAGAAGCATGTATAAAGCTTCAACTATCAAATTTTAATACATACATTACAAAGGGAGAATAAAGTCATATGCATTGTAAAAGCAAATTTTCCAGAATGTTTACTATTTATGCACACATATATCCAAGCAATCGCAAAGGATAAATAGCTTACATCATCAAGAATAATTGAAATTAAAGATCTACTTAAAAACCGAAAAGTGGGGTAAAGAAAATTAAACTGTAAAGGATCTCACCTCACATTGGATTAAAAGGAAATGTAGAAGCTGATAAGCTTGACAGAAAAGGAACAAAAATATTAAATAGCAAAAAAAAAAAAAAAGAAAAGAAAAGAAAACAACACAAAAACTAATAGAATCTTATATTTTCATTTGGCAAAACTAAACATTAAATCCTCCTCAGGAATTGAAGAACTGAATTCATCACCAGACTACGCAATAAATAACACAATAATGCGATCCACACCGGATGAACATTCTTAACTCTCCAAAACGTATGCCGTGTCAACAAGAAGCCATTTAAAATTGGAAATTCTTAGGTCATGCTCTGCTCTTCAGCAATTTTGGGACTAATCAAATGGTCAACCGTTATGGGAAGCCAGGAGACTAATGGAAATAGTTTAACAGCCTGAGCATTATATTAAATAATAAATTATTTTTATTCCAAAATTAATGCTGTAATACAAAAATAAAATACTTTGTTTTGTCATAAAAAGTTTTGGATAGATGAATTAAAATTCTCAGCTTGCTGACATGAATTTTTTGGTTTGCATTAAGTTTTGAACAAGTAGAAATAATGGATAGGTAGAGTCAGACAGAAAAATTCAATGCCATAGCCGGGATTTGGACCACGGATCTTCCGATCTCTTGCCGGTTGCTCTGCTACTGAGCTACAATGGCAACATGCTGCCATAGCACTGAACTTCTCAACTGACTCGTATGTTTCCCACAAGGTGATCTCAAATTATTTTGAGATGACAGCCTCAATGGCAACTTATAATGTTGTAAGTACTTAAGTTCCATAATTCATAGTATAGCCAACTATTATGGTCAGTTGGTATTGGATTAATTGTTTTTTCACACAAGCCGTCTGTAGGACAGGATTTGGATAGGTAGAGAGTCAGACTGAACTGCCAGCAGGTTGCCATGTAGCTCAGTGGCAGAGCAACCGGCTAGAGACCGTGAGATCCGTGGTTCAAACCCCGGCTATGGCATTGCATTTTTCAATCTGACTCTACCTATGGTTGGCAAACCGCCAACCATACTACTATATATGCTCTCACATACCATGCCTTATACAGGGCAACCATTCCGTCACATGATAGCAGCAGTATTATGTGATATTATAAATTGCGTAATGCTATGAGTGAAATCCTTTTTTAAACATTAATAAAAATTAATTAAGGCAACTTTTAGACGCCATAGGGTTTTAAAACTTTGCGTACATGTACTTTAATGTGTCTTGAATTTTTCTAAAAAAAAAGAAAGGAAAATCCCAAAACACATATTATTACTAAATGCCTGAAGCTTCACCCGTCACCCTCCTTAAACATTTATAACAATCTATCCACAGTGATCGAAATTATTATGTCACATTTACTTAAAATCCATATACCAGTTTTTAAGCCCACTCTCTCTGATTTGCTGTTAAATTAGAAACGAATTTTTAGAATGAAAGCATTTTTTGGATGTAACAAAACATGTATTAAATTATTGACATTTTAAGTAAATTGTTAGGGTTTTATAAAGCGTTTACTTGTCTTCGCTCCTACTTTACTTTTTCATCCAAACTATTCAATTTATTCACTAATAAAATTTAACAAAAAATTGGTAAAAATTAAAAAAAGTATAGCTTTTCATAATAAAATAATATGAATTCTAAACCTTAAGAAATCATATCGTTTTTATACTTTACGCACTTTAACCACCAACTATAACAGAAGCTATAAATCGGCAGGCACATGCTAATTAAAAGGCGCGACCAAATTTAAACCTTATTTTCTCGCAAATTGTTTTCCAACTTTGTACCATACTCAAAATGTGCACACGACTCGGTTTTTACTAATTTATTTTAAAATTTTAAAGAAAATGGTCATATACGTTTACAAAATAATTCAATTTTCAGATGTAGCAGATGATTTGTTAATGTACATATTTTTAAAGTGTGTCGGCTACTGATTTTTTATAGAAAGATACATTTAAACAATAAAAATTATTTTTTAAATAACCAAATAAGCAAGAATTCTAGCATATGGCAAAAATGTCATTATTGTTAAGTATAACAGCTGGTTAACACAAATTATGAACAATTAATGCAAAATGTATAACAAACTTTAAGAAAATATATAGTTTTAATCGCCTGGCGTATTTTAATTACCATTTAACTCAACTTATAAATAACCCTATTAATAGCAAGCACAATTTTAAACTTTTTTTCGGTAGCTTAACAACCTTCTAACCTTGACCGTTATATTAGAAGATGGAAACCATCTGTGAAATGATGCTCAAATGATCTTAAAAAATACGTAGATACATTCGTCTTCTCAGAATAAGGAAAAACCCCGAAAGAAACCAATCTGGGTAACTCACCGTAAGAGAGGTTCGAACCCGTGAGGCAGACGTGCTACCCCCAAGCTACCGAGGTGGATCTTTTAAACTTTATTTTCTCCAAATGTTTTCCAAACACGTTTCCACACTAAAAATACTTCAAATGAGCTGCAAGTATGCTTCCCTTTAAAAGTAGGTACATTAAAGAAAATAGTTATATACTTTTTCGAAATATTCCGCCAATTTTGGAAATAAATTATTGAATTTTAAACAAATTAAGAGTTCTGGAGAGTAAAAAAAGTAATTTTCCCAAAACAATTTGAGTTAAGTTCAAAAATTTATTTATGAAGTTAAACTCGTTTTAAAACTTGAATTTTTAATTTGAATATTTTTAAAAATGAATCATGTGGCTCAATTTATTAAAAAGTATGAATCTATGCAACACAATGTATTATTTAAATAATCACGGATGATAAATTTTTATGCATGGTTAAAATATCACTGTTATTGCGTATAACGTGTAAATTTCAACAATGTACCTTGCATTCTGTGGATCTTCTAAATTTTACAATGCATTATCTTAAGAGTTGGGCTCATAAGGCCTTCCAAACTATCAAATGGAAAACGAGGGTGATTCAAAAAGTAACTCGCCGCGAGAGGTGTGTCGTGACCGTGGGCAAGGTGTAGCAAGCTAGAGTAACTGCTGACACGTCCGCTAGGAAGGTGGTGTGGTTTGTGTTGTGTGCGCAGAGCGGGTAGGATCAATGGCGTGTCAAATGGATGTTCACTCCAAACTGGAGGACCGTGCAACGATCAGATTTCTATGGGCTGAACGGCTCAATTGCATGGAATTCATCGTGATATCACTTGGTGAGCGAGCAATCTCTCTCCCAGGTATTGTGGAGTGGTGTAAGCAATTTAACGCCGAATGCACGGATCTCACAAATATCGTGAGTGCAGGCCCGCAAGTCCAGTACCATTGAAAATGTTGACCATGTGGGTGTCATCATTAGAATCGCTGCTTAACACTGCAGGATATTGCCAGCATGCTGAACATTTCTAATGGCAGTGTGCTCTCCATTGTTGACCAGCACCTTGGATATCGTAAACTTTGTGCTAGATGGGTCTATGGCTGCTCACCAATGTTCACTTGGGATAACGTCTCCAATCGTCATTAGCCTTTTTACAGCAATATAAGGGTATTATGTGGAGGACCACGAGTTTCTGCGGCGAATCATCACAGGAGATGAAACGTGGATCCACTACTTTACCCCCTAAACAAAGAGAAAGTCGATGGAGTAAATGCGCACCTCAGCCACAACAAAAGAAGGCCAAGGTCCAACCTTCAGCAGGAAAGGTAAAGGCGACAGTGTTCTTTGACAAGGAGGGTGTTGTACACGTGGAATGTATACCAAAAGGTACACGAGATTGCAGGTTCTAGTTAGGCTCATGACTGAGCATTTCTTATTGGTTACGGAGACAATATGGTTAAGGGACAGGTGAACGACAGAGGCCTAGGTTAGGTTAGGTGTGTGTGTGTGAATACACTGAATCGATATAAGGGGTAGGAAGGAGATTCGGAAAATCCGCTCTTCTTTTCAATGTGAAATCCTCAGTCTTCCGTTCGATCTGTCTGTTTGTGCATACGCAGCCATTTTGTTCAATCGAACAATGACACAGTTCAAATCTAAAACTGAACTAGAAGCAGCAATGTCGCAAAAGACACGACAATTAACTCTGTTTCGCATTGTTCAGCGTTCGACCGGTTACGTAATGCAATTAAAGATAAGCGGCGGGAGAAATGTTGGAACTGCTGCAGCGATTCAAGTGGAAAGTATGGCAACAACCGCCATACAGTACAGTCCTAGCGCCATGCGATTAGCATGTGTTCGGTAAGATGAAAAAGGATCTCGGTTGACGACGATTCCAAACGATGAGAAATTGAAAGCAGCTGTATGCAGGTGGTTACATAGCGCTGGAGTTGACTTATGCGCATCCAGAATCGAAAATTTGGTTGCCCATTCCGAGAAATGCCTACAGTCTCTTGGAGACTATGTGGAAAAGCAAACCTGCATTGCATGTCGTCATAACCATGTTGCCTACGTGCATGTGGTTTAATAAACGGTCATAACTTGGCAGTGTAACTTACTTTCTGATCCGCCCTCGCACATAATTAAATAAACGTAAGCCGAAGGTGAGCACAATAAAAAAAGGTTGCAGAAAGAGGAATATGAAATCCAGCAACAGATATGCTGTATAAATTAAAACAATGATCTAAGATGACTATAATAGTTGGCATACGATTAATTGTTGATTAAAATAGAAAAAAGTAAAATGAGCCAAAGGCAATGCAATTATAATTATAGGGACACTTTCTACTACATTTCAATAGGTGAAGATTTAATCCATAATTATTATTATTTGACATTCATTGTTATGAATCGAAAGAGAATTCCAAATTCAAGGAAACATTGTCCAGCGTTAAAACGAATATCTAGAGGTATTTTCGTTGGCGAGTGAGAGGTGACAAACAAATCAAGAATCTGAGGTTTGCAAAAGCTTCTTGCTTGTGGTTTATGTAGTTCTTAAAAGCATTCCTTGAACTAACAGTTACTTAACGCTGCAATAAGTAAAAACCCATTCACAATGAGAATTAAGCATAATCATAACGCAAACTACTTCTTCTTCTTCTTTACGATCTCATTGTTGCATTTTCAGCTCACGCCTCTTTGGACGAAGTAAAACATGGCTTTTGGAATTCTGCTTTATCCATGTTCTTATGGTATTTTGTGGAATCAGCATGGTATAGGTGACTTTCCTACCAATTTTACTCCTTCGGACCAGTAGTATTTTTATAATTGCGTTCGAATATCTTAAATCTTGAACATAAGTTTGCAAATAAGATGATACGTCTGGTACACATGAAACAATTAACAATGAGTCACTTAAACGTAGCAATAAATCTAGAAATAAATGTAAGTTAGGAGATTTTAAGTTTTGTCTATATCAAACGAAAGAAACCATCCAACGAGAGAACGATTTTAATCATTCTGCCATCTTATGACCATGAGTTAACGCTATTTAATATTCTTCTGCATAAGATCACGAGCCAGCAACATAAATTGTAATGGTAGATGGAACTTTTTGTGAATTTAACATGCTTTAACCGGGTACAGGTTGTTCGTTTGGATACAAATATATATAACCTCTTTGTTTCGGAAATAACATTTCACGCTCTTTTATGAGTAGCTACTGTTTATGCCTCCTTTTATCGTTGTGAAAAACATATCAAGTTACTAAAACTTTACGTCGTTATGTTAAAGCTTAATTCATTATGAATGACCATAAGGCATTCCATTTACGCGATGACAGCTCGTATATTTTGTTATTTTCAAAAAAATATTAAACAAACATATTTCTCACATAGTTAGAGATGAAAATCAAGATAAGAATATATAAAACGGTAATTAGCTATGTCCATTGAAAATAAAACAATATGTAATTGAATTTAAATCAGCGTTTCCACTCAAGGATTAAGAGGAGCTAATGCATTAAAAGAGAGAGAGAGAAAGAAACGTCAAATTGGAGAATTACAGTTCTACATTATTCATTTCACAGCAAATCTGAGTCATCTGAGGAAAATTTCAGTGGTTGTCACTACATTTTATGAATGTAGTAAATAATCATTAATGTTTATAATTCCTGGCAATGTGTTGAATATTTTTGTATCAAAACCTAAAAAAAAGGTTTGTAAAATTTCTACGTTATTCTAGTGTTCCATTATCAAAAGCCAAACTCATTAGCACCAACATGACATACCGGATTCATACTGTTATTACATCCTAAATTTTGTACCGTCATTGGCAATGTTTATAGCTTCAGGATTATTTATTCAGCACAAAAGCCAACAAAGGTCAGACTACGGTGATTCTCAAAGTGTGTTCTGAGGATTCCGCTATGACAAACTCTGATATTGTCTCGGTGGTAGGAGTCGTGGTCGTAGTGGTAGTCGTAGGCGTCCTGATTTCCGGTGCAGTGCCCTCTACTACAGATACAGGCTTGGGGTCCCTGAAGTGGTGCTGGATAAGGCTGAAATCAGAAACAGAACCGCATTTAGAACAATGTATATATCTGAATAGTATGGCACGGTTGCCAAAAATCGTTTCTTAAGAGTTTCTGTTACACGAATGACTCTACAAAGTAATCCATTGCTTCCATATCGTAGCGTTAGGGGATAACATAATCGTAGCTACCAAGCTTCAGCATGTGCCCCCAGGAAGCTACTCCTTGTGGCTGCGCAGTAATGTCCACTCCCAAGGACATAAAGCTACTGCCCAAGTAGACCACCCAACCTACTGCCTCGAGTCACATAATCGTAGATGCCAAGCTTCAGCATGTGCCCCCAGGAAGCTACTCCTTGTGGCTGCGCAGTAATGTCCACTCCCAAGGACATAAAGCTTCTGCCCAAGTAGACCACCTAACCTACTGCCTAGTATCTATTCTTGCCACCCAGTATTTAATAACTTTTAGCAATATGAAGTATGTATATAAGATGTGTGTTCATCAGTTCTATTATAAAATAGCAACTAAAGCGCTTCTTGTTTTCAAGTTTTAAACTCATACTTTTACAAATATTAGTAAGTAGATAAGCAAGATTTATATCAGTTATAAACGTACATACATCCACATTTACAAACAACCACATGGGGAACCAACAAGAAATACCATTTGCTACGAAACAGTTATGCGGCCATGGAGATCGACCACATTAGTTAAAATTCAAATGCACGAGTTAAAATTAGAAAAAAATTAGAGCTAAATGCTTACCTTCGTATTGGTGATTCCATGGTTCCGGGTTTCTCCTCTGTGATATCAGCGACTCTGAAATTTAGAAAGAAATAACTGGACTTGTAGCACAAAAAAGTTAAAATATCCGTATATCACCTGAAATGGTAAAAGCATGAACCCTTATTATGTATTCTTAGAGTTCGCTATATTAGAACAAGACGTAGGAGGTGAACTCAGTTGAACTTTTAATGATTTTGTCATTGGTATGTCAAATTACGGGATAGATCAAAACCTTTTGGCTGTATTAAAAATAAAACTTGCACAAGCCTCATTATCTTGAGGAATAGGCCAATGGCTCTCTCTCCCTATTCTACATAATTTTGCTGATCCATCCGTCTATTGTACTTTGAAAAATTACCAGCAGGGCTTGGTTTTTTTATGAACCTAAAAATATTTGAAAAATAAGCTACAAAAAGGGTGTAAATTTGATTTAAAATGATCCTGCAAATACAAAGCAAGAATTGAAACATATTTAATTTATTAAAACTAGTAAACAGAAAATTATAAATTAGTATATAGATCACATAACGTCTGTCCAGGTAGAAAAAATAGGTGTTTTTATAGTGTTTAACGCCCGCTTTTACTACAAATGGCACAGCAGGCGATGACACAATGACACGATGGCGGTAAAAACCGAGGAACCTGAAGAAAACCTGCCCCTGCAATTAAATAACCACAAATCCCGGTCACTTGGGATCGAACCCGGGCCACCTTAGTGAGAGGTGATTGGCCTAACCACTCGGCTACGGCACGGCTACAATAGGTGTAATATTAATTTTAGAAATGATTGGAAAGAAATCGTGTAGATGAGAAATTATCACAGCTTCCGCCGACCGACCAGGTAAAACCACTAAAAACCCAAGATAAGAGTGAATCGAATCCGTAGCCTTCGTAATGCAAGCCTTGTGCATTAGCTTGAAATCGTCTCGCTCCATCTCTTTAAAGATAAAATACATTAGAAAAACTCCTAACACTCCTTTACTATGCGATTTCCATCTTTATATTGTTATATCTATTTTACGTTTTCATGTTAACTATTGTTTTATTCATAAGAATTAGTTTTGCAAAAACTACATTTGGGTAGATTAATATGAAATGTGAGCATTGCAAAGCTACCTCCCTCAGTTTCAGAACACCAACTTCATCCTCCAAGGACATTTGCCTATTCAATTGATAGTAAGCCCCTCTGGGCATAACGTACACTTTGCTCCTGTTATTATGGCGGTATAAATTTCCATATCGCAAGATGCCTTGGGCAAGTGAGTATTCTATCCATTATTAATTTACATACATGCTGTATTTACAGATTTCCTCGAATACGTTAGAAAACCTATGCATAATAATAAACAATGCTGAATATGAATCTGGAAACTTGTTTGGTTTGCATAAAGTGAAAGGCGGCGAGCAAATAGCAACGTATTTAGAGTTCAGAATACAATCCTGTTAGTCATTCTTGATATCTGTCGTATATACGAGTAGTTACCTTGCTATTCCGTTTAAATATATGTGTTATGAAAACTTAATCTTTCCATTTTCCCGCATTCTGCACACAGTTTTGCATAACTTTCACTCTCCAAGCAATTTCTGTCCATGAAGACATTATGAATGTCAACGATGGCAATGTTTGGGGAAAAAATCTGATGTATTCCATTCACATGCTTTTCTCTATATCTCTGCAACAAATTATTCTATTTACTTCATCTAATCGAGTAGAAATTAGCAGAAATAGTCTTATTACTTGCTTCCTTGTTAGTAGAAGCGAAATAAGAGAATACCATAGGTTAAAGTGATAGTAAAAACTGGTTGCTATGTGACTGAAGTTCCTTTGTTTGTATGGACAGGAGTTGAGAAATTCCTGTATGAGAAAAGTATGTTTTTCAAAGTTGAAGCCAAAAACAAGGAATATCTAAAAAACGATAAACTCCACGAAAAAAATTATACAACATAAATTGTGTATTTCAACGTGCACTATATTTTGTGTGTTTTAAGTTTTCGTCTATTTCTTACGGTTTAGCAGTAATGGAAAATTACGTAAAATTCATCCAGAGTAAAGTAGTCTTCTGAGGCTATTCCCAGAAAATTCAAGATAAACACTTTCTTTGTCAAGTAAATATCTTTAATTTAGCATATTTTAATCAAAATCGTTAGAGCCATTTTTAAGAAAATCAAACTTTTCAAATTTTTTTCGAGTAAAGGGTTGTTTGGGGTCGGGAGACATTTTTGAAACTCTTGGTGTCGCATTCTTGGACGACACCAAACTTAAATACAAGTTTGGTATTTAACTGTCTTTTCGTTTGAGCTATGCTGCCCACAGACACACACACACACACACAGACACACACGGACTTTTTCTAGAAATGCTTTTTTTGATTCAGGGGGTCTCATAACATATATTTCCGGTGAAATCGCGGTATGGAATTTTTGGTTACAATACAATACCTTCACTAAACACTATGTACATATTACTTATAGAGAAAGTAAAAATAGTAATAGATAATAAAATAATAGAACAGATATCCACTTTTAATTATTTGGGATGTCAGATAAGTAGAAACGAATGAATGAAGATTTGGAAACGAATACAGTAAAATATAATGAACTGAATGGATGTATTAAGAAACATTTTGGAAGAAATGTGAGAACAGAAATAAAACAGACTGTATAATATCGTATCTAAGCCGTTGAGAGTGAAACCTGCACGTTGAGAAGTCCAGACATACGACGGTTAGAAGCAACACAAATGTACTTTATGCGGTATTGGTGGGGAAGAAGAAAACAAATTTTTAAAGCTGACACCAATAAGAAGGAATATCTAGAAACTGTCCACTCTACGAATAAATGTATGTAACAAAAAGTGTGTGTTTTAACGAGCTCTACATTTTCTGTTTAGTAAGCCTTTGTCTATCTCTTACGGTTTGTCAGTTATGCAAAAATCCATAACATTGATCCAGAATAAAGTAGTCTTTAGAGGCTATTCCCAGAAAATTCAAGATATACATTTTATTTGTCAGGTAAATATCTTTTATATACGATATTTTAATTAAAATCGTTAGTCCCATTTTTGAGAAAATCAACATTTTAGAAAATTGTTCCCTGTAAAGGATAGTTGGGGGTGTGGGGATTTTCTTGAAAATCCTCGAGTCGCATCCTTGTTTGGAAATACGAAGTTTGGTATTTAAAGGACTTTTCATTTTTGAGCTATGCTGTCCACACACACACACACACACACACACACACACACACACACACACACACATACGGACCTGTTTCGAAAAACATGTATTTCCGGTGAAATCTTGGTATCGAATTTTTGGGTGAATTACAATACCTGCTCTATACACAATGTACATACTACGTGTAGAGAAAGTAAAAAGAAAATTAGAAACCAGAATATAAGAATATAGTTGGGGGTCGAAGGTATAGTTGACGAAATATGTAACTGCCAGAAGCAACGTTATGAGAATGCCACCTTGTAGATTACCTAGGCTAGCAATGTATTATAAACCTAAGGGAACAAGAGACATAGAACGACCAAGAAGACAATGGAGTGTCAACACAGCTGATTCGGAGCAGGTCATTGGTCTAAACCTTGGAAGGAAGAAAACCACATTATGGAGTCGGCACCGTGGTTAGACCTTCGCCTTTTACCAATGGCTCCAGTCCCAGGGGACGTAGGTGATGCATAAAGTGGTTTCTGGGCCGGTCTCACTCTCATACCAGGCATCAGACTGATCACCCATCTGCTATTCTCTCTGATCCAGAGTCCGATTATTCCTTGACAGACATCTGACCCCAGGCGCTGACTTATAAGTCTTGGGGATTCAAGTTCTACATACCAGGAGAGCAAATAGCGAAAGATAATAATAATAACAATAATAGCAATAATAAGAATAGCAATAATAATAATTATAATAATAATATATTGCGCTTGGTTACATTTTTAATTATTTAAAAAATCGTGTCCTATATTGTTTAAATCGCCCTCCGTGGTGTAATGGTCACCATGCTAACTTCATATTCTCAAGGTTGCGGGTTCAAACCCGGCGGAGGACGATGGGATTTTTTCGGGCGTAAAAATCCTTAGCATGGCTTCCTTCGTAAGGGAAGTAAAGCCATTGGTCCCGTGTCGTTGATTTACGGCGTAAAAGAACATCAAGCCTGATAGAGAGGCCTCTGAGCAAATTTAAGCAGTCTTTAACGTCCAATTTAGATTGGAACGCTGAGAATCACAGCAGTTAAAGAGCGTCCATAAATAGCACGTCATTTACATTTTATATTGTTTAAGCTGTATTGGTTATCCTAAGTACAATTAGGTTTGAGTATCCCTTCCGTTTAACACCCTTGCTATGAGCAAGTTAGTCCCCCTTTTGTTGTGCTACCTATTCTACCCCATTCTCGTGTTTTCTTTGCAATTCCCTCTCTCTCTCTTTTCTTATCCACTTTTTATTTTTCTTTACCGAGTATTGCTCTATTTCTTTAATTCTTCTCTTTTACTTGACATTCAATATTTTCATTGCCACCATTTTTTCTTGTATACTATCTGATATGTGTTCTCAAATTTCCTTCCTTCAATTTCTAACCTCTTTACAGTTAAACAGTGAAAAATACTGTCCTGCTCCCCATACAAAATACAGCGTTCTAATGTATTACTTCTCAAACCTTTTTGCCCCTCCCCCTAATCCTTTCACCCCTTGTTCATTAAATATACTTAAATACCTTTCTCTTGAGTCTTATTTATTTACTTTCTCTATACGCACTATGTACATAGTGTATAGAGAAGGTATTGTACTCCACCCAAAAATTCGATACCAGGATTTCACCGGAAATATATGTCTTAGGGTCCCCTTTATTTAAAATAAGCATTTTCGGAAAAAGGTCCGTGTGTGTATGTGTCCGTGTGACCGTGAACACCGTAACTCAAAAACGAAAAGTTGGTAAAATACCAAACTTGGTATCTAAGTTTAGTATATTCCAGAGATACCACACGAATATTTTGAGAAAAATTCCCCCACCCTCAATTACCCCTTACATGGATATTTTTTCGAAATTTTTGATTTTCTCTAAAATGGCTCTAACGGTTTTGATTAAAATTTTGAATATTAAAGATATTTACACGACAAAGAAAATGTATATTGAATTTTCTGGGAATAGCCTCTGAAGACTACTTTATTCTAGATGAATTTTATGGATTTTTGCATAACTGCTAAACCGTAAGAGATGGAGAAAAACTTGCGATACAAAAAATATGGAGCACCTTAAAACGCTCAATTTATTTTATATACATTTTTTTCGTGGAGTTGATCGTTTTTGAGATACTCTTTGTTTTTTGATTTCAGCTTTAAAAAACTTGCTTTTCTCATACAGGGATTTAGCAATTCTAGTCCATACAAAGAAAGGAAGCACAGTCACATAGCAACCAACTTTTCATTATCACTTTAACCAACAATACTCCTTTATTTCAGCTCTACTTACAAGGAAGCAAGTAATAGGACTATTTCTGCTGATTTTTTCTCGATTAGTATGAAATAAATAGAAGCATAAGCTTTTTAACAATAATTTGTTGCAGAGATATAGAGAAAGTCATGTGAATGGAACACATCAGATTTTTTTTAGCTCACTCCATATTTCCATCTATGGTTTCCATCGCGTTTATCACTAATTTCCAGAATCCTTTTCCATTTTCTTCTGCCTCAATAAGTCCCCCTTCCGTATTTTTGACAAGCATGCTTCCAGCTTGCCCCACCAGTACTTCTAAATCTTAATTATCTTGAGATATTGCATACATATTTCTAAAATATTCTCACTTTTGCTCTTTATACACCTACACCAAAATTTCATTACCATCTCTAAGATTACTCCATTTCTTTCCGACCTTCCTAATTCAACCATTACTACCCTTACAAAACACATCACAGAATTGAATTCATTTGTTTCAATACTTTATATGCTTACTAGAACACACGTGCTGGGTTAAATGTAAAGGTAATTTCCCTCTCCTCACTCACTCTCTACTGTTTTATATTCTTAGCCTCTAGAGTTGCGAGATTAAAGTCGGACATTTGTATTTATAATATTGTATTACAGGAATTTCTATGACTCGAAATATAACAAAATGGCAACATAAAACATTGAGAAAAATCATATTTCTTAGTTAGACTGTATAATAAATAAAAGTGAATTATATTTCACATTTTTAGTTCCTCTACACGTACTGTGTACGTGTACATAGTGTATAGAGAATGTATTGCATTCCACCCAAAAATTAGAGATCGAGATTTCACCGGAACTCGATTTTTTAGGGTTTCCTATATCCAAAAGCAGTATTTCCGGAAAAACGTACGTTTTTACTTTGTATTTAAGTTTGGTATCTACCAAGGATGCGACACGAAGATTTTCAAGAAAATCCCCGCACTCCAAACTACCCTTTACATGGAAAACATTTCGAAAATTTTGATTTTCTTAAAAATGACTAACGGTTTTGTTTAAAATCTCGTATATTTAAGATGCCTACTTGACAAATAAAATGTATATCTTGAATTTTCTGGGAATAGTCTCTACGCATGTTTATTCTGAATGAATTTTGCAGAATTTTGCATAACTAGTAAACCGTATGAGATAGACAAAAACTTACCACCAAAAATATATAGCTCGTTAAAACATAATTTGATATATAATTTTTTTTCGTGAGGTTAACCTTTTTAGAGATATTCCTTGTTTTTTGTTTCAGGCTTTAAAATACTAATGCTTTTCTCATACAGGAATTTGTCAACTGCTGTCCATACAACAAAGGAACTTCAATCACACAGAAGTCAGTTCAATAGTTTTAACTATCGGTTTAGCCGTTTGTATTCCCTTATTTCTGTTATAGTTACAAGGAAGCAAGTAATTAGACCCTTTCTGCTAAGTTTTTCTGCTTTAGCAATGAGCAAATAGAAGAAGCTTTTTAACAATAATTTATTGTAGAGATGTAGTCATGTGTATGAAATACATTAGATGTTTGGTTATTTTGAGTGGTGGTTTTTCTGGTAGAAGTCAGAGTAATCAGTTATAAATTTTATTCCATGGGTTAACATGGATGTTCAAGAGAGTTAACTTTGATTATATTTTTAGGGTGTTGGAGGTAGTTAGGGGAAGCATCCTATTAATTGTACCCTCGGGATTATATCAAGTTTTTATAGTTTTTAGCTCAACCATCGATAAATAGCAAATAAGTTAGAAAATGAACATTATGAATATAAATGCAGTGCATAATGTATGCATGAAACATGACACCACGGGGCGTCATTACTTCCACTTGTTCACTGAACCAGAAAAAATTGAAACCTTGAAGTTTCATATTATAATAGGTATGGACGCTAGAAGTTAAATCTTTCTCTCTTTTCCCTCTGCATCAGACTCTTTTCTCTCTCTCTCTCTCTGTCTCTCTCTCCCTAGTATATGTTTAGAAACCTCTACCATCATGCCTGGGCGAGTTGTTTAATAAAACAAGGTAGCGTCTGATGGTAAAAAAAATTATGTTTCATTCACATGACTTTCTCTACATCTCTTTAACAAATGATTGTTCATAAGATTATTTTCACTTTCTCTACACGTACTATGTACATAGTGTACAGAGAAGGTATTGTAATGCACCCAAAAATTCGATACCGAGATTTCACCGGCAATATATGTTTTGGGTTCCCTGAATCCAAAAAAAAAAAAAGCATTTCTGGAAAATGGTCCGTGTGTGTGCGTACAAAAATACCGTTAAATACCTAACTTTGTATTTAATTTTGGTGTCTTCCAAGGATACGACAGGAAGATTTTCAAGGAACCCCCCACCCCAAACTACCCTTTACATGGAAAACATTTCGAAAATTTTGATTTTCTTAAAAATGACTAACAATTTTGATTAAAATGTCTCATAGTAAATATATTTACCTGACAAGTAATATCTATATCTTGAATTTTCTGGAAATAGCCTCTGAAGACTACTTTATTTTGAATGAATTTTACGGAATTTTGCATAACTGATAAACCGTAAGAGATAGACAAAAACTTACCACACAAAAAATGTAGAGCACATTAAAATACACAATTTATGTCATATACATTTTTTCGTGGAGTTGGTCGTTTTTAGATATTCCTTGTTTTTGGTTTCAGCTTTGAAAAACTTATACTTTTCTCATACAGGAATTTGTCGACTTGTGTCCATACAAACAAAGGAACTTCAGTCACACAGCAACCAGCTTTTGACAATCACTTTAACCTATGGTACTCCCTTATTTCGTTTATACTTATACGGAAACAAGTAATAAGAATATTTATGCTAATTTTTTCTGGATTAGCATGAAGTAAATATAAGCATAAACGTTTTAACAATAATTTATTACAGAGGTGTAGAGAAAGCCATGTGCATGGAAGGATTTTGGTTAAAATATCATATGTTTAACACATTTTACAACAAACAAAATGTATATGCTGAATTTTCTGGGAATAACCTTTGAATGCTTCTGATTCTGGATGATGTTTGTGTAACTTTGTATAATTTGTAATCTGTAAGAGATAAACAAAATCTTGCTACACAAATGCTGTAGATCTTGTTAAAACACACAATTTACGTCATATACACATTTGTAGAGTTTACTATTTTCGAGATATTCCGTGTTATTGGTTTCAGTTTTAAGCTACTTAAGCTTATCTTTGCGTGTCTCTTTTGTTTACTCTTGGCAATCAAAGAGAATGAAATTTCCGTTATTTGACATAGCGACCGGATTTTAATAGATTTGACTAAAACGATAGTGTATTCACTTATTTCCCTTCTACTTACAAAGAAGCAAATAATAAGAATAATCCTGGAATATTTATCCTGATTAGCATTATGTGGATAAGAACAACCTTCTGCTCTCCTGCTCTACACACAGCTATATGGGGAAACAATAATTCACAGTACAGATAAAGTGATTATTTTAATTAATTTTGATAACATGGTTTCCAGTTACATTTATTCCGAAGATGAAGATAAATGCATTTGAAACAAAACAATACTGCAGCTGGGAGCACTAGAAATACGGAAATAATGTTATAGTTAGACCATAGGGCAGAAATGCCTGATGTTTTGCTGAAGCACGTATTGTGAAAAGCCGCCATCTTGGGATACTACACACTACCATATACACCACACGCAACATCTGTGAAATATTTAATACAATCATAATTTTTGGCTTGTCAGAAGCTATTATCGATAAATTGGTATTATTGCAGTAAACATCGCGACAAAATCATAACTTAAATTTGTTATAATTTCTTGGTTTCAAACTACTCTTAATGTAACAAAAAACTATGCCATATATTACATCATAGGTTTAAAGCTTTAGTAGAATGTTAATTAATTCTTTTCTTTTTATTAAAGAAGCAATTACCTCCCAATCACAGCAAATATATCTTTCCTGTCTCCTAGCCATCTGCTTTAGCAATTTTATTCTTTCACGTGCTTTATACGAGTACAACTTAGCAGTTTTGTTCTTCAACTTCAACATTAGTTTTATCTTTCTTGGGTTTTGCAGTACAACGCTATTGCCAATATCAGTTTGCTGGGTGTTATTGTTTCACAAACCACTGGGGTATTTCCACTATTTAGGATCTAATGGCGGCCTACATCGAGATATAGAGCGTTTTTGCAAATAAGATGGATGAACAGGAAACAAAGAAGGAATATCTCCTTCTCTTAGTCTCCTGGTTTGCCCTGTTAGGACCAAATCGTTGAATGTTGAGTGTTTTGAGCACACGCCAGAAGCCGGAGTAGGTTGCCAATTTTGTCTGCGAATTGCCTTCACCCACGCTTCTCTAAGGTCTTTCCGAGCCTACAATTCACAAACAATATAGAATCGTTGTTGATAATGTTTTATTAAGTATACCGTCGAAAAATCACTTAAATAAGTGCACTAACCTGTGTATTGAAATATTTCCTTTTCTTCTGCTATACGAGAAACTACAACCAAACACCGCACACGTATTCATAACTATTCTGATTTAAAACCTAAAGTCCAAAAGTACCGCTTAGTTGACATTTAACACCACAAAGTCGTATATTTTGGTGCACTTTAACCTACAAAAGCCGCACTCATCTCAGAAGTGTAGAATCAAAAAAACAAAAACGTGCTTCACCAACCACAATGCATTTCCTATCTATTCTCTCAATATGTGCGAGTTAGACTAACAAATGTTTAAGGGGGTTAGATATCGCAGTGCTGGAAAATCTCTTTTGTTACAACATACTCGCATTAAGGCACATTTGGGAAGCCTTTGAAATGTAATATTTGTTAGAATCCACGAAAATACCCTTTGAGTGAGGATTCTCCCAGCTTTGGTAAAATTTCGAATATGGCCAGAAGCTACCGCATACAGTGCACAAGGAAACGGTGCGGGAAGAGGGGGGATGAATGGACGCGAGATATATGGCCAAAGAAAAGTGGTAAGGCAGCAAACATTCCCAAGTAAGGGTGGGAAAACATCGCACAGGCTCCAAAAGCCGAAAGATGGGATGTTTACGAACTGGCACGAGGAACTATAAAACAAAGAAGAAGAAAGGAATTCAGTTGACACGAATACTGAGAAGTGAGCGTGTGTTTGCGCTAAACAAACTCTACGTCATCACAGTTGGTCTTCAATCACAATGCAGGCTTAAACTTGAAGAACTGCTGAAGGGGAAGAAAAATCATCCTATTTTCTTAAAGGAAGGCTACACGTATAAAAAATATCATTGTGAAACTTTTACGGGTCTACGAGGTGAAAGTTAGAAAGGATAAAATGTTTTTTCTCTCTGTCTTTTCTGGAGGCTATAAGTCTGATGCTTTTTGTTACTTTGTTTATTCCGTATAGTAAGTATGGGAAGTATTGCATTCTACCCAACAATTTGATGAGCAGTCCTTTGTTATGTGGGGCTAGTGTACATGTCTCGAGTTCGAATCTCGATTAGATCGAATTACCCGGATAAGGTTTCCCTTATACTGACAAGGTATATTCGCGTACTTACTGAACCAGTGCTTATTGTACCAATTTTAGCTGCCCATAGCGGTAATTATACATGTTGTTGGGCTTTATAGATAGTGCAATAATGAGTAGAACAAGAAGCACAGGTATGAATAATGTATATTCTATTACAGGCCTATTCAGCATGGTGGTACGTGTACCCTCGTGGATGCTCGAAGACCTCTTAGGCAAACATATATGTTTCCTGAATGATTACAAAGTAACGACAAATATTTCAACCAGAGAGATTTGAACTGACCTACCGGTATACCCAACAATGATAACATACAGCTGCGCTGTGTTGTTTGTTTCAAACGCCGACAACAATAAAAGTGTCTGAGAATGTACGCTAGTTAACTGTCAATCTACCGATAGTTCAGTATATTTTTGTGACTGTTAGGTACAGGTTCGTTTTCTACTCAAAGTTTCACATCTCATTCTTTATATTTGTGAACTGTTGAATGTCTTTATTGTGATAGTCCACTATTTTAACTTTTGTTGTAGGATGGATAAATTCGTTACTCGAGGAAAACGTAAACTCAGCGAAAGTGTCGGTAATATGAACCACCACAAGTGAGAAGTGCGATAACGCTTGCTCCACCACGGGACATTGGTGAAAATAGTGTTGAAGTTGAACCATCTACAGAACAAGTCGAAAAATCCGAGAAATGTGAAATACAGATGTTACAGTGAATCTTTCCAAACTCGAATAATTCTATGAAATCCTTAATTCACATACATTTGATAACCAATCACGGCGAATGTAAAGAGAAGTCAGTCGAATTTTTCCGGTGCAAAGTAGAAAATTTGAATAAAAGTTCAAACGTGATGCACAGTTTTACAAAATCAACTAAATTGGCACTGGATACTTCGTATGAGTTGCTAGTTGCATAAAATAAATCGCTTTATACCACACTCGAATCTCTTATTATTCCTGGTTCTTTTATAGCAGATAAAATGTTACACAAAGATTCCGCTAAAGTAATAAAAACAATTCCGAATTCTGACTCAAGTGTAGGGCGTAGAATTCATGATATGGCACAAGATAATGATAATGTTGACCAAATACTAGAAAATAGTTAAATAGACACAATATTTGCTATTCAAATCTATGAATCGGTAGGTGTCTCTGATGATGCTGAGCTACTTATATATGTTTGGTATTTTGACGTTAAAACGAGTGCTATTGCTGATGAAATTCTAGGATGTAAACATTTACCAGAGCATACAAGGGGGGAGGATGCTTTTAAAATTCTTTGGAATTTTATGGTGTGCAACTTCGTCCACAGATGGTGCTGCTTCATTGACAGGTAAAAAAGCGGTCTTATTGCTCGTATTCCGAAATTAACCCCAAAATAATTTGGCAACATTGCATTATACACAGAGAAAATTTGGTTGCGATGAACATATTTCTGATTTACACGAAACGTTGAACACTGTCATAAAAGTAGTCAATTTAATAAAGTCACGTGCAATGAACTCCCATCTGTTCAAAAAAAAAATGTGTGAGGAGATGGGAGCTACGCCCATCAATTGTTTTTGCACACTGAGCTGCACTGATCATCACTAGGACACGTAATGACTCGTCTTTTTGAACTGACAAATGAGGTAAAATGTTTCCTTGCAAAATTGAAATCCGATCTGGCGAATCATTTTGAAGATGAAGAGTGGATTTGCCAATTAGCTTATCTGACGGATATATTCAACAAATTGAATGAGATTAATCTTCAACTCTAAGGTTTTGACAGAAACATTTTTAAAGCTCATGAGAAAATAAAGGGACTCATAAGACATTTTTATATTGGATTGATTGCATTAATAAAGAGAATATCAGTTTTTCCAACTCTTTTGGAACAAAATGGTGAGTGCTGATGATGGAAATAATCAAATTCCACCTACAAAATCTCACGTTACAGCTTTTAAAATGCTTCCCAGATATTGAGAAAGACGATATTGCACAAGAATGGATTATAAATCCGTTTTGCACCACCACCATCTGATCTTCACGTAAAATTACAAGAAAGTCTTTTGGAAATGTCCGTTGACAGTTCACTGAAAATAAAATTCGAAAACATGTCAATTAGTGATTTCTGGTGTTACGCACTGGACCTAGTGACTGTGCCATTACATGCCTTCTTCCATTCCCCTCTGTGTGAGCAGAGTTTCTCTGCATTGACAGCAATCAAAACGAAACAAAGAAACCACTTGAATCCAGCATCCCCATTGATACTCGCACTAACAAAGATTCAGCCACGAATAGAGGTGCTGGTGACCAGAAAAGAAGCTCAACGTCTCACTAACAGATCAGAAATATATTATATATATATATATATATATATATATATATATATAACTTCATACATTTTGTATCTATGTGGTATCTGCAACATATTTGCATAGTTCCTGTGTTTATTTTACACACTAATAGCATAATCCTGCTTTCTGTATTATTTAATCATTTAATAATAATCTATTTTACATATGTTTATGTCTAATTTAAATTACGGAAACCTCCAGGGCTAGGCTTAGGGGTACAGGCTGGAATGGAAAATTGTCAGTGGGGGTACGCGGAGAAAAAAGGTTGAATACCACTGTTCTATTCCATTTAGCTGTACGTACTTATCAGTAAGCATGTTTGTGGGTCTTGGTGTAGAAATCTGTTAAACACAAAATATATAAACGAAAATATGAGTATTTTTATATGAAATATGGAAGATTCAAGTTGGTCAAGTCAGTGGCGGCTGCGTTGTGATAAGATGCGTTTATATTCGATTCCACGGAACAGAAAGAAAAATAGAAAGAGTGATGCTAACAATTTAGAGATCTACTGCCCAAAATTCTTAGATGTGCATAAGAAATTAAAGGGAACATCAACTCAGAAAATCAGATTATATACGCGCACATTCATGTGGCAGTGCTCTTTTATATATTAAAACACCAATATTTAAAACTAAAAACAAATATTGAAAAAATGCTCCGTAATTTTAAAATCTAAGGCATTATTACGATCAAAACATGTATTCTTGTTTATAAGGTTATATTGGTGTCTATTTCAGGATTTAATTAAACATAAAAATGCGTTACAGAATGAGTTGACATTAACTAGCAGCAGCAAGATGGTAACATTGCATTGGCAGCAGGATTTAAGCGCGGACAATGCATAGGCACCAATTACACCCATAAGTAGCTGCTATAAATTAACACTATGACCTTATATATAGTGACTTCTGAGCTCAGCCGGAGGCAAGCTTCAAATCGCGCGTCGTATAACGTGTTGTTCAAAAGAGAGACCCAAAACACGGGTTAGGAACAGTGTTAATCAATAACCACAATATATAGGCACTTCTTTTTTTATTTAATGGTGGTGCCACAGCACAAAAACACCTCCCTGATCAGCGCCCAATTGCACAACTGTATTATTTATCCAATGTACATATTGTCGTTTATATATTTTGTGTGTAACATATGTCTACACCTAGACCCATAATAATACGAGGGCGATTCGAAAAGTACGTTCCGATATAACACAATAAAGTGCTTTATATATATAAGAAAACACTTTTTCGTGAGGATTTTCACTACATACCAGTGAAAAGTACACTCCTTCAGCTGTTTTTACTATCTTTACACGTAGAGTATAGAGAAGGTATGCTATTGCACCCAAACATTTGACACCGGATATATGCTTTGATACCCCATGAATAAAAAACAATATTTTAGAAACATTCCCGCGCGTGTGTGTGTCTGTAAGAGAAAAGTATAAGTATTTTAATGCTGAAACTAATAAAAAGGGATATCTCAAAACAGTCAACTCCAGGAAAAAATTATAAATAAAACAAATTGTATGTTCAGAATAAAGAGGTATTTTGAAGCTATACCAGAAAGTTCAAGATATACATTTTGTTTGGAATATAAGTATCTTAAATATAAGAGATTTTTATCAAAATCGTTAGAGCCATTCTGAGAAAATCAGAATTTTCAAAAATTTTTCATGTAAAGGGTCGTTTGGGGTGAGGGGATTTTCTTGAAAATCTTCGTGTTGCATCCTTGGAAGATACCAAGTTTAGTATTTAACGGTCTTCTCGTTTTTTGAGCTATGCTGTGCAGACACACAAACGCAAACACGGACCTTTTTTTATTCAGGGGGACGCAAAACGTGTATTTTCGGTGAAATCTCAGCATCAAATTTTTGGGTGCAATACAACACTTTCTCTATACATTGTTACTTACTACGTGTAAAGAAAGTAAAAATCTCCATTCACATGGCTTTCTGTAGCTATTCTCTAAGAAACTATTTTTACAAAACCATTCTTCCATCTACTTGATGCTAATCAAGATAAACGTTAGCAGCTATGGTTTTATTTATTGCTGTTTTGTAAGTAGAAGGGAAATAAGGGAATACACTAGACCAAAGCGATACTGAAATCCCTTAAAAGCTGGTTGTTATATGATTGAAGTCTGGTTCTCTCTGTATGTTGAGGAGAAAAATAAAATTCCCATCAGAGATGAATGACAAATTCCCATTAGAGATAAGTTTTAAATGTTTTAAAATTGATACCAATAACAAGGAATATCTCGTGAGATGGTTAACTCTAAAAGACGTATTTGTGACATAAAATCATGTTTTAGCGAGATCTACATTTTTGTGTAGTAAGTTATCATCTATCTCTTACAGTTTACCAGTTATCAAAAATTCATCCAGAATGAAAGTCGTAGGAGCCTTTTCCCAGAAAATTTTCATCTATTTCTTACAGTTTACTAATATTCAGAACTCCTATAGAATGAAGGTCTTAAGGGCCTTTTTCCAGCAACTTTTCATATATCCCTTTAGCTTCATCAATCCCTTACGTTTACCAGTTATTCAAAATTCATCCAGAACGAAGGTCTTAAGAGCTTTTTCCCAGAAAATTCAAGATTTATTACTAATTTATCAGGTAAATATCTTTAATATACGGTATTTCAATATTCATTTATATCGCCATTTAAAAGAAAAACAAACTTCAAGAAAACCCCACATAAAGTGAAATTTGGGGTGTTGGGATTTTTTGAAAACCTCTTGTTGCATCCGCAAAAGATACTAAACTTAAAAACAAAATTTGGTGTTTTATAGGCTTTTAATTTTTGAGCTGTGCTATCCACGCAAGCACAGTTTCATTATTAAAGTATTAAAACGTTTAATATTAATAATATTTTATTTTTTGTTGTGGTTTATGGGTATTTTCTTCTAAACGTAAACATTTATTAATAACTTTATTAAGATTTGAATTTATTCTTTTGACTGTATTTATTATTTGATATTATTATATAGCTATAATAAATAGAGAAGTGTACGGACCTGTTTCTAAAAATGCTTTTTTGTAATCAGGGGAGCTCAAAACATTATATTTTCGGTAAAATCTCGACATTGAATTTTTTGGTAGAATACAATACTTTTTCCATCTACTATATATTATGTATAGAGAAAGTAAAAATCATTATAACAAGTGTTTCAATAGGAAAATACTTCATTTTTCTTCAATTGATGTCCTCCTAGCATAGCTTTTGTAGATTATGTATTAACCTTGAGGACAAATATTCTTTTGAGCGGCTAGTTTTAGGACATACATACCCAATGAAATAGAAGTTTGTTTAAAATCCCTATTTAAAATGTACACAACTGGATTTTAGTTTTAAATTATAGAAGTTCGAGTGCATAATTCAGCCTTGTGCAAGCAAAATGATTCATGCATTTGTTGCACAGGACAATCTGTTTGCCAGGGGGTTGGAGGTTACTTTGTTGCTAACGATCGATAACATATTGTGTCATTTGTCATTCAGTGAATCCCTCAGGTTGTTTGTTCTCGGTTTAACACTCAAAATGATGTAAACGTTTGCACAGTGTTATACCAAATGCCTACTAGTTACATTTTGTGATTTGTATCTTTTGTATGGAATATTAACCTCCGCGTTCAACCAGTGCAATATTAACCATGTTTAGACATTTCTTCTCTAAAGCAGTAGAAAATTGACTGTACTTTTGTAGACGGCTAGAGTCATGCAAGGAACAATGAAGTAAATGAAATGGACGATAACAAGTCAATGTCATTGTTGAAGTACGTTGGATAGTAATGTCAATGACCTAAATATTGGGCGAAGTGATAATAGCATCATTTTCCGTGCAACCTCATCACCTTCCAAGTCTATTAGACAATGTCTTTTTCTAGCTCTTTGTTAGTTCAAGTGAATAATAGTACAACAATTGGCAGCAAGCGAACGACAGCAATATGCCGTGCTTTCGTGTTATGCCAAGGCAAAACATCGAAACTACCAGTAAAACATTGCAAAATGCACCCCTGGAAACCCTGAGAATTTGCAGAATTTCTTTATTTTATTTGCATGCATCAGAGATATAAGTGTGAACTCGGTAAAAGTCCCAAATATTCCACAAGCAGGATATTTTATCTGTCAATTGGCTTCAACAGAATAGAACCACGTGATCTGATGACGTCAAGTGTAGCTTTTGGCGCTAAATATGAGTCAATCAGCATTAAGTAAGACAACTTGCCTTCTGGCCTATTTAAAGAACCACAAACCTAGATCTATATAGTTTGCCCTGTCGTTCCGAGGAGTGTAACAATATCGCGTTCAAATCACAAAGTGCGAAATATGTGTATTATAAAGTCACATAGTATTTCCTGTTTGAATTATCTCGATTAGCATAAGTACATAGAGGAAGAATATTTTTAAAATAAATTTGTATGCAGAAGAGGTAGAGAAAGTCATTGGAATGGAATACAAATTGTTTTGGTTTCAGGAAGCCTCAATAAGATATTTCCGATCAAATTCTTACTTCCTCTACACGTACTATGTACATAGTGTATAGAGAAGGTATTGCACTCTACCAAAAAATTCGATACCGAAATTTCACCGCAAATATATGTTTTAGGGTCAACTGTGTCCAAAAAAAGTATTTTTAGAAAAAGGTCCGTGTGTGTCTATGAACACGATAACTCAAAAACGAAAAGTCGGTAAAATATCATACTTAATATTTAAGTTTGGTATCTTTCAAGGATGCGACACAAAGATTTTCAGGAAAATCCCCCCACCACAAACTACCAATTCCATGAAAAAAAATTCAACAATTTTAATTTTCTCAAAAATGGCTCTAATGATTTTGATTAAAATTTCGTATATTAAAGATATTTACCTGACAAATAAAATGTATATTTTGAATTTTTTGGGAATAGCCTCCGAAGACTACTTTATTCTGGGTGAATTTTACGGAATTTTGCGTAACTGCTAAACCGTAAGAATTAGACAAAAACCTACCAGACAAAAAATGTAGAGCACATTAAAATACACAGCTATGTTGTAACATTTTTTTCGTGGAGTTGATAGTTTTTTTAGATATTCCTTGTTTTTGTTTTCAGCTTCGAAAAACTTGTATTTACTCATACAGGAATTTGTCAATTCCTGTCAGTATAAATAAAGGAATTACAGTCACATGGCAACCAGCTTTGGACTATCACTTTAAGCTATGGTACTCCCTTATTTCTCTTCTACTTACAAGGAAGCAAGTAACAAGATTATTTCTGCTATTTTTTGTCGATTAGCATGAAATAAATAGAAACATAAACTTGTTAACAATAATTTTTTGCAGAGATGTAGTGAAAGTCATGTGAATGGAACACATCAGATTTTTAATATACCATTATATATTATAGATATACCATTGCTTGCGCCGGTTGTCATGCATGAAAGTAAATACTGTAAGCTTATAGATACATCATGTTTGAGGGAGGTTGAAGACCAGAAAATCGTAGCTTTATTTTCAGACATCCTGTTTCACAATTATGTGGGTTATCTTTGTTAAAGATGTGAACACGGTTTGTAACCCGGTTTGTACATCAACAGCGCTCCTGACCGTTGCAAGATTACAAAACAAGCACGTTGCGCTGGCTTATAGCAGCAGTCGACACGTGCATGTTTTGGAACAAGAGGCATGTGATATTCAGGTGGCAGCGTAAAAAAGAGGACGTGACCCGGAAAAGCTGGAGAGCCATAACTGCAGCCCTACCATATCGTAACGTGGGCAGCAGAGGGCTTAAAACAGGCCATATTTTGAATTTTACTTTCCGAGCTCATTCTATGCAGCCCTGCCTAGTCGGTAAAACTGCATTAAAGTTACGGATACGACTGGAGTTTCAGTTTATTTTCTTCTGCTTCACTTTAGGCTTTCTTTTTATTGCTCAAGCTGAAGGTAAATAAGGCATTAGCTAATAAGAATATAAAAATCCTATTAGCAAATAATAATATGATGGCATAATAAAGCAAATTGTTTAAATTAATCTTTTTCTCCTTAATCATTAAATACAAGAATGGCGAAGTCCGCCTGGGTTGTGGCGGGTCTACTTCACATTCTCCCGCTATTACGTTCGAATCTTGCTTAGCATAAGTTACCCGGATAAAGTTTTTTTTTTCTCGGGGTTTTCCCTTATTCTGAGAGAACGAATGTGCCGGTCCCCATGGCCGCGCTCGCTAAAGTGTCTCGCTTTTTTTTTTTCTCTTTTTTTTCTAAACAGAACGGAGTCTGATCAGGACTCCGGTACTGTATCCCTATTTAGATTTCCCCCCGTAGGTTTTACTGATTACTGGTTTACTGGTTTTACTGTTTCTTTTACAAACATATACACATTCGTGGCGCAGGGGATCGTGGGTTCGAGTTCCGCCTTAGGCATGGATGTTTATATGCTTGTGTAATGTGTGTATATGTGTGTATTGGAACAGTAAAACGGTCAAACAGAAAACCAAAAGTAAAATAAAAAAATAGTCGAGTAATTTTGAGTTACAAGCACCCTGAGATTATTTGAGCATCATGTTACCAATTTCATTCATAGTCCGATATGACCAACTAGGTTAAAGGACGTTAAGTTACACATACACACCAAAAAGATAAAAATAACGGAGAGTTAGAAAATTATACACGCAATTTAGGTACATTTACAATTGAATATTGTGAAATAAAAATCTTTGGAAAAGGGGAAAAAAATGGGGTTTTATTTATGGACGCTCTTTAACTGCTGTGGCCCTCCGCGTTCCATTCTACTTTAGGCGTGAAAGACCGCTTAATTTTGCTCAGAGGCATCTTTATCAGACTTGAGGTTCTTTTACTAACGGCTTTACGTCCCTTCCGAAGGAAGCCATGCTAAGAATTTTTAAGGCCCAAAACATGCATCGCCCTCCGTCGGGTTTGAGCACGCAACCTTCGGAACCAGGCTACCGTGCACCCCATGGCATAAGCATAATATTGCTCATAAGATTGGGGGGAGGGAAGTTTGCCCATATTCAGGTTTGAAATTGATTGCTCAAGTTTATTCAGGTTCACAGCTAATCCGCCTAACCGCGAGGCCAAAGTTCAACTATTAGAATTTCCCTACATTTCTTTAGCCGTTCGCCATAACCTGTTATCCACTGCAGTTGACAAGAGATCTAAAAGACAGATTTACTAAGGGTATAATAATTCTAGTTTCGTTTCAAATGCAGGCTGTTTACATATTTCTTTCTGATTATCATTTACTGATTCCAATCTCTAATTACCAGAGCTAGGAAGTTCGTACTGATTTCCTTATGCAAAGCAAGAGCGGCCAGGTTTGGCAATACCATGCGGCGCTACTTGTACGAGCAAAGGTCAACATAGAGTGCAACCAATTACTGCAAAACAAGTATAACTGCATAACACAGAACCAAGTCGGTAGGAAGGCGTTCCAATAATATCTTGTTCTGCTCAAATGTGGGCAAAATTAGTTTTACAACCATAGTAAGTTTTCTAGCAGTACACTTATTAATGTACTTATTTAGAAACCGATGGCAGTTCTAGTATAGAAACTGTCAACAGAACAACTTCACAGAAGTATATTATTGATTGCAAATGCATTCAAAGAGTTAACCTAGAACTATCACACTATTACAGTCCAGAGGTAAGGACCTGAGCTGAATCTTGCGGCAAGATAGACATACCAATCCACGACCATCATTTTCATTCAGATTTTCATAATTACAACACAAGAAATGCATTTTTATTATCCATTGAACATCATAAACTCGCAAAATATGAAAAATCACCTGCATATTTTGGCGTTATGGTTTTTAATAAGTTACCGTTGAATATACAAAATTGCCTTACAAAAGCTTTAACCAAAATGTAAAACGATTTTTAGTGAATCAATGTTTCTATTCAGTGAAAGAGTTTTTGAGTTACAAGCTTTAAAATGTTATTAGCTAAGTATTTTAATACATTATCAATTATGTATTTTACTGTGTTTTTTTATTATACTGACGTGTAAATCCATGTACCATTGGCATGTTACAAACAAATTTCAATTCAATCCAATTCAATCCTTTGCTAGGTGATACTGAAACGGAACTGATAAAATATTTCAAATATGCTCCGATCACATCATGCGAAGGGGAATACAATTTTTCGCATTATAAATTTTGTTTGTCGGTACGTAGAATGAGGTTTTCATATGAAAGGCTTCAGAAGTACATATAGTTTTCAGTAATACAGCTGTAGATGAGTAAAGATTTAGTTTAGTTCCTGCTTTCTTTTCTACCTAGTAAGAATCTGAAGATATTTAATAAATTAATTTTATTATTTGGATATTATTCACTCAAGCAATTACAACCCGTGTTATAATTACTTGAGTGTTTTCATAATGTACGTATATAGAAATCAGTTGGAGTCGTACATATATATGTAATAATTTTGTTGTACATAATTATCTAAGCAGATGTGCTTATACGAATGTCTTATAATTCATTTTTGTTCTCTGGAAACAAAACTGCTTTTTTTTTTTTTTTTTTTTTTTTTTTTTTTTTTTTGTGTAACAGGTTTACCTCTCCACCCTACGTTCTTATCAATTACTGTTTTGATGCGGCTAGACGGTCGGTCGCAAACTATACAAGGAACTTTTTTTTTTTTTTTTTTTTTTGGTAGTGTTTAACGCCCGCTTTAACTACTAATGGCATAGCAGGCGGTGACACTGATGATACATGAATGATGATGGAGCACCGGTGTAATGCGATGGCGGGGGAAACCGTAGTACCCGGAGAAAACCCGCCCCAGCGCCGCTTTGTCCACCACAAATCTCACATACGGTCGCTTGGGATCGAACCCCGGCCGTCTAGGTGAGAGGCTAGTGGTCTAACCACTCGGCCACGGCGCAGCCTATACAAGGAACGACGAACGGAACTAACTTCCTAGCTCTGCTAATTACTTTGAATGCAATAACTTGGCAATTTCAACTCATAGATATTGATTTCGTATTTTAAACTGATCAATTAGGAACCATCTACTGTCAGTAAAATAGTGCGGTATTATTCATTTACATTCCTGTGTATATATAAGCCTAAACTTTCAGGGCCTGTGTCCATAGTTTTACAAGTTAAACTTTCCAGGCTCAGTTCTTGACAGAGAAGCGACTGGACAAAACACCTCTGAAGATGTATCTCATAGAAAGAGACGAAACTTCAATTAGATATACTTTAACAAATATTTTGACCTACAGATCACGGGCTCAGTTCTTGAGAGAGAAGCGACGTGAACAAAACACCTCTGAAGATGCATCTTACAGAAAGAGTCGAAACGTCACAAATATTTTTAAAAATAAGTATATTTTGAACTACAGACCATAGCCTTAATTCTTGACAGAGAAGATACGTGAAAAGAACACCTCTGAAGATGTACCTCACAGAAAGAGACGAAACGTCAGGTAGAAATATTTTAAGAAACGAAACTATATTGTCCTACAAACCACGAGCTCAGTTCTTGACAGAGAAGCGACATGAACAAAACACTTCTAAGACGTATTTCACAGAAAGAGACGAAAATATTTTTAGCTACAGATCACGGGCTCAGTTCTTGTCAGAGAAGCGGCAAAATGTACATCACAGAAAAAGACGAAACTTAGGTAGAAACATTTAAAAAAAAAAACTGTTTTGACCTACTGGCTTAGTTCTTGACAGAGAAGCGACGTGAAAAAAGCACATCTGAAGATGGACCTCACAGAAAGAGATGAAACGTCAGGTAGAAATAATTTAACAACCAACAATATTGTAATCTAGTAGACCACAGCAAATAAATAAGTACATCTGTGTTTCCACTGACAAGATTCACGAACGCAATACATAAAACACCGTCCATTTTGACGCCAGTTAATTATTTGGTGCAAAAAAGCTGCTGGCAATCTTTCCATTTCTTTCCTTCGCACTGCGGCCTACATAGCACTGTAGTGTGTTTTCTATTGCGCTACCTCATTTGCCGTGCTGAATTATATAGCGGGTCACCAAATTGTTTGGCAACGCTTTTCTGATTAGCTAGCGACTGTGCGAGCTTCTTCTTTTTGTGTATTGCTGCAGTCTGGAGGCCTCACCGCAGAGAAACTAGCAATATTATTCCATGATGCAGTGCGCTAACTTTTACCATGGCTGTGGTCAGACACTGCAGTTAAAAAATGCCCCAAAGTATTAATTTAAAAACCACACTTTTATCTTTTCCATCACTTTCAGAATTAATTACATTGTGTACAAAAGCTTGACGACACCTTTGTGTCATTCCATTCTGAAAACACACAAACCCTGCTGCTATTTTGAAATTAACTTTAATTACAAAATAAACATTACATACAATTTACACAAAAGAGAAAGTTTATTTTGTTTTTATATTCTGCCTAATTAATTACTCATAAATATAGGCATTTTGTTTTCAATTTCTATACTTGCGTTTCGTAATTGGCTTAACCTCCCCGTAATTGTAGGACTGAGACCCCCCTCTCCTAGGACTTACAAGCCAATGCCTAGGGGTCAGAAACCCTTTGGGGAGCCAACGGTACGAGATCACAAAATGGTCGACCCATAGCCAGACATGAACATGAGGAATCGGATGATGTGAAATGCAAACGAAATTGATGATTAAAAGGGTTATGATGGAGCAATTGGTGGGATGAGTGACGGGGGAAACCGAACGGCCTGGAAAAACCCGCCCAGACGCCTCTTCGTACACCACAAATCCAACATACAGCACTTGGGATCGAACCCGGGCCGCTTAGGTGAGAGGCGAGCGGTCTAACCACTCAACCTACAAAATTTCTCTACTATATATACAAAATAAGGGAAGTATTGTATACTACACAAATATTCCTTACTAAGATTTCATTGGACATATTTTTTGGAGGACTTCTGAGTCCAATATAAATACAATTCTTTAAAAATGTCCGTGAGTAAATTCTCTGGCTGTCTGTGTGTGTGTGTGTGGGCAGCATAACTCAAAAACAAAAAAGACGCTTAAATACCAAACTTAGTATTTAAGTTCAGTATCCAGGCCGCAACACAAAGGTTTTTAAAACAATTCCCTACCCTAAACCACTATTTACATGGGAATATTTTCAAAAATTTGCATTTTGTCAAACATAATTAACGGTTTTGATTCAAATATCATATGATAGGTATATTTATAATAGGTAAAATGAATTTTCTGGGAATAGCCTCTGAAGTTCTCTTCATTTTGAATAAGTATTGCATAATTGGTAAAAGCACATAGACAAAATTCTACTACAAAAATGTAGATCTCATTAAAATAATGCATTGTTTGTAAATTTAGCTATTTCCGAGATATTCAAAGTTGCTGATTTCAATTTTTCAATGCTATTCTTTTGTTACTCAGTTTTACTTTCCCTAACACCAAAACGTAATAGCAGATAGAACAGTATTGCATTCTATCAAGAAATTCTATACCTAGAGCTCACTGAAAGACCCCCGTATTGAAAAAAGGATTTTTATAACAATTTCCGTGTGAATGCATCTGAACATAATTCGAAAATGAAAAATGTTCAGAATTCTCCAAAGATGGCACTTGGAAGAATTTCAGGAAAACTCGTCACTCCAAGTTAACCTTAAATTTGAAGTTTTTTTTTTTGGGAATTTTGGATTTTCCCAAAAGTGATTCAAACAATTTTGTTTAAAATGCCAGAAATTAAAAATATCTAAATGATAAATAAAACGTGTAAATCTAGAATTCGTTGGAATAGCATTTGTAGTCCTCTTCATTCTGAATGATTTTTACATAAAATAAACTGTAAGAGTTAGAGAAGTACTTACACACGAAAAATGTTATCTTGTTAAAAAATGGAATTTATGTCAAGTTGGAGGTGGAGGGATTTTCTTGGAAATCTTCGTGTCGCATATTTGGAAGATACGGTTTAAAGCTTCTGAAGATACAAGTTTGGTATTTAACGGACATTTAGATTTTGAACTAAGTTGTCCACAGACAGACAGACACAAACAAACAAACACACACACACACACTAAGGGACATATTTTTACTTTCTCTATAAGCACTATGTACATAGTGTATAGAGAAGGTTTTGCACTCCACCCAAAAATTCGATACCGAGATTTCACCGGAAATATATGTTTTATGGTACCCTGTATCCAAATAAAGCATTTTCAGAAAAAGGTCCGTGAATGTGTGTGTGTGTGTCCATGTGTCTGTGAACACGATAACTCAAAAAGAAAAATCGGTAAAATACCAAACTTGGTATTTAAGTTTAGTATCTTCCAGGGATGCGACACGAAGATTTTGAGAAAAATCACCCCACCCCAAACTACGCTTTACATGGAACTTTTTTCGATAATTTTGATGTTCTAAAAAATGGCTCTAACAATTTTGAATAAAATATCGTATATTAAAGTTATTTACTTGACAAATAAAATGTATATTTTGAATTTTCTGGGAATAGCCTCTGAAGACTACTTTATTCTGGATGAATTTTTCATAACTACTAAACCGTAAGAGATGGACAAAAACTTAACCCACAAAAATGTAGAGCATGCTAAAACACACAATTTATGTCATGTACATCTTTTTCGTGGAGTCATTGTTTTTGAGAGATACGTTGTTTTTGATTTCTGCTTTGGAAAACATACTTTTCTCATACAGGAATTTGTCAACTGCTGTACGTACAAACAAAGGAACTTCAGTGACATACCAATCAGCTTTTGACTATCACTTTAACCTATGGTAATCTCTTATTTCGCTTCTACTTACAAGGAAGCAAGTAATGAGACTATTTCTACTATTTTTTTCTAATTAGTATGAAGTAAATAGAAGTACAAGCTATTTAAGAATAATTTGTTGCAGTTGGAATATAATACTATCTCTACCTACTATGTATGTTGTACATATGTTCTGGAGAAATTCAATATTATACCATAACCTATATGTAATTCACGGAACTTCTTAAATTACATTAGGTTTTATTTATGGATACCCTTTAACTGCTGCGGTTCTTAGGGTCCCATTCTATGTTGGGCCTGAACGGCTGCTTAATGTTGCCTCTTTATCAGACTTGAAGTTCTTTTACGTTCCGTAAACCTATGATACGGGACCAATGCTTTATTTCCATTCTGAAGGAAGCCATGTTGAGGATTTTTACGTCTCCCCAAAACTTTGCCTTCTGCCGGGTTTGAACCCGCTCTCTTGGGAACCAGAGGCCGGCCTGTTACCCCTAAACTACAGAAGATGACTTCGGCTTTCGTGAAATAAATGTAAATGACGTGTTATTTATGGACTCTGTTTAACTACTATGGTTCTCAGCGTCCCATAGTAAATTGGGAGTGAAAGACAGCTAATTTACTCAGAGGCCTCTCTATCAGGCTTGAGGTTCTACGACACGGGACCAGTTGCTTTACTTCCCTTCCGAAGGAAGCCATGTAAGGATTTTTACACCCGAAAAAAAGCATCGTCTTCCACCGGGTTAAAACCCGCGACCTTAGGTATGTGAAGTTAGCATGGTAATCATTACACCATGGAGGGCGACTCGGCTTTCGTGCTCTGATAACAGCGAAAATAGCAAAAAGCCTGTATGAATTTTTCAGTGTGTTTTACATATCCAAATTTACCCCATGCAGACTTTGTGCGGAAGGATAATTATTGTTGGTTAACCTAATAGTGGTTAACAATGAAACCCTGGAATTACGATATTGTAACTAACAAGTGCCTCAGAAATTTAATATCGTATCGGAACGTTGCAATGGTAACTCTGTGATGAGAACAGCGGAACGGGAATTCGAGATACGTGGTTCTATTCCTGGCTCTATCATTAAACAGTTCAGTCTGATTATATTATGATCGCTGTGAAAAATACCTACAGGCCGCCGGTAGGCGTAAATAGGCGCGATCTCATCTGGGTGGGCTAACGAGCGGTCCCTCATAACAGCAGCATATCACAAACAATAGTCACATAACACCATTTAAGGTGACAAATCTGTCAAATTTCATAAATAGCTGTGAAAATTAAAAAAAAAATATTTTTTCACTATAAAATCATAACACTCTGAAACTTCAAAAATATATAGTTTTTGCCCACTTGGCGTACTTAGACTACTATTACCTGAGGCTATCAATAAGGAATATAGGCCACGCCGTGGCCGAGTGGTCAAACCATTCGCCTCTCACCTAGACGGCCCGGGTTCGATCCCAAGCAACCGCATGCGAGATTTTTGGTGGACAAAGCGGCGCAGGGGCGGGTTTTCTCCGGGTTCTCCGGTTTCTCCCGCCATTACATTCCACCGGGCTCCATCTTCATGTATCATCAATGACATCGCCTGCGGTGCCAGAGCGGGCGTTAAACACTACATAAAAAATGAGGAGTATGCTTATTAATAAGTACTCCACTTTAACCCTTTTACTTTCTCTAGCCCTTAATGACCTCTTCATTCTGAATGAATTTTACTGAATTTTGCGTTACTGGTAAACCATAAGAGATAGACTAAACTTACGACACAAACACTGTAGGTTACGTGTAAACGCACAATTTATGTCATATACCTTCTCTTCATGGAATTTACTCTTTCTGAGATATTACAAATTGTTTCAGATTTAAAATACTTAAAACTTTTCTTACACGGAAAGTTGTAAACTCCTGGACCTGCATAAAAACGGTTTTCAACCAAATGGCAACCAGCTAATAAAAGATTTGAACGTCGTTTTAGCCTAGTGTATTCTCTTATTTTCCTTCTACTTTAAAGGCAGCAAGTAATTAAGAAAATTTCTGCTCAAGTTTATCTCGATTATCATAAAGTAGATAGAAGCATGAGATTTTTAACAATGATTTGTTACAGCGATGTAGAAAAGTCGTTTAAATACCAAACTTGGTAGTTAAGTTCAGTATCTTTCAAGTATGCCACACGAAGATTTACAAGAAAATTCCCCACCCCCAACAACCCTTTTACATTGAACATATTTCTAACATTTGAATTTTCTCAAAAATGATTAACGCTTTTGATTAAAATACTGCAAATTTAGGATCATCACATCACAAATAAAATGTATATTTTGAGCTTTCTGGGAATAGTCTCTGAAGGCCTCTTTATTTTGATTGATTTTAGCAGAATTTTACAAAACGGTTAAACCGTAAGAGATAGAAAATTAATACAAAAAAATGTAGATCTCGTTAAAACAGGTAATTTATGTCGTATATGCTTTTCTTGTAAATTTGATCGTTTTCAGGATATTGTCATTTCTTTGAGTTTTAAACTGATTTAAGTTTTATTAAACGACTATGCAAAGCGATCCCTACCTCAATTGTTTCATATACCGACCAGCTTTTAAAACACTTGATTATAACTTTAGCCTAATGTATTCCCTTATTTCCCTTCTAATTAAAAAAAAAAACAAGTAATAAGATCAATTGCTCTGTTGTTTATCTAGATTAGCATGACACAGATAAAAGAATATTCTTTCATAAGACAATTTTGTATGAGCAAGTTATGTGAATGCAGAACATCAGATATTTTAAATATTTTCCATGGTTAAAATGTTTCATAGGATGCAATGCTTTAGCAATTTCTTTCAATATTTTTATACTACGTCTTAAAAGTAGATTAAAGAAAATGGTCATATTATTTTTCAAATCAATACCCCAGTTTTGAGAAATAAATTATGAAAACTTAAATAATCAAGATTTTTGGAGATTACAGAAAGTAGCACATTTTCCTTAATTAATTAGAACTAATAAAGATATAATATGACAGATCTATATGTAAAATCGTTTACATTAAAGCTTGAATTTTCATTACTTTCTCTATACTCACTATGTACGTAGTGTTCAGAGAATGTATTGCACTCCACCAAAAAATTCGATACCGAGATTTCACGGGAAATATATGTTTTAGGATCCCCTGTATCCCAAAAAAGTATTTTCAGAAAAAGGTCCGTGTGTGTCCGTGTGACAGTGAACACGATAACTCAAAAACGAAAAGTCGGTAAAATACCAAACTTGGTATTTAAGTTTAGTATCTTCCAGGGATGCGAACGAAGATTTTGAGCAAAATCCCCCCACCCCAAACTACCCTTTACATGGAACTTTTTTCGAACATTTTGATTTTCTAAAAAATGACTAACGATTTTGATTAAAATATCGTATATTAAAGTTATTTACCTGACAAATAAAATGTATATTTTGAATTTTCTGGGAATAGCCTCTGAAAACTACTTTATTCTGGATGAATTTTTCATAACTACTAAACCGTAAGAGATGGACAAAAACTTAACGCACAAAAAATGTAGAGCACGCTGAAACACACAATTTATGTTATATACATTTTTTTCGTGCAGTTGTTCGTTTTTGAGATATTCCTTTTTCTTGGTTTCAGCTTTGAAAAACTTATACTTTTCTCATACAGAAATTTATCAACTCCAGTCTATACAAACAAAGGAACATCAGTCACATAGCAACCAGCTTTTGGCTTTCACTTTAACCTATGTTACTCCCTTATTTCGCTTCTACTTACAATAAAGCAACAAATAAGACTATTTCTGCTAATTTTTCTCGATTAGCATGAAACAAATAAAAGATAAGCTTATTAACAATAATAATTTACCGAGATTTAGAGAAAGTCATGTGAATGGAACACATCAGATTTTTTTAGTAGTTTATAAATACAACACGTGTCCCATTTTTATTAGAAGATTAAATTAGGCTGTGAATAAGTATTATTTAAATAGCCATGCAAGCTAGAATTCTTGCACATGACAACAATATTTCTAGCATTATTATTGTTTTTTTAATCGTTTCATTTGTATAGCCCCCTTTAACTTCAATGGTCATATCTTGTCAAACAGCTCGTATTACTGTAGATTTAGAACACTAGGTTACTCAATTTTATATTATTAAAACACACGCACATTCACTCTCACATTGATAATTCCAGATACTTCAAGGATTTTTCAAATTTCACAGTTGCATGTCCAATTCAATAAACCGATATATGTCCTTTTTCCACGGACTCAAAAGTTGCACGCAATTACACGCGTTACATTAACATAAACGCATTTTTATGTCAGTGCGAAACACAAATTACCCGTCACTGTCACTTTTGGAATAATCATGTATATTTTCAGTAAAGTTCACTCATCTTTAATTAGATTAGCCTGAGGTAGCGTTGTGATAATGACACAGGACAAATTTACAGAAAAAATGCTAAATAGAATGGGGCGAGCATAATAAGCTAAAATTTACCACAAATAGGTATAATGTATTGCTACGGATGTGCCAAAAAGTGACAGCACGGATTATTCTCATCTTTTTTCCCCTACATCCCTTTTGGTTAGTGGCGAAGTCATGCAGCTAACAAGTGACTGTCAGTGGCTACTGCAGTGCTTAGTTTCAAAACATAAGAAAAGCAGTGTCGGGCAGTCAACATGTCCCATTCAAAAAGGGAATAACAAAATCAACATTTTGTTACTTATTTTGAACCCAAATTATATTATGTAACATGTTTAAAAGAACTGTATAATACATCAAAATATAATATACAGACATTTTAACACCTGGAATTCAACACCAATATGGACAAAAATGATATTGAAGTTAATAATATTCAGATTTGAAAGTAACCTTTTTACTTTCTCTAGTCAGTATGTACAGTGTACATAGTGAATAGACAAGGTATTGTATTCCATCCAAAACTTCTTAACATGCGAAGACGTTGCCTCTCTCACGGGTCAATTCTTAGCAAACGACATCGATGTGCCAAACCTATACAAAAACGGTGTCATGGTGGCTTCTTTTTGATTGGTTGGAAGGTCCGCCAAAATGACACCATCATTACCCAAAAATCATTGCAAATCTCCCAGAATGCGTCATAATAATCACGTGATACCACGAATATAAAGAAGAAGTCCCCAGGTGGGCTTTAAACTGTGGTTTCCCCTTTTACTAAGCTCGAATGTGACTTTCGCAAAAGAAGTAACTTCTCATCCCTCTATCCAGTCTGGCGTCATGATTCTGAGTAACTTTTAAGTAAACAACTGGCTTCTTGGTTCCTATGCATACAACTTATTAAATATTAACTTTCTTTACATATATATTTAGATAATTAATAAAACTGATTGTTATTATTACTACGAGGCTAATTAACGGTCTCATAACCTAGAATCGAATCCAGGCTACCTAAGTGGAAAGCAAACTATCTAACAACACAGCCTCGACGTCACCACAGTTAATTTGAGGTTTTAAACATTTTTCTGGTCACAAGTCTCTAGTTCTTTTACTGAATTTATAATCGAATGCTTAATTTTTTCTTTCTCTACACGTACTATGTACATAGTGTATAGAGAAGGTATTGTATTGCACCCAAAATTCGATACCGAGATTTAACCGGAAATATATGTTTTGGGTCCCCCTGAATCCAAATAAAAAAGCATTTTTGGAAAAAGGTCCGCGTGTATGTGTGTCTGTGGACAGCATAGCTCAAAAACGAAAACACCGTTAAATACCAAACTTGATATTTAAGTTTCGTATCTTCCAAGAATGCGACACGAAGCTTTTCAAGAAAATCCCCCACCCCCAACTACCCTTTACATGGAACTTTTTTCGAAAATTTTGATTTTCTCAAAAATGGCTCTAACGATTTTGATTAAAATATCGTATATTAAAGATATTTAGCTGACAAATAATATGTATATCTTAAATTTCTTGGGAAAATCTCTGAAGACTACTTTATTCTTGATGAATTTTACGAAATTTTGCATAACTGCTAAACCGTAAGAAATAGATAAAAACTTACCACACAAAAAATGTAGAGCACATAAAAACACACAATTTTGTTGTATACATTTTTTCGAGAAGTTGATCATTTTTGAGATATTCCTTGTTTTTGGTTTTAGCTTTGAAAAACTTTTACTTTTGTCATACTGGAATTTGTCAACTCGTGCTTCAGTCACCTAGTAACCAGCTTTGGACTTCACTTTAACCTATGGTACTCCCTTATTTCGCTTCTACTTACAAGGAAACAAGTAATAAGACTATTTCTGCTAATTTGTTCTCGATTAGCTTGAAGTAAATAGAAGAATAAGCTTATTAACAAGAATTTGTTACACAGAAGTACAGAAAGTCATGTGAATGGAACACATCAGATTTTTTTTTGTGCTTAATGTCCTTTAACCTAGTTGGTCATATCGGACGATCAATGAAATGATGGCGATATGATGCTCAGATGATCTCGGGGTCCATGAAGCTTAAAATTACTCGACATTCGTCTTCTCAAGATTAGGGAAAACCCCGAAATAAATCTTATCCGAGTAACTCACCCTAAGCGAGATTGGAATTTGTGACCTGTTGAATGTGAACTAGACACGCTACCCCCACACTACCCAGGCAGACCTCACTTAATTTTGTTCAGAGTATGAAGGAAATTTCGAACGTAAACTTCTACCTAAGTAGCCTCTTCCGTTGCTATTCCCTCTGGAGCTAGACAACGTCAAACTCCTGAGCCAGGAGAGCAGCTTACAGGAACATTATTATATATTCAATCCTATTTTACAGAGCCACTGCGCCAATTCCCAACTCTTTAGTGGCGATCTTCCATTAAATCATACAGGCTTGTATGTTATAAGCGTATTTCTATCTTCTGAAACAAGTGAAAAATACTTCTCAAGAATTTGTGATACAATATCAAACAGCTTGTAGGTGTAGAAGTTGTAAAAAAGTTTATATGTACATTTACATGTCTTTATCTGTTCTGCAAAAATTATTTTTACAAAAGATAACTCTTTTAAGTACATAATTCTAAACAAGATAAACATTAACAGAAATGGTTTTACGAGTAAGTACTTATTTTCTTGTGAGTAGAAGGACCATAAGTGAATACATTATGCTAAAACAATAGTAACATTTTTTATAAAGGTCTGCGTTTGCCATTGAGATTCGGTTCGCTTTCCAAGGCCAAGAGTAAAACAAAAGTGATTTGAATCGAAAAATAAGTTCCCGTTTGAGAAAAGAATAAGTAGTTTAAAATTGAAACCAAGATATAACTTGGAAACTCAAGAATCCACAAAAAATGTATATGACGTAAATTGTGGGTTTTAACGAAATCTATATTTTCATACAGTGAATTTTTGTTTATCTCTTAAAGTTCGAAAAGTATTCCCAGAAAGTTCAAGATATAGATCATGAAAGTATTTTACACATCTGGTATTTTAATCAAAACCGTTATTGCATTTTTGAGAAATCAAAATTTTTCCATGTAAAGGCTAATTAAGGGTGGGAGGCTTTTTGTGTGGTATCCTTGGAAGATACTGAACTTAAATACCATTTTTCGTTTCGTTTATCAGTTATGCTGACCACACAGACATACACACTGGACTTTTTCCTAAAAATGGTTTTGTTTTTGGATTCAGGGGTCCTCAAAACATGTATCTCCGGTGAAAACTCAGTATCAAATTTTTGGATCCTAGAGGAAACATATTGCTAGAGAAAGTTAAGATTAGATGGAGTTAGGTGGGTACAATAGTCTTTCGCTGCAGAAGGATAACATTTTAGTTTTCTATAACAGTCAATTTTGTTATGCACGGGTTTACAGATTTAAGAAGCAAAGACAGTAGGCTGGCACGGGCAGTTTTAACGTCTACTTCTCGGATTAAAACCTTCGTGCGTACGGTCAGGTTTTATACCGAGAACTGTGTATGTCTATAGATGCTATTGGCTGTAATAAAAATAAGAAAAACAATAAAATTCTGTTGGAGAACATGAATAATGAACTGAACTCATGAAATGCATCGAATCCCTAACATTAGAAACTTAGTCTAACTTTTAAAATTAGAAGGGGTAATTAATTACGTATATGAACAAAAAGTGGTGAACATTGTTATGGAATGTAATGAACTAATGGAAGTGTGTTGTGAATAGGAGATTTAAAGGATGAGACTTCTGTACCTAAGTATTATGGTTTTGTGTTCTCTGTGATAAATGGAAAGGGTCAGTATCAAGCACGTATTGTATGAATGAATGATTGAAAGAATGAATGAATAAGTGTATTTATGGAAAATAACAGAATGAACGCATTAATTTCATCAATCGCACGGGTCCACACACCATACGTGCTTCTGCAAAACACAAAATATTAAAAAATACTAAAAACAAACAAAAATTTAAAGAGTAAACCCGAAAATAACAATACAAAGAGATTCAATACAGCAACTTAAATTTATAACACAGAATAAACCGTATTCAGATGCACAAGTATACCCTATTATAGTGGACAAATACACTTTAGAGAAATATATGCACACAATAAAAACGCCTCAACAAAACAATGACCGAAAAGTATGACATGAAATATTGTATAAAAAACATTATAATCAGTTTTGTTGAACTCTTCTTACTCCCTATTCTATCTTCCCTATTATCAGCCTTCTCAGATCTCAGTTGTCTTGCCTTTAAGTAGAAATATAGTTTGGCCAACCACGCCTGCCAGTAGCGTCCAACATGCTTCTAACTCTACGTTCGCGTTGGTAAATACTTTTCTTTATATCCCTCCGTACCCCAACATCTTGCCAAGGTATGAGTCCACGACTCTTCCTCCCCGCAAATAGGGCAGATTCTCACACCATTCTGGTCAGTAATTACTTTCTCTACACGCACTATGTACTTAGTGTATGAGAAGGTATTGTAATGCACCCAAAAATTCGATACAGAGATTTCACCGGAAATACATGTTTTGAAGCCCCCTGATTGCAAAGAAACATTTTTAGAAAAATGTCCGAGTGTGTGTCTGTGTACCAAACTTGGTATTTAAGTTTGATATTTTCTAAGGATGCAACACAATGATTTTCATTAAAATCCCCTATCCCCCAACTACCCTTTACATGGAACAAATTTCGAAAATTATTATTTTCTCAAAAATGGCTGTACGATTTTGATTAAAATCATTTATATTTAAGATATTTACATGTCAAATAAATCCTGAAATCCTCTTATCCTGGATGAATTTTGCGCAATTTTTCATAACTGGTAAATCGTAAGAGAAGGGCAAAACCTTACCACACAAAAATGTAGAACACACAATTTGTTATATATATTATTTTCGTGAGGATGGCCGTTTTTGAGATATTCCTTGTTATTATTTTCAGCTTTAAAATCTTATACTTTTCTTATACGGGAATTTTTCAGCTCCTGTCCACACAAACAAAGAAACTTCAGTCACATAGGAAGCACGTAATAAGAGCCTTTCTGCCAATTTTTCCTCGATTAGCATTAAGTAAATAGAAGAATAAGCTTTTTAATAATTATTTATTCCAGAGATGTAGAGAAAGACATGTGAATGGAACACATCAGATTTTTTTTTATCATCCAACATCTAATATTTGTGACTAAACTCCGTGTGGCTGAAAGGAATGCTAATAAATTTACGTTATAAAGAAAAGACGAGGCGGGGAGGTGAAGGTAACCAGTGGCGTACCATAGCTTTCAATGAAGATAAAGAAATAAACAGTGCAACTAAATGTCAAACCACATCGAAAGATGCTACTTGTCATATATAGGTATCATTTTCAGTGAAAATATGCTTTTATGGGGAGATACTAAATCTATTAAAACACATATATATGTAACGTTTTAAATTATTTTGATGTATGAAAGTTAACTAGTTTACATCAAATATAAAGGTCTGCAAGTTTAAATGTCTTAATAGGTGTATTTAAATAATTTTTTAAGACTTAATTTTTTACAACATATCTGAATATTCAACTCTTAATTTAATCTATAAAATACATACTACCAATTTGAAACTTGTACTGGATCTTCCAAAATCCATTCCTAATAAAACTAAGTATAACTTTTTATTAGAGCATTAATTTTTAAAATAAGAAATAAAATTAAGTTGAAATAATAAAAGTTTTGAAGTTTTTCTTTTAGAGTGGACATAGTGGATAGAGAAGATATTGTATTCCATCCAAAAACTCAATACCGAATTTCATCGGCGATACATATTTTAGGGTTTTCTGAATTTTAGAAGAAGTTCCGCGCGCGTGTGGTCTGTTTGTGGACAGCATAACTCAAAAAAAAATTCGTTAAATACTAAACTTAATATTTCAGTACAGTAGCTTCCAAAGATTCGATACAAAGATTTTCAGTAAAATCCCTTCATCCTCAATTACCCTTTACATGGTGCATTTTTGGAAAATCTTGATTTTCTGAAAAATGGCAATAACGAATTTGATTACAATATCATAATATACTTCATGTTTTATGACAAACAAAATATATATTTTGAATTCTGGGAGTAATCTATGAAGACCTCTTCATTTTGGATGACTTTTGTATAGCTTTTGTAAAATTAGTAAACCGTAAGAAATAGACAAAATCTTACTGCACCGTCACAGTAGATCTCGTTAAACAGCACCATTTACATAATATACACTTTTGCTGTAGAGCTAACCGTTTCCGAGATATTCCATGTTATTGGTTTCAATTTAAAGCTACTTAAAACTTTTTCTCAAACGGTTTTTTCTTTCGTCTCTCTTTAGTTTACTCCTAATAAACAAAGAGAACCAAATTATAATGGTTTCAATTACGACCGAGTTTTAAAGGATTTGATTATCGCTTTAGCCTAGTGTATTCCCTTATTTCCCTTCTACTTATAAAGAAGCAAGTAACAATACCAGATCTTTTAAGGATTATTTTGTTCAGCATCATGTAGCTAAAGGAATAATCCCTTGTAAGAAGTGTTTGTTTGCGGAACATCTAGAGAAAGTCTTGTGAATGCAGCACGTAAGAATGTTTACTTTCTCTAGCCCCGTATGTACAATGTACATAGGGATAGAGAAGGTATTGCACTCCACCCAAAAATTCGATACCGAGATTTCACCGGAAAGATATGTTTTAGGGTCCCCTGTATCCAAAAAAAGCATTTTCAGAAAAAGGTCCGTGGGTCTGTGAACACGATAACTCAAAAACAAAAAGTCGGTAAAATAACAAACTTGATATTTAAGTTTAGTATATTCCAGGGATGCGACATGAAGATTTTCAGAAACATCCCCCCACCCCAAACTACCCCTTATATGGAAAACATTAAAAAATTTTGATTTTCTTAAAAATGGCTCTAACGATTTTGATTAAAATATCGTATATTAAATATATTTACCTGACAAATAAAATGTAGATCTTGAATTTTCTGGGAATGTTCTCTGAAGACTACTTTATTCTGGATGAATTTTACGAAATTGTGCATAACTGCTAAACCGTAAGAGATGAACAAAAAGTTACTACATGAAAAATATAGAGCAAGTTAAAACACACACTTTATATCATATACATTTTTTTCGTGGAGTTGATCAATTTTAAGATATTCTTAGTTTTTCGTTTCTGCTTTGAAAAACATATCTTTCTCATACAGGAATTTGTTAACTCCAGCCCATAGAAACAAAGGAACTTCAGTTACATAGTAACCAGCTTTTGGCTATAATTTTAACCTATGGTACTCTCTCATTTCGCTTCTACTTACAAGGAAGCAAGTAATAAGACTATTTCTGCTAATGTTTCTCAATTAGCATAAAGTAAATAGAAGCATAAGCTTTTTAACTATAATTTGTTGGATGTAGAGAAAGTCATGTGAATGGTACACATTAGATTCTTTTTATTTCACCTTTAAAAAACTTATGCTTTTCTCACACAAGAATTTGTCAACTCCTCAGTCACATAGCAACGAGCTTCTGACTATCACTTTAACCTATAATACTCCCTTATTTCGCTTCTACTTACAAGGAAGCAAGTAATAAGATTATTTCTGCTAATTTGTTGTCAATCAGCATGAAGTAAATAGAAGCATAAGCTTTTTAACACAATTTGTTACAGAGCTATAGAGAAAGTCATGTGAATGGAGCACATCAGATTTTTCTTCCTGTGTAAACAAGATATGAAAAATCCAATGCTTGAATATTTTATATATACTTTAATGATACTGCCTAAAGGTTTTGGTCAAGAATTGTTCGAGAAGATGAATTTTGAAAAATGTACATTTTTTTTACATCTAAGGAAACGCAGTTCGGCAGAAGTGTCTTTTTATATCCTGATGCGATGAGCAAAAATGAAGTCTACAGTGATGACGTGACAATCACAAACCATCATCCATGTTAAGGGTAACAAGTATTTTAATATGCTCAGAAGCGACAGCAACACCACTGGACGGTGTAGTTAAAGAAACGCATACACAAGCAGCACATACGTCTCTGATTCCTCCCCGCTTATCCGTCTACCCCTCACCACACAAACACGCTTGGTCACTAGCTGTATGTAACATTAACCTAGTACTTACATCAATAGATAAATATAAATTATCTAACAAAGAAAACTATGACTCGTTTAGTAATTAATCTTTGAAAAGTGAGAGCTAAAGCATCAGAGTTAAGATCTGCACTGGCATCATTTGGTCAAATCTCAGCGATAACATTTTTTTTCTTCTCTCCATACATACATCAAATATTTACATTAAAATTTCATACCTTTTTCACAACTTTGTTATACAATGAGTACAATGGCCACTATTTATATTTTGAGCCTAATAATAAACAGTAATTTGTCATTGAAATTGTCTTTATTGTTTTTCGAAATATTTTCCTTTATCATCAATACACTTTTGCATTCGTTCGAAACCATTTGTCATAGCATTTTTTCCAATCAAATTGAGACAGCTGCAAACGGCTTCTTCTGCCCGGCGAATATCGTTGTACGCCTGATGTTCAGGAACATAAGAATTCATTAGATGCCAAATCAGGACTGTACGTTTTTTGAGTGTTTAAATAGTCGGTTGTTAGACGAGATGTGTGAGCGCTCGTACTGACATGATGAACGATCTAACGTCTCTAGTCTGTTTACTTTATTTCACCAAAGGCTAGGAGTTAACAAATTTTCTGTACTATTCAGAATTGACCGTTTTACGTTCCTCTAAAGACATCGTTGCTACATAAGCAGTTTTTTTCTGAAAACATTCGCAACAGTGCTAACAGCTTTTATTGGATTCGGTTGATCTTGAAATGCCCATGCAGGTTTAGGTTCCGGTTCATATGTATAGAACCATGATTTGTCACCTGTTACATCGCCTTTGTATTTCTTGAGCATCTGTGTGCACTAGCCGAATCGAGAATTCTTTCGAGATTGTGTCAAATTATGTGGGATCCAAACCCTTTTCATGGCTAAATGATTATGCAATATTTTACATATGCTGGTGAAAATATTGCCTAGGGTTGCCCCTATCTCACAGTATGTGGAATGACCATCTTGCACTATTAGTTTTTGCACAGCAGCAATGTTTTTTGGCACAATAATTGTTTTTGGATGATCTTCACGAATGTCGTCAGTAAGTGAACCGCGACAAAGATTTAACTCGTTATATCAGCGCTTCACGGTGACAACAGATGGAGTTTAATCGCCAAATATAGCTGTAAGTTGATCAGTGCACTCTTGTCTTGACAATCCTTGTGGAGAATCATAATCATCACCATCGCACGAGCATTTTCATGAGTTAAACCCATCTTTTCGCTGAGACATTTTGAAAGTTTAAGCTCAACAGTATCAAACTTTCCAGTGAAAACACCAGATGGCATTTAGAGCATTCAGTGTTGATGAGACTCAAAATATAAATAGTGGTTCTCGTATTATACATGAAGTAGTAGTAGTTGTTGTTGTAGTAGTAATAGTACTAGTGGTAATAGTAGTATTTATTATTAAGGTTGCAATAATACAATATTTGAGTCACACATGGGTCGGTGACCGTACATGTTGTTTAAACGTACCTACATATCTATTTAATATATCTTCACAACATTGGAAATACACACACACACATAGACAAACGCTCGCGCGCCGCACAATAGAACCACAGAGCAATAAAAGAAAGAACACTCTAATATCATACACACACACAAACAGTCACACGCTCACACTCTCAATTGCACCCACGTATTCACAAATATAGGCTACTCAAACACCAAATAGATCGATACAATATTTACACAAATAGTTTATCTCTTAGTGCAGGTACTTTCATTAAGTATGTGTCTGCAGTTCCAGTACTTCTAATTACTGGTAGTAAGTCCCAAATTTTTACTTTCCCTATAGGCACTATGTACATAGTGTATAGAGAAGGTATTGCACTCCACCAAAAATTCGATACCGAGATTTCACCGGAGTTATATGTTTTAGGGTGCCCTTTATCTAAAAAAAGCATTTTCGAAAAAAGGCCAGTGTGTGTGTGTGTGTGTGTGTGTGTGTGTGTGTGTGTGTGTCCGTGTGTCTGTGAACACGATAACTCAAAAACGAAAAGTAGGTAAAGTACCAAACTTGGTATTCAAGTTTAGTATCTTCCAGGGATGCGACACGAAGATTTTGAGAAAAATCCCCACACCCCCAACTACCCTTTACATGGAACTTTTTTCGAAAATTTTGATTCTCTCTAAAACGGCTCTAAAGATTTTGATTAAAATTTCGTATATTAAACATACATATCTGGCAAATAAAATGTATATCTTGAATTTTCTGGGAATAGCCTCTGAAGAGTAGTTTATTCTGGATGAATTTTACTGAATTTTGAATAACTGCTAAACCGTAAGAGATTTACAAAAACTTACTACACAAAAAATGTAGAGCACATTAAAACACACAATTTATGTTATATACATTTTTTTCGTGCAGTTCGTCGTTTTTGAGACATTCCTTATTTTTGGTTTCTGCTATGAAAAACATACTTTTCTCATACAGGAACTTTCAACTCCTATCCATATAAATAAAGGAACTTCATTGACATAGCAACCGGCTTTTGACTATCACTTTAACCTATGGTAGTCCCTTATTTCGCTTCTACTTACAAGGAAGCAAGTAATAAGACTATTTCTGCTAATTTTTTTCTGATTAGCATAAAGTAAATAGAAGTATAAGCTTTTTAAGAATAATTTGTTGCAGGGGTATAGAGAAAGCCATGTGAATGGTACACATCAGATTTTTATCATTATTTTTTGTTTCTTTCTGTAGTGATTACACGTTTGAGCTTAGTTTCACACATTACCGACAGAGACTGTCTGTCGTTCTTCTGACATTCATTTCTAGCAATGGCAAATGCAAGTGGTAGTGTTCTACTGTTCTCCCACTTGTTTCACAAAAGCTCTGTTTTCTGTCCACATAATACATCAGCAATATAGGTGCGGATTTTTTGTCCCAGGTATAGACCCGTTGCCTCTAAGGAAAGTGAGGAGCTGTGTGTGATAAGCAGCGATCCCGGCACGATAGCCAACATTCCCGCTGAGGGATGCGTTTATGCTGTCCACATCAATTGCCGTATCGGTTGGATGGTGGTCCATCTAAGTATTGCGTAATTGGGTGTGAGGATGGTAGTCGGGGCTTGGAAGCTCTAAGGTCATAAAAGCTCTTGCATCACGCGGTTAATTTTAGTTTCTATACCACGTACATGGTGGGAAGAGAAACTTAGTAGGTATTCAGATTTCATCGAAAACATTCTTTGGAGACCTCTAGAATCAAAAGAAGGTCCATATACGTATGTTAGGTAATGTGTGTGTGTGTATCTCAAAAACGAAATTCCGGGTAAAATCAGCATCCTCCAAGATGAAATGTTCAAGAATTTTCCCTCACACTAAACTATCATATACTCGGAACATTTATCCAAAACTGCTCAAAAATTTTTATAACAATTTGGAATCAGATAACCTAAGTTTAAAAATCTTTCATGAGAAATAAAACGTATATGACTTTTCTGGGAACAGCCTTGGAAGTCCTCTTCAGTCTGGTTGATTTTTGGATAATCGATAAACCTTAAGACAGTGATTATCTTATTACACAAAAATAATGTAGATCTTTTTTGAAAATACAATTTATGTTGGAGTTACCTTTTTAGTAGTTTAAGGATGTATAGTATTTATACTATTCACAATTGCGTCGTAAACGATTTGACCATTTCCCATATTCATAGCAGAATATAGGCTGTCTCTGTACCTGAAAGGAAATTTCTATAAACGCTGATCTCAATGTGAAGTAGATGAAAACCTAGCAAATTAACACTTAGTTGCCTGCATTAGTATATTGCATATGCCGTTTTTCCTTTAATTCAAGTTTAAAACTGGGTTCTATTAAAAATATGTGGGAATAAACCTATAAAACTATTATATAAAATAATAGAGAAAATATAATTGAAAATATATGTTGATCCTTTATTAATCTTTTTCTTCCCAATTATAAATTTAAATTCTTCTAAACTAGTTTTCATTATGCTGCCAAAGGCATTATCAAAAATTGCGATTCAAATGACCATGAGTATTAGGTGATAGATAATGGACTGGCCATTCATTCAAAGCCAAATGTTGCAAGTTCAAATCCCAGTGCCTGTGGTAAAGGACGGGGAGAACCCAAGTAAAATAATTGGTGTGATGTTTGGAAGCTAATGGGGTTCAATTTCACTGCAGTTATGTGGGATTTATTCTTTCATTTATTTAAAAAAATTGTGGTTTTAAGGCAAACATTGTATATATTTTTACTTTCTCCATACGTACTATGTACATAATGTATAGAGAAGGTATTGCACTCCACCCACAAATTCGATATCAAGATTTCGATATGTTTTAGGGCCCCCTTCTCCAAAAAAAGCATTTTCGAAAAAGGTCCGTGTGTGCGTGTCCGTGTGTCTGTGACCACGACAGCTCAAAAACGAAAAGTCGGTAAAACACCAAAGTTGGTATTTAAGTTTAGTATCTTCCAGGGATGCGACACGAAGATTTTGAGAAAAATACCCCCAGCCAAAACTACCCTTTTCATGGAACTTTTTTCGAACTTTTTGGTTTTCTTAAAAATGGCTCTGACGATTTTGATTAAAATATCATATATTAAAGATATTTACCTGACAAATAAAATGTATATCTTGAATTTTCTGGGAACAGCCACTAAAGGCTACTTTATTCTGGATATTACAGAATTTTGCATAACTGCTGAACCTAAGAGACGGACAAAAACTTACCAGACAAAAAATATAGAGCATCTGTTATTTATGTTATATACATTTTTTTCGTGCAGTATGACGTTTTTTTCGGATATTCCTTGTTTTTGGTTTCACCTTTAAGAAACTTACTTTTCTCATGCAGGAATTTGTCAACTCCTGTACATACAAACAAAGGAACTTCAGTCACGTAGCAATCAGCTTTTGACTATCACTTTAACCTATGGCACTCCCTTATTTCCCTACTACTTACAAGGAAGCAAGTGATAAGACTATTTGTGCTAATTTTTTCTCGATTAGCATGAAGTAAATAGGGGCATAAACTTTTTAGCAATAATTTGTTGCAGAGATGTAGAGAAAGTCATGTGAATGGAACACATCAGACTTTTAGAATATAAAACAGTCCTGATTACTTGTATATGGTTGAAGGTTAGTATAACAAAAAATCTGATGTGTTCCATTCACATGACTTTCTCTATATCATTGCAACAACTTATTCAATTTACTTAATCTAATGAAGCAAAAATTAGCAGAAGTAGTCTTATTACTTGCTTCCTTGTTAGTAGAAACGAAATAAGGGGGTACCATAGGTTAAAGTGATAATGAAAAGCTGGTTGCTCTGCGACTGAAGTGCCTTTGTTTGTATGGACACGAGTTCTCAAAGTCCTGTATAAGAAAAGTATAAGTTTTTAAAGCCGAAACCAAAAACAAGGAATATCTAAAAAAAACAATCAACTCCACGACAAAAATGTATATAACATAAATTGTGTGTTTTAATGTGCTCTACATTTGTTGTGTTGTAAGTTTTTGTCCATCTCTTACGGTTTAGCAGTTATGTAAAATTCCGGAAAATTGACCCAGAATAAAGTAGTCTTCAGAGGCTATTCCCAGAAAATTCAAAATATACATTTTATTTGTCAGGTAAATATCTTTAATACATGATATTTTAATCAAAATCGTTAGAGCCATTTTTTAGAAAATCAACATTTTCGAAAAAAGTTCCATGTGAAGGGTAGTTGGGGGTGGGGGGATTTTTCTCAAAATCTTCGTGTCGCATCCCTGAAAGATGCTAAACTTAAATACCAAGTTTGGTATTTTACCGGCTTTTCGTTTTTGAGTTATCGTGTTTATAGACACACGGACACACTGACACATGAACACACACACACACACACGCGGACCTTTTTCTGAAAATACTTTTTTGGATACAGGGGACCCTAAAATATATATTTCCGGTGAAATCTCGGTATCGAATTTTTTGGTGGAGTGCAATACATTCTCTATACACTATGTAAATAGTGAATATAGAGAAAGTAAACATTAATTCTAGAGTACAACCCTTATTGTATATTACACTTAAAACAAGCGGAACTTATAGGTACCGACAGGCATCAAAGGGTTAATAACTATTTGTTAATGAGTGAATAGAGAGGATCATACAAATGTAAGATAAGGTATTTTTATACAGTCAATGGAGAACATTTGTGGTTTTCCCAGCTCAGTATGTGGGGAGATGAGAGAAATTGCTTTCGAGAGAGGAGAGAGGTCGACACGTGTCTCTACAGAGGATAAAGATATATCTAGCTTCACGGAGGTGGAAAGGGATCCGTTTCGAACATCCGCTGAATATAGAGGATTTTGTCGTTATTCTGCTGTAGTGCACACATCTTAGCAACGTCGGAATCCGCGCGGAGGTTAGGCAATTAAGGAAGAGTTAACAACACAGGCCTACTTGTTGCGATATGCACAAGTGTATGAGAACTTCAGTTAGAGAGATTTAATTCTCTCCAACAAAGTTATTTGTTTACAGACCCAGTGCGTTCACTACAACATCCACTATCTGGCCACCTGTGCAAGAAATGGTGGAATAAGCACTGCTCTTTGGGCATGAGTATCCCGGGATAGGGTTAGTAATGCTGGAACGCGTTCATGAGATCCTAAATGGAAAAACACATGCCAGCGCCCTATTTACAGATAAACTTTCGTGCATTATAAAATTACAGAATTCCACAGTAGCGTTGAACTTCATGCTTCTGTTCTTGCATACGAGAGTCGGCTGATAAGTCCAGGGTCTCACACACATATGGCGCCACTAGGCCTGTTAGACGGTAGCATCGTATAGTTTAACTCTAGACTAGCTTGTATCCATAGTTAAAGGTCAATAGCTTGTTTAGTTTTCGAATTACATCATTTTAAGCAAGACAACTTTAGATTTTCAATGAAAATAGAGGATTTGGAAAAACGAGCAGTGGTTAAATACTTCCATTTGAAAGGCTTAACCTAAACAAATCAAGGAGGAAATGGTCAGTACTTTGAAAGATTCTGCCCCTTCATATTCAATGATTAAAATGTGAGTTGCAGAGTTTAAAATGGATCGTACAAGCACTAGAAGTGTCAACTCCAGAGATCATTGAAAGAATTCATCGTTTAGTACTCGAAGACCGCAGATTAAAGTTGTTTGAGAAAGCAGAGACTGTAAACATATCAAAAGAACATGCAGGTAATATTTTTAGTAATGTTTTGGGCTTTCAAGGTCATGTTTGTTGACACCTGATCAAAAGTTCCACAGAAAAACTGTTTCTGTTAAGAATATGGAGCTCTACCGTAAAAACTCCCAGTGATTTTTTGAGAAGGCTTATTACAATGAATGAAACTTGGATACCTTGCTACACTCCAGAAAGTAAATTACAGTCAAAACAGTGAATTGCGCCAGGTGAATCAACTCCAAAAATGGCAAAGTCAATTTTGTCAGCTAACAAGGTTATGGGGAGTGTTTTTGGGATGCACAGGGAATTATTTTTATTGATTATTTCGAAAAGAGTAAAAGTGTCACTGGTAACTACTACGAAAGCTTACTTCAACCTTTGAGTGATGAGGTGAAAAGAAAAGAACCTCTGTTCAGTCATTGCAATGAGAAAAATGTGCGAATTAAATTGGAATTCCTTGAACATCCACCCTAGCCGCCAGATCCAGTACTCAGTGACTACCACTGTTCCCAAGCCTCAAAACATTTCTTGGAGGACGAAGATTTGACGGCAACGAGGAGGTCATTGATGCGGTAAACAGTTATTTTGAGGACCTTGATACATCGCACTACAGAGATGGTTAAATTAAATTAGAACACCGATATGACAAATGTATTATGAACAAATGGGAATTAGAGGTTCTTCTCAAGTTTACATTAGACTCCTTGATGAACATACAAGAGTGTAAACATACAGATAAAGTTAATATGCTCTCTACTTTAATTACAATCTTTATTTTTACTTTCTCTACACGTACTATGTACATAGTGTATGGGGAGGGTACTGTATTGCACCCAATAATTCGATACCGAGATTTCCCTGGAAATACATGTTTTGGGATCCCAGAATCAAAAAAAAAAATATAGAAAAAGGCTCGTATGCGTGTGTCTGTGAGTATAGATCAAAACCGAAAATTCTCTTAAATACTAAACTTAAAATTCAACTTGGTATATAAGTTTCGTATCTCCTAATGATGCGACGCTAAGATTTCCAAGAAATTTCCCCCACTCCAACTATCGTTTACATGGAAAATTTTTGAAAATTTTTATTTTCTCAAAAATTGCTCAAAAGATTTTGATTAAAATATCGTATATTAAACATATTCACATTGCAAATAAAATGTATATCTTGAATGTTCTGGGAATATGCTCTGAAGAGATCTTTATTCTGAACGAATTTTGCGGAATTTTGCATTACTGGTAAACTGTAAGAAATAGGCAAAAACTTACTGCACAAAAATGTAGAGCTCGTTTAAACCCACAATTTATGTTGAGCTATGTGGAGTTGACCGTTTTTAAGATATTCCTTGTTATTGATTTCAGTTTTAAAATACTTCTAATTTTCTCATACGGGAACTTGTCAGCACCTGACGACGCAAAAAATCGAATTTCTATACCATTGCAGCACATTTTAAAACATTTGACTGGCGATTTAGCCTAGTGTATCCCCTTATTTCCCTTCTAGCTATAAGAAACTAGGTAATAAAACCGTGTTTGCTAATGTTTATGTGAATTACCAAGAAGTAGATAGAAGAATAAGCTTATTTACAATAATTTGTTCCCGAGACGTGAATGGAGCACATCAGATTTTTTGGAGAATAAAGTCACCTTTTGCATTGATTCAGGAGTGATTAAAAATTCTATTTCAGGTATTAATATCCGTCAAAGGCTAGTTGGGAGTTGTATAATACACTGTTATTATTTAACATTAGTGTCTAGACCCACTGCAGAGTTAGATCTAACATTAAAGTGCCATAACAAAACCATGCATGAAAGGCATAATGCTTCACTGTATTACTATTTATCATTATATCTAGAACATTGCCATAATATTTATTAATCTTCTTGGAGAATAAATATGAAATATTCATAACAAAGAACATACAATCATGAGAGCACGTAGTGCAGTGAAATGTTACCTGCTTTGGTGCTTGTATGTATTCGTTACAACGTTTTGGTGTTTTGATTTTCTGCTAAAGTAAAATGAATAATAATAGTAATAATAATAATAATAATAATAATAATAATAATTCATCAATCTCTACTAAAGCTTTACTCTGAAGGAATAATATATTTTAGGATAACTATTCGGCCATAGGGTCGTCTCCTTAGCGCAGCTGCTTACCAAGCGGGGGACCTGGGTTCGATCCCTAGTAGGGGCGTGGGGATTTTTTCCCCCGCTGGGAGACCTCAGCCTCATTAGGTCCCTGGGGGGGCCAGTTGAGAAACTACTTGATGGACCGCATTAACCGGCCGGGGGGACTCGAGGCGCTGACCAATACTGCACCCCATCCGTGATGTCTGCAGTGGATCGAGTTGGGGAAGCAGCGGCCGGGCGGTAGAGGTTCCCCGTGACTGTCGTGTAATGGAGTTATGTTATTCGGCCATAGATCGACCAGAGTTCAAAACCCATTTGCTCAGATACATGACCTTCAAAATCACCAGATTTGAATAACAGAAGACATTTTGGAGAAAATAAGCAATTCAAAATATTTATCCAATTCCCAGGCTTGCTAATATCTGTCATAGAATACACTTAAGAATCAATGACAGAAGATGACAGCTATTTCAGGAAACCGATGGGTTCAATAGTCTTACACAAAGATAGTGATGGAAAATAACGGGGGTGAGGATCCAAATATTGGAAATTTTGTTCTTATTTTTGGTTGCCTTAGTTTAATCGTATTGCATTTATTTTTTATTAAAGAGTATTGAAGTTCCAGTCGCTATGTGGAATTACAAATCTATACAAATAATAGAAGAATGTAACTATGATATAAAAAAACGCGATCTGCATAAATATGTGCACGAAAAGTGCAAGAATAAAAAAATTCAAAACATATAAAAAGCTTCATGTTAATGTAAGACATAGAATTATCTGCTTTATTGCACTCTTCCAAAACATTTCACCATACATTCAGGTTTTAGGATCTCAGAATTCTAAAAAGGATGTCTGTATTTGTTATTTCAATATCTTATAAGTATACGACACGAAGCTTTTCAGGAAAATTTTTCCACTGCAAGCTATTCTTCATATGGATCATTTTTCGGGATTTTTGATTTTCAAAAACATTATCGTACCACTTCCATCACAACAACACATTATAAATATAGTTACATCGAAAATAAAATGTTTATCTTGAATTTTCTGGGAGTAGTCTCTGAAACCCTTTTTATCTGGTTTACTTTTGCAAGACTGGCAAACCAATATTCTTTATCAATAAATATTTAGTTATAAACTTAATGAATAAGCTTATGTCTTGAAATCATAATGAAAGGGTTATTACTTAACTAAACCTTTAAAAGAAAATTTGTAAACCCAAATAAAAAAATGAAATAGACAAAAACTTACCGTTTAAAAATTATACAATTTACATTTGTAATGGATTTGATGGTTTCTAAGATATTCGTTGTTACTTTTTCTACACGTACTATGTACATAGTGTATAGAGAAGGTATTGCACTCCACCCAAAAATTCGATACCGAGATCTCACCGGAAATATATGCTTTAGGGTCCCCTATAACCTAAAAAAAACATTTTCAGAAAAAGGTCCGTGTGTGTCCGTGTGTCTCTGAACACGATAACTGGAGTCGGTAAAATACCGAACTTGGTATTAAAGTTTAGTATCTTCCAGGGATGCGATACGAAGCTTTTGAGAAAAATATCCCCAGCCAAAACTACCCTTTACATGGAACTTTTTTCGAACTTTTTGGTTTTCTTAAAAATGGCTCTGACGATTTTGATTAAAATATCGTATATTAAAGATATTTACCTGACAAATAAAATGTATATCTTGAATTTTCTGGGAACAGCCACTAAAGGCTACTTTATTCTGGATATTACAGAATTTTGCATAACTGCTGAACCTAAGAGACGGACAAAAACTTACCAGACAAAAAATATAGAGCATCTGTTATTTATGTTATATACATTTTTTTCGTGCAGTATGACGTTTTTTTTCGGATATTCCTTGTTTTTGGTTTCACCTTTAAGAAACTTACTTTTCTCATGCAGGAATTTGTCAACTCCTGTACATACAAACAAAGGAACAGTCACGTAGCAAACAGCTTTTGACTATCACTTTAACCTATGGCACTCCCTTATTTCCCTTCTACTTACAAGGAACCAAGTGATAAGACTATTTGTACTAATTTTTTCTCGATTAGCATGAAGTAAATAGGGGCATAAACTTTTTAGCAATAATTTGTTGCAGAGATGTAGAGAAAGTCATGTGATTGGAACACATCAGATTTTTTTTCTCAGGGACCTCTTTATCAGGCTTGAGGTTCTTTTACGTGGCGTAAATCTAAGATAAGGGACCATCGCCTTACTCTGAGTTAGAAATAAGACTTGCTAAGGCTATTTACACTCGAAAAAAAATCCATCACCCTTTATCGAGTTGGAACCCGTAACCTTGAGAACCCGATATGTTACCCCTCCATCACGGAAGACGACTGTGTAGGAGAGTAAATACAAGTAACCAAAAGAATGGAAATGAAGTTATATTTATGGGCGCTCCTTAACGGCTGTGGTTCTCAGCGTCCCATCTATATTGGGCGTGAAAGACATTTTTAATTTTGCTCAGAGACCTCTTTTATGAGGTTCTTTCACGTGTCCTAAATCTACGAAACGGGACCAACGGCTTTACTTCCCTTCCAAAGGAAGTCATTCTAAAGCTTTTTATGCCCGAAGAAATCCTTTGCCCCCCGCCGGGTTTGAACCCTCGATCTTCGGTATATGAATTTAGCATGATAACCATTACACCACGAAGAGCGACTTAACCAACAACTCATAGATACGTTAATAATGAACAATGTGATACTTTAACAATTAACAAGTAGAGATATGCTGATAAATATAACAGGGAATGAATGCAGTAGATAATTATAGTATACAGGAAATACAACAAACGTAATTAGCAGAAAGACTGTGAATATCATTGTAAATAGTATGTTTTATAAATATTGTAAAATCCGTTAGATTTACTTGGGAATTAGAGTTAATTCATTATAAGTATATTCGGCAGGGGGGATATTATATATTTATTCAATGAATCTATTTATTTGTGATGAATATACAACTGGTCGATTAGAATTATACTTTCTCATAAAATAAGGATAAATATAACAACTGCAATAAATTAAGTTATTGGCCCTATTGAAAACTAATATATAATAAGGCAATAATTATTAAGTGGAATTTACCAGCTAGGGGTTAGAGGACCAGAGAGGACCAACAGTAAAAAGAGATAATAGAATACAATTCCTAGAAGCGTCGGTAGTATTATGGGCAGTTGGATAAAACAGATTTTATAAGAGAGAAGGCAGTGTATGAAAGAGACGGATATAGTGTGGAAATACTCAAAGATTAGGAGAAGTGAGTCCCCAGAAAAGTGAACACGTTAACTCTCATGCCTTACTAAGCAAATGCCAATCAAAACACACGTTACAAGGGAGTGCCAGAGCTTGTACAAAATCAACTTCTCCAGGAATTGTTCTGACTTTGCGTTTTGCGAAGGCCGGGAGATAGAGTGTGACGTTGACAAGTGGCTTCCCATAACTTATTAAAGGTAACGGGTATATGCAGATAAAAGAGAAAAGAGAATGTATTTTATTTGTTATTTGGAATACAGTCCCATTTAGGACCAAAAGCACGCTCATGATTTTGCCTTCATACACATCCAGGACGACAGAGCTAGATTTTATTTTCAGCATATTCGAGAACGAGAGAAAGAGAAAGAGAGAGAGAGAGAGAGAGAGAGAGAGAGAGAGTAGCTGGACGACATAAAACCAGGAACGTCCAGGTGATTAGCTGGGCATCCATGCTCAAGGTAGCATAACTGAGGGGCACACCCACACCCGCTACAAAACTCTCGTGAACGTCCTTGATAAGCATAACTGTCAGATAAAATTTATAATGAAGCTGTTAAGGTGTTGTATCCAGCGACCCAAAATTTCCGGAAGATATAATTCGGTGAGTGATTTTAGCATAAGGTTTAGTATACTTTCTACTTGCTAATAGTTTCTCGAGCTCCGTGGTTTGGGAGTAAAATGCTATCCTCTGGTTCCCAAGGTCGCGGGATTAAACCTGGTGGAGGGCGATGGATATTTTTTTTGGCGCAGAAAACTTTACTGTACATTTACATCACGTAAGATAACCTCAAACCTGATAGAGGCCTCTGAGCAAAATTAAGCGATCTTTTAGTCCAATATGGAATGGTACGCTGAGAACCGTTACATTAAAGAGCGTCTATAAATAAAACGCATCTATTACCTTTCATTACACACTCTAATTCTCCTGAAGCTGTTCAGTATTATTTCTCAGTTTGCCTTGCTCTTCGCAATAAATCTAGTCACAGCTTCACTAACACAATAGAGCAGGTATCACGGCAACACCCTCTGAAGCCTCGTGCTTCACCACCGACCAGCTAAGTGTCAAGGAACCTGTTCTGCTCACATCCTAACTCGGTCCAGCTGTCTTCCTGAGTAAAATTAGCCTTTAGTATGAAATCGTAATAGTACTCTAAGCACATTGAAGAGTAAAGTGGTGTGGGTTACGAAAATGATAACAATACCGAACAAAAGTATAACTGCGACATGGGTGGTTGCCGTTTATGATGGAAGGAAATAGGCAAACTATGCTCAAGGAGGAGACATCACCAATAATGCTGAATGGATTAAAGTTTAGGTGTATTAAGAGGTGTGTAAATAATTCGTTTAAGTGAATGAAGAGAGTAAAATATCAAAACACCAACTCACATGATAACGTCGAGGACAATGAAAGTCTTTAACAGAGAGCGAATCAGCTACTCAGTCAAATGGGTGGCGGTAGAAACTATGTTCAGATTCATAGGCAATTTATTTATTACGATCTACAAGATGGTCATGTAGTGAGGTTAATAAAGAATTAAATAAACTAATTCGAAAATCAATTCATGATGTTTAATGAACAAACGGTTTTCCCAGAATTCTGCACATCTGAATCGATATCCATAATATCTTAAATAGCACGGACATAAAGACTGAGAAAGAGCAGATCTGTTAGTGAATAGTACTTTAAATATTATATTTTTCTCAACAAAATCGAACCTGGTGTGTTTACCAAAGTCGATTAATCGAACATTTAAAAGCTACGCAAAGCACTTCACTCAAAGGTTACCATTCGCAGCCGACTTTAAAGTTTATATCCTCTTGAATTGGTTTTGTTGAAGCAAAGGAAAGGATACATTTTTCTCAATTTTAAAATAGGAAAGGAAAATTATACATTATGAACTTGATTGGGATTCACTTCCTACAGAACCAAATTAGTTTGTCTGCATTCTGGAAGACGGAATGATTTTGAATTTCAAAATTTGCGTATTTATGAATTTTGAAATGATGTAATGATCTTACATTTAAACGTAGCTCTAACCTAAATTTGCAAAATATAGTTATTATACTTGGAGACACAAGGGGCATTGGGAGTGAAATTTCAAATTTCTATATTTATGTATACACTTTTCTGAATACTTTACTGTGATTGTATGGTTATTATGTCAATATGAATACCCACCTTCATTCATACTGGATAAATACTTTGCAAGATATAAATTATAGCATAGATTTTATTACTTAAGTATACTAGATAATCAAAATGTTCCACGCACCTGGAAATTTAAACAAAATTGCTTTTACTTTCTGAATTGGAGCTTTGAACTGTACACTAAACTTTAACGGTGATATTTAAATATCTCTGATTACTGAATTATATATATTTAAAATAATAGAAATTTAATCTCTGAAACTATTAATATCTTTATAAAACTGTATATTTTTTTTTAAAAAATTAGCATTTGTGTAAGAATATCTTACTCATTATGGTAAATACTTTTGTACAATTTGAGAAAATTTAATTGAATTAAAAATTGAGACGCATAAAACATTTTGAATGTTTGAAAATGTTGTTTTGTGCAAAACCCTATTTTAGGAAAGTATACTAGGAGACAGATGTTTAAATGGCTGTAAACCCAGAAGCAATGGGAGGAAAGCTAAAAGAATATTGCTTTTCTAAAGAAGGCCAAAGGTTGCAACAAATATTAGCTATATAAAAATCAGTTTTCAGTAATCGACTGATTTTAGTAACATTTCACTCCCGCTGCTCCTTAAGAGTAATAGTAGTAATAATAATAATAATAATAATAATAATAATAATAATAATAATAATAATAATAATAATAATAATAATAATAATAATAATAATAATAATAATGATAATAATAATAATAATAATAATAATAATAATAATAATAATAATAAGGTAATATTGTTTTAAAGCTGTGTTGGGTATGTACTTTTATTGGAAAGTAACAATATTCCTAAAACTAATTGTAATGTATATTACTATTATTATTCAATGGCTCATGACCTCTTCATATGGTACAAGAATACTTGCTTAGAGGCTTGCCTTGGCGGACAGCATGTGATCCATTCCCGCCATCCCCAGTCTCGTCCAAACTTTTCTCCGTCCTCCAAACTCTGCGGCAGATGTTGGTGCAGCGTCTCCGGAAGCAGTAAGCTTACCACACCTCCAGCCACCAGCAGCGCCCCCATCACTATCAGCGGCAGAACCAGCATCTCCTCACCCTGACCACAACAGGAACAAGCCATATTATCACCCTCGTTTTGTTGCTAAGCTGCGGAAGTATACAAACAACTTTACAGGTCATTTTAGGTCAAGCATTTGCCACACACCAAACTGTATATCATAAACTTCAGAGATGTCTGATGAACTAGCACTGTGTCTAGTCTAGCGTTACGTCAGGGTTGCTGAACATAGCCACAAATGACTTTTGATCTTACCCCAAGCTCAGTCTAATTGTCACGCCATCATTAGAATATTATATATCATCATTATAATGATTTTGGGTTCCAAAACTCACACAGCTACAAACACTGAGAGCAGTCAATGATATACAGAGAGCGCAAAAACTAAACAAATGAATGAATAAATAAAAATAATATTAACCTTTTCACTGTTAACTTATTCCTTGCTGAGTTAAGACGACACCATGGTGAAAAATTGCTAAAAATCCGAACTTTGGTTTTGACCAATAACATTTAGCCATAAAGTGTGTATTTCCAGTTGAAAACACCATAATATGCTCTAATAATTAAAAAAATGTGAGTGCAGTAATATGTTTCAAAATGTACAAAACACCGTGTACATCTACCTGCCCCGTTATCATCCAGAAATGCCGTACCACCGATTATTTTACCTGAGCCCTCCCCATCCCAAACCACAGGCTAGATAGAGCACCCGGTGGGCCTCCCCACACCCTACCAACAGCATATTTCCGGCCGTGAAATAGAACTTTTTGGCGGCAGAATGCAGCTTAACTCGGACCAAATGACTTGCAGTTTTTCCTTGCTTTATATAATACTCGGAATAAGTATAAATAGTGCATGAGAGTTGACAGATATAATTGATTTAAAAATTTCTGCGTGAGAATATGAAATTCTAAAACTTACAATCGCTCAAGGGTTAATAGGAAATAACTAATCATAGATAATAACCACAACTGCCACAGGAGTTTACAATGTATTGGTATTGATGTATGTAAATGTATAAGTGTGTGTATGCTTCCATTGTCTAGGAGTATTCTTCACTGTAAAGCTGTAACTTAGCCAGAAATTTCACAGAGTATTAAAATGAACTATTGCACAATGTGTTTCTATGTTTCAGACAGATCAGCTGGCAGCCAGGACGGAGCAACTAACTGCAGACGACCCTCTTCTTCTTTACTACATGAGACCCTCACCTTATTCCCTCTTAGTATGAGCCCGCATGCCATTACCGAAAGTCCTAGCCCACCGACTGCCCGAGGCACTCTTTTGTTTTAAGGTCACTCACACATTTCAGGTTGCTACGGCGGTACCTGACTTAAACATTACCTGCTTCCCGATCACCTCCCTAGACAGTAGCTCTAGTGCATGGTAGAGGAGGCAATATAGATCTCTTTCGGATGATCACCACCTGGGGTGCGGAGGAGGGGTCACTCCTACTTCGGTGATAAAAAGGGTGGCTTTAGAGCGTAAACATGCACACGTAGAGGTATAATCTGTTCCAAAAGTAACTCATTACATGTATTGGCATATGCATAATTGTAGTTCATAAAGCAACATAATAAAACAATTATTTCATAATATGATTACTAAATTAAAACGCCTTAAACTTTTACAAATAAAAATTTAAGCTTGATACAAAACGCTCAGGATAACACTGCGTCGAGCTTTGAAAAGACAATGAACATTACTCAGAATTATTTTAATGAATTAAAAAATACATCTTTACTGTATTGAAAGAAATAACTCTCCTCCTGCCACCCAAAATATGTTTGAATCATCCACAAGTTTTTTCAGTGTCGAAAGACTACTCTTTCGTATGTTTGACATTTTCCAAGCAGCGCTATCTTTCAGTGTTCACTGGTTTATCTACTAGCATGAACTGAATGAGGTCAGGCAGTGATCAATCCTAGATAGTGCAACATGTTTCGAAGCGGACTATAGAGATCACGCTTACTCCATCACTTCATATTTGCACTCCGTGTGCACCAAACCTAAATCTGGCAATTTCGTGACTCCGGACCGATCTGTACTATATATATTATTCCTGTGGCATTTTAGCGTGACTTACAAGAAACCATTCTCATATTGATGTAGCAGATAGAGCTTCAATTTTGATGCTGAATATAATATTGAACAGAAAAATACAGTGTCTCGCCTTGTCTATATTCGACAAATAAACACTTAAGAAGTTTTTAAGTTGTAACGGCTGGCTTTAGGTCCGTCTTCCGCTAAACGATCAGCCACCTGGAGTAAGCTAGGCTCACAGAGATGAAGTTTGCGCTCACCGAGACTACAAGTATGTCCTCGTACAACAGCATTATAGATAACTAACAACCAAAAGCTCATTTATTGAAGAAAACATCGGCCGCAAATAAGTTTCAATTTTATATTCTCTACTATACCCAAGGTCGTCTTCTTAGCGCGGCTGCTTGCCAAGTGGGAGGCCTGGATTTGATTCCCGTTACCGGTGGGGGAATTTTCCCCCGCTGGCAGACCTGTACCGGTGTGCACTCAGCCTCGTGAGATCCCTCGGAGGCTAATTGATGAGCCACTTGATTGAGAAGTAGCGATTCCAGATCGGAAAACCACATCAACTGGCCGGGAGGGATTCGAGGCGCTGATCACGTCTCACCCTCCAACACTGCACCCCATTCAACACTCCTTTGGGCCGAAATGGGGAATGCAACGGCCAGGGTGTAGACCAAGGTCCCTTGTGTACTGTCGTGCCATGGAGTTACGTTACCATGTACCAAAATGTACATAGTAGATAAAGAAGTTGTATTCCACCCAAAAATTCAATACCGGGTTTTCACCGGAAATATATGTTTTGAACTCCCCTGAATAAAAAAAACACTTTCAGAAAATGGTTCGTGTGTGTATCTGATAACACCATAACTCAAAAACGAAAATCCTTAAATACAAAAAATGGTAAAATATCAAAATGTATCTTTTCTATAAATGTATTTTTTTTTTTTTGGATTCAGGGTCATCAACAAACACATGTGAAATCTCAACCTCGACATTTTGGATGGGATACGAAGCCTTCTCAATTCACTATATACATAGTGCGTGTAGAGAAAGAAAAACTGGGATTTTGTTGCAGCAACTTAATATTTTAATCTAACACTACATTGCCTCTAGTTAAATAAGAACAGCGCAATACATAAATGACAAATACAGTTATTGGCCGGTATTGATAGGTTCAAATAGACTTTTTAATTATTTGTGAATCTAAAAGGTTACTTTATACTCTAACAAAAATCTGGTATGTTCCATTTACATGGCATTCTCTAACTGTTCAACAAAAAACTCTTCTTAGAAAAGATTATTCATTTATCTCCATCATATTAATCGATATATACGTTACCAGAGTTGATATTATTACTTGCTTCTTTGTGAGAGGTAAAGGAACATGGCAATGGCTAAAGCGCTAACCAAATCTTTTAAAAGCCGGTAGCTATGTGAAATAATTGAAATTCGGTTTCTTTTTCTTGCTACGAGGAAATGAAAAGAAATATGACTTCCCGTTTGAGAAAAGTTTAAATTGCTTAAAACTAAAACCAATAACTCGGAGTATTTCGAAAATGGTTAACTCCACAAATAATAAAAAAAAGGTTTACCAATTATACAAAAGTTATACAGAAGTTATCCAGAATGAAGGAGTCTTCAGAGCATATTTCAAGAACATTCAAGATATACATTTCGTTGTCATGAAAATATGTTAAAACTCTGACATTTTAATTGAAATCATTAGAAAGCCATTTTAGAGAAAATAAAAAATTTGGAAAAATGTTCCATACAAAGAGTAGTTGGGGGTGGGAGATTTTTTGAAAATATTCGTGTCGCACCTCTGGAAGATACTGAACTTAAATATCAAGTTTGATATTTAGCCGGCTTTTAGTTTTTGAGTTATACTGCCCCCAGGCACGCATACACACAGACGGTCATGCTTTTGTTTCTTGTTTTTTGGTGGAGATGATGTAAGAATCAAAACAGTGGATTGGAAGGGGAGAATCTGCAGGCAAGGCCATGGCGCCAGTTTTCTGGGATGCACACGGTATAATTTTCACTGATTATCTCAAAAAAAGGAAAAGCAATCAATGGCGAATGTTATGCGAACTTGTTACAGCGTTTGACTGATGAAATCGAGCAAAAATAGCAGCAGTTAGCGAAAAAGAGAGTTTTGTTTCATCAAGACAATGCACCAGGTCACACGTCCATTATCGCCAAGGCAAAATCAATGAGTTAAAGTTCGAATTACTTCCTCATGCACCCTATTCGACAGATTTAGCCCCCTCTGATAATTTTCTGTTTCCAGGCTTGAAGAAATAGCTTGGTGGTAGAAGATTTGCTAACAAAAAAGAGGTGGAGTCTGCAGTTGATGGCTATTTTGCAGACCTCGATAGTTCTCACTATAAACAGAGTATCGAAGCTATTGAACATCGCTGGGAAAAGAGTGTCGAGCTGAAAGAGAAATAAAGATGTTTTTCCCCAAAATGTTTGTGCTTTCTTTGTTAGGTTGGGTACTTCTGGAATAGTTCTCGTATTTCCGGTGAAATCTCGGTATAGACTTTTGGGTGGAATACAATACCTTCTCTGTCCACTGCGTACATTGTACATACATGCTAGAGAACGTAATAAAGGCACTATAATAATTGAAGTGAAGAACAAGTTAACTTTCTCCGTCTGTATTTTATGTTATTACGGACTCTAGTACAAGTCCGGGAAAACCGCCTCTCAATGAGCACATTTCTTCACCGTTTATGCTGATAATGCAAGAGGAGAATAACGAATGTCGCTCTCGCTTACAATGACTCACTGACCAGCGTATACTTGGATTTACACCCTGGAGTTTTGTAATTTTATAATGTGCCCGAAAGGTTATTTCCACACGCGAAATAACCTGGAATACATCGATCGCCGGGTGGGTAGAAATGTACGATCCCCCAGGTAGAAGGATTAAGGTCTGGCACAAAACAACAAGAAACAAAATTAATTGTAAAGGATTAAATTCTTTAGGGAACGATATTCTCAATCGCTAATTATAACGTGTCAGTTTACTAATTTTTGAAGGCAACAATTTTATCTCTTGATACATTAAGTATTTTCTATCCTCACTAACGATCTCTAGCACAGTCTGAGGACAAAGGATATAAATTAAATATTACATGAGGGTTATTAGAGAAACTTGACATCCAGAAATATCCACATATATCGCTAGAATAAATGTTATTCAGAGATTTTAAGGCTATTATATTATACGTATATCTGCAATAGTTGATAGCTGAAAAGTAAAGGAATAATTATAACATATCTTTCGTGCCGTTCTAAATAGGATAGATTGTTGTTTAAGCTGTGTTATGTATATTTAAATATTACATAATCACCGATATATTGAGACCTTGGTACTAAGTAGTCCGTAGGAACAATAGCCGAGCAATATTTCATTACGAGGATGTGTCAGAAATAAAAACTTTTCTTTGGTTTGGAGACCATGCTTTTCACTTTCTCTACACGTACTATGTACATAGCAAAAATTCGATTCCGAGATTTCACCGGAAATACGTATTCTGAGGTCCGCTGTGAGTGTGTGTTGGGGGGAGGGGGAGCAGAATAATTAAAAAACAAGTAATCCGTTTAATACCAAACTTCATGTTTATGCTTAGCATCTTCTAAGGGTACACATCCCCAAAACATCGAACATTTTTGAAAATATTTTATTTTCTTAAAACGGGCTAATTATTTTGAGTAAAATGCCGTATATTAAACACAGTTACGTGGCAAATGAAAAATATATTTTTAATTTTCTGGGAATAGGCTCTGAAGATCTCTTTTTGCACAAATGGTGAACCATAAGAAAAAGATTGAAACTTACAGCACAAAACATGTACATTTAATTAAAATACACAATTTATTTATATTTTACAACTAACCATGTCCAAGATACTCTCTTTTATTGGCTTCAATTATAATATACTATACTTTTCCCAAACGTGATGTCGTCATTTAATTCCTCTTTCTCTTTTGTTTTACTCCTGGCCATGCAAAAATAACCGAATTCTAAATTCAGTCACATGACGATGGGTTTTAAAAGATTGACTATCACTTTAGCCTAGAGTATTTCTTTATATTCCTTTTACTAACAAGGAACTAAGAAGATAGAAGAATAATCTTTTGTAAGAATAGTTTGTTTTCAGAACAGGTAGAGAAAGTCACCTGAATGGGATATTTATCTTAACCTGTTTATACAAAAACACACATTTTATTTCTTTTTAATACGGGAATACATTGCCAAAATAATAGACTCCATAAATGGTTCCATCTTTTATGTGAATGTACACATCAGATCTTATTGTTTCCTACCTGCAACGCCATTATCGCTCATAACGGTACAATGCTTACTATTGAGTTATATTATCACGGGATTTAATTTTGAAAGAAAACGGTTGGGTATGAAAAGAACTTTTGTTTGCAACATATCCCATTGTCTGCGCTCTCAAAGCTTCATAAATAAAGCTGTTGTTTGAGAATTAAGAAAGAAGTATCAACAGGCTTATTGTAGAAATAGGTATACCATAAATGTGTAAGTGCTTCATTGTTTCATATTTAGCTTTTTCTGGAATTACTTCAAGCAGGTTTTAAACAAACTTGGAGCATATTCTTCTCAGCCAGATGAACGTCAGATGGAAGTATATACTGAACTAACAAGGTACATTATCGGATTGTTTAACCGATATTGAAATAAAATTAATCACATTTGAAACGTAAGGGTGTTACCAATGCCGACTGCACCAATTTTAGCTGCCCATAGCGGTAATTTTTTTTTAAAATACAGTTCCGGAGGCATGTCAGGTCGGCGCTGTATTCCTTTTTTCTCCGTTTTCCTATATTTCCTTAGTAGACCTTATTATTCTTAACGTTTTCCTTTTACATATACGTACACAAACATAGACACATTTACAAACACAGAAACACCCATGCCCAAGGCGGGACTCGAACCCACGATCCTGTGCACCACAAAGCGCCAAAGCCAGACACTTTAGCGAGCGCGGCCACCGGGATCGGCTATAATTAAACATGTTGATGATACTTATAGATGGTGGCATAGTAATGAATTTGACAGCAAACATAGGTTATAATGTAACGCATTCGATTCCATTTAGCTGTACTTATCTATTATTGGTGTAGAAATCTGTTAAACAATATGTGTATTGTTATTTGAAATGCGGAACATTCAACATGCTCAGCACCCAACTGCACAACTGGATCATTTTTCCAATGGTTATGTGTCAGTGTATCTGTGAACACGATAATTCAATAAATTTGTTGTGTTGCACTCACATGACTTTCTCTACATCTCTGAAACAAATTATTTTAAAAGGCTTATTCTTTTGGATAGGCAGAGTCAGACTGAAAAAGTCAATGTCATAGCCGGAATTTGTACCACGGATCTCCCGGTCTCTAGCCAGTTGCTCTTCCACCCAGCTACCATGGCAACATACCGGCATATTACTGAATTTCTCAACTGACTCGAATGTTTCCCGATAAACCACAAGGTGATCTCAAACTATTTTGAGATGACAACCCCAATGGCAACTTACAATGTCAAGTACTTTAAGTCCCAGGATTCATAGTATAACCAACTATTTTGGTCAATTAGTATTGGTTTAATTGTTTTTACACACAAGCCGTGAGTAGCACAGGTGGTTCAAGTCCCGGCTCTGACATTGGATTTTTCAGTCTGACTCTACCTATCCAACTCCTGTCCTACATACGGGTTGTGTGAAAAAAAAAAAAAAAAACAATTAAACCAAAGCTTATTCTTTTATGTACTTTATGCTCATCGAAATAAACATTAGCAACAATGCTTTCTTGAGTAGAAGTAAAATAAGAAAATACACTAAAAAAAAGGATAGTCAAATTTTTTAAAAGTTAGTTTCCATGTGGATGAAATTCGTTTCTTTACATTGCAGAAGTTGACAAATTCCTGTATGTGAAATTTTCAGTATTTTAAAACTAAAACCAATAACAAGGAATATTTAAAATGGTGAACTCCACGAAAAATGTATGTGACTTAAATTCTCATAAAAATAGAATCTATGAGTATAAAAATAACTAAAAAGTATATAAATGGAACCGATGTTTTCATCCGTTCTTAAAAGTTTAAATGTTAGGCAAACTTCTTTTTTTTTGGGGGGGGGGAGAAAGGGCCTTTGTTTATTTTTACTTAATTCATGCCTCACCTACCTGTTTTTCAACGAGATCTACTTATTTTGTATGGTAGGTTTTTGTGTATCTCCTACGGTTTACTAGTTATGCAAAATTCATCCAAAGAATAAAGAAGTATTCAGAGGTTACTCCTAGAAAATTCAAAATATACATTTTATTTTTCGTGTAAATATTTTAATCAAAATCGTTACAGCTATTTTTGAGAAAATAAACATTTTCATGTAAAGGGTAGTTTAGGGTAGGGGTATTTTACCGACTTTTCGTTTTTGAGTTATCGTGTTCACAGACGCATGGACAAACATATACACACGGACCTTTTACTGAAAGCATTTTTTACTTTCTTTACACGTACTATGTACATAGCGTATAGAGAAAGTATTGTAATGCATCCAAAAATTCAATACCAAGATTTCACCGGAAATACATGTTTTGGGTCTCCTATAATCCAAAAAAAGCATTTTCAGAATAAGATCCGTGTGTGTATACGTGTGTGTGTGTGTGTCTGTGGACAGCTTAGCTCATAAACGAAAAGACCGTTGAATACCAAACTTGGTATTTAAATTTGGTATCTTCCAAGGATGCGACACGAAGATTTTGAAGAAAATCTCCCCACCCCAACTACCCTTTACATGGAACTTTTTCGAAAATTTTGATTTTGTTAAAAATGGCTGTAACGATTTTGATTAAAATACCGTATATTAAAGATGTTTACCTTATAAATAAAATGTATATCTTGAATTTTCTGGGAATTGCCTCTGAGGACTACTTTATTCAGGATGAATTTTACGGAATTTTGCATAACTGCTAAACCGTATGGGATGGAAAAATTCCTACCATAGAAAAATGTAGATCACGTTAAAACACACAATTTATGTAATATAAATTTTTCGTGGAGTTGATCTTTTTTTAGATATTCCTTGTTTTTCGTTTCAGCTTTAAAAACTTAACCTTTTCTCATACAGGCATTTGTCACATAAACAAAGAACTTCAGTCACCTAAAAACCAGCTTTTGACTGTCACTTTAACCTATGGCACTTGCTTATTTCGCTTCTACTTACAAGGAAGCAAGTTGGAAGATTATTTATGCTAATTTTTTCTCGATTAGCATGACGTAAATAGAAGCATAAGCTTTTTAACAATAATTTGTTTTACACATGTAGAGAAAGTCATGTAAATGGAGCACATCCGATTTTTTTGGATACGGTGGGCTTTGGGACGTCTATTTTAGTAGAAATCTCGGTATGGAATTTTTGGATGGAAGGAAATGAATGAAAACCAACAAGGATTGAAATGAAAAGAAAACAGGGGAGGTTCAAGTATGAAACAAGATAAGATTAAAGGCACAATAAGCATAATAGGTCATATCAGTAAGTTCAAAACCGTGGAGTCACATTATGGAAGAAGAAAATATTTACACATAAATTTAATCTGGGATTTGGATCCCCAATAAAGCAGAAATTAACAAGACAAGTGACATGAATGAGAAACAATAACTGATAAAAGTGTAAGCTCCATAGCTTGAGAGCTAAGAAGTTCTACTAAATACTGAAATCACATGAACCCTCAGTTCTTAAAGTGGTATTTGACATGTAGCAAAATAATCCCTTACCAAAACTGAAAGTGGGTGAAGTGTACTATTCCCGCCAGTTCTGGTTCTACAACTTAGCTATTCTGATCCATGATGGAACACTTAATAAGGACAACGTGTGGTTTTACACATAGATAAAGGAGGACCTGCCATCGAAGGATCAAACGAAGCTCTATCTTGCTTGGGCAAGTTTTTACTGCAGCTGGAAGGGAAAATTCCGACTGGGCAGTACACCGTTAGATTGTTTGCATACTCATGTAGCGGCCAGAATAAGACAATGGTGGCATTCTTACTATCTTACATATAAAACAGCCCTCTTTTTGATGTGATCGAATTTGTAATTCCCATTAGAGGGCATTCTTATTTACCTGCGGATAGGATCTTTGCACAAATAGAGAAGGAACACAGGTGCCACCAAGTGTTGAAAAGTCCTATAGATTACCAAAGTATTTATGGCCGGTGAAAAAATATGGACTGGATTAGGTTTTCAAAGATTTTAAGACATTTTTACTTTCTCTACACGTACCATGTACATAGTGTATAGAGAAGGTATTGCACTCCACCCGAAAATTCCATATCTAGATTTCACCGGAAATATACGTTTTAGGGTCCCCTGTATCCAATAAAGCATTTCCAGCAGAAGGTCCGTGTGTGTGTGTGTGTGTGTGTGTGTGTCCGTGTGTCTATTGAACACGATAACTCAATAACGAAAAGTGGGTAAAATACCAAAATTGGTATTTAGGTTAAGTATGTTCCAGGGATGCGATTCGAAGATTTTGCGAAACATCCCCCAAACCCAATTTACCCTTTACATGGAACATTTTTAGAAAATTTTGATTTTCTCAAAAATGACTAATGATTTTGATTAAAATATCGTATATTAAAGATATTTACCTGACAAATGAAATGTATATCTTGAATTTTATGGAAGTAGCTACACAAAATGTAGTTAAAACACACAATTTATGTCATATGCTTTTTTTTTTTCCTGGACTTAGATATTTCTTGTTTTTGGTTTCAGCTTTGAAAAACTAATACTTTTCTCATACAGTAATTTGTTAACTCGTGTACATGCAAACAAATAGCTTCAGTCACATAGGAACCAGCTTTTGACTATCACTTTAACCTATGGTACGCCCTTATTTCGCTTCTAGTTGCAAGGAAGCAAATAATAAGATTATTTCTTCTAATTTTTTCTCGATTAAAATGAAGCACCAGATTTTTAACAATAATTTGTTGAAGATATGTTGAGAAAGTCATGTGAATGGAACACATCAGATTTTTAAAAGATATTGATGCCAATAAAAACTAACACAAGTACGGGTTCTTCGTTTTTGAAAGGACTATGGTCACAGGAATACCTTCACCGCATCGAATTCCTGTTCTGCAGTGTTAAAGAGAAACCAGAAGTAAGTTACAAGAGCAGTTAATGTTCAGAGTGGAAGCTGTAAAGTAGTTAGTGAAATCGTGTGCTGAAAAAGAACATGTGCTGTATTTGAGTGAGGCAGAGCTATTTATAATAAATAGTGCAGTCAAAAATTGTTTGATAAGGGTTTTGATAATTTAACTTTATATTACCCTAATACTACTACTTCAAAACTAGTAAAATGTTCTTATTTATTCAAATGACTGGAAAAAAGCTTATATTCAGTCATTATGCCACAGTATTATGCACTCAAATTTATGACAGGGGATTCTGGAAATAATTATTCTTTGTGCTAAATTTGGACTCAAACCTAAATTCAAAATTTTAAAAGCCTTTAGTTTGTTATTGTATAACAAAATACATAACAAATTCCATTGAAAACAAATTATCACTACAACAAAAGCAGTATACGTTTTTCGTGTTTCCTGTAAATCTTTAAAATATGACTTGAGTGGTATTTAGTAATGAGCTCTTCATTATTTGTTACAGAGATGTAGAGAAAGTCATGTTAATGGAGAACATCAGGTTTTTTTACTTTCTCTACACTTACTATGTACATAGTGAATAGAGAAGGTATTACACTCCACCCAAAAATTTAATACCGAGATTTCACCGGAAATAAATGCTTTAGGGTCCCCTATATCCAAAAAAGCATTTTCACAAAAAGGTGCATGTCAGTGTGTCCGTGTGTCTGTGAACACGATAACTCAAAAACGAAAATTCGGTAAAATACCAAACTTGGTTTAGTATCTTGCAGGGATACGACACGAAGTTTCTGAGAAAAATCCCCACTCCCAACCACCCTTTACATGGAATGTTTTTCGAAAATTTTGATTTTCTCAGAAATGGCTCTAACGATTTTGATTAAAATTGTGTATACCAAGGATATTTACCTGATAAATAAAATGTACATCTTGAATTTTCTGGGAATAGTCTCTGAAGACTACTTTATTCTGAACGAATTTTACGGAATTTTGCATTACTGCTAAACCTTAAGTGATGGACAAAAACTTACCACAAAAAATGTAGAGTACGTTAAAATACACAATTTATTTCATATGCATTTTCTTCGTGGATTTGATCGTTTTTTTAGATATTTCTTGTTTTTGGTTTCAGCTTTGAAAAACTAATACTTTTCTCATGCAGTAATTTGTTAACTCGTGTCCATACAAACAAAGGAACTTCAGTCACATAGCAACCAGTTTTTGACTATCACTTTAACCTATGGTACGCCCTTATTTCGCTTCTACTTGAAGGAAGCAAGTAATAAGATTATTTCTGCTAATTTTTTCTCGATTAGAATGATGTAAATAGAAGCATCAGCTTTTTAATAATAATTTGTTGCTGAGAAGTAGAACATTTCCTGTGAATGGAACACATCAGATTTTTAGATTTATACCTGATACGGAGTTACAGACAGGTGACATGGTGAAATTTGATAACATTAGTTGGGAAATAAGAGTGTGTGTGAATTTACGCGGAGGATCAAAGCCGGTGGCCATTGTGTCGGGCGGATATCCATATGCAAATTACGGGTCGCTTTCTTGTTCAGAGAATTCTTTTTAAGCTGGTAATTTCATGGCCAAACTGCTCCATTGGGAAACCCATGTCGAATCCTTCACATGCTTTGTATCATCATGCCCGCTTCCATCACTGTGTGTCGATACAGCCTTTGAGCCACTCGTGCCTTTGAAGCTCAACTTTTTTTATTACGTTTTATCATTCCGCATTACCTCACTAGCGTATGAAAACGTTAACGGCCGATGTTTTAGCTTTCAAAGCTTCGTTTATTTTACATCCATGGCTTCTTTAAGGTCCTTTTATGCCTAAATAGCCTTCAAATATTTCGTAAGCGTGGGGAAATGGACTCGCTAATTTGATTACGTCCATAAAAAAGAAGAAATATTGGAGGGAGTACCTTTTAACTTCCATTGCTTCTTTTAAGCTAATTTAATTAATTCTTTGGATTGACAGTCTCTTTCCTCTCTCTTCTGCTTAGGTACCTAACGTAGAGAGAATATTGTAATTCATCCAAAATATTGGTATCGTGATTTCTCTGCCAGAAATAAAGAATACGGATTATTAATAGATACAAAACATATAAAATTAAAGTTTATAATAAATACAGGAACAAAACAGCCTAAAGATACGCGGTAGAGCATAAATACGTAAATATTTTTAAGGGAACACCAAAACGATAAGTTGATTTTCTGAAGTATTAAAACCGGAGCTTTATTTATTGTTAATTCATTATCGGTAGCAAAAGAAGCATTCACACTACGTTTCATTCAAATATGTCTTTTCGTTCTGGATATAGTAATTAATTTATTTTATTTAATAAGTTTAAATGAAAATCAATTCAGTTACGCACAATATTGAGCTAAATGCTAAATGTGTGTGTGTGTTAGTGTGTGTCCGGGTGTCCGTGAATACGATAATACGATAACTCAAAAACGAAAAGTCGGTAAAATTCCAAATTTGGTATTTAAGTTCAGTATCTTCCAGGGATGCGACATGAAGATTTCGAGAAAAATCCTCCCACACCAAACTGCCCTTTACATGGAACGTTTTTCGAAATTTTTGATCTTTTAAAAAATGGCTCTAACCATTTTGATTAAAATATCATGTATTAAAGATAATTCACCTCACAAATAAAATGTATATCTTGAAATTTCTGGGAATAGCCTCTGACGACTACTTTATTCTGGATGAATTTTGCGGAATTTTGCATAAGTGCTAAACCGTAAGAGATAGACAAAAACTTACCCCACGAAAAATGTAAAGCATATTAAAACACACAATTTTGTTGTATACATTTTTTCGTGGATTCGAACCTTTTGTTAGATATTCATTGCTTTTTGTTTCAGCCTTGAAAAACTTACTTTTCTCATACAGGAATTTGTCAACCCCTGTCCATACAAACAAAGGAACTTTAGTCACATAATAGCCAGATTTGACTATCACTTTAACCTATGGTACTACCTGACGCCCTCCGTGGTGTAATGGTTACCATGCCGACTTCATATACCCAAGATCACGGATTCAAACCCGGCGGAGGACGATGGATTTTTTTCGGGTGTAAAAATTCTTTGGAAGAAAGTAAAGCCGTTGGTCCCGTGTCTTAGATTTACGGCACGTAAGAGAACCTCAAGCCTGATAGAGAGGCCTCTAAGCAAAATTAAGCGGTCTTTCAGGCCCAATTTAGAATGGGACGCTGAGAACCACAGCAGTTAAAGAGCGTTCCTAAATAACACGTCATTTATTTATTTTATTTATGGTACTCCCCTAATTCGCTTCTACTTACAAGGAAGCAAGTAATAAGACTATTTCTGCTATTTGTTTCTTGATTACCATGAAGTAAATAGAAGTGTAAGCTTTTTAAGAATAATTTATTGCAGAGATGTAGAGATAAAAGTATTTGGAAATACGAGTATTACTCCCCATATTTGTCCTAGAGGTTTGCATTTGGAATTTATTTATTCTAATCCTTATATATCCCCGTAATTCCTTTATAAAGAAACATTAATTTAATAAGACAATATAATCTGGGTTGATTAATATAATTTTGATGCTTTTTTTTCAGTGAGATAAATTTAAATTCAATCTGTGATTAGCTGGCGATGGGAGTAATATCCACACAGCCCGCTAGAGTGCATAACATTGCGTATAGACAATTAAAATCACAGAAGCCATATTAAATGAGCTTCATTGCTCATTAACTGTTTATCACAGCCAGCCCTCACTATATTCATCACGAATGGGAGTGATGGCATAAACGAGAAATATGTTCCAACCCTACGAATTTCATTGCCCCTCTTCCCCAAGTGTTCATGCTTTATACAACAGCCAAACGTAATTACTTTTGGCGCAGTGCGTACACTTTCTTTGCAGCCTACGCAAACAGAGTAGCAGTGATACGAGTAATTCGTTTAGCAATGCAGCTGAATTGCAAAGCAGAGAGCGAGTTTAATGTTTTCAGCTCTTTATATTACGTTTTCTTCTCTTTCTTACCGAAATAGTGCATATTTAAGTGCCTATTTACGGGAGAATCGGTGCAACGTAAAGGCAGTGTTTTCCAACGTAAATACGGCCTACTAGTATCGTGGAATAATCGAACTTGACTCAGTAGCCTTAAGACGCTGCCAGTTTCCATGGCCGCACTTGCTAAAATGCCTAGCTTTAGTGATTTGTGACTCAGAGGAACGTAGATTCGAGTCCGCCTTGGGCATGGGTATTTGTGTGTTTGTAAATTTGTATATGTTTTTGTATGTGTAGTAAAAGAAGACGTTAAAATAAATAGAAATACAAAAGAAATGCAGGAAATTGGAAAAATAAGGGAAAAGGGGAAACGCAGGGATTTTTTAAATTAACACAAAAAAAAAAAAAAAAAAACCTGGCAACGTAAGCCTTTTTGCATGTCCAACCCTCTTTACATGTGAGTCGTGATATGTGATAAAACTCTGATGCGTTCCATTCGCATGACTTTCTCTACATCTCTGTAACAGATTATCATTAAAAAGTTTATTCTTCTATCTACTTCATGCTAATTGAAATAAACATAAGCAGGGATACTTTCTTGTAAGTAGAAGAGAAATAAAGGAATACATTAGGCTGAAACGATAGTAAAATCTTGTAAAAGCTGGTTGCCATGTAGATGAAACCCTTTTCTTTGCATTTCCAGGAGTTTACAAATTCTCGTATGCGAAAAGCCTAAGTATTTAAAAACCGAAACCAATAGCAGGAAATATCTAAAAAATGGTCAACTAATTCATCAAAATAAAGAGGTTTTCAGAGGGTATTCTCGGGAAAATTCAAGATATACATGTTTTATACCGTGTAAATACCTTTAATATGTTGTATTTAAATAAAAATCCTTAGTGCCATTTTTGGGGAAATAAAATTTTTCGAAAATTTTTCCATGTAAAGGGTAGTTTGTGGTGGGGGAATGGAATATACTAAATTTATATACAAAGTTTAATATTTAACCGACCTTTTTTTTTGAGTTATCGTGTACATACACTAAAATTTCAGTTTTTGGATACAGGGGACACTAAAACGTCTATTTCTTGTGAAATTCGGGTATCAAAATTTTGTATGGAATGCAATACCTTCATTTTGCACTATGTACATAGTGTATAGAAAGTAAAATATCCAAGAAGAAATTTTTGTCATTCAAGAAGCAGTCAGTTGGTATATACATTAAAAGAATAAATGTTACATATACTCAGATTTCTAAGCTGCCTTAGTATAAATTGAGGAAAAATATACTTAATTTATATCCAATAGCCACAGAAATTAGATCAAAACTCGTAGCATATGATAAACATATCTGCAAGGAATGGGTACGTGGACACATTGGTAATGTCGGGAATGAAAGAGCAGATATTCTAACTGAAGAAGAAGCTTCCAATTATGCCTACAACAAATGCTCAATATCAGGAATAACTCGGAGTACAATGTGCAGACAAAGCCTGACCCAAGGAATTCATAGTGAGCAATTAGCAAAAATGGCTCAGTAACAAGCAACATATTTTCCCCCTGATATACACGGTCGCTTAAAGTACAAAGCTTTCATACCCGACTTTATACATACACAATTTGTTTCCGGTCACGGCGGTTTCATATTTTTACTTTCTCCACACGTACTATGTACATATGTATAGAGAAAGTATCATAATGGATCCAAAAAAGTCCATAGCGAGATTTCATCGGAATTACACGTTTTGGGCCCCCTGAATAAAAGAAAACATTTTTGGAAAAAGGTCCCTGTGTTTGTGCGTGTCTATGGATAGCACAGTTCAAAAACGAAAAGACCAAACATGGTATTTAAGTTTTCAAGAAAATCCCCCCACCCCTAACTACCCTTTACATGGAATTTTTTTCGCAAATTTTGATTTTCTTAAAAATGACTAATGATTTTGTTGAAAATATCATATATTAAATATATTTACTTGATACATAATATGTATATCTTGAATTTTATGGGAATAGACTACTCTCTGAAGACTACTTTATTCTGGATCAATTTTACGGAATTTTGCATAACTGCTAAACCGTAAGAAATCTACAACTTACCACACAAAACATGTAGAGCACGTTAAAACACACAATTTATGTTATATCTTTTTTGTCGAGGTGTTCGTTTATAAAATATTCCTTATTTTGTTTTCAGCTTTAGAAAACTTATACTTTTCTCATACAGGAATTTGATAACTTGTGTCCATACAAACAAATGAACTTCAGTCACATAGCAACCAGCTTTTAACTATCACTTTAACTTGTGGTACTCCCTTATTTCGCTTTTACTCACAAGGGAGCAAGTTATAACACTATTTCTGCTAATTTTTTCTCGATTAGTATGAAGTAAATAGAGGCTAAAGGTTTTTAACAATAATTTGTTGCACAGCTGTAGAGAAAGTCATGTGAATGGAACACATCAGATTTTTATAGAAGAGGATTTCAACTGCCGTTTTAGAAAGGAATAAATGGTAGAACATTTGCTTTTCAAGTGTCTTGTTTCTTTTTTAATAAATACTGTATAAAATCCTATTTAAACCATTGCCATATGGATTGTACAAAACCATTTTATAACAGTTTTAGTAGAAGATATGTTATAAGTATTTTATACAATTTGTTCACCACATTTATCAAATTTATTGTATTGATATTACTGTATTTGTTTTTAATTTATAAAACTATAACCCTAATATGCATCATGTGTAAATGGGTTTATTTGGTAGAATAAGAAAAATATTCGAGCGTATCAAATTTGTTTGAAGGAACATATTCGAAGCGGGATTTGCTGACTAGAATGAATGGCTTGTTGATTTACTGTCGTTCCGCGCGATATAGCTCATACACTGCACAGTGTCAAGCATACAAAGACCAGAAATGTGTTGGTTTAAAAGCATGATGGTTTGGTTTAATCAAGACTAAATCAAATAATTTTTTATTAATTCATAACTTTATAATTATCAGTAAATTAATTTTTAACCTCGAGTAGTCGTGCGGGGTACCTACTAGTGTAGCCCGCAATTTTGTTTCTGATTATGCGCAGCTGATAGTGAATTTAGAGAGTTGGGGCGTTTATGTACCTTTAGTACATTATTTATTCTTATACTCGTAGATCGGCTATTTACTTTCTGTACATATACTATGTACACAGTGTATAGAGAAGGTATTGTATTGCACCCAAAAATTTCAATAGCAATATTTCTCCAGAAATACATTTTTGGAACCCCCCTGAATCCAAAAGAGTATTTTAGAAAAATGTCTATGTGTGTGTCTATTGTCAGCATAGCTCAAAAATGAAAAGTCCATTAATTCAGGTTTTTCTAAATGTGCGACACGAAGATTTTAGAGAAAATTCTCTCACCCCAACTACCCTTTACATGGACAAATTTCGAACATTTTGGTTTATTTAAAAAATGGCTCTAACGAATTTGGTTAAAAGCGCCTATATTTACATGACAAATAAAATTTATATATTAAATTTTATGCGAATAGCCTCGTAAGACCTCTTAATTCTGGATGAATTTAGCAGAATTTTGCATAACAGGTCAACTGTAAGAGATAGATAAACGTAATAATTAAAAAAAGAGATATATCTCATTAAAACACACAATTTATGTCATATAGATTTGTTTCGTGGAGTGGGCCCATTTCTGTATATTTCTTGTTATTGGTTACAGTTTTAAAATACTTAAAATTTTTCCATACGGGAATTTGTAAGCTCACAGCCATGCAAAAAAAAAAAAAAAAAAAACGGATTTCAGTCCCATAGCAACAACATTTTAAAAACTTTGATTGTCGGTTTAGCTGACAGATTTCCTCATTTGCTTTCGACTTATAATTTTGTTAATGTTTATCTACATTAGAATAAAGTAGATAGAAGAATAAGCTTATTAATAATAATTTGCTACAGAGATATAAAGAAAGTCATGTGAATGGAACGCATCACATTTTTTGGATATATAATCGTTGCAATTAGTTAAGCTTTCCTGTGCTATTGTTGCCCGCGCTACTATTATTGAGATGGTAGAGAAGCGAATATTGCCTTGTAGGTAATGCAGACGATAAACTAATACTGCCACAGGGGTTAGAAGTAGTCTAAATGAAAATATTAAAGGTAGCATTGAAGGGTACATATTCCCAGTAAATATGCTACTATAATTATGTTTGCAGCGCTAATTTAATAGAGTATCTTGAGGTTCATATAGGCACACAATATGACGGCCTATTTTAATTACTTTTAAGGGGACTCTAACACCATAAAAGTGATTTTTTAAAGTATTAAATATTTTTGAATGTTTCTGCACACAATACTGATACCAAAAGAAGCATTCATACCAAGTTTCATTCATTTATGTCTTTTAATTCAGAACAAATTAATTTATTCGATTTATTTAGCTTCTTCTTCTTCAATCTAGGATTAGTCTACTGCCTGTTCTAGTCTTACATCAAGCCAGCGTTTCCTAGGTCTTCCCACTAACCTCTGACCTCTTGGTTTATATTCCATTATTTGTTTATATATCCATTCTAAATGTTGAAGCTAGTTTTTCCTACATTTCATTAGTTTTTCTATAATGTGTTTAATGTTTAGTTCCTTTCTAATATCTTTATTTCCAAATCCGTCTTCTCTTGCGCATCCTTTAACAGATCTTAGGAATCACATTTAATCTGCTTCTAGTTTCCTGAGGTCCTTATTTCTTAGTGTCCATGATTTACTACCTAATAGTAAAACAGGAAGCAGCATGATGGAATAAAATTTTAATTGGGTATATTTTCTTGTTTCCCCTTTCAGTGTTCGTTTAATGGTGCCACAAAGCGTTTGAAATTTAGTTGATTATACCTAGAAAACAAAATGGTAATTGAAATAAGTGGGAAGTTAACAGATGAGATTAAAATAAATCAATGGGTTAAACAGGGATGAAGTTCATCGCCAATTTTATTTAATATATACCTAAATAGCATTGTTCAGCAATGGAAAATTAAAACACATTACATTCTTTAATGTTTTATGACGATGCAGTTTTAATTTGTAATAATGGAGATAGACTGCAAAAAGGAATATATGAGTTAAATATTATCAGTAAATTTTACAATATGCAAACTTCCAATACGAATAAATATTTTATTTGAAAACAGTATTAATGATTTAATTAGCTAAAAGCAAAATCTATTTTCTACTACATGCATCATTTTGTAAAACTGAATTACTTAATACCTTTATAATGATTGTCTGGTTTAAATTTGTTTATACTAGATAATTGTTCTCTAGAGCATTTCATATAACGAAGTGGGAAAACAGTAAACATAGTGCATTATTATATTAATTAATATTTTAAAATTAACTATGACTAATAAAAATAATACAGCCATATTCCATTCTCCGCTGCCTTGGAAAAACGTTTGAGACCTCTAGTCGTATTTTGTGGTGGAAAATGTATTTTGAATATGGAAAAACAACAACACAATTGAACCTGGGAAAAAACATAAAGTTTGGCTTAGAGAGTCATTTAACCAGTTCAACACTTTAAAATGGCGCCTAGAACATGTGCTACATCCATCATAGGAAAATAAAACACGACAGATTTGTATTTTAAATTACGATGCATTTTTACTTTCTCTATACGTACTATGTATATAGTGTATAGAGAAGATATTGTATTGTACCCAAAAATTCGATACTGAGATTTCACCGAAAACATGTTTTAAGACCTACTGAATCCAAAATAGGCATTTTTAGAAAAATGCCAGTGAGCGCGCGCGCGCGTGTGTGTATGTGTGTCTGTCTGTGTCTGTTGGCAGCATAGCTCAAAAACTAAAAGACCGTTAAATACCAAACTTGATATTTAAGTTTGGTATTGTTCAAGGATGCGACAGGAAGATTTTAAAAAAAATCCCCCAACTAAACTACCTTTACATGGAACTTTTTTCGAAAAATTTGATTTTCTAAAAAATTAGCTCTAACGATTTTGATTAAAATATCATATACTAAATATATTTACATGACAAATAAAATGTATATCTTGAATTTTCTGGGAAGAGCCTTTGAAGACTACTTTATTCTGGATGAATTTTACGGAATTTTGCATAACTGCTAAACCGTAAGAGATGGACGAAAATTTAAAACACAAAAAATGTGGAGCACGTTAACACACTTGATTTATGTTCTGTAAATTAGTTGATCGTTTTTTAGATATACTTTATTTTTGGTTTCAGCTTTGAAAAACATACTTTTCTCATACAGGAGTTTGTCAACTCCTGTCCATACAAACAAAGGAAATTCAGTCACATAGCAACCAGCTTTTGACTATCACTTTATCCTATGGTACTCCCTTATTTTGCTTCAACTAACAAGGATATTTAGGTAATGAGACTATATCTGCTAACTTTTTCTCGATTAGATGAAGTAAATAGAATAATTTTTTGCAGAGATATATAGAAATTCATGAGAATGGAACACATCAGAATTTTTGTAACAACATCTTCGAAATCTTTTCCAAAATTACTAAAAAAAGCAAGTCCCTTCTTTGACCCCTTTACAATGAATAACTAAAACGAAAGAGCTTATTATTATTATTATTATTATTATTATTATTATTATTATTATTATTATTATTATTATTATTATTATTATTATTATTATTATCGTTCAGTGGTCGAATTCATACGTAAAACTAAGGCAACGTGAGCCTTGCTGCTTATGCAACCATCAAAACGCGTTAGTGAAGCGTTTAATATAAAGTATTCAAGTGCTGCCAAACCCGTCCAAAGTGACATGCTCGAAGTTTTTCACACTTAATGGATTTCCTTGATTGATTTACTGACGTTTCAAGGGATGTGGCTCATTCAGAGTTCAACAAACCATTGTTTACGAAATACAGCAAAGGGCCGGAATTTTTTTTTTGGCCTCTATTTTGCGAACTTTGATTCTTCGATCACTAAAACCATATCCTCGATTTTGTAAACCATTTAGGAGGAAGTCACTTCCATTGGACTTTCTGAACATGTTCAGCATTTGTAGATTTACGTCCACGCTTAAATTCATTCATTCGCAAATTGTTGCAAACGCAGGAGCAGATGTGCCATGAACTTCTTCCAACTCCGCCTTTATTTCTTTCGGTGTTAAATCTTTTAACGGCAGTCGAAACGGAATTTTAATACTTTTTTTCCTTTTTCATGTTTTAATTGCATTTGAATTTTTAGAATTTATCGCTTATTTTGGCATAACTTTCATAGAGGTATACTAAATTTGAATAGTTTAAAAATATTTTGGAAATAATCTTACATAGTAGTTTTTACTTTCTCTATACGTACTATGTACATAGTGTATAGAGAAGGTATTGTAATATACCCAAAAATTCGATATGAATCCAGAAAAGCAAAGTGTCTGTGATTAGCATAGCTCAAAAACGAAAAGACCGTTAAACACCAAACTTGGTATTTAAGTTTGGTATCTTCCATGGATGCGACACGAAGATTTTCCATAAAATCCCCCACCCCCAACTACCCTTTACATGGAACTTTTTTCGAAATTTTTGATTTTCTCTAAAATGGCTTTAACGATTTTGATTAAAATACCGTATATTAAAGATATTTACCTGACAAATAAAATGTATATCTTGAATTTTCTGGGAATAGCCTCTGAAGAGTATATTCTGGATGAATTTTACTGAATTTTGAATAAATGCTAAACCGTAAGAGATGGACAAAAACTTACTACACAAAAATGTAGAGCAGGTTAAAACACACAATTTATCGTGCAGTTCGTCGTTTTGGAAACATTCCTTATTTTTGGTTTCTGTTATGAAAAACTTATAGTTTTCTCATACTGGAATTTGACAACTGCTGTCCATACAAACAAAGGAACTTCTGTAACATAGCAACCAGCTATTGATTATCACTTTAACCTATGGTACTCTCTTATTTCGCTTGTATTTACAAGGAAGCAAGTAATAAAGCTATTTCTGCTAATTTTTTACTGATTAGCATGAAGTGAATAGAAGTATAAGCTTTTTAAGAATAATTTATTGCAGAGATGTAGAGAAAGTCATGTGGATGTAACACATCAGATTTTTAATGTTCTGTTTGAAAGCAATTTCTGAATAAGTCAAATTTTCTATACAATTGCCCCATTATCTCAGAAACTAAATGCCACTAAGGGCTGAATTTTTTCCACGTGTTTGTGCGTAAATAGCCCTCATTTTAACGAAAAAAATTTTATGTACATGAATTAGTTATTTTTTTAAATTTAAAAATCGTCGTCTTTCAACAAATTTTTAAAAGCTTTATTAAAAAAAAAACATACTTTTTCTAATAATTAACACAAGTATTTTATTTTTGAATAATCAACAGTAAAGGTATTGCTGAATATACGTTCAAACATTTAGCTAATTGGCTTAAATAGTTGAGATAATTGGTCAAACTTTAACATTGGTAAGATAGGGCATTTCGACTCCCGTTAAATAGAAGTGTTTTATCATCGCACGAAACTCGATTTATCCGTCTTTCTAAAGAAGCGCAAGATTGTTGCTTCAATCGCCTATGGTAACGAAACCATGTGATGGATATAGCTGGTGGATATATACTACCATCTAGAAAGACACGACGGTTATTAAATAAAAACTGTTTTCGATTTTACGAGTTTATGGATTTTCCAAGGACTTACTGAACGTACCTCGTATTGGATTTCGTGTTTCGTAGAGTTAAACATTTCCGAGATGTTTCTTGTTATTGTCTTCAATTGTAAAATACTCAAACTTTTCTCATACTGGAATTTGTCAACTTCTGGTATGCTACAAGAACCAAATTACAACCACCTGACAACTAGTCTTTAAAATATTTAACTATTGCTTTAGCCTAGTTTATTCCCTTACTTTTGGAGCTAATGCCTCAACTCTAGTTATTTCCCTTTATATATGACACTAGTTAAGGTAGCCGTGGTCTTATTAATTTGGAACTGTTCATTTATGTTTATGTTTTATAGCAACTAGATAATTTACTCCGTCATTATTTCAAGGTGCATAACATATCTATTTTTCATAAACATAATTCCATTAATTTGCGTGTGTTTATATAAGAGGGAGGTAAAAAGCTAAAAATAATTCTATATTTGGCAGAGAACAATACGTATATCTCATTTTTACTTTCTCTAGCCCATATGCATAATATACATAATGGATAGAGAAGGTATTGTATTGCACCTAAAATTTCGATATCGAGATTTCACCGAAAATACATATTTTCAGACCCCCTGAATACAAAAAAGAATTTATAGAAACATACCCATCCATGTGTGTGTGTGTGTGTGTGTGTGTGTGTGTGTGTTTGTGCAGCATAGTTCAAAAACGAAAGGCGGTTAAATACCAAACTTATTATCTAAGTCCAGTATCTTCCAAGGATGCGACATGAAGGTTTTCAAGAAAATCGCTCACTCCCAACTACTCTTTAAATGGAACATTTTTCGAAAATGTTGATTTTCTCGAAAACGGGTCTAAAGATTTTGATTAAAATGTCATATGTTTAAGATATTTTAAGACAAACGAAATGTATATCTTGAGTTCTCTGAAGAATTCTTGATTCTGGATGAATTTTGTACAACTGAACAAAACCGTAAGAGATGGACAAATACTTAGTACTCAAAAACGTAGATCCCATTAAAACATAATTTACGTCATATACATTTTTTTTATTAGAGTTAATTGTTTTCGAGATATTCCGAGTTATTGGTTTCAGTTTTAATATATTTAAAATATTCTCAAAGGGGAGACATTTTTCTTTACGTTTCTCATTTGTTTACCCCTACAAGAAAAGAGAACCAAACTTCGACTATATCGATTAGTGACCGGTTTTTAAAAGATCTGACTATCGTTTTATTCTAGTACATTGTCTTACTTCTCTTCTACTTTCAAATAAAAAAGAAATAAGACTAATTCGGGAAATATTTATTTTGATCAGCATGACGTATGTAACAATAATCTATTATAAGGAAAGTTTTCATAGAACAGCTGGAGAAAGTCTTGTGAGTGGAACACAGCATATAAAGGAAGTACAAATTTCAGGTTTAATGTGTTATGACAGGTTATGTATTCTGTCTCTCCTTTGTTTACATACATCGTGCAACGGTCAGCTCCTATGTTGAGCACAACTCGTACACCGCCAACCTGATTCACGTGACTAACAGTGAGGAAACGAAGGACCAATTCATTAGCAAACGTTCCTTTACACAATGAATGGCGTTACATAAGCTGAATTAGGAGATATTCATTTAATTTACGCCGTAACAGGGGAATCTGCATCATCGGGATTTCTATATGATCCTTCTAAAACACGAACGTTAACTACTATATATCAAAAGATCTGTGACACCAGTTTTCTTAATTCACGATTTGAATTGTTGAGGATTGCTTTTAATTTTTCACCTTTGTAAGATCAATGAGGGTGATTGTGTCATTTGAAGAACGGGAGTGCAAATTCTGACATGTTGTTTAGAGATGTATCATTTGTTCAATAAAACCTAATTAAGTAAAATATAGTAATGTCATTGATTTCAATATTTTTTAAGTTGAGCCCTGAATACATTGTAGATCCTAGCCAGATGATCCAATGTATGAAAAACAAATGCTATCGTAGGCTGAAGTTTCAGCGCGATCGATGTTTTTCCCTCACGTCACGCCACCTATAGTAGGACATAGCAAAGGTCAGATAGCAGAAGAGGGTCAACCATGTGACCTGTTACTAAACAATCACAAAACGTCTGAGATAGAGGATAATAGGCATCCTAAAATAATTAGCATAATTTAGATAATAGTGAGATACACTGCAAACACTGGATCATCACATCGTCCTCAAACGATGATACAAACATTTGCACTTATTCAACTCCCATTCTGTTCATACTCTAATCTGTTTTTCTTTAAAATATGTTTTAAACTACTCAGTCATCTTTAGTGAAATTTTATTTTTGATATGTTCAACATTGCCTATCTTCATTTAGGTTTAAAACCAAATGCCAATTTTTAAACACCTCCCCATAATCAAACCTTTTCTTGTAACTCTTCTTATTTTGATTTCAGCAGCTTCTTTTACAGACAAAATTGTTCACAGAGATTTTCTTTACAAAATGATCGGCATAGTTCATCTACAGTTTCCCAAGAATTTTCCATCCTCCAAATTTCAACACCATAAGACATTTGAGCTTCGACCATTGTATTATTCCAATCCACTTAACTTTCATTGTAGATAAATCAACAGCTACGAGCAATTAAAACACTTTATCTTCGCTGTCTAAGTGGCGGGTTTTAGAGGTGAACAGTAAATGGTTAGAGAGGATTTACGAGACAAGAGTAGAAGCAAAAATGCTATGCGCAGTGGAAATATTGGAATATCAGACATAGGCAAAATTTAAACCAAAGATATGGAATGTTCTGTAAAGAGGTTTTAGAGCAGCACCAAAAGAGGTAGTAATTTGGAACACTAGGATGAGGTGGAGTGATCCTAAAGACAGCGATGAAATGTTTTTTTTGGTAGTGTTTAACGCCCGCTATAACTACTTAAGGCATCGCAGGCGGTGACACTGATGATACATGAATGATGATGGAGCACCGGTGAAATGCGATGGCGGGGGAAACCGGAGTACCCGGAGAAACCCCGCCCCAGCGCCGCTTTGTCCACCACAAGTCTCACATGCGGTCGCTTGGGATTGAACCCCGGCCATCTAGGTGAGAGGCAAGTGCTCTAACTCCTCAGCCACGGCGAATGACATCGATATAGGTGTATAAAGAGCGAAGATGAGAATCTGCTAAAAGTCTGTAAGAAACACATAAAGATAATTAGGAACGAGAGGAGCTGGTAGAGGCAGCCAGAAAAAATATTGACGAAAACAGGGATGTGAGCAACATGGAGGAAGCAAGGAAGGAAGAAGATAATTAAAAAGAGATTTGGAGAAATATGAGACATAGATAAGTAGGAAATTTGGGATGTCGTTTTGTTTATACAGAAACATAGAGCAAGAATATATTAATGCACAAGAGATGAGAGGATTAGCGTGGTTGAGGACTGGAACATTACTTTTGAAACAGATTGATGTAGAACGTTGTAATTTGTGCGGGGAGTAAGACAGTTTTGTTCATTGTTTAACAGAATGTGAAGAGGTAAGAAGTTGGAGGAAAGAAATTTGGGAACACAGATGGGAGAATATGCCAGAAGAAATTGTAGCAATGGATTGTTGAATGGCAAGGGAAAGAGGCTGAATGAAATTGGGCATTAATTGGGAAAGGTAAAAGAAAAGTGGATAAGAAAGGAAGAGAAAGAGAGCATGAGAACAGGAGGGAAAACACAGATTGGAATGGAATAGGTGGCCCATGATAGTGTTTAACGCCCGATTTTACTACCATGGCACCGCAGGCGATGACACTGGTACTCAAAGGTACTCAAACCTATGCACATTAGGATAAGTAATACAGTGCAGCCCAAATAAACCTGAACCACTTTAAGGGGGCATAAGTCTTGAACCAATAATAGCACACATGTGCAACTTTAGCAGAATATAATACACAATTCGGAGATTATATTACTTTATTCTATTTACCTCTCAGAGCAGTGTTTGCAATGTCCTCCACCAGCATCTCTACATTTTTGCACTCGTTTCACCATATTCTGTGATGTTCTACCGAGAATATCCTCGCCAATGTTCTTTATTTCGTTGTTTACTTTCTTTGTACATAGTGAATATAGAGGTATTGTACTCCACCTAAAATTCGACACCGAGATTTCACCCGAAATATGTTTTGGTTCCCCCTGAAGCCATAAAAAGGCATTTTTGGAAAAAAGGTCCACACGTGTGTGCACGGCTGGGGACATCATAGCTCAAAAATGAAAAGACCGTTAAATACCAAACTAGGTATTTAAGTTTCATATCTTCCAAGGATGCGACACGAAGATTTTCGAGAAAATCCAACCACCACAAACTACCTTTTATATGGAAAACTCTTCAAAAATTTTGATTTTCTCAAAAATGGCTATAGCCATTTTGATTAAAATCTCTTATACTTAAGATATTTACTTGCCAAATAAAAGTTATATCTTAAGTTTTCTGGGAATAGTCTCAATAGACCGCTTTATTCTAAATGATTTTTACTGAATTTTGCATAAATGGTAAGGCGTAAGAGATAGACAAAAAATGTAGATCACGTTAAAACACAAACTATATTATATGCATCTTTTCGTGGAGTTATCGTTTTTAAGATATTCCTTGTTATTGGTTTCGGCTTTAAAAAAGCTATACTTTTCTCATACAGGAATTTTCCAACTCCTGTCCATTCAAACAAAGGACTTTAGTCACATAGCAATCAACCTTTGATTATCACTTTAACCTATGGTTCTCCCTTATTTCGCTTCTACTTCACAAGGAAGCAAGTAATAAGTCTATTTCTGCTAATTTTTCTCAATTAACATGAAGTAAATAGAAGCATAAGCTTTATAACAATAATTTGTTGCAGACTTGTAGAGAAAGTCAAGTGAATGCAACACACCAGATTTTTTTATCGAATGTTCTTCGAACATTTATAACAATCTCTGTACTCATTGTTTGTCTATGTTTTCCAGCAGCGATAGTTTTGTTGCCTTTGTCAGAATATTCCATACATTAAATCATCTTCAAAATTACTGTTGTGTTGTTAACAAGTAATTTGTCTTCCAATATGGTTTCACAATGAAAACACGCTTTCAAAGTGAGTACTGCATGACTGCAAACTAATGACTGTCTACATAGCCAAAAAAATTCTCCTAATTTTCATTGAAATCAATATAGTCAACAGATGGTTTTGATCAACTGTTGCCATGACTGTTGCCAATTTTCCCCGCGTCACTGAGATCATTAAAACTAATTTCACATTTCTAAGAACTTTCAGCAAGAAATTATATACTATTAAAATGGTTCAGCTTTATATGGATCACACTGTATAAACAAATGAGTTTAACAGGATAGGATTTTGCAAATGTACATGTAACCTAAGTATAATATATGTTATATTACAACGCTTGTATAAAAGTGGCTATTTAATGTGCCTAAAACCCTTTTACAGGATATAAACAGTGAAGTTGTTTTAAAACGCTTAAAAGCACCGTAGGACTTCATAAAATATTTCTTAAACACAGGAAGAAGCGTATTTATCAGTGGCGTTTTTGTGATGCGATCTCCCCGAAGCTTATAGGATACCTGACGCTCGTTTTTCTGAGGTAGCTTGTTATTTCAAGCAAGATGTAAAACGTTTTCACAGCTGCAACCGTTTTTGTTTTGTCATCATAATTAAAATGCTTTTGTTTATCCTTCAAATCTGTTTTTTCTTTCTCCTGGTTTTATTTGAATGCTATGTCATGCTGGGCAGCGCCAAATCCGCGTTTTATTTTAATTAGTTTTTGTAGCATTTGAGTAACACAAAAATAAGTAGGAAGAAAGTGAAATAACTTAATTAATGGGCAAGGTGTTGTTTCAGTAAGTGGAATCGTGTAGTATGAATAAGTATTTTGCTCTTGCCGGCAAATTGGGTGCTGTGTGCTTCTGTCGGTTCATGAAATGAATGCCCATTGATATTCTCTTGGGATGCTGAGGTTGGATACGTTTAAAATACATAAGTAAAATATTGGTCTTAACCATAAAATAATATTGCCAATAACACCTTACTCATTGAGTAAGTCTTTCCACGGGTTAAAATGTGGTGTTAACTACTTCTGATGTATTCTTTTAACTCGTTTCATTGTTCTAGAATTTATAAATGTATTTATTAATTTATTTATTGGTAATATAAATATTGGCTAATATCCCATGAGTGCTTGTTCGACATTGACTCCAACCATTCACCAGCTAATGGAAAATGATATTACAATAATTATAAAATATGCCTTTTAGCTTCAAAAGTCTTTATCCTTTAGCTGTTGTATTTATTGCATCCTTCCTTTTGTTTCTTGCATCGCATAAGAATTCTCAACATTTCTTGTTCTGCTCAGTTTCTCCACAAAGTTCCTTACATTTTATACGTAGGTAGAGACAGACTGAAAAATTCAGTGCCATAGACGGGATTTGAACCACGCATCTTTCGGGCTCTAGCCGGTTGCTCCACCTATGACAGCATTTCGGCACTCGCATGTTTCCCGGTAAACCACAAGGTAATATCGAATTATTTTGAGATAACATACCTCAATGGCGACTTACAATATCGTAAGTACTTTAAGTCCCTGCTTCATAGGGAGATCTGCAGTTCAAATCCCGGTTATGGCACTGCATTTTTCAGTCTGACTCTACCTATCAAACTGCTGTCCTATATACGGTTTGGTGAAAAAACAATTAAATTAAGATTTTATAATTTTAAATTATTACTAATTATAAGCCCCATTTTAGATACTTTTGAGAAATGATACATCTATGTATCTGGCTAATTTTTAACAGAATAAATTAATTTTATACCACGGTCCTCGGACAGTATCGTAGAGCACTGCACTCCTTCTCTAGGGACCCTCTATGACTTAAGTGACCGCAAGAAGCATTGAGGGAACGGACCTGATGGGTGATCTGATCCGAAAGCCGATGAGAGCAAGCATGGGCGGCATCCCTAACGCCGCTGATGCTGTCCGAACCCAAATCTCCTAGAAACGACTCAATGGGGAAGGGGGGCTTATCACGACACCAGGAAGAACACTTTACAGTACCTAGGTACCAATCCGCCGAATACCGTTATTCAGTCATTTAACTCTGAATAATAAGATTATTCAAAAGTTAATAGCATATTTCACAAAGAACCACACAAATAGAAACACACTTCGAACACTACAGGACTCAGGACATTTCAAAGTTTGACGTAATCAATCGAAGCACAGTGAATAGCACGACGAATGTCATAACGGTAGCTCAGTTGTTGCCACGCACGAATCAGCTTCACCATCTCAACAATACGCTGTCTCATGCATGCAGTAACAGTGCTGGGACAAAAATAGTCTTTCACGTAATCTTACAAATAGAAATCACAGACGGTAAAGTCCGGTGATCCAGGCGGCCACGAGAGAACGTGGTCGTGTTGTCCACCTCTGCCAATCAGCGTCTTGGAAGGTTTGGTACCGTCGGACCTCAGTGTGGAAATGCGGTGGGGCACCGTCTTGCATGAAGATGAAGTCATGCGAATCATCATTCAGTTCGAGAAGCTGCCAGCTTTCGAGCATATTGAGATAAGTCGTTGCTCGATGAATGGCCCATAAACTTTGCAGACAAAAATGGCACATAAGAAATTGAGCTCCGGGGAGTTACCTTCATCTTCAACGGCGATCTTAAGAGCCACAGCCCCCCATTATGCGAATTACCTTCCCGGAAAGATGGATCCTTACTTCATCCGAAACAAAACCATCCTGTTTCGCCCTGTTCCATGGCTTCTAATATTGCAGCAAAAGTTGAACGTTGAAAGAAAGTTGTATTCCTCAGGTCAGTTGTTCAGATGTTACAGATGCAAACGACATACCATCGGTTAAGGAATGTCCAGTTCATGGCTGGCAGTGTTGTAGACTTCCTTATTTGCTAGAATACTTTCCAAATGCTCAGCCGATGTACGTTGCACAGGGCATATGTATCCATCCCCTACGAATTTGCGATGCTACTCGGAAATTTGCTTTTGACGTGATATTTGCTTTCAGAAGTGTCGGCGGAATGTAGGTGCATTGTCCACAATGGACTCATATTTCGCAGAATTGCAGAATGCAAAACGCCCATTCCAGCCATTTTCCGGCAGAGCTGCGCCCAAGATCCCTGTGGCAACCCATGCAGCTTCAAGGTGGTCTGTTCCAAAACTTTGAAACGTCTCGAGCCCAATGATGTTGGAATTGCGTTTTTATTTTGTGTGGTTCGCGAGAAATAAAGTAATTAAATATGGTCTTCACTTTTGAACACCTCTGTAGATTGCAAGGAAGTGTTGGAAACAGGAAATGATCGAGAAGAACTTCAAGGTATGTAAAGTATCTTCCCAGCATTTGTCTGATGAATCCAAATCCAATAATAAAACCATGGACTACGGGAATCGAATCCATGACCTAACGAATGCAAATCGTACATAATACAGTTTAGCATTGTTTACGTTTATACTATGGCAATTAGCTAAATGCAGAAAATGTTTGGATCAATACCATAGCCGGGAATTAAACCACGATTCTCCCAGTCTCTGTCCAGCTGCGCCAACTAATGAGGCACTGTAGCAACATGCCGATAGGACATTAAATTCCTCAACTGATTCGCACGTCTCCCGGTAAATCACTAATAGAGCACAAATTATTTTGAAATAACATATTCCAATAGCGACTTACAATGCCGCAAGTATATTAAGTCCCAAGTTTCATGGTTTAATTAACTATTAGGTCCATTAGTGTTAATTAACAAGCCGTGTATAGGACAGAGGTTGGATAGGTAAACATGCGAGGCAGTTGAGGATTTCAATGCCGTGTCAGCATTTTACCATGTTAGCTCAATGGTTAGAAAAAATCGGCTACAGAGGTCCATAGTTCAAATCCTGGAATTCCGACTAGAGCACTGAATCTTTCTGTCTAACTCTACCTATCTAACTCGTGTCCTAAACACCGCTTGTGTGAAAAAAAAAAAACAACAATGAATTAGCTGAAAATGATATTTCTTATCTTCTTCTTTTTCATTCTTGCTTCTATTTTACTAATGCTATAAGCACAAGATACCAAGCGGGAGACCTGGGTTCGATCCCCAGTACCGGCGTGGGGATTTCTCCCCCGCTGGGAGACCTGGCCCGGGGTGCACTCAGCCAATTGAGGAGCTACTTGATGGAGAAGTAGCGGCTCCAGGTCATGAGGACCACATTAACCGGCCGGGAGGAACTCGAGGCGCTGACCACGTCTCACCCTCCAATACTGCACCCCATCCATGACGTCTGTAGTGGACCGAGATGGGGGACGCAGCGGCCGGGCGGTAGGCCAAGGTTCCCCGTGAGCTGTCGTGCCATGGAGTTATAAGCACAAGAGGTAAGCATCTTGTATACTGGCAGTGACAACTTACCAAATAGACGACGAGGGGTATGAAGATGGGACCCAGCATGCCGACAACGGAGCTGGTGCTCATGCCGAGACCTCGCACCACCGTAGGGTACAGCTCGGACGCCATGAGCGGCAGCACCACAAAGGAAGACGATATTCCCATCTTGCCCACACAATAGAGCGCCAACGTAACTCCAGCATCTGAAAAATTGAATACAAAACATGAATGAAGGGAGAGAAAGGGACAGTGAGGTGAAGCACACATTTTCTGAAAAATACTTCAAGGTTAATCCAGTGGAAGTATTTAATGTTAACATATTTTCGGTAGTAAAAGCAAACCATTGTTTACATAGTTTCATGCAGAATTCAGAAGCTAATACAAGAAAACTCAAAGATGTACATTTTGTTTGTCATTACAAAACCTGAAGCTTACAGTATTTTAAAATCAAATCGTTAAGAGTCATTTTTGAGAAAATCAAAACATTTTATAAACGTTCCATGTAAAGGGCAGTTTAGGATGTGGGAATTTTCTTGAACGATGGTGAATTTAAATATCCTGTTAGGTATTAATGTATTTTTCGATTTTAAGCCATGCTCTCACTCACACCCCGCCCCCCCCCCCCCCCCCACACACACACACATGCACATACACCGGGTGGAAGGGAACTTACTACATTCCTTCTAATATGTGCTTCATAGAAACATCACAAAAAAAAGACTAATAGCATTTTGTTCTTTGACCAGCCGGTTTCGAAAAAAAAAAATAAAAGATTTCTGTTATTAAAGTGGTAAATGAATTTTAAGTGAAAAGAATTAAAGAAATATACCGAGGAGCTTTTTCAGACGAGAAGTAACTTGGCAACGTTACGTTGAGGTTGGTCAGGGATCTGAACCGGCTTCTGGATGTAAACACCTCGGTCGCTTACAAACACGACTCAGGGTAGGGGATAACGAGTGAAGTTCGCATTCTGATTGGCCAATACTCGCACAGTAAAAACGGAAGAAATGCCTTCAACTTCCTAGTGAAGCGTGTTTATGTACTGACCAAGTTCAAGTGACACTCACACAACCTGCAGCGTTGCTAGCTTGTCTGTCTCTTGTTTTCGAAAAAACTAAATTATCTCCGTATGAAATGGTCAGACAAAAACGTAGGCTATAAAATGTATTCCAAATACCGAGGCCTATTACTGGTGTAAATTAATGTAATGACTTCCCTTCCACCCGCTATACACGAGTCTTTGACTAAAAATGCTTAACTTTTACTCATGAGGTCTCAAAAAATATGTTCAGTGAAATCTCCATATTGAGTTTTGGAGCGGAATACAATACTTCTCTTTTAGTACACGTAGTAGAGAAAGTATAAATTACAAATTTGAACTGTCCTTTTTCCCACGACATCGACAGAAAAAGTCTCATACAGCAGCCGAAATGATATTTATGCGAAGCGCAGCATACCTTACCCTTAGGTAAACTAACTGAGAGATAAGGGGTCGCGATAACACATGCCACTTGCATACTAGACGTCCGGTGTCTATTCCCGAATACCACCCATTCTGATGGATTTTTCGGGGTTGTCAGGTGAATATTAGGGTGATTTCTCTCGGCTTTAGAATATTATGCCCCTCCATATCATATCATATCATATCATTAATCATCTTATTCATCCCTCACTCTGTTTGGCTTTTACAGGATTGGAAGTGATGGCGATGGTGTTTCGGTGCAGCGTGTTAGGGAAAATGTACTTTATGCTGGTTGGGGTATACGGAGGGCGTTGGACCCTGTGGGTGGGCTAGGAGTCTCCGGTCTGTATGTCTGACTGCAGATGTTCTCAAACAGGAAAGCTGGAGACTGTCTTCGTTGTGCTGCCACTCCTGGTTCCGGCTTCCCGGTTTCTCATCACCGTGGGTTGGATACCTCTTCCTCAATAGGATCAGTAACCAGTTTCCTCCAAACCTAGTTTCCTATCCTTAAGTAAACTACATATTGCAAATATAGAAATAAGGTTATAGGCTGATTAATAAAATGACCAAAGAATGACATAGACCGCACACCAAAAGTTTAGCTGCATTATACGTTGAATGGAATCTTTTTAGGCCGAAGAAGAGCTCCATTGAACTTTTGTGTGCAAATCTATGGCACAGAATATGCCTTAAAAGTTTAAATCGTCAAAGTTTATGAACTATTGCACAATGGCAGCCATCCTTTTACCCTTTATGAAATTAATTTATTAAACCCACGAGGTATTCCCAATACGAATGAAAAATTTCCCGATATTCATACAAAAAGTATGTAAAATATCGGCGGATGTTTTATTCCAGATTCATTTAACCAGTATTCTAAATTATGAACCCCTTATCTTTAATCTGAGAATATATTTAAACACTAAGAGATTATCAGAGTGATAAAGCTTTAGTCACATTGCATGCTGTTTTAACATACCAATGCTCGTTTATGGTATCACAGGTATATTATAAAGCTGTGTTTACAAAATATAAATATCCGGAAATAAAACTGCAACAAATTATGACCAAACTAGTACTATTTTCAATCAGTGCTCACGAATATCGGTAGAGAAATTCCAATGTCAAATAGTATACAGTTTAATATATTTACATAAATATTGTAATGGACCCCACTAAAAATTCAGCGGCATTTTAACCACATTGTTTTATTAGATCCAGATTTGAGAGCTTGTTATTCGGCTATCTGAAGCGCTTTTTAGCTCTTTATGATATTTTTGGTGTTTCTGTTGCTACCATTTATTACATCGGTGGCTACCAACATTGATACAAAAATACCGCGAGATGAGCAGCAGCTTTTAATTTCTCATTTCTATTTTTGGTCTTTAAGGTATAGTAAAACACTCGATTATTTTTTACCTTGTATTTTAAAGGGATTCTGTCGTGACATTTCAGATTTATAGACTTATGATAATATTTTTCTGAAAATTTAACCGTGTATTCAGTGCTCTTATGTTAATTAATACCAAATTTCATTAACATTAAATGAATACTTTGAAAGATATAAATTACTTTATAAATGTATGTAAATACATTATGTAAATATATTGCATAATCAAAATGTCCTTTGCGCCTCAAAATTTTAGAAATTTGTCGGCATTATTTTATTTGGAACTAAGAGTCACAAAAAAACCTTTACGCAGTGATATTTCAGTAACTTTTTTCATAAAATTATGATACCTTACTTTATCTAGAGCATATGCACAACGTACATAGTAGATAGAGAACGTATTGTGTTCCACTCGAAAATTTTATACCGAAATTTCACCAGAAACACATGGTTTAGAGTCTTCTGAACACCCCCCCCAAAAAGGAACAAAAACACATTTAAAAAAGGTTCCCTGTGTTGTATGTTATAAAGTTTATAATAAATTACTTTTATCTATAATTCTAATACGATTACTGTATAGCTGTATATTTGAACAGCATAAATCAAAAAAGAAAAGTTGATCATCCTCCTAACTAGGTATTTAACTTCAGTAGCTTCCAGGGATACCACAAGAAGATTTTCAGGAATATACGAGGTACATCCAGAAAGTAAGTTCAGTTTCAATTTATCTCCGCTGCAGCGCTGCGATCGCAATTCCGCACATGCGTGGTAGACGCTCTGTATCAAGGAGAAGAAACGTGCGTCATTTTGAGATCGCTGTCAGCCACATGCGCTTTGTTGTGCTTGTTTATAATGTCGGTGTTGATTGAAAATCCCGCCGCTTGTGAAATCAGATCTGTGATTCGTTTTCTGAATGCTAGGAAAGTGAGACCAATTGAAACTTATCGGTAAATTTGCGAAGTTTACGGACAAAATGCGACGAGTGATTCAATGGTGAGAAGATGGGCCCGACAGTTCAATGAAGGACGTAGTGAAGTGCACGATGGAGAACGAAGTGGGCGTCCATCTTTGGTTACAGAAGAACTGGTTCTCGCGATTGATGACAAGATCCAGGAAAACAGCAAGTTTACAATTAGTGCTCTCGCTATGGAATTTCCCCAAAGCTCACGATCACTAATTCATGAAATTGTTACCGAAAAACTGAAGACACAGGCGGCAAACTTCTATGAAGAAGGTATACAAAAACTTGTGCCACGTTATGACAAATGTCTGCAAAATTTCGGCAGTTATGTGGAAAAGTAGTTTAAGAGTTGTAGAATGTTGTGCAATAAATAATTACTCTGTATCTGTACATAATTAATTGTATTGCCCAACGGAACTTACTTTCTGGACGTACCTCGTACATACAACCCCAATTACCCTAGGGAACATTATTAAACATTTTTGTTTTTCTCAAAAATGTCTTTAGCAGCTGTGATTAAAATACGTTATGTTTAGGACACTTTTATGACAAATGAAATGTATATCCTGAATTTTCTGGTAATAGCTTCTGAAGTCCTCTTCACTCTGAATGACTTTTGTATAACTTTTTATAGCTTCTAAACCGTAAGACATAGACGAAAGCTTACTACATCAAATTTAAAAGCCGTTAAAACATGATTTATGCCATATACAGTTTTTGCTAACCGTTCCCGAGATATCCCGTGGTATTTGTTTCGATTTTAAGCTACTTACACTTTCATGTTTCTTTTCGTCTTTCTTTTGTTTACTCCTGGCAAGCAAAGACAGCGGAGTGTCAATTGTTTCATATAGCGACCGACATGGAAAGGTCTTGATTGTTGCGTCAGCCAAGTATATACCCTTATTTCTTTTATACTTACAAATAATTAAGGAAAACAACAATTCTACTAATGTTTATCTCAATTAGTGTAATGTAGATAAACTAATAATCTTATATAAGAAAAGTTTGTTTGTAGAACAGCTAGAGAAAGTCATGTGAATGAAACACATCAGATGATTTTTTAAAATCATTTTTTAGGGGTTTCGTAATTATTTCACATCTAATCTTAAAATATACACGTATGAACATATTGATGGATTTTGCTTATATTTAAACAAAAACTAAGACACATGAAACATTTTGAAATTGTGAAAATTTAGTTTTGAGAAAAACACCGTTTTAATAACATAGTATGCAAGAAACAAGAGTATTAGACGATCTTTGAGGGTCCAAAGCTAGGGGCACTGAGAAATGTTGATTCTCTATGGATGCCCAAAGGTTCCAACAACAAAAAGGTAATTTTAGAGTTTTTGAACGATTTTAGTAAAACTATTCCCTGCCAATTTGGCTTAAAGTTTACACATTACAAGGAGTGGTTTCTAAAACTCTGCATTGGATAATAATGAGCATTTCACTTCTAATGCGTTACATCACCCTTGCACATTTCTTTAAAAATTAAAACATTATACTGTATTCCTTTCATGTGCAAAAGTATCATTTCCTTGCAGCTTTAATTTTAATGGTTAAAATATCATTATACATACATTTTGGATTCTAGATAGTGAAGTGGTTAATAAACCAGTAGATAATAACATCTGTTTCATTTCTGAAATGCCTCTGTAGCGATTTCTCAAGCAAATAAACAAATAGATAAATGGGAAACAAAATAGGAATACACGCTAATTAGAATAGAAGAGAAAATGCATAGTTATCCTTTAATGTACTTTCATTTTCTTTTGAGTTTGAATGTTTGATTTAGAGTGCAGAAATTCTCTCTGTATTTTCTGTAAATTCAATGGAGGCGATACAAAATACGATATTCTCATGAATTCCGTAAAAAGAATGGATTGGCAGTACAAAAGTTAGAAGTTACAAAATTGAGTAGAAGAAAATGTCCTAATCAGTGGGAGTGGGTGGACCACAGAAATTCAGCGTAATCACATCCACCTTAAAACATACTTACCATGCGGATGTTCACTGATGTTAGAACAGTTTCTAATTGGATTAATAAAGCAGCTTAAGTACATTTTTCTACTAAACAACTATTATAAACTTTTGGAATTAATATCATATACATGTCATATTAAATACTGTTATAAGTAGATCCGTTTGCCTTTTATTTTGATGCCTTTTCTGGGTTATGCTTTATCATCAGCATTTCTGTATAAATCTTGCGATGAAATATATAACATTTCTGTGCTGTTTTACATGGACTTTTGATGAAGTAAAAAGGTTATCTTCTACTCCATGAAATTCTCAAAAATGGGATATGACTTTTTGGTTCCAGGATTTTTGTGTTTTAATATTCCAGACATTGTATATCCTTTTGGCTGGTTTAATGGATTAGGAATTGAAACTAGAAGATATCGTACTATCTATGTCCTATCTATGACCTGGAGTTCTTAAAGGTAGAATCAGAGACTTCTCCACCCCCCTCTCGCTATAAATATGTAGTTTTAGTATAATGTTTGATATAATAGTCATAGTATTGTCTTATTATGTTACATCCAGATTAGTGCTGTGGATTAAGCTCCAAAATAAAGTTTATACTTTTTACTTTCTCTACACGTACTATGTACATAATGTATAGAGAAGGCAGTGAGCTCCACCCAAAAATTCGATACCGAGATTTCACTGCAAATATATATTTTAGGACCCTCTGTATCCTAAAAAAGCATTTTCAGAAAAAGGTCCGTGAGTTCGTGTGTCTGTGAACGCGATAACTTAACATCCAAAAGTACGTAACATACCAAACTAAGTATTTAAGTTTAGTATCTTCCAGGGATGCGACACGAAGATTTTGAGAAAAATTCCCCCACTCCAAACTACCCTTTACATGGAACTTTTTTCGAAAACGTTTATTTTCTCAAAAATGGCTCTAACGATTTTGATTAAAATATTGTATATATACCTAACAAATAAAATGTATATCTTGAATTTTCTAGGAATACCCTTTAAAGACTGCTTTATTCTTGATGAATTTTATAGAATTTTGCATAACTGCTAAACCGTAAGGGATGGACAATCTAGAAAATGTAGAGCACATTAAAACACACAATTTATGTTATAAGGAACTTAAGTCACATAGCAACCAGCTTTTGACTATCACTTTAACCTATGGTACTCCATTAATTCACTTCTACTTACAAGGAAACAAGTAATAAGAGTATTTCTGTTATTTTTTTCTCGATTATCATTAAGTAAATAAAATCATTAGCTTTTCAACAATAATTTGTTACAGAGATGTAGAGAAAGTCATGTGAATGAAACGCTTCGGATGTTTAGAATACCTCTACTCATGCAAGTTTTGGTTTAAAGGCATGCTTCATCATGATCATTCAATATTCATTATTACAATTAAATATCAAACACTAGAACGGACAGCGCACCAACCACATATAAGTATTCACCGTAGTTCAATTTCATAAGAACCACTTCTGTGCTACTTTATCATGGCTATGCGCAACCGCTGACTGGAGTGGCAGTGGTTTTATAATAAATGTCTACATCTTGGTCTGTTTTTCATTATGGTTCCAGATACGTATTTATTTTCTTTAATATACGATTCCTGGATAATATGTAAGGCATTATACGTATATACTTGATAGAATGATCCAGTAAACGGCAAAACGCTAACAGGATAATCAAGTTTTAAAAGCTCTAGGTAGCTCACAGCAATATGAGAATTATTCATATCTATTTTTGTTGGTCTCTAAATATATTCCAGAAGAATATAAGTTCTGCACCACAATACGTAGCATACAGCAATATGAGAATTATTCATATTTATTTTTGTTGGCTTATAAATATATTACAGTAGAATATAAGTTTGCCACCGCAATTAATATTGCATAAGAAAATGTGCTGCTTATTAATAAAACTAAATAAAGTATTCTCAATTGAGAATGTATCATACCTCATCTGCAGCAGGCAGAGAATGTAATTGTCGGGTGTGCTCCTGCGATACAATACAGATTTTGCTTGTTAACAATGCTGTAAATTTCCAGGATTGTATAAGCTTTACCGGTGTGTGGGAATTTTGTCCCACTGAAGTTCTTTCACATGCAGTACATATAATGACATGCGGCTGTAGCTCTAAAGCACTCTTAAAACCATAGGTCGGGGTAGGGTTTGAACTCGTGACTTTGAAATGCTGGTGCGATGGTTTACATCTCATCAAATAGTAGAGGCTCTGGATGATATAAATGCCACATTTGGAAATAACTTTTTCCTGTGGATGAACAAATAATATGTCCTCAAAATGCTCCACCTCAAAGAAACTGTTTTTTCTACTGTGGTTTTGTTAAGAAAATTAAATGAGAACTGTAACACGTGGAAATTAATTTCAAAGTAATATTTTCCATAGATATTTGAAGAACTATAAAGGTGATGTTAATCACAAATAGAAGGAACTGGCTTGACAGTGTGAACTATCATTTAAGTAACAGTGGACTTATTGAAGTAAAATGAGGATAAAATGCTTCTATAATCAATTAAAGTACTATACAGGCTAAAGCGCTTAGGGTTTTATTTTTATAATGCTTTTCTAGGTACATTTAAAATTTTACATCCCGTAAAATATATTGACATTCTTTATGTACTTTAGTTCTGCTACCAACCCAACTTACTCATGAAACTTCTCCCAGAGTTTCAATAAAATTATAACAGAATTGGTTAATACGCATTGGTTCTTCCTATGCCTCGCTCCTGAAATGCGTTTCCCGTACGTCATAAATAACATAACAATAGAATGACGCCTGACACCGTGAAGGGGATGTGGCCTTTACCTTCCTGTGCAGTAAAGTGGCAAAGAGACTGACGTAGACAGCGGGGTATTGTGACGTCACGTGCCCTGATTGTTCAACGGCGGTAAATGTCACGGATGCTTACCACATAAAGAGGAAATCATTAGTATGGGATGTATTAACATAGTAAAACGACCTATATGTGTTCTTGTAAACAAGAGAACGCCTTGTATGTATACTGCATAATTGACGGTAAGCTGGATAAGTTGCCTAAGCAGACAGGAGTCCCAGTGGGTATAATCCTTTCTTTAATGCTGCATCAAGCGGTAGGTTTTAAAGCTTTACTTTGTACTCTGATATAATAAGTAATTATTATAAAATTAAACATAAGATGCAAGTGTTTACCATTTCATTGCTGCGAAAAATAGAATAAAATGGAATCTGTGAGACTAAAAATATACTAAAAGTATTACTAATGAAACCAATGTTTTGTTTTATTCTTTCAATTTTGAATTTTGCGCAAACATTCTTTTTAAGGGAGGAAGGGTCTTTGTATTATTTGTTTCATTTTACTAATTTACCCCTCATTAGCCAATCTAATACACGCTTTGTAGGAGTACCCAAAGCTATATATCCAATTTCTAAATATGACACAGCGGTGGCATTAAATTTGGAAACTTTTCAGATTACAATATTCCATCAAAATCGTATTTTGATTATTATTATTATTATCTAACAAATTAGAACTATAAAGTGTTACGATAACAGAGTAATGAATATTTTGCCATTAACTAGAGCCATTTGGGCCCTTCCGTGATACTTTGGCCCAGCTTTAGAAAATATATTTTATAAATATGCTCTATATATTTTTATTTCATATTGTGTCCAATCGGAATATTGCAATAAAAGATCATGTTACAGTGAAACTTGGATAATTCGAATTTGAAGGTACAAAAAATCGAAATATACAAAAATTCGAATTACAAAGTTTACATCTAAAATTGACATTTTAGCAATACAGGCACGTATGTCCATCCCAAATGAGATATAAAGTAAATAACTGTATATTTGAAGGTAAATATTTATCTTTACATAAAGATAATTCAGTAAATTAGTACAACTCGAAATAATATTGTGTAGGCATACAGTGATCGCACATTTTACCCTGTGATGTTTACTGTAGTAAATTACTCCACTATAGGCTTAATTACAACTTTAGAAAGGAGCTTGCAGAAGTAGTCTGTTGATGTTTGCAAAATCTTCAAACACGTTCAGTTATCGAAAAAATACTCCACTTATGCACCAACTATGTTCGCTGGTATCTCATATTCTCTTGTGATTAGAGTCTTTTTTTCTTCAAACCTGTTTCAAATTCTCGAATGTCGCCGACTTTTTCCGCAAAATTTAAAAGACTTATACTTGATATTGTTTTTACAAAGAGACACAGTGCTATGGATTTGTAACACATTGAACAGTAGGAAGCTCAAGGGACAACTAGGAAAGCTATTCCACCCCCAAACTTCACATTGAATGTGTTCCGACAAAACAAACAACATGGACGAAGCTATCGTATTAAATTTCCACATTTAAATTAATTTTTGACTGATATTTCTAAACAAAGACTTCGAATTAAGGAGAAAATCTAATTTTTTGTGACGGTTTACATCGTTTTAATATACATTTCAAGGGACCAAGAAAAAGCTTCGAATTAACGACGATTTCGAAATATAAACATTCCAATGTATAAAAGAGTAATCAAACATTTGGAAAAGCTATTAATTTTGGGGCCTATGACACTTTAACACCATGATTACCAATAGTTTAAATGCACAGTTTCTTCAATTTCGAGCCATCTATTAGAAGATTACGTTTCATATTGGATGGATTATACGTTAAAAGTATAGTTTCAAAATATACTTTTTCTTAAGTTTTCCAACCAATATGAAATATAACATAGATATTACATAACATACGAGGTACGTCCAGAAAGTAGGTTCCGTTTGGTAATAAAATTAAATTGTGTACAGATACAGAATAATTATTTATTGCACAAAATTCTACAACTCCTAAACTACTTTTCCACATAACTGCGGAAATTTTGCAGGCATTTGTCATAGCGTCACAAGTTTTTGTATCTTTTTCATAGAAGTTTGCCGCCTGTGCTTCAAAAATCTGGAAACACTTTCTTTCAGCTCTTCGTCATTGTTGAAGTGTTGACCACCAAGGAAAGACTTGAGATGTAAGAACAGATAAAAGTCGCTAGGAGCGAGTTCAGGGCTGTATGGAGAATGGTCAAACACGTCCCAACCAAATCCCTGTAGGAGATTTTTCGTCACATTTGCAGTGTATGGTCGTGCGTTGTCGAGAAGAAAAACAACACCTTTTGACAGCAATCCTCGGCGCTTATTCTGTATTGTGTGGCGCAATTTCCTAAGTGTCTCGCAATAAACATCTGCTTTGATTGTTTGACCACGCGGTAAGAAATCAATGAGTAAGATGCCTTTCCAGTACCAGAACACTGTGCACATAATTTTTCGAGGTGTCAAGATTTGTTTCGGCTTAACCTTTGCTGGGGATGAAGTGTGGCTCCATTCCATTGATTGCCGCTTACTTTCAGGGGTGTCGTAAGAAACCCAAGTCTCATCTCTATCTGTGTCAGAAATTCTTCGCCGTTTTCATCATAACGGGTTAAAAACTGAAGTACACTACCCATCCGGTTTGTTTTGTGTTGCTCAGTAAGAATCTTTGGTACCCAACGTGAGCAAAGTTTACGAAATTTCAGTTTTTCGGTAACAATTTCATAAATTAGTGATAGTGAGATTTGGGGAAATTCTATAGCGAGAGCAAATTGCTGACCATAATCTATAATTATTACATTTAACAGAATTAAACTGTAATCTTAAAATATCAAAAATTTTTGTGCACACTAACTGTAAACTTGCGGTTTTCCTGGATCTTGTCATCAATCGCGTGAACCAGTTCTTCTGTAACCAAAGATGGACGCCCACTTCGTTCTTCATAGTGCACTTAACTACGTCTTTCATTGAACTGTCGGACCCATCTTCTCATCATTGAATCACTCATCGCATTTTGTCCGAAAACTTCGCAAATTTGCCGATAAATTTCAATTGATTTCACTTTCCTAGCGTTCAGAAAACGAATCACAGATCTCATTTCATAAGCGGCGGGATTTTCAATCAACACCGACACTGTATACAAGCACAACAAAGCGTACGTGGCTTACAGCGATCTCAAAATGGCGCATGTATCTTCTCCTTGATACAGAGAGTCTACCGCGCATGTGCGGAACTGCGATCGCAGCGCTGCAGCGGAGATAAATTGAAACGGAACTTACTTTATGGACGTACCTCGTATATAACAGAAGACTAAAACTTATTTTGTATGCAAATAAACATTATACGGGACCACCGACTTTAATTCCTTTCCAAAGGAAGCCATGCTAAGGCTTTTGCGCCCAAAAGTATCGATCACTCTCCGCCATGTTTGAACCTGCAATCTATTTTTAACAGTTAGACCAAATTAACCCATTAAGGGCTTAATTAACTCCAGTCAGTGGCAAAAGGTTTATTACTCCATAATGGTAACACTTCCAAGCTATAATTTATCAGATAAGCATAATGCTGAATAAGGGTTAATAGAATATTGTAATTCAACCAAAAGGTATTCAGAATTAATTCCACTACTCTATAATAGTATATTAATAAATCAATATTAAACGTATTAAAATTAAAAGAATCTCGAACCACTAATGACTGTATTAACTAATCTTCGTTAAGGGGACAGTCATCGGAAATACAACTTTTTGTACTATAATTATGATTCTTTGTTTGTATTACAAAATTCACTATAGCTCTTTTATTTAAAAGTGGTGAAATTATTTACTCTAAACCATTTTTTACTTTTTCTATACGCATTATGTACATAGCGTATAGAGAAGGTAGTGCACTCCACCACACAATTCGATACCGAGAATTCACCGGAAATATATGTTTTAGGGTCCCCTTTATCCAAAAAAAAGTATTTTCAGAAAAAGATCCGTGTGTGTCCGTGTGTCTGTGTGACTGTGAACACGATAATTCAAAAACGAAAAGTCGGTAAAATACCAAACTTGGTATTTAAGTTAAATATCTTCCAGGGATGCGACTTGAAAATTTGAGAAAAATCCCTCCACCCTAAACTATCCTTTACATGGAATATTTTTCGAAAATTTTGATTTTCTGAAAAATGGCTCTAACGATTTTGACTAAAATATCGAATATCAAAGATATTTCCCTGACAAATAAAATGTATATTTTGAATTTTCTGGGAATAGCCTCTAAAGACTACTTTATTCTGGGTCAATTTAACGGAATTTTGCATAAATGCTTAACTATAAGAGATGGACAAAAACTTACCACACAACAAATGTAGAGCACTTTAAAACATACATTTTATATTATATATATTTTTTTTCGTGGAGTTGATTGTTTTTGAGATATTCCTTGTTTTTGGTTTCAGCTATAAAAAAACATACATTCCTCATACAGGACTTTATGAACTCGTGTCCATACAAACAAAGGAACTTCAGTCACATAGCAACCAGTTTTTGACAATCACTTTAAACTATGGTACTCCCTTATTTCGCTTCTACTTACAAGGAAGCAAGTAATAAGAGTATTTCTACTAACTTTTTCTCGATTAGCAGGAAGTAAATAGAAGCATAAGCTTTTTAATAATCATTTATTGCAGAGTTGTAGAGAAAGTCATGTGAATGGAACACATCAGATTATTTTACTCTCCGTACTTCATACATAGTACACTGGTAGACAAACTATTGTATTTCATCCATAAAATTGTATACCGAGATTTCATTGAAAATATAGTTTTATATACGAGTAAAAATGCATATTCAAGTTCCACATGTCTGTGAACATGACAATTTAAAAAGTCGGTTAAATAGAAAAATTGATATTTAATTTTCCAAAGTAGCCGCACGAAAATATTCAGTAAAATCCCCCTACCCCAAACTACCCTTTACATGCAAAAAATGTCCATCATTTTGATTTTCTCGAAAATGGCGCTAACGATTTTGATTAAAATTCTGTAAGTTAAAGATACTTATACAACAAATAAAATTTACCGATTATGTTTTCTAGGAATCATCTCCGTAAGTGCTATTCATTTTGAATAGCATTTGCATAACTGGTAAACCGTAAGAGATAGACAAAATGTTGTTATCCTATCCATACACACATATGGAACTTTTTCTAAAATGGTTTTTTGGATTCAGGGACCTCAAATCACGGTGAAATCTCAACACCAACTTTTTTGGTGAATAATAATACTTTCTGTAGATAATGTATACATTGTACGTACATTTGTGCTAGAGAAAATAACAATTGAGATTTATTTATGGACGCTCTTTAAATGCTGCGCTTTTCAATAAAATACCACTTAATGTATCTCAGAGGCTTAAGTTTCTTTTGCGTACTGTAAATCTTAAACACGGCTGCAACGGCTTTACTTCCCTTCCGAAGGAAGCCATTCTAAGAATTTTTACCCCAAAAGTCTGAAAAAACAAGGAAAAACGAATTTCTTTGGTGGTAATATGGGAAGAAATAGGAAAACGAATTATAGTTAATTCGAAATAAATTGTGAAAAACAGTACAAACAGTTTTGTTCGTGTAAAACAGAGAATAAGGAATTAACTATTCATTTTTATAGCTATTCATATGTTGATGTTGGAAAATAATTCCGGAAAATTTCAATTTGACGTGCTAGTTTGAAAACGGAACAGCATGAAATCCTAGATTGTCTGAAACAAAAGCTAGGGGAAAGCTTGCTTAGCGTTTTAATACCTTATATAGGCTCCAGTGGTGTTATGGTGTAATTCATTTAAACAAGATTTGGGATAACTCCGCTGCTAAGCAAGATGTTTTAAATGGGTTAACTATAAATGCTTTAGATAACACCGCAAGAACTATCTCAGCTCGTTAAATGTACAATAAACACCTCTGACGCTAATGCCCTTTAATCCTTCATTGCGGCAGCAGGTTTAAGGATAAATGGGGTGATGTGGTCGACCAGTATTAACCTGATGAAGCTCTGTGAGATAATGAGGCTTCTCTTCATCAGAACCCCGCGTCGAAGTGGTGTTGTATTGCCCCCCCCCCCCCCCGACAACCTAAGTAAGGAGTTCGGGTGGCAACCTATTTGCAGTAAACGCCCGGTAATGGCTTTGAGATGGATGTCTCTTCGACCAAGATGAAGTTATCTTGCAAAACATTTCCCTTTGTTGTGTGCTGTACCGTGGGTACATTAAGAGATGCAACATTGCATAACATTGTAACCAAAGTTAGAAGCCAGGAGTATTGAACATTTGCAAGAGCATCAATGTTTATTTCAGTCGATCTCGTAATGATATCAGTAACAGAAGCTATTTACGTACAAATAGAAAAATCTGATGTGTTCCATTCACATGACTTTCTCTACATCTCGTCGCCCTCCGTGGTGCAATGGTTACCATGCTAACTTCATATACCCAAGATCGCGGGTTCAAACCCGGCGGAGGACGATGGATTTTTTCGGGTGTAAAAATCCTTAGCATGGCTTCCTTCGGAAGGAAAGTAAAGCCGTTGGTCCCGTGTCGTAGATTTACGGCACGTAAAAGAACCTCAAGCCTGATAGAGAGGCCTCTGAGCAAAATTAAGCAGTCTTTCACACCCAATTTAGAATGGGACGCTGAGAACCATAGTAGTTAAAGAGTGTCCATAAACAACACGCCATTTACATTTATTTCTCTACATCTCTGCAACAAATTACTCTATTTACTTCATCTAATCGAGAAAAAATAGCAGAAATAGTCGTCTTACTTGCTTCATTGTAAGTAGAAGCGAAATAAGGGGCTACCATAGGTTAAAGTGATAGTCAAAAAGCTGGTTGCTATGTGACTGAAGTTTCTTTATTTGTATGGACACTAGTTCACCAAGTCCTGTATGAGAAAAATATGTTTTTATAGCTTAAACCAAACACAAGGAATATCTCAAAAAACAATTAACTCCACGAAAAATATGTATATAACATAAGTTGTGTGTTTTAATGTGCTCTACATTTTTTGTGGGGTAAGTTTTTGTCTCTCTCTATTATGGTTTAGCACGTATGCAAAATTCCGCAAAATTCACTCAGTATAAAGTCTTCAGAGGCTATTTGCAGAAAATTCAAAATATACATTTTATTTGTCAGCTAAATATCTTTAATATACGATACTTTAATCAAGATCGTTTGAGCCATTTTTTAGAAAATCAAATTTTTCGAAAAAAGTGCCATGTAAAGGGTCGTTTGAAGTGGGGAGATTTTTCCCAAAATCTTCGTGTCTCATCCCCGGAAGATACTAAACTTAAATACAAAGTTTGGTATTTTACCGACTTTTCGTTTTTGAGTTATCGTGTTCACAGGCACACGGGCGCACGGACACACACGGACCTTTTTCTGAATACAGGGGACCCTAAAAAATATATTTCCGGTGAAATTTGTGGTGGAGGGCAATAACTTTTCTATACACTATGTACATAGTTCGTGTAGAGAAAATAAATATCAGACGTGTTACATTAATATGACTTCCTCTACATCTCTGTAACAAATTGTTGTCAGTAAACTTATTATGTCCTCTACTTCATGCTAATCGAGATAAAAATTTAACCGAAATAGATAGGTAGAGTCAGACTGAAAAATTCAATGCCACAGCCGGGTTTGAACCACGGATCTTCCGATCTCTAGCCGGTTGCTCTACCGCTAAGCTACCATGGCAACATACCGGCATATTATTGAATTTCTCAACTGACTCGTATGTTTCATGTAAACCATAAGGTGATCTCAAATTATTTTGAGACGACAACCCCAATAGCTAATTACAATATTGTAAATACTTTAAGTTCTAGGATTCATAATATAGCGAACTATTATCGTCATAATTGAGTCAGTTGAGAAATTCAATGCGATGCCGGCATGTTGCCATGTAAGCTCTGTGGCAGAGCAACCGGCTAGAGATCGGGAGATCCGTGGTTCAAATCCCGACTATGGCATTGACTTTCAGTCTGACTCTACCTAGGCAACCCCTGTCCTATAAGTAGAAGAGGAATAATGGAATAAACTACGCCAAACCGACAGTCAAATGCGATTGCTATGGGATTGATTTTAAAGCGAAACCAATAACAAGAATATCTCAAAAACGAACAACGCCATGAAAAAAATGTATATGGCTTGAAATGTATATTTTAGGAGGAACTACTCTTACGGTCTACCAATAATGACACATTCAGAAAAAATCATTTATATTAAAGAGGCTTTCAGTATTCCCAGAAAACATGATATACTTTTTATTTGTCATATAAGTATCTTAAATATGAGAGATTTTAATAAAAATAGTTAAAGCCATTTTGAGAAAACCAAAATTTTCGAATTTTTCCCATGTAAAGTGTAGTTAAAAAGGGAAATGTTCGCGAAAATCTTCCTGTCACATTCTTGAAAGATACTGAAGCTAAACTTTAAGTTTGGTATTCACACACAAACACATACACTTCTTTATTGGATTCAGAAGTCATGTATTTCCGGTGAAATCTCGGTATCATGTTTTTGGGTGCATTATAATACCTTCTCTATACACTAGGTACATTGTGCGTGTAGAGAAAGTAAAATTAAAGCATTCTTCACAAAACTTAAGTAGTGACCGTAATCTATTAAATACCTGATAAACCTAATAATTAAGTTCAGCATCTTCTAAGGAACCACACAAAGATTTTCAAGAAAAGCACACATTCCAATCCCTTCGTATGGAAACTGTTTTGAAAATTTTGGTTTTCTCCAAAATGGCTCTGACGATATTCATTAAATTGGCCTATTATAAGTATATTTACATAATAAATAACATGTATATTTTGAATATTCTGAGAATAGTTTCTGAGGACCTCTTTATTCTGGATGTCTTTTGCATAACTGGTAAACCATAACAGATAAACAAAGGTTTACTGCATAACAAATATAGATCTTGTTAACACACACAATTTATAACATATACATTTTTGTACAGTTACACATTTCCGAGATATTTTCTGTTATTGATTTCAATTTTATAATTCTTAAAACTTTTCTCTAAGGAGATAGCATCATTCGTTTCTTATATCTGTGGTTTTACTTCTGGCTATGCAAAAAGAACTAAATTTCTATTTTATGATATATCAATCAGCGTTTAAACGATTTGATTGCACCTTTAGTGATTTGTTTGCAGAAAACGTAGAGAAACTCATGTAGCATGTGAACTCTAGCAGTCTGTAAACTGTGTGAAGTAGGAAGAAAAGGTATTGTATTCCAGCCAAAAACTGATACAGAGATTTCACTAGAAGTAGTGTTTTAAGGTCACCCGAGTCCAAGAAAATCATTTTTGGAAAACGTTCCATATGTGTGCGCGTGCGTGCGTGTGTGTATGTGTGTGTTGTGTCTGTGTGTGTGTGTCTGTGTGCTTGTGAACAATATGACTCAAATACAAATGGTTAAACATCAAACTTGATATTTTAGTTTCAGCATCTACAAGTATGTGACACGAAGATTTTCAAGAAAATCTCCTAAAATGGAAAAATTATCATACATTTTGATTTTCCCACAAAGACCCCCCCCCCGATTTTTATTAAAACATATGCTTTAATAAAAACATAGCCGGTTTAAATTCAGATCATGTAAGATTTTAAAGGTCGAACAGACCTAGTTTATGAGCATCATTCCAAAGGTTGTGAGTTCGAATCTCGCTTAGGGTGATAAGGTTTTTTTTGGGGCTTTCCCTTATCCTGAGAAGACGAATGTTGAGTAACTAAGCTCCATGGACTCCATATTTTGTGACAAACGAAATGTGTATCTTGAAGGCCTCTGAAAGACCTGTCATTATGGATGACTTTCGTTTAACTAGTAAGACAGACAAAAACTTACTATATAAAATTGTATAACTCGTTAAAGCATAGCACTTTTGTCATATACCTTTTTACTTTCTCTATACGTACAATATACATAGTGCATAGAGAAGGTATTGCACTCCACCAAAAATTTTGATACCGAGATTTCACCGGAAATATATGTTTTAGGGTCCCCTGTATCCAAAAAACGTATTTTCAGAAAAAGCTCCGTGTGTCCGTTTGTCCGTGAGTCCGTGTGTTTGTGAACACGATAACTCAAAAACGAAAAGTCGGTAAAATACCAAACTTGGTATTTAAGTCTAGTATCTTCCAGGGATACGACACGAAGATTTTGAGAAGAATCCCCCACCCCAAACTACCCTTTACATGCAACTGTTTTCGAAAATTTTGATTTTCTAGAAAATGGCTCTAACGATTTTGATTAAAATATCATATATCAAAGATATTTATCTGACAAATAAAATGCATATTTTGAATTTTCTGGGAATATCCTCTGAAGACTACTTTATTCTGGATGAATTTTGCATAACTGCTAAACCGTAAGAGATGGACAAAAACTTAACACACAAAAAATGTAGACCACGTAAAAACACACAATTCAATTCCTAAACATTTTTTCGTGGAGTTGATCGTTTTTGAGATATTCCTTTTTCTTGGTTTCAGCTTTGAAAGACATAATTTTCTCATACAGGAATTTGTCAACTCCTGTCCATACAAACAAAGGAACATCAGTCACATAGCAACCAACTTTTGGCTTTCACTTTAACCTATGGTACTCCTTTATTTCGCTTCTACTTACAATAAAGCAAGAAATAAGACTATTACTGTTAATGTTTCTCAATTAGCATGAAATAAATAAAAGATAAGCTTATTAACAATAATTTGTTACAGACATTCTTTGTCATTCAATTTTATAATATTGACAGTATTCTCTGATGGAATGCCGTTATTGGTTTCATATCTCTTTTGTTATCTTCTGACCATGCAAAAAACTGAATTTATATTGGATCACATAGCAACTAGCATTTAAAAGACCTGACTATTGCTTTATCCTAGGAATAACCACTTATCGGCCTCCCACTTACAGGAATGCAGGTAATAAGGCAATTTCTGGTAATGCATATTTCAATTAGCATAATGTTGATAAAAGAATAATCTTTTTTGTAGAAGAGGTAGATAAACTCATATGAACGAAACACCTCGGATTTTTAAAGAATTATTTTTATAAGAATTTTGTGAAGAGGAACATTTAACTGTTCTGCTTGAGAATCCTTAAAGTACTTTTTTGATCTTTAGATTAAATGTTTTCAACGGCTATCAAATGCCTAAACTTACAAAAATAATGACTGAAATAAATACTCCTTTTGACTGGGCCTTACATATTTTCATGCGTAGGGCCCAAACATTCTTTGTCTTACTTCTGATGTTCAGGTAGACCAGATTTATGAAACTGATTTAGAGAAAAACGTGGAGTGGTAACCGTGAACCTAACCACGAATCGTGGCTTCCCATGCAGACGCCATGATCATTGGACTATGTGATTTCGGTCATGTCCGGATAAGCCACAGAGGTTTAGTAGGCAGATGGGTAAGCCAGAGATCTGTGGTTCGGTTCCCAGATCTGGTATTTGACAATTCGATTCATCCAACCTTGTATTGTATAAACGTCCACGGACTTAAATAATTTGATAAATCTTCAAAACATTCTCTTAGAGAAGCTTATATACATATTATCCCAGAAGACATTCTTATGCATTTCCAAATATAAACTCCGATATTTACATTCACATATATTCCCTTCCTGTAAATTATTATCACAAAGATACATTCTTCTGTATACTTCATGTTAAGAGGGTTTTTCATGTCCGGCGAATAAAAAACTCACATTTTAAATACTTTTGGGGATTATATTATACACTCTAAGACAATAAAACGTGAATCTGTGAAAGATTCTTTTACAACACAATTTTACAACCTTATACCACATAATTTGAATATGTTTTTCTTCTTTGATATGTTTCTGTTTTTAACGAGTTCTGTTTTTATATTTACTCATACGTAGGTTTCCGCGAAAAAATAGTTAGTAACTTGATTAATTTTATTCATGGTATTAAAAGCATAGAGGAATACATTGAATCAGCTATTTATTTGATTAAAATTATCTACAAATTTCACATTATTTAAATTTTACTTTTTCTAGCACTACATAGTGACAGACAAGTTTTGTATCCCTCCCATACATTCCACACAAGATTTTATCACAAACTGCATGTTCTGAGGCTCCCTAAATAATAAAAAACGTATTTTAGGAACACGTCCGCGCGAGCGTATATAGCCAGCATAGCTTTAAAACAAAAAGTCGGCTTAGTACCAAACTTGGTAATTAACTTCAGTATCTTCTAAGGATACGACACGAAGACAACCAAGAAGACCCTCAAATCCCCAACTACCTTTCACATGGGACACTTTTCCAAAAGTTTGGTTTTCCAAAAAAAATGGCAATAACGATTTTAATTAAACTTTCATATATAAAATATATTTACATTTCAAATAAAATGCATATCCTGAATTATTTTTCGAATAACCCTGAAGTTCCTTCTTATTCTGAATGACTTTTGAATAACTGGTTAACCGTAAGGCATAGTCAAAAATGTAGATTTCGTAAAATTACACAATTTATGTAAAATACAGCTTTTTGTGGAGATATTACCTGTTATTGGTTTCAATTTTTCTATTTTTCTCAAATGGAAAGTACTCATGCAGTTCTTATCTCTATTTTATTTTACTTCTGTTCATAGCAAGAGAACCAAATTTCAATGGCAGTAGAATAGCGATACTTTTTTTTTTTTTAAATACAGTGCCGGAGTCTGGTCAGGACTCCAGCGCTATATACCCTATTTTTATTTATCTTCTTGTTTTACTTCGTTTACTGTAAGATTACTGAATTGCTGTTTTTCTTCTTTTTAAACACACATACACAAACATATAACACCCATGCCCAAGGCGGGATTCGAACCCACGATCCCTGCGCTACGAAGCACGAAATCCTTGGTGAGCGCGGCCAAGGGGACCGGCTTTTTTAAGTGACTGTCGCTTTAGTCTAGCGTACTTCATTATTTCTCTTCTACAATTCTGGTAATGTTTATCTTGATTAATATTATGTAGATACAAGAATAATAGTTTGTAGCAATAGTTTGTTTTCAGAACATATAGAGGAACTCATGAGAATGAAATACTTTGGCATATTTTGATTTCTTTAAAGAGAATTGTTATTAGATGGCTTTGAAACTCCACTTTGTATGACTAGTATATGTTTCACAGAGTGCTTTAATGTTTACATATGACGGCTACCAGACGAATAAATGATTTTTTTTGCAGGTTCGAAATTACATTAAATTGATAGTTAACGAATAAAATATAGCAGTAACTACGTTTCAATATGAAATATACCGATACAGGTTCACTTTTTAGTTTGTTACAATGTAAAATGTTTCATTAGCTGTACGGTAATTTGTAATTACAAATGCAATCGTACTTTTCTTGGACACTAGCATAGTTCGTACACGTGAATTGAGCTAAATAGGAAATTACATATAACATTATGTAATGCAGATATAGCTAATGAAAATACGTCACTGTTGCCAAAGTAAACATGACTGAAATTAAATGTACCATAGCTTGAGTACTTTGGATATTCGATAAAAATAGCGATGTCATTTTGAAAAGCAATGTTGTAAGAGGAGAGAATCATTCACGCTAAACACAATAATATCATCATTATTATTATTATTATTATTATTATCACAAAATATGCTAATAATCTCAATTGGCTACATACTGAAGCAAGTAGGCATTCTTCTTGCCAGGTGGTATATTAAATCCACAATGTCACTCACAGCTTTTTGCGGAGGGAAATTAACGCCATACAAACAGTTGAGATGTACAGGTTCTTAGTAAGCGATACCAATGTATATTTGTACAAAAGTTCAGTTAACGTCTGAGAACAAAGACATGCCATGCTATTTCAAAAGTCGTTATTGTTCTGAGGGGTGTTGGAGGGAGATTTTAGCGACTCCATTTAGGTTTGTCCAATGTCGCTCATCTTGTAACCAATGGTAGCGAAATTTCAGAGCTAGCTACACTTGAACTCCATGTTATACAAATTCCTTCGGAAAGGCATGGACTACGAATGTTATTCCCACAAAGTTTAAGGTATACATTTTATTTATGTAAATATCTTTAATGTGTGGCATTTTAATCAAAATTGTTACAACATTTTTCAGAAACAGAAATATTTTTAAAACACTTCCATATAAAGGGTAGTTGGAGTGGCTGAATTTTCTTGCGAACCTTCAAGTCACATATTTGGAGATATCTAACATAAATGCCAAGTTTCCTATTTACCCAGTTCTTAGGTTTTTATTTACAGATACACACATAAGCATGGACATTTTAAATACATATTATTGTTTCAAATGTCTTTATTGAGTCAATCATTAGTTACAATGCAGTCTTTGATTCACCGCTGCAAATAATTCATGGATGTTTCGACGTGCAATCATGGCTTGCGCACTTCTGTGTGCGAACACTACAGTCACTCACAAATCAGTACAATTCCCGGCTTAACAACTGCACTGCAATCCTTCCTCTGTTATAGCCAGAAAATGACGTCATAAACTTTATGGAAACTTGTCGAAGATACTGGAAGTCGAGGCTTGAGAAACATGTTGGATATCAAGGAAAATCATGATGTCTCTCATTCGAAGCTTCCTGTTACCGTCAACTGCAATGACTCACATACCAATGCCAACATGAGAATCATTCAGGATTCTACAAAACATGAATTTGTGGTGAAATATCGGTGTCGAATATTTGGGTGAAATGCAACGCTTTCTTATTTTTTATGTACGGTAGTAAAAGAAAAAAAATCTAATGTGTTTCATTTTCCACATTTCAGTGACAGATTATTGTTAGAAAGGTTATTCTTATAACTTCATACTAATCGTTTAGCGGACATGGTCTTATTGCTTGCTTCCTTGTAATCAGAAAAGAAATAAGGCAGTTTCCCATGCAGAAAGCATAATGATATCTTTTAAAAGCTGGTTACTAAGTGATTGAAATCTATTTCTTTGCTTGACCAGAAGTTGACAATTCCCATATGAGAAAAGCTTAAGTTTTCTAAAACTGAAACCAATAGGAAGGAATATTAAAAAAAAAATTGATACCTTCCATTCACATGATTTTCTCGATATTTCTGTAACAAATTATTGTTAATAAGCTTATTCCTTTATTTATTTCATGCTAATCTAAAAAAAAAAAATAGTAGAGTTGGCAAATTCCTGTATGAGAAAAGTATCAGCTTTTCAAAGCTGAAACCAAAAACAAGGAATATCTAAAACACGATCAACTCCACGAAAAAAATGTATATAACATAAATTGTGTGTTTTAAGATACTCTACATTTTGTGTGTGTTAAGTTTTTGTCCATCTCTTACGCTTTAGTAGTTATGCAAAATTCATCCAGAATAAAGTACTCTTCAGAGGCTATTCTCATAATATTCAAGATATACATTTTATTTATCAGGTAAATATCTTTAATATATGATATTTTAATCAAAATCGTTAGAGTCATTTTTAAGAAAATCAAAAATGTTCGAAAAAAGTTCCATGTAAACGGTTATTTGGTGTTGGGGGATTTTTCTCAAAATCTTCGTGTCACATCCCTGGAAGATACTAAACCTAAATACCAAGTTTGTTTTTTAACGGACTTTTCGTTTTTGAGCTATGCTGCCCACAGACACACACACATACACACAGACAGATACACACAGAAATGCTTTTTTTTGGATTCAGGAGGTCCCAAAACATGCATTTCCGGTGAAATCTCGGTATCGAATTTTTGGGTGCATTACAACCTTCTCTATACACTATGTATAAAGAAAGTAATAGTCAACTCCACGAAAAAAATACATATGAGATAAATTGTGTGTTTTAACGAGATCTAAATTATTTGTTCTGTAAGTTTATGCCTTTGTCTAGATTTTACCAGTTATGAATACTTCTGCAAAATTCATCCACAGATAAAATCTCTTCAGAGGTTATTCCCAGAAAATTCAAAATATATATTTTATTTGTCATGTAGATGTCTTTAATATACATTATTCTAATAAAAATTATTAAAGAAAATCATCCTTGGAGGATATTGAACTTAAATACCCAGTTTGGTATTTTACCGAATTTTCTTTTTGACTTATCGTGTTCACAGACAAAAGGACACACACACACATTTTCTAAAGATGCTTTTCTTTTGGATACAGGGGACCCTAAACACATATTTCCGGTGAAATCTTGATATCAAATTATGGGTGGAATGTAATATCTTCTCTATACACTATGTATACATAGTACGTGTAGAGATAGTAAAAAGTATACATCCACTTATAAAATAAATGTGCACTTTTTGTTTAAATCTGGTAGAGCTCACATTGACACCGTCTATGGACGCATAGCATATGGATTTCCGTATAAAAACTTTGTATATTGTCAAAGTTATACACCCCACTTTAACCCTTTGTGGTATGGCATATTGTTAAACTTTAAAGTTGTGCGGAATTCCGAATTTTTTATTCGGATTTTTTCACTCCAGGTTTTATTTTAGTTTTAAATGAAACCAAATGCTCTTTTGTAGTTCCAAGCTATCAACTTTTTTGGTGCATTGTTTCGTATCGCATGACCTGCTTTTACTGGCCCGAGATTTATTTAACCAGAATGATTATTGCATTGATGCTGTGTTGCTACCACAGGCTCTCCAAACTAATATATATTATTATTTTTATTATTTTACCTCTCTGTCCACTACACTTAATTATTTCATTGTATTAAAATCTTTTAAATACCAAAATATGTTGCTAATTTACATATGAATGTGAAACCGTGTAATGTTAGTAGCTCTTTTTCATTAAAATTTTGACAAAAATCAAACTTGTAACGTACTAAGTACCTCTACAGAACTGATGGGCTATTAGTAAGAGAGAATGTTCATTTTTATAACTTTAGATTTTAATGCTAAAAGCTTTGTGCAATTTTTTTCATTATAAATTACACGCTTACATTTCTTTTATAAAATATACATATCTGGAAAGGTATTTTACAGCCTTCATACATACACCTTATTAATTAAATGAAGCACAGAATACAAACATCCATTTTGTGTTATACCGGCAGTACATATTTCGTTATAATGCCGGGACTACGATGAAATTAACGTAACTAACTTTACCTAACGCAGCATTGTCTTAAATGGAACTATTTACCATCAAATTCCCTGACTGAACACGACGAAACGTGAAGGTCTAACGCACTGTATTACATGGAGCTATTTAGCGTTGACTTATCGTGACAACTTAACGCGACGTAATGTGAAGGTCTAACACATTGTATTACATGGAGCTATTTAACGTTGACTTATCGTGACAACTTAACGCGACGTAACGTGAAGGCCTAACACATTGTATTGAATGGAGCTATTTAACGTTGCCTTATCGTGACAACTTAACGCGACGTAACGTGAAGGTCTAACACATTGTATTACATGGAGCTATTTAAAGTTGACTTATCGTGACAACTTAACGCGAAGTAACGTGAAGGTCTAACACATTGTATTAAATGGAGCTATTTAACGTTGACTTATCGTGACAACTTAACGCGACGTAACGTGAAGGTCCACATTGTATTACATGGAGCTATTTAACGTTGACTTATCGTGACAACTTAACGCGACGTAACGTGAAGGCCTAACACATTGTATTACATGGAGCTATTTAACGTTGACTTATCGTGACAACTTAACGCGACGTAACGTGAAGGCCTAACACATTGTATTAAATGGAGCTATTTAACGTTGACTTATCGTGACAACTTAACGCGACGTAACGTGAAGGCCTAACACATTGTATTACATGGAGCTATTTAACGTTGACTTATCGTGACAACTTAACGCGACGTAACGTGAAGGCCTAACACATTGTATTAAATGGAGCTATTTAACGTTGACTTATCGTGACAACTTAACGCGACGTAACGTGAAGGTCTAACACATTGTATTAAATGGAGCTATTTAACGTTGACTTATCGTGACAACTTAACGCGACGAAACGTGAAGGTCTAACACATTGTATTACATGGAGCTACTTAACGTTGACTTATCGTGACAACTTAACGCGACGAAACGTGAAGGTCTAACACATTGTATTACATGGAGCTATTTAACGTTGACTGATCGTGACAACTTAACGCGACGTAACGTGAAGGTCTAACACATTGTATTACATGGAGCTATTTAACGTTGACTTATCGTGTCAACTTAACGCGACGTAACGTGAAAGTCTAACACATTGTATTACATGAAGCTATTTAACGTTGACTTATCGTGACAACTTAACGAGACGTAACGTGAAGGTCTAACGCATTGTATTACATGGAGCTTTTTAACGTTGACTTATCGTGACAACTTAAGGCGGCGTAACGTGAAGGTCTAACACATTGTCTTAAACGGAGCTATTTAAGAAATTGTTTATGTTTCGAATACTTAGAAAACAACACTACTGTAGAATCTCTAATTGTAGCCTATTATAGACATATGCATAGTCATCAGATGTATGTCTTTTTTCTGGGTTAACAATTCCTTTATATTGCAGGAGAAAGCTTCAAGATTAATTTATGGAGCTTCATTATATACCACTTTCTATTCAATCTGGTGAACTTAATCTACCATCGACGTGTGTTCTGGCCTGCCTCTTGTATCTTCAAGTAAAAGATCAATGGTTGTATTACCTGCTTTCAGAAAGTATGTATTATGAAATTATACAAATATTCAATGCTCTTCCGAATGATCTAAAGGGAAAAACTCACAATTGCAATGCTTTTAAAATTTCTGCAAAGAATACCTTTACTCAAAACCATTTTATTTTGTACAAGCTTATCTGAATGACAATTTATCCGGATGATAAAACTTGTGTACCTCTGTAAATAGTATCTAGCTGTTTTAATGACAAAATCATTGTAAACTACATTTAATGCCTGGTCTGGAATTAATGAAAGGTATTTAAATGTATGTGTATGAACCAACCATCAATGCTATGCACTGCAAATCAATTATAACAAAATGTTAAGATACAGGCTGTAAACGCCTAGTGAAAATTTAAAACAAAAGACATTTAATACATGTGCAATGAAATTGTATTTATATATAATGTTATTATTACAAATGCAGAGAAGTATATAGCATTATCCATGTTTTCTTCATACTGCTTGTGTATAATTTCTTTTTATGTTCAATATCAATATATAATGTTTAAGTATACATGTAACTAAATTATACATTTCCTTCATATATTGAAAGTTCATAAGGCTTTATGATCACTGGTGAACTTACTGAACGAAATCTAATCCAATCCTGTGCCAATATACGCAACTTCACAACACAAAAGAACGTAACTATTTATATACCCAAAAGTAAGTACAATTTAAGTGTAAATAGTTTTTATTACACGTCATTACAAAATTTGAAGAACATACCTACGCATATAAGAGCCCTTTTAGTTCAGCATTTTAAAGAGTAGGGCTATTTGAACATCCTGCTATACATTTTTGATGAGTTTCGTATTGAAAACATATTACGTCTATTGAATTTTACATAATTATGTAGTTTACTGACGTCATGAATACCTGCACTCTATAGACTAATAATCCGTCCGTCCGTCCGTCCGTCCATCGATCGATCCAACCTCCATCCAAGCTGCGCCGTGACCGAGTGGTTAGACTACTCGCTTCTCACCTAGACGGCCGCGTCCGATCTCAAGCGACCGCGTTTCAGATTGGGGGTGGACAAAGCGGCGCATGTTCTGTTTTCTCCCGCCATTGCATTCCACCGGTGATCATATTCATTCGCCTGATGACACTGATGCTTTTCTCAAAACTGGCTCTAACGATTTTGATTAAAATACGGTATATTCAAGATATTTATTTAGCAAATAAAATGAATATTGAATTTTCGGTGAATAACCTCTAAAGAGTTCTTCCGATTGAATTTACTGAATTTTTCACCACTAATAAACTGTAAGAGAGAGACAAACACTTACAAAACCATAAATATAGATTTTGCAAACACAATACTTTATGTCGCATACGCTTTTCCTAGAGGTGATATTTCTGAGACTTTCCTTTTTATTGGTTTTAGCGTTATAATACTTATACTTTTCATAAGGGAGGCCATACAAAGAAACAAATATTAATCACATATCAAACAGATTTTAAATGATTTGACTGCCCTATTAGCCTAATGTATTCCCTATTTCCTTTATACTTAAAAGAAGCAAGTAATAAGATCACTTCTATTAATTTTATATGGAATAGCTTGAAATGGGTAGCAGAATAAGCTTTTAAACATTTGTTACAGATATATTGGAAATTTAACACATCATATTTTTTCTCTCTCTATACGTACTATGTGCATAGTGTATAGAGAGCGTATTGCATTCCATCCAAAAATTCGATACCGAGATTTCACCCGAAATACACGTTTTAGGATCTCCTGTATCTAAAAAAAAAAAAAAAGCCTCATGTGTGTCCGTGTGTCTGTGAGCACAATAACTCAAAAACGAATAATCATTAAAATGCCAAACTTGGTGTTTAGGTTTAGTATCTTCCAGGAATGCGTCAGGAAGATTTTTAGAAAAATTTTCTCTGTTCTATAGAAAAAATATCGAAGTATTGATTTTATTAAAAATATCTCTAATGATTTTGATTGAAATACGGCACATTAAAACTATTTATATGGTAAACAAAATGTATATAGAAACTTCTGGGATTGCTTCAAACGTCCTCTTTATTCATAATTAATTTTGCTGAATTTTGCGTAATTGATAAACTGTTAGAGATAGAAACTTACTACACAAAAAATGTAGATCACGTTAGAACACACATTTTATGCCATATAGGCTTTTTTTTTTTTTTCGTGGAATTGACCATTTCCGAGACAAACCTTGTTATGTTTTACAGATTTAAAATACTTAAACTTTGCTCAGACGGAATTTTGTGATCTCCTGGCCCTGCATACAAACGGATTTCAACACTTGGAAACCAGTTTTTAAGAGATTGACATTAGTTTTAGCTTAATATATTCCCTATTTCCCTTCTAGCAGAATAATCTTTTAAACATTTGTTACAGAGATATAGAGAATGGATCTCATTAGATTTTTACTTTCTCTACACTTTCTGTATACCAAACTTGGTATTTAATTTTGGTATTTTTCAAGGATGCGACACGATGATTTTCAAGAAGATCCCCCACCCCAACTACCCTTTACATGGAACCTTTTTCGAAAATTTTGATTTTCTTAAAAATGGCTCTAACAATTTTGATTAAAATATCGTATATTAAAGGAATTTACCTGACAAATAAAATGTATATTTTGAATTTTCTGGGAATAGCCTCTGAAGAGGAGTTTATTCTGGATGAATTTTACTGAATTTTGCAAAACTGCTAAACCGCAAGAGATGAACAAAAACGTACCACACAAAAACGTAGAGTACGTTAAAACACACACTTTATGTAATATACATTTTTTACGTGGAGTTGATCATTTTTTAGATATTCATTGTTTTCGGTTTCAGCTTTGAAAAACTTTTGTCAACTCCTGTCTATACAAATTATGGAACTTTAGTCACATAGCAACCAGCGTTTGATTATCAGTTTAGCCTACACTACTCCCTTATTTCCCTTCAGCAGATAACAAGGCTGTTTCTGCTATTTTTTTCTCGATTAAAATGAAGTAAACAGAAGCAAAAGCTTTTTAACAATAATTTGTTGCAGAGATGTGGAGAAAGTCATGTGAATGGAACTCTTCAGGTTTTTATTAATTAAGTAGGTGTCAGTTATAGTATTACAGCATTTAACCTTCTTGTTTAATATTGCCTTTCCCAGTATAGACGTTTGATGCCAAGAGGGAACTAATTATATGATAAGAAAATCGGCTCATTCTCTACGAAGGAACATCTGGTGTTGGCATCTAGTAATTCCTAGCCAGTGCTATAAGCTCTTTAATTTGCGCTGAGCTGGTGAATGGACCGGGAAATATCCTCAATGTTGCTCGCAAGACGCCCAGAACGACGCTGAAATTAAGATGCGCAAAGAGAGCAATGCAATGAAAGGGAATTTCCCTATTGTTTTTGGAGAACAAAATCCTGTCGGGATTCAGAAGGGATGTGTGTATCCTATTTAATCTGTAATGTCATGGCCTTCTGTTTGTATGTAGATTTAGAACAATTGTTACGATAGCTAAAAGTAAACGAGCTTTACTTTCTCTACAATTACTACGTAGATAGTGTAGAGAGAAGGTTATGTATTCCACCTAAAATTTCGATACCGAGATTTTACCGGAAATATATGTTTTAGGGTCCCCTGTAACAAATAAGAAACATTTTCAGAAAAACGTCCCTGTGTCTGTGAACTCGACAACTCAAAATCGAAAAGTCGGTAAAATACCAAACTTGGTATTTAAGTTTAGTATCTCACAGGCATAAGATACGAAGATTTTGTGAAAAATCCCCCCACCCACAAACTACTCTTTACATGAAACTTTCTTCAAACATTTTGATTTTCTCAAAAATGGCTCTAACGATTTTGATTCAATATTTCCTATATTAAAGAAATTTACCTGACAAATAAAATGTATATCTTGAAATTTCTGGGAATAGCCTCTGAAGACTACTTTATTCTGGATACATTTTACGAAATTTACTACTAAACCGTAAGAGATGGACAAAAGGTTGTCGCAAAAAAAAAAAAAAAAAATGTAGAGCACGTTAAAATACACAATTTATATTAAATACATTTTTTTCGTGGAGTTGATCGTTTTTGAAATATTCCTAGCTTTTTGGTTTCATCTTTAAAAAGCATGCTTTTCTCATACAGGAATTTGTCAACTCCTGTCCATACAAACAAAGGAACTTGAGTCACATAGCACCTATGGTACTCCCTTATTTTGCTTCTACTTACAAGGAAGCAAGTACTAAGACTATTTTTGCTAATTTTTTCTCGATTAGCATGCAGTAAAGGGAAGCGTGATCTTTTTAATAATACTTTGTTGCAGAGATGGAGAGAAAGTCATGTGAATGGAACACGTTAGATTTTTAATTTCGCTACACGTACAATGTACATAGTGTAGAGAGAAGGTATTGTATTCCTCCCAAAATTTCGATACCTAGATTTCACTGGAAATAGGTGTTTTAGAGTCACCCTATATTCGAAAAAGGCATTTTAGGAAAAAAGTCCGCTTGTGTGTGCGTCCATGTGTCAGTGTGTTCCTGTGCTTGTGAACACAGTAATTTAAAATCGAAAACTCGGTAAAATACCTTATTTGGCATGAAACGCGAAGATGTTGAGAAAACTCCCCCTTTAAACGGATTTTTTTTTTTCAAAAAAGGCTCCAAGATTTTGATTAAAATACCTTATATTAGAGATACTTACCTAACAAATAAAATGCATATCTTGAATTTTCTTGGAATAGCCTCTGAAGACTAGAAGAGATATTGCCTACTATTGGTTTTAGCTTTAAAAAACATACTTTTCTCATATAGGAACTCGTTAACTCCGGTTCATACAAACAAAAGCACTTCAGTTACATAGCAACCAGTTTTTGACTACCATTTTAACCTGTGGTACTCATTTCGCTGCTACTGACAAGGAATCAAGCAATGAAACTATTTCTGCTAATTTTCCTCAATTAGCATGAAGTAAGTAGAAGGAAACTTGCTGCAAAAAGAATGCAAATCTCATTAAAACTGTTTCATTTAGTGACCTGGTTTTAAAAGATTTATCCATCGCTTTGTCTAATGTAAATTCCTTGTTTCTATTCTACTTACAAAGGAGCAAGTAAGCAACATAAGCATTACCATTTCTGGTAATGTTTATCTTGACTAACATGAAATAGCTAAAGGAATAAGGGTTTTTAAGATAACTGTTTCTTTTAGTCCTCCACATTCTGGAGGACTTTTGCAACTGGTAAACCGTAAGAGACAGCAAAAATTTACCACATAAAATATGCAGATCTATTGAAACACAATTTATTTCATATAAGTAACATTTTAGAGAATTCCTTTTATTAGTTTCAAACTTTATCAATCGGGAAGTCCACATCTATTTTATATCTCTCATTTGTCTCTCCTTGCGTGGAAAGATAACCTAAAGTCAATGCCAATCGCATAGCGACAGCTTTTAAGAGATTTGACAATTGCTTTAATACAGAGTAGTCCCTTAGTTGGCGTTTAGTTATAGTGAAGTAAAAAATAAGAAATGTCTAGTGAGGTTTGTCTTTATTAGCATTACGTAAATAAAGGAATAATCTTTTGTAAGAATAACTTTTTGTAGATCAAAGAGAGAAAGCCATGTGAATGGAATACATCACAGTATTTGTACTGGTATTACTGGAAACAAAATAAATAATCTTACCAAGTTTCATTAAAATATTCCGAATATATTAATTAATTTATTCGATTTGATGAGATATAATCAAAATCTATCGTCCTCTACAGATTCTAAACCACATGCACGGCTTTTAAACAATTATGTTCTTTTAGCTTTGTAACACAGGTTTTGGTTCAAGAAATCTATAGTGCATAATGTATTATATACATTTTATATAACAGTTGCAAAACATCTGTAAAAATCAGAGAATTATTAAAACAGTTAATTTTTAAAATCATTGGATGACTAATTTCAGAATTCCAAATAAACATTTTAGTATACATATTCTGCAGTGCTTTGAGAAAAATGTCCAGTAGTATCTTTGTGAGTGTGTACACATTTTGAATTTGGAAAAATAACAAAAGTTTAACCTAGAGAGCCACCTAGCGAAAGCAACGCTTTATAATGGCATCCAAGGGAACTGTGTGTTTGGCAGAGCTGTTGTATCTAGTAATCTTTACAAGCACGTGAACAGAAAACCACTTTTCTCAGCCTTTCTGTCTTTAGACTTTCTCTACACGTAATACGGATTTAGTGTATAGAGAAGGTATTGTAATCCACCCAAAATTTCGATACCGAGATTTCACCAGAAACACGTGTTTAAGAACACCCTGAATACAAAGAAAGCACTTTTAGAAAAATGTCTGTATCTTTGTCTATCTGTGTAAAATCAACACGAAAAGCCCATTAAACACCAAACTTGGTATTTATGTAACAAAATCTTCCCAAGAATGCGACACGAAGATTCAAGAAATTCCCCCACTCACAACTACCTTTTACTTAGAAGCATTTTTGAAATTTTTGATTTTCTCAAAAATGGCTGTAATGATTTTGATTAAAATATCATATATTAAAGATATATACATCACTAACAAAATGTTTATCTTGAATCTGGATGAATTTCGTGGAATTTTGCGTACATGGTAAACCGTAAGAAATAGATAAAAACTTATTTAACAAAAATATAGAGCTCGTTAAAACACAATTTATGTTTATACATTTTTTTGTGGAGTTAATCATTTTTGAGATATTCCTTGATATTGGTTTCAGCTTTAAAATATTTAATACTTTTCTCATATGAGAATTTTTCAACTCCTATCCACACAATGAAAGGAACTTCTGTCACATTGCAACCAACTTTTGACTATCACTTTAGGCTATGCTACTCTCTTATTTCCCTTCCTTTTACATAGTAGCAAGCAATAAGACGATTTCTGCTGATTTGTTCTCGATTAGCATGAAGTAAATAGAAGAATAAGCTTTTTAACAATAATTTGTTATAAGGTTGTAGAGAAAATCATGTGAATGGAACACATAAGATTTTATATAGATTTTATATAGCAATTGCAAAAATTTGTAAAAATCAGCGCAGGTTACACTAATTAATTTTAAAATCAATATATAACCAACTTCAGAATTCCAATCAAATATTTTTATACACATTTTATAGTGTAAGGTATTGTAATGCACCCAAAAATTTGATAGCGAGATTTCACCGGAAATACATGCTCAAGGACACCCTGATTCAAAAGAAAGCAATTTTTGAAAAAGGTCCGTGTCTGTGTCTGTCTACAGCCAGCATAGCTCAAAATCAAAAACTCCCTTAAATACCAAACTTGGTATTTATATTCCGAATCTTCCCAAGGATGCGACACGAAGATTCAAGAAAATTCCCCTACACCCAACTACCCCTTACATGTAAAAATTATTGAAAATTTTGATTTTAGAAAAAATGAATCTAACGATTTTGATTAAAATACCGTATATTAAAGATATATATCACAAACTTATTTAACAGAAATGTGGAGCTCATTAAATCTCACAGTGTATGTTATATACATTTTTTCGTGAATTTGGCCGTTTTTGAGATATTCCTTTTTGTTGGTTTCAGTTTTAAAATATTTAATACGGAAATTTATCACTCCTGACCTACAAACAAAGGAACTTCAGCCACGTAGCACCAACTTTTAAAATATTTCACTGTCACTTTAGCCTATTTTCCTTTATTTCGCTTCAATTTACAAGGAAGCAAGTAATAAGACTATTTCTGCTATTTGTTCTCGATTAACATGAATTAACTAGAAGAATAAACTTTTTAACGTTAATTTGTTGTATAGGCGTAGAGAAAGTCATGTGAATGGAACACATAAGATTTTTTTTAGTGTGCTTGTTAGCTGAAGCCTTTAGACATTTAGTGTTTAGCAGTTTATTGAACAGCGTCTCTTCAGCAGTAACGTAAAACCTTTAGGGGGTGGCTGTGAGTTGCGGTAAGATCTGGGGTCGTAACTTTCGAGCACGAGCGGATAAGTAAAACTTACTACTCCTATGTGAATTGCAGTATAGATGAATCCAACTTCCAAGACTGCTATTTTTCCTTTCATGATGCCCTAGGAAATACTTGCCACTATGTAAGCCAGTTTCTATTCGGCTCACTTTCCATTAGATCCAGTGCAGTCAATATACATAGATGTCAAACAATATCACCGCATTGATTTCAATTTTCCCTTGTTACTGAGTCAAAGCAAGTTTATTCATATACTAGATGTTAGATATTTTGATAATAGACATTTTTATACGTATCCGCTTCAGTTGTTTTCTCTCTCTTCGTAACAGTTCTTTTCCAAAAACACATCACACAATTTACTATCTGATACCTACTGCATGGGCTTAACTGCGCCGCAAAATGAACAACGCCTGACCGTATAGACTATTCGTGGTCACGCTTCATCCTGATGCTGGCCAAGGCAGGGATTATTAATAGAGCTCGGTTTAAGGTTCCGAAACGCACACAGTTACGAACACACAGAGCAATCAGCAGTATAAAGAGAAGGTAGTGTTGGGGGATTTGTAAGGTAAACATGCGCACGTTGAGGTATAATTTGTTTCAAAAGCAACTCTTTACATGTATTGGCATTATATGCGACATTCAAATTCATAAATTAACACAATAAAACAATTATTTCATGATACTATTAGCAAATAAACAGGATATATATATATTTTGATGCACCAGAATCATCTACATTGATTACTTTCAGAAAGAAATAACGATAAATGGAGAGTATTATGCATTTTATTGCACCGGTTGAACGTAGAAATCAAAAATAGACGACCTCATATAGCAAAGAAAAATATTCTCTTCCATCAAGACAATGCAAAGATGCACACCAGTGGAGTTTTAATGGTGAAAATTGTAGAGTTAAGGTTCGAATTACTACAACATCCACTGCATTAACCAGATTTGGCCCCCAGTGATCCTTGTTTTATTTCCAAACTTGAAAAAGCGTCTCGGCGGAAAACATTTTACGTCCAACGAGAAGGTCATTTATCTATTTTGAGGTACCTCCGAAATCCTACTTTTTGGAAAGGCTTGAAACAGGTGGAGAAACGCTGGGAAAAGTTTATCGAGGTAAAAGGAGATCAAATTGAAAAATAAAAGAGAAAAATATTTTAAAAAAGTACTTTTAGTAAATTTTTTAAGGATTTATTGAATGCCACTCGTATTGATCTAATGTTAGGGAATGCATTGTTTTTAATTACCAATACAAATATTTAACAGCCTGCTTGGGTTTCTGAATCCCAGTCAACTTCCTAAATTTATATTCCATGCTTATGTAGGTCACATCTGTAATATTGGCTCTATGTTGCAGGGTTTCAGGAGTATACAATTTGCAATCTGCATAAGTACACTACTGTACATAAAAAGTGGTCCATCTCCTTAGATCGTAGTGTTTTGTACTACATTGGATTGAAAAGCAAACGAGCCAATGAGCTATGCTATAATCGACATGAAATGAAAGAATAATTCAGATAGTTTTGTTAAAATGGTACAAAAGAAAACGTGTACGAATACGATATAACTAGGCTTTCTAGTGATAGATATAAGGAATTATTATTTATATCAATAATTTATTGTATCAAACTGGGCAAATGCTCTACATTTAATTGAGAATTTTCCTCAGTAACTTGGAAACGAAGGCAAAAGGAATTTAGTTTTTATTTCTATACTTTTATGATATTATGTTTTACTTTTGCTCCTAAATTTAACAAAGCATTGCCATTAAGTATACTCCACTAGTGAGAAAAATTAGTGCGCTGTGTATTACCCTACTAAGTCTGGGAATATTTTGAGAGTATTCTACCAATCCAGTGGTTAGAATTTATGCTCAAGGAACAGAACAGCTCACGCTGGCAAGATAGTGGGACTAAATTTGTCATTACAAGATGTAGTACTTCATTGATTCGAGTTCCGGCAAACCTTGTCTGTGTATGGACAACACCCTGCATATGACGTCACGTCCATATGTCAATGAGACAGGCACTCATTGTCAACACGTACAGAAATCTGTCATACGCTTTTAAGAGCATACAGAACTACCAGCGGGACAGTTATGTCAGAAGTAAATACTCACACGCGCGCGCACGAGATAGAGAGAGAGAGAGAGAGAGAGAGAGAGCGCGATTTGGAGGGTATTTCACTAAAAGAGGAGGAAATATATTTTGCAACGTAAGTCATATACAGTTTAAACAGCAAATAAAATTTTTCATTTAAAATTAATTGTAAGCAATACATAAAAAGTATATAGATGCTTGGCAAAAATATGTAGTTGAAGATACACCATATACATGTTCAAATTCATTCATTTTTGACACATTAGAAAAAATACGTTGTTGTTTTTATTGTAATAGAACAGAGAAAACACAAATAAGTATATTATAAATGAAAACCATTTTAACGTTTATATTCTATTAAGGTATTGATGTTTGATATCAGAACTGGGACAAATTATACAGAAAAAATCTGAGGTGTTCCATTCACATGACTTTCTCTACGTCTCTGCAATACATTGTAATTAAAAAGCTTATGATTCTATTTACTTCATGCTAATCGAGAAAAAATAGTAGAAATAGTCTTATTACTTGCTTCCTTGTAAGTAGAAGCGAAATAAGGGAATACCATAGGTTAAAATACTTGCCAAAAGCTGGTTGCTATGTAACTGAAGTTCCTTTGTTTGTTTGGACAAGAGTTAACAAATGCCTATATGAGAAAAATATAGGTTTTTCAGAGCTGAAACGAAAAACCAGGAATATCTTAAAAACGATCAACTCAAAATAAAAAAAAAAAATGTATATGACATAAATTATGTTTTATCGCAAGCTGCATTTTCTGTGGAGAAAGATTTTGTCCAGCTCTTACGGCTTAGCAGTTTGCACAATTCCGTAAAATTAATCCAGATTAAGGTAGTCTTCAGAGGCTATCCCCAAAAAATTGAAGATATACATTTTATTTGTCAGGTAACTATCTTTAATATACGATATTTGAATTAAGATCCTTAGAGCCATTTTTAAGAATATCAAAATTTTCGAAATGTTTTCCATGTGAAGGGTTGTTGGGGTTGAAGGATTTTCTTGAAAATCTTCGTGTCGCATCCTTGGAAGATACCAGACTTAAATATCAAGTTTGGGTCTTTTCGTTTTTGAGCTGTGCTGTCCACAGACACACACATACACAGAGACAGACAGACACACGGACATTTTTCTAAAAATGCTTTTTGGATTCAGGGAATCTCAAAACATGTATTTCAGGTGAAATCTCGCATCGAATTTTTGGGTGGAATACAATACCTTCTCTATACATTGTGTACATAGTTCTTATAGAGAAAGTAAAAATGTCAACTATTATTCAAATTAAGTAGCAACGTCATTCACGCACTGTATGTACAAAACGTATGTCTCTCTAAATGACCTTGCATACTACTAACGTCTGACCTCAGTTAAATTGCGAAGGAAGGCAATGAAGTCATTAGCAATATAATTAGCTAAATTACAATATGGGACTCATTTTATACATATCATATAAATGTATATATTATACAGTACATATTAGAGACATAAAACTCTGTGAGCCAGCGAAATTCGAACTCAGTAGATCTTCCATTAGAAATGCTAATATATAAAATACAGCCGCAGTTTGAGGTGAAAGCTATGTAACAGCTAAAATTCAGATAACCGATTAATGACATTGTTATAATATTATGTTTCTATTATATTATACATTACCGTAATTCCATCTAACATAACTTAAATGTTAGTGCACGAAAAACACTTGCCTCATGTTACCAATATCAGCATGTTTTTATATAATGTCACGTGTCATTGGAGAGAGTTTAAGTTATATTGTTCTAGCAATATTTTATTAATTAGGAATTAATTAATATGAATTGATTGGAATTTGGCTCTTACATATTCTTGGAAAAATGCCAGCTTTGTTATAAGCTGACTAAGTAACAGGATGAAAGAGACTAGCCTCTTCCGATGGCACTCCTAGTGGACTATTCGACGATACCAACTTCCGTTGGGTTACGTCAACATTCACACTTTGACGTCACACCGGATATTCTAGAACATTTATACATTCGATACTGATTGGTTAAGAATACCCACTATCAGGGCGTTGGTTTTCCATATTAGGAGTACTGTCACTATGTTGGAATGCCCTTCCGGGATGCCGCTAAATCTATTTAAGGGACTGTAAACCCGACCACCAGGTCTTGACTGTCGGGGAACCTCTGCGCGTCTTAGGGCGTCGCTCCGGGCTCAGCCGCCCAACCACTTCATTTCTCATCCCGCCTAGACACATCATGGCATATTTCTTAAGGTAAGGCCTTGTATTAGTAAACCCAGTAATCCAATTTCTATTGGCCAGGATTAATGGAAAAATATGGTTCTACCAGAATTTCCAAGAATGTGATAGTTTAACGTTATGATCCAAATTAATGTAAAATAGAAGGGTCCGTCTACATCATATGAGATGAGCTTTTGCGTGGCACGAAACACATATTTGACTCTAAACCGGGCATAGATGGACAAGCAGATAAAACATCTAAGGACGGTGCACCAAACCGAAAAGCTAAGCGCCTACCTGCCCTTCTATCACATCAATACTAACCGCACAGGCCTTCATAATCAAATGTACTGCAGTGTAAATTGACATATAGTGACCAGTATTTATTTATAATGTTGGAAACTAAGCTAACAAAGGATTTGAAATTAACTACTTGAATTTCTCATTTTGAGACTACGCTTCGCATAGTTTGCGTTTGAAGTCTTGAACAAATAAATAAACAAATAGACTCTGAGGTCCACTGAGCCTTGGATTCTGAACGACTTATGCAAAACTGGTAAACCATAAAATATAAACAAAAGCTTAATACGCAAAATAATGTAAATCTAGTTAAAAAAAACATAATTTGTCATGTGTATTTTTATCAATTTTAAACTATTTATAGGTTTTCTTAAACAGGAATTTACCATTACTGTTTTTTTTCTCCTGGCCCTTCAAAAAGAACCTAATTTCAATCACATAGCAATCAGCTTTTAAAGGATTTGACTATCACTCTAACTTATTATATTTCTTTAGTTCTCTTTACTTATACGTTATAAAATAATAACATCATTCCTGCTAATGTTTATCTTTATTATCTTGAAGTAGATAGAAGAATAAGCTTTTTTAGGTATAATTTGGTCAGAATAGAGAACTTATGTGAATGGAACACATCAGATATTTCTATATGCTCAATAGATTAATACTTTTAAACACCGATATAAGCAAGTAATTGTATTATTAGTGAGTCGTTCGAATTTGTAAATAAAGCTATTTTTGTCAAACTTGGGGCTATGGTAGAGAAAATCGAAACATGGATATTTTTATATTCGAACTAGTTTAAAAAAACAAAATTCCAATGCGATTAATAACCTAAATGGGAAAATGGCCCAATAATTGATATAAAAAAATCAAGGATGTTACTATTTCTTAAGAAATAGCAGTTGAAATGTTGGACAGCGGAGGTTATATTTTCATTCACATGGAAACACTATTGTTGTAATGATTATTCCTTTATCTACATCGCGGTAATCGAGATAAAACATTAGCAGAAATGGTTATATTAGTTCCCTCTAAGTAGAAAAGAAATAAGGTTATACACAATGCTAAAGCGATAGTCAAATCTTTTTAAAAGCCGGTCCCTAGGTGATACAATTGAAATGATGTTCGTTTTTCATGACTAGAAGGAAAACAAAAGAGATGAAACGAAAGATGACCTTTCATTTTCAGCTTAAAGCTGAAACCATTAACAAGGAATATCGCAGAAATGGTAATCTCTACAAAACATGTATATGACATAAGTTGTGTGCTTTTCAAGACCTGCATTTTTGTGTAGTAATTTTTGTTTATGATTTACGGTTTACCAGTAATGCAATATTCATTCAGAATGATGTCTTCAGAGGCTATTACCAGAAAATTCAAGTTATACCTTTTTGTATGTGATGTAAATATTTTTAATATACGGTATTTTAACGAAAATCGTTAGAGCCATTTTTGAGAATATTTTCACAAAGTATTTCATGTAAAGGATAGTTTGGGGTCGGAGATTTTCTTGAACATTTTCGTGCCGCATCCTTGAAAGATTCTAAACTTAAATATTTAATTTGGTCTTTTGGGCTTTGAACTATTCTGTCTACACAGACACATTCACACATCTTTTTCTAAAAATAGAAAATGACTTTTTTGGATTAGGTGAACCTCAAAACATATATTTCCAGTGAAACCTCAACATCGAATTTTTGGATGGTACACAATACTTTCTCATTCCAATGCATGCATAATACGTGTAAAGAAAGTAAAAATCTTGATTAAAATGCATTCATAATCTCATCTGCTGTTCGTAATTTCTCTCATTTTATTATTCTCTGGCTACTACTATACACAGGTTTAATTACATGTTAACAGATAATGCTTCGGGAGTTCATATATGTTCAAGAACAACAAAGCTGTTTGGATTTAATTAACTTATAAGTGGATAACTTCGGGCCTTTAACATATAATAAACGAATAATACCTTTAAAGCATGTTGCCCTTTGGGCTTTGAGTACAACATGTTTGTTTCTGCAAACAAACATGACACATATACTCTGTTACCAATTTTCATTATTATCTACTATGCTTCCTGGTTGTATAGATGTCAAGTATTACGTACTGAAGCTCCATTTATTAAACCAGGTGATGTGATACATTCCCACCACAAGACAACTCACCATATCTGTAATAATTATGGTATTAATATAAACATACGAGGGTCGGCTGATAAGTCCTGGGCCTCCCACAGGTATGGCGCCACTAGGCCAGTTAGACGGTAGCGTCGTATAGGTTAACTCTAAACCAGATTGTGTCCATTGTTACAGGTCAATAGTTTTTGTTTTCGAATGACAGCATTTTAAATAAGACAAGTTTAGAATTTTCATAAAAATGGAGGATTTAGAAAAACGAGCAGGGATTAAATACTTCCACTTAAAAGGCTTAACGCCTAAAGAAATCTGGGAGGAAATGGACAGTACATCAAAAGACTCTGTCCCTTCATATTCAATGATTAAAAGGTGGGTTGCAGAGTTTAAAATGGGACGTACGAGCACTAGTGATGAGCCTCGCTCTGGAATCCCTGTAAAAGTGACAACTCCAGAGATCATTGAAAAAATTCATCCTTTAGTACTGGAAGACCACAGATTAAAGTTTTTGAGATAGCAGAGGTGTATCAAAAGAATGTGCAGATAATATTTTAAGTAATATTTTGGGCTTTCAAAGGTCTGTGCAAAATGTGCGCCACGTTTATTGAGACCTGATCAAAAGTTGTAAAGAAAAACTGTTTCTGCTAAGAATGTGGAGCTCTACCGGAAAAATCCCAAAGTATTTTTGAGACGGCTTATTGCCATGGGTGAAACTTGGATACATCGCTACACTCCAGAAAGTAAATCACAGTCAAAATAGTGGCTTGCGCCAGGTGAACCAACTCCGAAAAAGCAGTCAATTTTGTCAGCTAACAAGATTATGGCAAGTGTTTTCTGGGATGATTACTTGGTAAAAGGTAAAAGTATCACTGGTGACTACTACGCAAGCTTATTACAACGTTTAACTGATGAGGTGAAAAGAAAATTACCTAATTTAGCATAAAAAAGAATCTCGTTTCATCACGACAATGCTCCGGCCCATGTTCAGTCATTGCAATGGGAAAAATATGCAAATTAAAATTCGAATTGCTTGAACATCCACCCTATTTGCTAGATCTAGCACATAGTTCCTGCCATCTGTTCCCAAACCTTAAAAATGTTTGTAGGATGAAGATTTCACAGCAACGTGGATGTCATTGATGCGATAACAGCTATTTTGAGGACCTTGTGAATCGCACTACAGAGATGGTACAATTAAATTAGAACACCGATATGACAAATGTATTAATCTTTCTGGAGATTTGCTGAGAAATAAAGCAAACAAAAAAAATTAAAAGCTGATTTCATTGAGAGGGCCGGGACTTATCACCCGACCCTAGTATATGATATAAAATCCCTGTTAACTTTCTTTTACATTCAAAACAAAACATTAATCCGACTGTACATTTCATTTGGACAAAATCTTGGTACGTCACCAAGTAGTCAGAAGTAAAGATCAAGGGATTCATTTTGTAGAAAGAATTCCCCGTTTGGTGTAGGAGTGATAACGCCTTCACTGTGCATCTCTAGAGGGTAGTAGGATCAGTTTAGAGATAGTACTCGCGCTCGAGAAGTAGAAGCAGGTGCCTTAGCGTTTATTGAATACAGATCTGGAGCTATAAATAAGCAACCAAGGGTGCGAGAGACCTAGTGTTTTTACTTTTACTTGAAGAATTAGTGAGACTTCATAATCAGAGAGCTAAGGCAAGAAAAACGAAAGTGACTACACCTATTCCACTCAACTCATCTGGTAGACCACGCCGCGTGGCCGAGTGGTTAGACTCGGCTTCGATCCCAGGAGCAGGACTAAGTGGCACAGAGGAGGTTTTTGTCCGGGTTCTCCGGTTTAACTCGTCATTGAATTCCACCAGTGCTCCATCTTCATTCAATTCCATGCATCATACTAGTAGTAAAACCATCTTACTCACTACATAGCCTAGTACTTTTGATGCTCTTGAAGTAAACATTTGTAAATAACACTTCGACGTTTATCCGGGGTGCGTCCGTGAGTGCCAGTAGTTTAAACGTAAGGGTATCGGAGCTTTTATAGTTAAGACCGTGCTTATGCCAGCGTTCTTTACGAGGACACGACTATTTCAGCATTTACAACTTCTTGCCACTGATATCGATTGCTGAAACTGGTGCAACATTACCTCCTGATAAATGAAATATAATGATTTATTCAAAATGACAAACTGAGACCCTACAGTAGCGGTATAAATTACGCAGGACAAAATTCTAGAGCCGTCTGGGTAGTGTGGGTGTAGCGTGTACGCCTCACATTTAACAGTTCGCGAGTTCGAATCTCGCTTAGGCTAAGTTACCCGATTACGGTACTTTTTCGGGGTTTTCTATTTTTCTGAGAATACGAATGACGAATAACTTAGCTCCATGGACCCCGAGATCATTTGAGCATTCTCCTAATCTTCTTTCTAATTTATCAACAAATAAATCTTTTTCTATCGGTTTCCATATAAAGTTACTAATGAATTTCCCTTTGTCCTCCTGCCCCTCTTCAGGTACATGCGCCACTATAGCCGTCTCTATATTCAGTTCCAGGACAACCGGACAGTGATGTGAGTCGATACGATCCCCCACCCAAAATTTTCTAATTCTGCCAATTAAACCCTGACTTATTAAAATAAAATCTATTACACTACCTCCATTTTCATTTATGAAAGTGAGTTCTCCCTCTCGATCCTCACCGTACTTGCCATTCATTATTTCTAAAGAGAAGGCATCGCAGAAAGCAAGTAATTGTCTGCCCTCCCCATTAATAAAACTATCCTTGCTCTGTCGTTGACCTTCGCGGAATTGCTCCCCCCATTGATGACCCCCCGTTAGAGAAATATTCTCCCCTCCTAACCTCGCATTAAAATCTCCTAAGAGAATTAATTCAGTTCCTGGAAACTTTTCCTGTAACTGCACTAACGTTTCGGTTAAGTCACTGAAGAAATTCCTGTTTGCATACTTGGACGTTGCTGGCTGGTTGTATAATCCTATAACTATTATTTGTACTCCCCCTGTGTCAAAGATACAGCAATCACCCCTTCCAAACTGATTTCTAATTTAGTTATCTCAGCCTCCAGCTCAGACCTGAATGAACGAAACATTAATTCAACTATAAATTACAGCTGGGAACAATTTTGAATACGCAGTTTTAATTTGGAATACTAACATACAAATATAAAAGAACGAATATAATATAGGTTTTCTAAATTAAAAATGCGATGCAAGATTTTCAAAAAATTACCCCACTCCAAAGATTCAAAAGCTTTAGTTAATTCTTACTGTATTTACTCAAAAATGATTAAAATATATATATCTAGATGGAAAAATTAATATAATGAATTTTAAAGCCCTCTTTATAGGTATGCATTTTGTATAATTGATATACCAAAATTATAAAACATACACAAGCATTAAGTTCAAAATAATGAAGATAGGAAAAATCACACAAATTTTACTTTTTTTATATGTTACATCTTTTCAACTTCCGACAAAGCTGTTTTAATTGAAATTGAATTTTCAATACTTTGTCATTTATGAGAAGATGCTAATTCAATTGTTTCTCATTATTAATTAAACGAATATGAAACTTCAACGACAGACCGTTTTTAAATATTTTAAGCATTCACTCAATCTCCTATACCGTTGTATCTGCAACAATATTTGTAATAAAACTATTTTCAAATATCTATGCTGATTTTGAAAATGAGCTTTTGTAGAATAGTCTATGCACTTATAGAATTGAGATTATAAATGATCCGAAAAGTGATAGCAAATCCTTTACTTTAACTAGAATGTATTTTAAATATGCACAGTATATAGAGAAGGCATAGCTTTCCACCCAAAAATAGATAGCGGTATGTCACAGTAAATACATGTTTTATGGTCGCAGTATAAAACATATTTTTAGAAAAAGGTCCTTATAAGAATGTCCCTGTGTTCATGAGTCCGTGGATAATTCAACAATGAAAAGTCGGTTTTATACCAAACTTAATATTTAAGTTCAGCATCTATTCAGGATGTGACACGAAGCTTTTTAAAAATATCTTCACACCACAAACTACCTTTTACATGGAAATAATTTCAAATTATTTTCTCAAAAATGGACCTAGCATTGTTGCTTAATTTAAATACTCGTATATTAAATATGTTTAATCAAGTCGAAACTGATTATAATTAATTTGCTTCTTACATAACTTCAACTAAATAAGAAATATTGATAATTCAATACTTTTTAGTGCAAATCAAATGTTATATTTAACTATAGCCTTATAAAAATAATATTTATAATTTGAATTTAATGGAAATAGCTCTTAAGGACTGTGCATTCTGAATGACTTGCTCATGATTAGTAAACCTTTAAAATATTGACAAAGATCAACTACACAAAAATGTAGACCTCGTTAAAACCCAGAATTTTGTCATATTTCCAAAGAATACTCTTTATTAGCAGTTTTAAGTTTTAAAATAAATAGATTTTTCTCAAACAGGAAATCGTCGTTCGTTTTGTTAGTTCTGGATATGCAAAAATAATTTAATTCCAAAGTCAATCTCACAGCGATAGCTTTCAAAATCATTGTTTCTCTTCTACTTGTAGGGAATTGAATAACATGACCTTTTCTGCTAATGTTTATCTTAGCATGAAATAGAAGAATGAGGTTTTGTGAGAATAGTTAGTAAAAGAGGTATAGAAAGGTATGTGAATGGAAAAAAAGTATATTTTTACTTTCTCTAGTCCATGCACAATGTACCTACATAGTGGATAGAGAAGGTATTGCATTTCACCCAAAAATTTGACATCGAGATTTCACCGCGAATATATGCTTCAAGGTCCCCTGAGTCCGAAAAAAACATTTTTAGATAAAGGTCTGTGTGTGTCTGTGGACAGTATAGCTCAAAAACAAAAAGACCGTTAAGTAGCAAACTTGGTATTCAGGTTTGATATCTTCCAAGGATGTGACACGAAGATTTTCAATAAAACCCACCCCCACATACTACCCTTTACATGGAAACTTTTTTGAAAAATTTAAATTTCTAAAAAAAGGCTCTAAATAATGGCTCTAAAATCCTGTATATTAAAGATATTTATATTCTAAATAAAATGTATATCTTGAATTTTCTGGGAATAGCTATGACGACTTCATTCTATATAAGTTAAGAGATTACATTAAGCTGCTATAGAAAAAACTACACATCTCGTTAAGACCCAGAATTTATGTCATATTTCCAGAGAATATTTTTGTGAACTCTTTAAGTTTTAAAATAGTTAATTTTTTCAAACAAAAATTTTCGTTCGTTTTTTCACTCCTGACCATGCAAAAGAATATTTTCTTCCACTTGCAAGGAATAGCTATTTTATTGCTTATAAACAATTCAATAAGATCAAAATAGATAGCAGAATAAGCTTTTGTAAGTATAGTTTGTTAGTAAAGCAGGTATAGAAAGATATGTGAATGGAACACATTAGATTTCTTTAATGAATAGAACACAATTTTGATATAATAAATGGTTTAGTTTTCATTGTACATATATGAAAACGTAATCTAGTAATGAAGGTATTCAGATATCAGATGCTTCTGTGAAATAACTTTGCATTTAGTACTTGAATACCATTTATTACTTATCTGATATAAAAAGCAATGTTTTATAATAACGTTAAATAAAGAGTTATAATGGAAACAGTTCCAGAGCTTTTTGTGAATTTAAGGATATAATTTATAAACGACAATATAAACAAAGCATGACCAGGGGGAGCTGTTTTTTAGATGCTTTGTCTACCCTATTATACGTAACTTCAATACAAATAAAACAGATAATGGTGTATATGCTTCTCCTCCCATACTAGTAAAATGTCCTATCCCTCTTGAGGGATACAATTTGTTCACAGAGAAACCAAAACGAACACACATGTAGCTCGTTATTTGAAAAGTTGAAAACGTGCACGCTCAGCCGAGCAACAACGCGATCTAATTAAGGCATAGAAAGGCCATTGTGTGCCTGTAAATGTGCTGAACGTTTATCATAAACGTTAGCTTTGTTCCAGCACTGCATAATGAAAAGACTTGATTAATGGAGTGACTTTCACATTTCAATACTCGACATAAGTTGTGCGGAACAGGTTCTCGCCACACAAAGAGAAAAGAATAAAGGGAGCCGGATCTCCTGCACACTGCGTTAGAGACGGGATTATAAACAAGAGAGGCGGGGAAGATAAATCGCTTTATTACTGCAGCAAGTGTTTTAAAGTAAACCGGTGCAATCTGCGAGCTCGCCTCTGATAACTTCTTCCTCTAATTTCCTCTAGCTTCTAGTGAAGTACTAACAATTGAAACGTGTAGTGGTCTACTATGTTTGCTTTAGCTTTACACTCTCTTTCCTTGTTTATTTATAACGTGTTACTTTTCTGCCACGAACGAGGAAGGAGCAAGAATATGTGTGAACGCGTTTGGTTCACTATAGTTTTTTTACACTTTCATCTTAGCCAAAAAGGCCGAGGAAGGTAATTCGACATGGGCTTCAAAATTAAAGAAAGTGTTGGAAACCATTAGGATGGGATACATTAGGATAGCGGGGCAGGCAAATAGACGGAGTCTTTGGAGAAAAATTAAGAACCGCCTCTGTGATATTCATAGACAGAAAATAATTGCGCAATGCACGGAGAGGTTTCATTAGAAGTACAGGCTAAAATCGCGTGGATTAGACTATGAGCAGAATGGAGCATAAACATTGCTGACGAGAATGGTATGAGAATATGCCTCATTTGCGAGGAAGAAGAGTCGTGGACGCATATATTGGCATATGTAGGGGTACGGAGGAATGGAGGAAAACATATTTACCGTGATCTTTTACCACCTCGAATATAGAGCTAGAAGCATGTTGGACGTTACTGGCGGGCACGGAAGACGTGGACGGGCTAGGTAAATTTATACTTAAGGTAAGACAGCTGGGATCTGTGAAGGCTGACAATAAAGAAGAGGGGGGGGGGATAAGAACAGCTACACAAAATTGACTACATATATTTTATGTCATACTTATGTCATTGTTGTGCTATGGTTTTATATATTGTGTATATAGTATGTGTATATATTTCTCTTAAGTTTATTTGTCTATTATAATAGGATACATTAATGCATCTGAATGAGGTGTACTCTGTATTGTACATTTAAACTGCTGTATTTGTGTATCTTTGTCTTTTTATTTTCGTGTTTACCCTTTTAATTCTCTGTTGTTATTGTTTTAATATGCTTACTATTTTGTGTATTACAAAAGCAGGTACGGTCTGTGGACCTGTGAGACGGTTGAGCCTCAGTGTATCAATTTATGTCAATAAATAAATACACGTATTCATTCATATACTTAGTGTTGGCAGGTTTCCTAGTTTCTTATTGGTTTGAAAATGTGAGTAGTGAAAAGGGAGGCTGAATGGTTGACATTAGAACTGGTGCTCTCTCTCTCCTTTCTCACTATCTCTCATAAACACATATACACACACTATTGGCTTGACGTCAAACTCTGCCAATCAATCCCTAACCAAAGAACAGATGTCAGGTTCCTACTCAGGGGCGAAAGAAAAGTGGGGTTAGAAAGACATTATGTGTCGTAGTTGGTTGAAATTTATTTGTAAACATTGACCTATTTATAACTAGAATACTTTTCCGGGCTGAGAAGCCGTGATCTGCTGCAGTCTTCAGGTCAAGACGTTTCGTTCCCGACAGCGGTGAACATCTTCAGTGGCGTAGTCTAAGTCTTCTCGGTAAGTGGTCGCAACTGACTCGTTGGCCGAAACAGCAGCAGTATTTATACTCAGGCTGCTCTCACGCGATTGGTCCGGCTGGAACTGCATGTGCGGGGGTGGTGGAGGGAGGGAGTTAGCCAATCCGGTGCTTTTGATTCCTTGATTGGTTCGAATGATCTCGTTGGGTTTGCGACCAAACATTCACCAAAAAGATTTAGACCACGCCACTGAAGATGTTCACCGCAATCGTGAACGAAACGTCTGGACCTGAAAACTCCAGGAAATCACGGCTTCTCAGCCCGGAATATTCTTCTAGTTATAATTTGGACTCGGCCCTAAAAGCTTAGACTACTGTTTGACGTATTTATTATATTGTTCCTTTGAAAGGAACGAAAATCATGAACAAAAAACTTAAAATTGTTGCCCTTATTGAGCATAGGTATACCACGGCGAAGGCTGCGAATATATATCCAGGTGGCCCAACTGCCCCGTTTTTGACGTTTGTAGATATCGCTTTATATGATAAAAATGTTGCAGAACTCAACAAGTTAATACCCGCCAGTGGGGAACTGACGGAAGCGATATTTCTTTTATCCCTTTCAATGAGCGCCACTCGCCTACGCAAGAGGGGTTAAACGAAACTCGCTCAGGCAATTCTTCACTTAACTGTTTTAACTTAATAGTCTCGATGAGTCCTGCATCTCTTAACGCACGATAGGATATCTGCATACATTAGGTAAGCAACGTTTGGCCACCTGTATAGAGAGTAGCTTCAAGATTAGCTTCAAACTGTTAGAGATGGGATTATAAACAAGAGAGACGGAGAAAACATGTTGATGCATATGGTATCCTATAGCATACCTTTTTACTTTCTCTATACGTACTATGCACATAGTATATAGAGAAGGTTATTGTATTGCACCCAAAAATTCGATACCGAGATGTCACCGGAAATATATGTTTTGAGACTCCTTGAATCCAAAAATAAAATTTTTAGAAAAATGTCCGTGTGTGTGTGTGTGTTTCTGTCTGTGTGTCTGAGTGTGTGTATGTGTGTCTGTGGGAAGCATAGCTCAAAAACAAAAAGACCGTTAAAAACCAAACTTGGTACTTAAATTTGGTATCATCCAGGGATGCGACACGAAGATTTTCAAGAAATCTGCTGTTTTCTTGAAAAGTTGATCAGTTTTCGGGACATTCCTTGTTATTGGTTTCATTTTTAAACCACCTTTCATCAAATGGGACCATGCAAAGTGAACCGAAACCTCGGTTCTTTCACATACTGACCAACTTTTAAAACATTTGATCCAAGATATATATATATATAAAACGGTATTTTCGCTTTTGTGTCATTGTCCACATATACGTACACACACACACACACACACTGACCCCACAGACGCGCTCATACTCCACAAACACTAACCTTTTTCTAAAAATGTTCTTTTCGGATTCAGGGGACCTCGAAACATATATTTCCGGTGAAATCTCAGCATAAAATTTAACGTGGAATACAATTCCGTCTCTAGCTACTATATACATTGTATGTACGTACGTGCTAGAGAAAGTAAACACAAATCTGTTGTGCTCCATTCACATAGCTTTCTCTACACCTCTACAATAAATTATTGTTAAAAATCTTATTCTTCTATTATTTAATGCTGATCGAGAAACCAATTGCAGAAAAAGTCTTATTACTTGCTTCCTTGTAAGTAGGAGGGAAATAAGGGAGCACACTAGCCTAAATCGATAATCAAATATTTTAAAAGCTGGTTGCTATGTGATTGAAATACCTTTGTTTATATGGGCAGCAGTTGACAAATTCCCGTATGAGAAAAGTATAAATATTTTAAAGCTGAAACTAACAAGGAATATCTAAAAAATGGTAAGCCCCACGAGAAAAAAAAAACTGTATATAGCATACACTGTGTGTTTTCACGACATTTTCATCTTTTTTAGGTAAGTTTTTCAGTTATGCATAATTCCGCAAAAATCATCCAGAGCATACACGTCTTTTTTTTTTTCTTTATAAGATACAATTCCGGAGGCTAGTCGGGACTCCGGCGCTGTATTCCCTGCTTATATTTACCTAGTTTCTTACTTTGTTTGCTGTATGATTACTGAATGGCTGTTTTCTTTTGTTACACAAACATGTAACACACTCGAACTCACGATCCCCTGTGCTACAAAGCACCAAAGCGAGACGCCTTGCGAACGCGTATATGGGGACCGGCTGTCTTCAGAGGATATTCCTAGAAATTTGAAGATATACATTATACTTGTCATGTAAATATGTTAAATATAAGAGATTTTAATCAAAATCGTTTTTAAGCTATGCTGCTCACAGACACACAGACACATACGGACATTTTTCTAAAAATATTTTTCGGGTTCAGGGGTGTCAAAGCATGTATTTCCGGTGAAATCTCGAAATCGAATTTTTTAGTAGAATACAATACCTTCTGTATACACTATTTACATAGCACATGTAGAGAAAGTATAAATCTGATGTGTTCCATTCATATTAATTTTTTTCTACATCGCTGTAACAAATTATTGTTAAGAAGTATATTTTTCTATATACTTTAATCAAGGTAAACATTACCAGAAATTGTCTTTATTACTTGCTTCCTTATAAGTAGAAGGAAAATGTGGGATTACACTAGGCTAAAACGATAGTCAAATTTTTTAAAAGGTAGTTGCCATGTGGACGAAATCCGTTTCTATGCAGGGCCAGAGATTACAACTTTACGTACGAGAAAAGGTTAAGTACATTGAATTTAAATAAATAACAACCAATATCTCGAAAATGGCTAATTCCACGAAAAAAACGTACAGACATAAATTGTGTGTTTTAAAGTGATCTATTTTTTTTTTGCTTTTTGTTTTTGTGTAGTAAGTTCTTGTCTAACTCTTACGGTTTATTAGTTACGCAAAATTCACAAAATTTCATTCAGAATAAAGAGGTCTTTACAGGCTATTGCCAGAAAGTTCAAGATATACATTTTATTTTCCATAAAAATATAACTAAATGAATTGGAAGGATATTTACAAGATAAAAGCTATTCTGTGTTATGCTTTGTGGAACATTGGCTTGTGCAAAATGAAACTGAATTTTGTAATATTAGTGGTTATACAAAAGCAACAATTTTTTGTCGAACAACTAAGAAAAATGGGGGCGTAGCCATTTTTGTTAAGAAAGGACTTGAATTCACTGAAATTAGTGTTTCCTCATATTGCATAGAGGGACATTTTGAGGTTGTAGCTATTTATGTAAAACTGTATGACATTGTTATAATTACTGTTTATCGCCCACCAAGCGGTGATATGGAAACATTTCTTGCTGCATTTGAGCAACTTTTGTTACACCTTAGCAGTAAATATGTGAAAGTATTAATTGGTGGTGACTTTAATATAAATATGCTTACTTTAAATTCTAGGAATATGTGTTTTAGTAATATGCTTAATACTTTTAATTGCAATTTTATACATGCTCTACCTACAAGAGACAATGCATGTCTTGATAATTTTATTACAAATCTTCCTAAACATTTATATGAAGTTAAAGTAACTGACCCTTCACTGTCTGATCATTCTCTATTAAGTTTCTCACTCTTTGGTGAAAAATTTGAAACAAATGTACCAAAAGGCTCAAGACCTAAAAGAAAAACTACCCTGAATCACATGAAGCATCTTTTTATTTCACTCAGTAATATAATTTGGGAAGATATTTTATTCTGCCAATATACAAGCGCTGATGAAATTTTTAAATTATATTTTAATACTTTTTAAATGTATTTGATATGTGCTGTTGAATTGTTGATGTGAAACATAAGGCTAAGAAAAGTAATAAAAAGCTAATACTTGGTTTAGTGATGACCTGAAGCAAATGAGAAACAAGGTTATGGCTCTCAATACTGTACACAAAAATACAAAATTAGAAGCAGCATTAATAATGTGTAAACTATATAGAAATCAATATAAATCTGCATTAAAAGCAGCAAAACTAGGGAGCAATATGGAATATATTGAAAACGAGCAAAATAAATATAAAGCAGTATGGAATGTTTTGAAAAGAGAAACTAATAGTTCTAAGAATATGTTTACTGCACCTATTTCACCAGATATTTTTAAAAAATATTTCTCTGAATCTGTGAAAGATAATTGTGATGAAGCAAAGCAAATATCAGAGCAATTTAATGTAGCAAAAATAAGTGTATGTAATAAGTCCTATTGTAATGCAAGTTTTATGTGGCAAGAAGTAACTGAGGAGCTGGTTATCGAAGTCGTGAAAAAAATGAGTAACTCTCCTAGTGAGGATATATATGGACTTACTAATAGAATAATTAAATCTGTTATTATTTATATTGTGAAACCACTAACATATTGTATCAATTTATGTTTAAATGCTGGAGTATTTCCTGAGCAGCTGAAAATGGCTAAAACAGTTCCCATATTTAAGAAAGATGATGTGAATAAACCAGAAAATTACAGGATAATAGCTATTGTTCCTATATTAGGTAAAGTTTTTGAAGGTGTTGTACTCCATCAATTAAGGTTATATACCACAGAAAATAATATTCTCAGCCCTTCACAATTTGTAAAAGTACACACGATGCAATAAAAGATTTATTGGAGGTTGTATATCAAGCATTTGAAGACAAGGAAAATGCTCTTGCTTTGCTATTTGATTTAAGCAAAGCTTTCGATTGCATTCCACATGACTTATAACTAATGAAATTAGAATACTATGGAATTAGAAATACTGAGTATAACTTCTTTTATACCTATCTAACTGGACGTAGACATGCTGTTTTTGTAAATAATTTAAGTAGTAGAAGTGAATACATTAATTTTGGAGTACCACAAGGAACTATCTTAGGACCATTTTTATTCCTTATTATGATAAATGACCTGCCGTGTAATATACCTGCTAAGACGATTCTATATGTTGATGATTCCACTTTTATTTTAACACATAACGATTTTGTTGTTTTAAATAGTATATGTTATGACATAATTCAGAGTGCTACTAAATGGTTCTCTAGCAATGGTTTTTTAACTAACTGTGAAAAAATGCAAAACGTTATGTTTAGCCTTAGACAAAGCTCAAATGATGCTGAATACACTAATGTAAAACTTTTAGGAATGGTTTTAGATACAGAATTAACCTGGAATTCACACGTTGAAATGGTCTGTAAAAAATTAACCAAAGTTGTGTGTTTACTGAGAACCATTTACAACAAAGTACCTTGTACCTATTTAAAGCAAATATATCTTGCTTTGTTTGAAAGTGTTTTTAGCTATGGACTGTTAGCATATGGGATCTGTTCTAAATTGAATGATATTCTACTTCTACAAAAGAAAGCCATGAGAATTTTATGTCATACTTCTTACAATGCTCCATGTAGACCACTTTTTAAGCAACAGAAAATTTTAACAGTGTACAATTGCTATATATTACAATTATTATTATATGTTCACAAGAATTTAAGTCAATTTAAACTGAACAGACATGTACACACATTAAATACCAGAAGTATTGATAAATTGCATGTTCCATACACTAGACTAAAGAAAGTTAAAGATAATTATTTGATAACCAGTATTATAGCCTATAATAAGCTTCCTGACCACATGAGAGATCTAAATGTAATACAGTTTAAGGCTAAAGTAAAAAAATGGTTGATGGATAATGTATTTTATAATTTGGATGACTTTTTTAATACTAGAATTGTTAAATGACTTACTCTTACTTGTATATATTACTTTGACCATGTCTATTGTACTAATGTACCTAATGACTAAGCAAATAAATACTAAATACTTAAATTTAATAGACAGTATTTTAATCAAAATTGTTAGAGCCATTTTTGAGAAAATCAAAAATTTCGATTTTTTTTTTCCATATAAAGGGTAGTTTGGGGTGGGGAAATTTTCTTGAAAATCTTCGTGTCGCATCCTTGGAAAATAGTGAACTTAAATACCAAGTTTCGTATTTAACTGTCTTTTCGTGGTTTAGCTACGCTGCCCACTGACACACACACACACACACACACACACACACACACACACATTTTTCTAAGAATGTTTTTGTGTATCGAACTTTTGGTTACAATACAATACCTTCTCTATACACTATGTACATAATACGTGTAGAGAAAATAAAAATGTATCCTATATGGCGTAGCCTCCTCGAGTTGAAAACACTTCCTCCAGAGCGCAGGAAACCCATGAATTCCTCTGGAATAAAGAGTTTTCTGGACGTGAGTGCGGTCTGCCGTGACCTAATTCATCGAAACAAAATTGATTTCTTCCCATCGTCTCTTTGAGTGATCCAAACATATGAAAATAACTCGAGGCAGATCGATTGTGTTTGCGGATGTGGGAGAGATTCATGGTGATGGTCAGTTATGATTGCAGCTGCTGCAAAATGAGGCCAAGCACTGTCCCGTCGCTTTGATCTAATTGCAGCCCGGATATGATTTTGCAAAAATCGGAATATGACAGCTCATGTTGCCGTGTTCCTACGCGAGTATTGTTCATGGTTAACGCACTGTTCATTCCAAAAGAGAGTTAGCACGATTTTTGCTTTTGATGCTACGACCGGTTAGGTGGTATACAATACTATCTCTATCCACTATGCACATATATCTTCAGAGTGTGACGCAAGGATCCTGAAACACACTGTATATCCGGAGAAGGATGCAACCATAAAGCAGACATTATGGCCATCAGAGAACCCTGAAGAATGTTTCAAAATATATAGAGGACTAGAATAAATAAATGGGAATACAAATATTTTTATAATTACCTTCTCTAATTCCGTATATACAATGTACATAGTGCATAGAGAAGGTGTTGTATTTTAACATTCTCCTGGCGACCCGGGAAAACCATGAAAAACCCTATGGGCCAGAATCTTCTAAATTCGAGTCTCACACATTACTGTAACGCTAACTACCTTTTAATTCAACCATAAAATAACGAATCCAAAAATAAACAATTAGTTCCTGCAACGTCCTAACGTAAAGAGACCAAAAATACGGAGCTAAACTGTCTGTTTTCCTGACCAGCCCATTCTTTCGTTTGAGCTCGACGGCAATCTATAGCAAGAAACTCCTAGTACTACCAAGGTGGTACCAGCAGCTAAGCATGTAGTCTTAGCCAGATTAAGTACCGGCATTACTGTTTAAGAGACGACCATGTTGGTGTGTTGACCCAGCGCTTCTCTGTGCTCAGCTTTAACTTCTCTGTTTCTTCGGTTTTTGTTGATTGATTCCGCCGACGGGGATTCAGATGCCGTAAACCAGGCTCCGTGTTTTTTTCCGGCACCCGCTTCATCTCTTTTTGTTCTTTTCATGGCATTATTTCTTGCCTTGAAGTGTTCTTTATCGGGATGGGTTTTACTTCTCTTTGAAGTTTGTTTCTACTTCCATTCCGCGTTTGTTTCTAGCTTTTGTAAGAAAAACTATACACCGGGTAATTTAATATGTTGTTTCCATGCTTATTATTTTAAAAATTTGAACATATCCGTACATATATTATTGTTTTAAACAGTATTTTAGGTTTATAAAATTCTGTTTTAAGAAAACCACGTATAATCTGTGTACGGTTTATATGCAACCTCCGTCGATTTGATCATATTACACCATCCTTCAAAAACGCTTAAATGGCTCCAGCTTAGGGATAGAAGAAAATTGCATTCCTTATCATGTCTCTATCAGCTCCTACATTATCGCATTCCAAACTATCTAAATGTTCGCTTCAAATATCTTTATGGCTATCATAATCGAGAAACTCACTCACCATACAAGCTTCTATTCATCATCTTTACTACAGCTTTAGCTCGACTTTGGAATTCCCTACCTGAAGAAGTAACCGACTGCTAGAACGTACACTGTTCATACAGAACATTAGGGCTTACATCTGTAATCAAACCTAATCTGCTGCTGTATTAATGTTATAAACACATCACTTTAATTTATTGTTACAAATATTTTATAAGCTGGCAAGTAATATGCATTTCATATTGCATGAATACTTCACTTAAAATAATTTTGCTTACAGTTGTTTTTCTTTTCATTTCAGTGCACTTGTTGCACATTTTTACTTTGTCTACACCTATTATGTACATAGTGTATAGAGAAGGTAATGCACTCCACCAAAAAATTCGATACTGGGATTTCACCGGAAATATATGTTCTAGGGTCACCTGTCCAAAAAAGGTATTTTCAGAAAAAGGTCCGTATGTGTGTGTCAGTGAGTCAGTGTGTCCGTGTGTCTGTGAACACGATAACTCAAAAACGAAAAGTCGGTAAAATACCAAACTTGTTATTTAAGTTTAGTATCTTCTAGGGATGCGACACGAGGATTTTGAGAAAAATCCGCCCACCCAAATCTGCCCTTTACATGGAAAATGTTTCGAAAATTTTGATTTTCTAAAAATGGCTCTAACGATTTTGATTAAAATGTCGTATAGGTATTAAAGATATTTACCTGACAAATAAAATGTATATTTTGAATTTTCTGGAAATAGCCTCTGAAGACTACTTTATTCTGGATGAATTTTACGGAATTGTGCATAACTGCTAAACGGTAAGAGATGGGGAAAAACTTACTGCACAGAAAATGTAGCTTACGATAAAACACACCATTTCGTTCATATCCATTTTTTTCGTGGAGTTGATCGTTTTTAAGATATTCCCGGTTTTTCGTTTTAGCTTTGAGAAACTTATATCTTTCTCATACAGGAATTTCTTAACTCCTGTCCATACAAACAAAGGAACTTCAGTTACATAGCAACCGCTTTTGGCTATTATTTTAACCTGTGAAACTCCCTCATTTCGCTTCTAAATACTTACAAGGAAGCAGCTAATAAGACTATTTCTGCTAATTAACATGAAGTAACTAGAAGCATAAGCTTTTTAACTACAATTTGATGCAGAAATGTAGAGAAAGTCATGTGAATGGATCACATCAGATTTTTTTTAGTAACATCCCACTCTCTGAATGAGCAGAAGAGTGTTTCATTGCTCGCGAAGGCCACATAGTGGAAATATAATTGATTAATTAATTGGTACCAAGTTTGGGGCTACCCCAGATTCAAGTTTTATGGCTTGATTTGCGGTGACACATATCGGGAACATAGTAGAATTACTTTCAGGCGAGCGTCATAATAGATTCCAATGAGCTTAAGTCGTATAAACTATCCGTTTTGCAGTAGTGATTTGTTCAAATTTTCACAGTAAAAGATTACTTATTCGGCATCGGCAATAAAACGCTTAAGGATTTAGTTGAGGTGAGTAGACCATCAGAGAGTAGACCTCTATTTACCTGGTACTTCAACGTTTTGTATGGCTGTCTAGAAGTTGTTTGAAAAACGCTAGAGTAAAATTAATACAAAATGGTGAGGTCGGACCTAACCGGAGATTCTGGTAGTTCTAACGACATCAGGAAATATAACAAGCAGAGGGACAGCAGCCATTACTACTTCATCCCCCTATAAATTATTACTTGAAACATAAGAAAAAGAAAGGGTGAAAAAAATCTAAGGCCAGAAAGATTTTGGCAATGAAGCGAAAATTGTTCAAGGTGACAGAAAAAAACTAACAAAACCAAGGTCAAAAACCTGATATGCACTATTCACATGACTTTTGCTACATTTCTGCAACAATTTTTGTTAAAAAGCTTATGATTCTATTTTCTTCATGCTAATCGAGAAAAAATTAGCAAAAATAGTTTTATTACTTGCTTCCTTGTAACTGGAAGTGAATAAGGAAGAAGCATAGGTTAAAGTGAAAGTCAAAAACTGGTTACTATGTGATTGAAGTTCCTTTGTTTGTTTGGACACGAGTTGACAAGTTCCTGCATGAGAAAATGTAGGTTTTTTAAAGGCGAAACCAAAAACAAGGAATATCTCGAAATCGATCAACTGCAGGAAACAAATGTAGCGAAATAGCATAACTTACGTGTTTTAACATGCTCTACATTTTTGTATGGTCAGTTTTTGTCCATCTCTTACCCGTTAGTAGTTATTCAAAATTCCGTAAAAATCATCCAGAATAAAGTAGTCTTCAGAGGCCATTCCCAGAAAATTCAAGATATACATTTTATTTGTCAGGTCAATATCTTTAATATACGACATTTTAATAAAATCACTAGAGCCATTTTTGAGAAAATCAACATTTTGAAAAAAAAATCCATTTAGAGGGTAGTTTGGGATGAGGGGAATTTTTCTCAAATTTTTCGTGTTGCATCCCTGGAAGATACTGAACTTAAACACCAAATTTGGTATTTTACCCACTTTTCGGTTTTGAGTTACCGTGTTTGCAGACATATGGACTCGCTGACACACGAACACACGGACACGCGCACGAACCTTTTTTCGGAAAATGCTTTTTTTGGATACAGGGGACCTTAAAGCATGTATTTCTGGTGAAATTTCGGTATCGAATTTGTGGGTGGAGTGCAATACACTATGTACATAGTATGTGTAGAGAAAAAAAATGAACCCTTGACATCAGACGAGAAGGGGGATGAAAACCATCTTTTGCAATGGTTTGTATGCAATTCCAAATCTGTGGAGGCTAGGATGCTGTGCCTCAACTGCAAAGGGTGGGCACATGAAGCTTGCAGCAATGCATATGATCAAGACCAAATTTTCATTCGTGATTTCTGTGCCTAAAGTGTTTAAAATCTCTTAGAGCATAGCTTAAATAAACGTTGTATGATGTAGATTCAAATTCAATAAATTCGTAATTCTTTTAAAAATTAACCTTAGTGAAATGTTTTATTTCACAAAAAGTAGTCCTGAAATAGCTTAACTATAATTCAACTTGTAATAACATTTTTTTGTACACCTTTTCGTTACTTTTTCAGGTGATATTCTGAAAGGGGTTGTTTAATAAATAGTTTGATTGTAATGCATCAATATATTTTTAATTATTATTTCCAGTTCCCAGTTTTGTTAAACTTGGTTGGACAAACCGTGTCATTGCATGCTTTCATAAGATGTGTTTTTATGCTCTTAATTGCAATTGGCCACCACAAATTTATATGCTTTTTTATTCACAAGGGATGAGTTTGCCAACATAAATGTTGACTGTTTAATTCCCATAGCGAATATATATTTTAAAAAGAACTGTTAAGGTCCCGACTTTCCCCTACTTTACTTGATGCAACATTGTTCCAGAAGTTTCTATTCGGAAATTGACCTCACAGTAAAAACCCAATGACACTATCCAGGAAAAGCTGCCCTACCCACATCGTGCTAAGAACTCCTCTTAAGCAAACCTCGATAGGTTAAGAAAATGTAAAATATGAATCTATAAGGATTTAGAAGAGTATAACCAAATAATAAAGTATTATCTATAAATTAATATAAAATAATGAACCCAATAGGAAATTCTTAATTACATCACGTGCCACTATGTCTACATTGTACATACAACAGAAAATAAAATGAATACTCGTTTTTTTCTTATTTTTTTTTAGCTTAATTTCCTTTAACCGGGTTGGTCATATCGGACGATGAATGAAATTGGTGAAATGATGCTCAAATGATCTCGGAATGCTCGTTTGTAAGAATAGTTTGTTTGAAGAGCAGGCAGAAAAGGTCATATGAATGGCGCTAATCAGATTTTTTTAAAAAATGCTTATTTATGCCTTTTAAAACGAAGCTCGCATTATATTGTTTCTTCATAATAATTTGTACTGAAGCATATTAATGCTGACACTCGGAATCAAATCCGAAGATCATTCTTTGTTGTACTTTTTAAAGCTTTAATAAGCGTAACTAACATTCAAAAATAAAAAACTTGTTTTAGCTTTGAACAAATTAAATAAAATCACTTATCCTCCATACACACACATCACGAAATATATCCCTTACTTATTTTACTACGCAGTAACGTGCATTCAGTTATTTCCTAGTTTTCTTTCCTATCTGTGTTTACAGCTGTGTATGTTTCTACAATGCTTTTTAGAAGTCGTTATTGGATTTTCTTTCCGAGAAGTATACAACCCATTTAAACGTTAATTAAAGCTTAAAGTTGCCGGTTGCGGTCCCAGTTCGATAACATCTGCGTCGTAATGAAGAGATTAATGCAAAGAATTGCCGCTTTTACACAGCAGATTCCACTCAAAGCATAATTAGCGGTAAATAGAAATAAAAAACAAGGTATTAGCTAAAATTGTTTTTAAGCATGCAAATATTAATTAAATTGTATTACTAAATATTATGGTATTGCAAAATAAATATGTTTTGCTTCTTCTATGCAGCTCATTGTCCTTACTAACTTACATAAAGGGTATAAATGTTACCTAATCATATCTCCACTTCGGTGCGTTAGGTTCTCTTGCATTCTCTAGCACGTATGTACATGCACATAGTAGCTACAGAAGGTATTGTATTCCACCCAAAAATTCGATATGGAGATTTCAGCGGAAATATATATTTAGGGACTCCCTGAATCATGATTCAGTAGGAGACTTTCTTTACCTCTCTGCAACAAATTATTGTTAAAAAGCTTATGCTTCTACTTACTTCATGCTAATCCAGAAAAAAATTGGCACAAATAGTCTTATTACTTGCTTCCTTGTAAGCAGAAGGGAAATAAGGGAGTAGTCTAGGCTAAACTAATATTCAAAAGTTGGTTGCTATGATACCGAAGTTCCTTTGTTTCTATGGACAGGAGTTGACAAATTCCTGTATGAGAAAATATAACTTTTTCATAGCTGAAACAAAAAACAAGGAATATGTCAAAAACGATCAACTCCGCTAAAAAATGTATATAAATTCTGTGCTTTAATGTGCCCTACATTTTTTGTGTGTTAAGTTTTTGCCCATCTCTTATGGTTTAGCAGTTATGCAAAATTCCGTGAAATTCATCCAGAATAAAGTAGTCTTCAGAGGCTATTCCCAGAAAATTCAAGATATGTATTTTATTTGTTAGGTAAATATCTTTAATATACGATATTTTAATCAAAATCGTTAGAGCCATTTTTAGGAAAATCAAAAGTTTCTAAAAATGTTTCATGTAAAGGGTAGTTGGGAGTGGGGGATTTTCTTGAAAATCTTCGTGTCGCATCCTTGGAAGATACCAAACTTAAGTACCAAGTTTGGTATTCAACGGTATTTTCGTTTTTGAACTATACTGTACACAGACACACACGGACCTTTTTCCAAAAATGCGTTTTTTGGATTCAGGGGGCCCAAAACATGTATTTCCGCTGAAATCTCGGTATCGAATTTTTAGTGCAATACAATACCTTCTCTATAAACTCATAGTACGTGTAGAGAAAGTAAAAAAAATGAGTGGTCGTTAAAACACACAATTTATGTTATATAATTTTTTCATGGAGTTGATTGTTATTGAGATATTACTTGTTATGGATTTCAGCTTTAAAATACTTTTCTCTATGGGAATTTGTCAACTCCTGTCCATACAAGTAAAGGAACTTATAACATAGGGACCAAAATTTTACCATCGCTCTAGCCTATGGTACTCCCTTATTTCCCTTCTACTTACAAGGAAGCAAGTAATACGACCCTTTCTGCTAATTTTTTCTCGGTCAGTATTAAATAAATAGAAAAATAAGCTTTTTAATAAGAATTTATTGCAGAGAAGAAAAGAAGATATATCTTGTTATCGATTTCATTTTTGAAGTACCTAACTTTTTTCAAAGGTAAAATTACATTCATTTCATCTACTCTTTTACTGCTAGCCCGTGCAAACGAACCGAGCTTCAATTGTTCACATGTTGACCAGCTTTTAAAGGATTTTATAATCGCTTTAGCCTTGCACATCCACTTATTTCTTCTTCTTAAAAGGAAACAAGTAGTGAGATAATTTCTGCTATGTTTAAAACGATTAGCACAATGTCTTTTGTAAGATTAGTTTATTGCGGAACAGTTAGAGACAGTCATGGGAACGGAGCACATCAATTGTTTTAATTTTTATGTACGTATATTCGTTATCGGTTTCTAGAAATATCCTTCATGTCAAGCCTTACTCCCGGAGGTTGCATACAACACAATAGATCTCTGGCTTAAATCTTCCTCTGCCCCTTGCGAGATAAAAAGGGAGGGATCACCGTAAAATTCTCTGTATAATCTCCACAATGATTCCATAAAAACACCGGAGATTAAAAAGCTACGCGTGCAGTATTGGTTAAACCAACTGCTATCGGTATATTTTTACAGCTTGTTGTAAACTACCAGAAGCTTAATCGTTGTGATTTCAAAGGCAGCTTTTGTCAAAGCTATACAAGTTAGTGTCAGTCTCCTAAACATAGCAACAAAAGTAACGGAACATAAGCAACACTGTAAACAAACGCTGAATGCCCCATAATGTATGGTGTTCTAACTCGCCTTTTCCGGAATACATTCAGATGCCACTGGGGATTTGTTTCCCGTTGAGTGGCTATTGTTCCAAGCATAATTCCCAGCCTTGCTTCAGCCATTAATCACACGTACAAATATGGAACTGTAGTTTGCAAGAGGTATAAGCCACTTGAAAACCGATGTTAGCTTTTCATCCAGTTCCTGTAAAACCAGCTGGCGTAGTTGAGCCAGTTTTGGCTGAGGTTTGTTAGTACAGTTCGACAGGACGGATATTATAATGTGGATAAACATCATATATAAAAATCAGCAACTTGAGACAGTTACTCTTTTATATCCGCCTAATTATGTAACTAAGAATAACATGTAGAAATAATCTCTATTGCGCAACGATCTGAATTACTGATATTGATAATTATACTTAATTAATTAGATATCCTTTGTATATAGTAATGTATTATTAATCATAGTAAGGGGTAATAAGTTTTGCTTTAACCATTATTTTACTTGTGAATATTTGTATTTTGTTAATATTTTACACGCTAAGACGACAAGGTTTGAAACGTGGTTTTAACTGTAAATGCTCAGTTTTCCGTTAGCAAGAGACCTTGATGTATTGTGAGTTGAGCTCTCAAAAGGAAACATTCTAAAATGTTATTGCCCTGTCTTTTGTGTAACATTGAGTGACTTTAGGGAATAGAGGCATAAGTACATGCAACCAATAGCAAGAAGGGACGTTATGTATACAGAAGGATGTTTAAGTTCAAAATCACAATCGTTTTGAGCAGTTTTACGCCAGATTCCATGGGCGACACTATGTCGGTCGCTGAAGCAAAATCGCGCCACATTGCTCGCCGCGGTTGAAACAAAGAATTCATGGTTTTGCTTTCCCCAGGTTTATAAACTTCACTCACATGTTTGCAGTGTCACTTGGTTGTCAACGGTTAAGGTTTATACAGTGTAATATTATACCATGCAATTTTCTTCAATAATATTTACGAACCAGTGATTAATGTTATTTTTCTTCACTACCTTTTTTGGTATTTCCTTCTGTGCCACGCCCTGTACCGTGTAATTCATGTTCGCCGATGAAGAGGAACCACCTTAGCTAAAACAGGAGCAGTGCAGACATCAAAAGGTAGGGAAATGTCACTAGGTTCCACCCTAACCGGACCAACTGAACCACACAATAACGCCGACGTTACTTTGTCATTTACTATTTAAGATAATATTCAGGTCAAAGTCACCCATAGCAGTCGCAAACTATTGACATTGAGCACTACAATCGCTTATGTTAAGTGGGGCGTTCAATAAGTCCTTAGAAAAATATATAAAAACAAACTATTTTTGGTATTTTTACTTTCTCTACTCGTACTGTGTACATGGTGTATAGAGGAAGTATTGTATTCCATCCAAAAATTCGATACCGAGATTTCGCCGGAAATACATGTTTTAGAATCCTCTGAATCCAAAAGAAGCATTTTTAGAGAAAGGTCCGTGTGCGTGTGTGTGTGTGTGTGTTTGTGTGGACTATAGCTCAAAAACGAAAAGACCGTTAAATATCAAATTTGGTATTTAGGTATAATATCTTCTAAAGATGCGACACGAAGATTTTCAAGAAAATCCCCCCATTACAAACTACCCTTTACATGGAGAAATTTTCGAAAAATTTGATTTTTTTAAAAATGGCTCTAACGATTTTGATTAAAAGCACGTATACTAAAGCTATTTGCACCCCGAATAAAATGTATATCTTGAATTTTCTGGGAATAGCTTCTGAAGACTTCTTTATCCTGGTTGAATTTTGCCGAATTTTGCATTAACTGCTAAACCGTAAGAAATAGACAAAAACTTACCATACAGGAAATGTATAGCACATTAAAACTCACAATATACTTCATATACTTTTTTTTCTTGAATTTGTTCGTTTTTAAGATATTCCTTGTTATTAGTTTTCTCTTTGAAAAAATACTTTTCTCATTCAGGAATTTGTCAACTCCTGTGTGTACAAACAAAGGAACTTCAGTCACATAACAACCATCTTTGGACTATCACTTTAAACTATGGTACTCTCTTATTTCACTTCTACTTAAAAGGAAGCAAGTAATAAGACTATTTCTGCTATTTTTTTTTCCGATTAGCATGAAGTAAATAGAAGCATAAGCTTTTAAACAATAAGTTGTTGCAGAGATGCAGAGAATGTGAATGGATCACCTCAGATTTTTTCAGCATAATCTTCTTTTACCTTGATACAGTTTTCCTAGCGTTTATCTATTTCAAGCCTTCCAAAAAGTAGAATTTATGGAAGGTGCTCAAATAGGTATTTTGAAAATGAAAAAAAAAAAGTTACGGTGAATGTTGTAGTAATTCGAACCTTAATTTGACAATTTCCACCACGAAACCGCGCAGGTGGGCACCCTTGCATTGATCGTTTTCTTTGCAAGATAAGGGCGTTTGTTCCTCATTTGTCCGTTCAACCGGTACAGTAGCGATGCACAATACTCTTCATTTATCTTTCATCCTCTCTGTAAATAATCAATGTAAATGTACACCCTAAAAAAAACGAGGCCATCACCTTGTCTGCAACCACCTTTGCCTTCTACGGGGCTGGTTCCCCTTTAAAAACCTACTGTTTCGACTGTGCTTTGGAGTGTAGTAGTGTATCCATGTTTCATTCACAGTTATGTATCGATGCAGAAACTGTCAGGATTGCAACGAAAGGTTCCAAAATCAGGTTCCGAATCGATCACGCGATTGCGTTTATTCTCCATTAGAGCAGATCTCTTTTACTGTGACCTTTTTCAGACTTAATTTTTTTGCAAAATTTAGAACACTGTACCTTTTAATACGCCTGCGGCCTCTACTATTCCGCGAACTTGGATTCGTTCACCACTCAAAACCATATGCTAGATTTTTTCAATCATTTCGGAGGAAGTCATTTCTACTGCACATCTGGAACGTGCTCATTATTTGCGGTCTCGTTTAAATTAGTTTATCCAATTTAAACTGTTGCAAACGCAGGAGCAGATGTGAAATACACTACGTTATATCTCTTTAGGCATTAAGCCTCTTAAATATAAGAAACTTGTTCTTTTTATTTGTTCTAAAGCAGCACAAAATTGTTGATTCAATCGCCTATGGCGACCAAACTGGATATAGCTAAAACTACAACTGACATCAAGTATGTTTTTTACTTTCTCTATATGTACTATGTACATAGTGTATAGAGAAGGTATTGTATTGCACCAAAAAATTCGATACCGAGATTTCACCGGAAATATATGTTTTGAGACCTCCTGAAACCAAAAAAAAAGCATTTAAAAATATCCGTGTGTGTGTGTCTGTCTGTCTGAGTGTATGTGTATGTGTGTGTGGGCAGCATATCTCAAAAACCAAAAGATCGTTAAAAACCAAATTTAGTATTTAAGTTTGGTATCTTCCAAGGATGCGACACGAAGTTTTTCAAGAAAATCCCCCACCCCAAAATACCCTTTACATGGAAACAATTTTGAAAGTTCTGATATACTTAAAAATGGCTCTAACAATTTTGGTTAAAATCTCTTATATTTAAGTTGTTTACCTGCCAAATAAAATGTATATCTTGAATTTTCTGGGAATAGCTTCTGAAGATTACTTTATTCAGGATGAATTTTACGGACTTTTGCATAACTGCTAAACCGTAAGAGATGGAGAGAAACTTACCACACAAAACATGTAGAGCACGTTAAAACACACAATTTATGTTGTATGCGTTTTTTTCGTGGAGTTGATCGTTTTTCAGATATTCCTTGCTTTTGGTTTCGGCTTTAAAAAACACCCTTTTCTCATACAGGAATTTTTCAACTCGTGTCCATACAAACAAAGGAACTTCAGTCACATAGCAACCAGCTTTTGACTATCACTTTAACCTATGGTACTCCCTTATTTTAATTCTTATTACAAGGAAGTAGGTAATAAGACATTTCTGCTATTTTTTTCTCCATTACTATGAAGTAAAGATTAGATTAGATTGGATTAGAAAGCATTATGTAGGTTCATTTAGGCCAGAAAGCCACTGAACATAGAACTTGTCAAGGCATATACATGTATACATATGTTTATATACTATATACTAGGGAAAAAAATGTATAAAGCTCTAGTGCTAAAAGCATAGGTTACAAAAACAAAAGGATACTTTTTTTTTGCATGCACATAAAAACAAAGAGTATCAAAATATAGTGTTAAAATGTATAAATAAATAAATAAATATAATTTCATTATATGTAAAACTAATGTTATGTCAGATGATAGTTTTCAAATTATCGATATAATAGTTACTAGTAGTAATTATATAAAATAAAACACGATTATAGTATTTTGTGCTCTTCATAAATATCAACAAATTACAATATATGTTTACAAATATGTTATAGAATTTCCAACGCAAAGATTTACAATTATGTACTAGAATGTAAAATATCAAAAAATCAGACTTTACAGACGTTGTGTCATTGCTAAATACTAAAACAATTCATTTGACACATTCGTGCAAGTCAAAGTATAAATCAGTTTAATTTTAATATAAAACACACACTAATATACACAAAATGCAACACATTGTAATATTTATAAATACAATGATTATTAACGGCATTGTCAGACAGATTTGTCATTTAAATATTCATCTACAGAGTAAAACGATTTATTAAGCGCATAAATATAAGCATAAGCTGTTTAACAATAATTTGTTGCAGAGATGTAGAGAAAGTCACGTGAATGGTAGACATCAGATGTTTTTGGATGCTATGAGTGAAATTTCTTGGATTTTCTAAGGAGTTATTCAACATCGTTCATAACGTATTAGATGTGTGTGTTTGGAAAAAGCGTGACGATTTATCTAGATCTTATTTAATAACTTTGCGATTACAGTGACGTATAGATTGTAGATAAATCTAAAGCTCTTTCGTCTGCGTGACGTTCGGCCGTGTAGTGTGTTGACTTCCAGACAAAATTTGCCGTGACTGTGTCCATGGTTGAGTAGTCAGGTGGCTGGTTCCCTTGGATACACGCCGTTGCTGAGCACACGAATAATATTATATTAGGTTTAGAGATTGTTTCTTCCAATAACATGAGGTTAGGTTTAGATTCCTCTGTTGTGTAATCATTCGAATAATATACTGTTATATTTACATATTGTCGCTTCAAATAATATATAGTTAGGTTTAGATATTGTTGCTTCAATTAACATCTATAGTTTTAGATCCTTCTGTTCGGTAATGGTTCGAATAATATGGTTAGATTTAGAAATTGTTGCTTAGAATAACAATGTTAGGTTTAGATTTTGTTTTGTTTTGTAATGATTTCAATATTATATGCTATGTTTAGAGATTGTTGCTTCGAATAACATGTCGTTAGGTTTAGATTGTTATGTAATGATTCGAATAATACGAGGTACGTCCAGAAAGTAAGTTCCGTTTCAATTTATCTCCGCTGCAGCGCTGCGATCGCAGTTCCGGACATGCGCGGTAGACGCTCAGTATCAAGGAGAAGAAACGTGCGCCATTTTGAGATCGCTGTCAGCCACATACGCTTTGTTCTGCTTGTTTACAATGTCGGTGTTGATTGAAAATCCCGCCGCTTGTGAAATCAGATCTGTAATTCCTTTTCTGAATGCTAGCAAAGAGAAACCAATTGAAATTTATCGGCAAATTTGCGAAGTTTACGGACAAAATGCGATGGGTGATTCAATGGTGAGAAGATGGGTCCGACAGTTCAATGAAGGGCGTAGTGTAGTGCACGATGAAGGACGAAGTGGGCGTCCATCTTTGGTTACAGAAGAACTGGTTCACGCGATTGATGACAAGATCCAGGAAAACCGCAAGTTTACAATTAGTACTCTCGCTATGGAATTTCCCCAAAGCTCACGATCACTAATTCATGAAATTGTTACCGAAAAACTTAAGTTTCCTAAACTTTGCTCCCGTTGGGTACCAAAGATTCTTACTGAGCAACACAAAACAAAACGGATGGGTAGTGCACTTCAGTTTTTAACCCGTTATGATGAAGACGGCGCGGAATTTCTGACACTGATAGTCACAGGAGATGAGACTTGGGTTTCTTACACCTTTAAAAGTAAGCGGCAGTCAATGGAATGGAGGCACAGTTCATCTCCAGCAAAGGTTAAGCCAAAACAAATCTTGACACCTCAAAAAATGATGAGCGCAGTGTTCTTGGACTGGAGAGTTATCTTAATCATCGAGTTCTTACTGCGTGGTCAAACAATCAAAGCAGATGTTTATTGCGAGACACTTAGAAAATTGCGCCGCGCAATATAGAATAAGCGCCGAGGACTGCTGTCAAAAGGTGTTGTTTTTCTTCTCGACAACGCACTACCACACACTGCAAATGTGACGAAAAACCTCCTGCAGGGATTTGCCTGGGACGTGTTTGACCATCCTCCGTACAGCCCTGACCTCGCCCCTAGCGACTTTCATCTGTTCTTACATCTCAAGTCTTTCCTTGGCGGTCAACACCTCAACAATGACGAAGAGCTGAAAGAAAATGTTTCCAACTATGACAAATGCCTGCAAAATTTCGGCAGTTATGTGGAAAAGTAGTTTAAGAGTTGTAGAATTTTGTGCAATAAATAATTATTCTGTATCTATACACAACTTAATTTTATTACCAAACGGTACTTTCTGGACGTACCTTGTATATGTTAGGTTTAACGATTATTGCTTCGAATAACTTGTCGTTAGGTTTAGATACTTCTGTTATAATTATTCGCATAATATGATCTTGTGGTGGAATTCTTTGAACGATATTTTGGGCTAAAATACTGTTATGTTGCAACACTTCGAATGACATGTTGTTAGGTTTTTGAAAATCGTTATGATGTAATGCTTAGAGTGATGTGTTATTTAGTTTTGTATAGTGTGAACAATTGATTGAACTAATGTATTTTTTTTAGCTTTTTCTCTCTGTCAGGTTATTTGTCACTTTTCAGAAACATGAAAACTATTCAGTAAGTTGCATAAACGTTGCCATAGCTGCCGGGTGCTCTGACTCTGGCACAAGGGTCTTTGAGTGGATTTACCTACTAGTCCTAAGCGAAAAATTGGTATAAGTAGTTGAATGTTGCAATAGACAGTTTTTCCTTAGGGTGTTTGAAAGGAGTCGCATGGCTGGGATATTCAGGGTTAGGAGAGATAATTGTTATCCCTCTCTCTCTATGGTTTAAAGTGGATTAAAGAAGATCACATAAGGAAAGATCAATCTACGAGAAAGCGCAGTAAGCTGTCCCATTTACCAGACTTAAGGACGATCAATAACATTACAATACTGTTAGAGCTAGCTAAAAAATCCAATGCCTCAGCCGGTATCTGAATACGGTTCTTCCCCTCTCCTTGCGATTGACCTACCTTGACAACAATCCTGCAACTAATTCGTGTTTTTTTACCCGTTCAACCAACTGGTATGCCCCATAATTACAAGCACTTAGTATCTGGATGATATTAGCATTGTTTTTTTGTAGCTTAACGTCCTTTAACCCGATTGGTCATATTAGACGATGAAAGAAATTGATGAAATGATGCTCTAATGATCTCGGAGTCCATAGAGCCTAAAGTTACTCAACATTCGTCTTCTAAGGATAAGGGAAAACCCCGAGGTAGCTCACCCTAAGCGAGATTCGAACTCATGACCACCACACTACCCAGGTGGACATTAATTAGTAAAAATGTGGATCTCATCAAAACACACAATTTATGCCCTTTACATTTTGTTTTAGAGGTAGCCGTTTTCAAGATATTCCTTGTTATTGGTTTCACATTTAATATACTTTTCTCAAAAGGAGGTCGCCCGTGTTTCTTTTGTTTTACATATGGCCAAGCAAAGAAGCGAACTTCAATGAAAATTGTATAATGAGAGCTTTTGAAAATCTTACTGTCGGTATAGCATATTGCATTCCTTTAGTTCTCTTCTACTTTTAAGGAACGAAGTAATCAGCATATTCTGCTAATGCTTATCTCGTTTAGCAAAATATAGAAAGAAGCATAATCTTTTGTAGAAAGTTTGTAGAACAGCAAGAAAAAGTCATGTGGGTGTAACACATCATAATTTTTTTCTGATGATGGCTTGTTTATACAAATTGATGTATTCTACAAACTGGAATACATGATTATGATTGATATAGTGAGAGAAAATGGCGGAAAAGAACTCCCAGAAAGTAGTAAGGTTAACAACAACAAATGAAATGTAAAGGCACAAGGAATAACTACAGGGCAAGTAAAGGTGAGTATTCTCTGCCCTTTTGGGATAAATGCTAACCACGGGTCTTTTTTGCACTTAATCGCAAAGCACAAAAACTTTTATCCTTTAGCATGCCCGACCACTTTCACACGATTATTACTGGCAACAGTTGGCATTTACGTTGCATTTGGGCCCATTATGGTGGGTTAGCACTTGCCACTGCGCCCAAACTAAATATAGGGGAGAGGTGCCGTTTAGGGCTTAGGCGCTGCCGGTAGAAGGGCGTTCAGTACGTTATAATCCACCTTGGATAACAGAATCACCAATTCTAGTTGTACTACAGCTGAAGGAGAGACTTTCCCTCCGTCTCTCTTCTTTCCCTCTGCTGTGTTTATTCTCTTTCAGCTATGCACAACTCTTTTCCTTCATGCGTAGAAAGCAGAAGCAAGAGAAAGCAAAAGCTGCAACCAGCTCTGCTCCCTCAGGGGAGGAGGAACATTTTTTGTACTCCTTCCTCTGTTGTAAGAGAGGATGCGATAAATTTTTGATATCGAGCAATATGAATCAGATAGCTTTAACGATATTGAAGCTTAGAGTAATATATTATTATACCTTAAAAAAGGCTACAAAAATATCGAAAGAATTCTGCTTACTGTGCAGAGCTGCATAGCTTACTATCTAAACAAAATTCTGATACAAAATATCAAAATTCTTTTCTACAGAAAGAATGTAGAAATATTGCAAGGGCTCTCCTAAGTTTTCATGTCTAAATAAATGGGGAATAACGGCACTGCTAGCAAATACCGGGATTAGTATTGCGTGTAGCTGTATCTGTATGCGAATTGCCAGTGTCTAGATTAGTGTTTCGTGGCGCAGGGGATCGTGAGTTCGAGTCCCAACCTATGTTGTGCATGGAAGTTTGTGTGTTTGTAAATGTATGTGTTATTGTAAGTAAAAGGAAACGCAAAACAAAGGAAATGTAGGTAAAATGGAAAAAAAGAGAAAAAGAAAATATAATACAACGCCGGATTCCTGACAAGGCACTGAAATTATTTCACTTTCTCTACACGTACTATGTACATAGTGTACAAAGAAGGTATTGAATTGCACCCAAAAATTCGTTACCGATATTTCACCGGAAATATATATTTTAAGACCCCCTGAATCCAAAAAAAGCATTTATAGGAAAATTTCCATGTGTGTCTGTGTGTGTATGTGGGCAGCATAGCTCATAAACCAAAAGACCGTTAAAAATCAACTTAGTATTTAAGTTTGGTATCTTCAAGGATGCGACACGAAGATTTTCAAGAAAATCCCCCCACCCCAAACTACCCTTTACAAGGAAAAAATCGAAAATTTTTATTTTCTTAAAAATGGCTGTAACGATGTTTATTAAAATCTCTTATATTTAAGTAATTTACTATCAAAAATAAATTATATCTTGAATTTTCTGGGAATAGCCTCTGAAGCCTACTTTATTCTGGATAAATTTTACGGAATTTTGCATAACTGCTAAACCGCAATAGGTGGACGAAAACTTAAACCACAAAAATGTAGAGCACGTTAAAACACACACTTTATGTTATATAATTTTTTTTTTCGTAGAGTTGATCGTTTTTGAGATATTCCTTTTTTTTGGTTTCAGCTTTGAAAAAAAACATACTTTTCTCATTCAGGAATTTGTCAACCCCTGTCCATAAAAACAAAAGAACTTCAGTCACATAGCAAGCAGCTTTTGACTATCACTTTAACCTATGTTACTCCTTTATATCGCTTCTACTAACAAGGAAGCAAGTAATAACACTATTTCTGATATTTTTTCTCGATTGGATGAAGTAAATAGAAGAATTTGTTGTAGAAATGTAGAGAAAGTCACGTGAATGAAACACATCAGATATTATTTTTGAAAAAAAAAATCACACCATGGCGAATAGCAGCCACGAGTTCACATATGATCGTGGAAACATCATAACGATGCTCTATGTGTTACAGTTACAGGAAGTAACTGAAGGAATTGATAAAATAAATGACGGCAACTTTTATAAAGTTAATACAATTATTGTACTTTGCAATTAGGTTACCTAATATAATCGTAATTACACCCAGGTGGTCTGCAAGGTTAGGGAGAATATTTTCACATTAATACAGTAATAGACAGTTGATTACAAGATGCTATCTTTTCAGTACCCTTAACTTAATGTATCGTTGAAATTTGAGTAACTGTTGTGAAAAACTTAAAAAGTATTTTTTCCTGATAAAATGTTATGGATTCTAAATTTTAAGTAAATGTGCAGTTTTCTCTATTTGACGTATTTTAATTACCAATTAATGGAAGCTATAAATGTGTAAGTGCTCGCTTATTGATATGCAGTCCCAACTTTAAACATTATTTTCTCGCAAACTTGATCCCAAAATTTCCCACTCTCCAAAGATTCGACACAATGCAATTTTTCACTAATTTGTATCAAAATGTTTATACTTTCTCTTAAAAGTACATTAAAGAAAATGCTCATATAGTTTTTAAAGACTATACCCAAGTTTTGAGAAATAAGTTATTATATTTGAAGATTCAAGAGTTTAGTGGAGTTTGAAAAATATAATGTTTCTACAGTTATTCGGGCTAAGATGAAAAAAATCATATGTGATCCATTCACATGACTTTCTCTTCATATCTGTAACAAACTATTGTTAATAAGCTTATTCTTCTGACCAGTTCATGCCAAAATATTAGCAGAAACGGTCGTTTTCATTAATTCTTTATAAGTAGAAGGGAAATGAGGGAATACACTAGGCTAAACCGACAGTCAAATGTTTTAAAATGTGGTTACTCTGAGATTGAAATATATTTCTGTGCGTGGCCAAGCGTTGACATATTCCCGTATGAGAAAAATATACATTTTTTAAAACTGAAATCATTAATAAGAAATATCTCGAAAACGACTAACTCCACGAAAAGAATGTATATGAAATAAATGGTGTGTTTTATCGAGATCTACATTTTTTGTGAAGCGAGCTTTTGTCTACCTCCTTCGGTTTACCAGCTATGCAAAATTGAATACTAATCATCCAAAATGAAGGGGTCTTCAGAAGCTATTCCCAGGAAATCCTAGATGTACATTTCGTTTTTCATAAAGGTATCTTAAACATACGGTATTTTAATCAAAATCGTTCGAGCAAATTTTGAGAAAACTATAAATTTAAAAAAAATTTCCATGTAAAGAGTATTTGGGGGTGAGGATATTTTCTTGAAAATCTTCGTGTCGCATCCTTGGAAGATACCAAACTTAAATACCACGTTTGGTATTTAACGGTCTTTTCGTTTTAGAGCTATGCTGCCCACAGACAGACACACACAGACACACACACATACACGCGCGCGCGCGGACGTTTCTTTTTTGGATTAAAAGTGTCTTAAAACATGTATTTCTGGTGAAATTTCGGTATCGAATTTTTGGGCGCAATGCAATACTTCCTTTATACACTTTGTGCATAGCACGTATTGAGAAAGAAATAAGCAATAAAAACTTATTTCCATTTCCATGGAAGGTGACATTTTGACATGCCAAAAATTACAATGTTATTTATGTGTAATAGCTAGTATAAATTCCAACAAGATATCTCTCATAGTGCGAATTTTACAAATTTCACAGGTGCATCACCTCAAATCAGATTGTAGCAGTCATTTGGTATCGTCCTGAAGAAAGATTAATAGTGATCTCAGAGATTTTTAGCAATTTTTATGAAAACTGAAGTTTCGTGTAGCTGTCACCACACTTGTGTCTAAAACAATAAAGAACACCTGATGAACTATTTACAACTGCCTGAAAGTCACTCTCTGAGGTGTAGTGGTTAATCCCCCCCCCCGTAGAGGGAGTTTCCGACCTCTTCAGCTTCGTACCTCTAGCACCCGTGGTACTTTTGATGTTACTAGAAGTAGTTGGTCCGAACATCGAGCCCCTCTCGGAAGGGAGTGTTCGGATTGGGTTGGACTCGACGTGCAGTGGCCCGATACCCGTGGGAGATTGGATACGTCTACGCGGTTACGCCTGGGTGGGATTGTGAGACACCTTAATGTCTTCCGGCACTAACCCGGACAGTTAGTAGACCCAAGCTGGTAAATACCGCCCCCACCGATCTTCAGTAGTCTTTTCCTCGGGGTTGAGGCATGTAAGTGGCGTATCTACTTCTGTCCTTGTTTGTTTGGTGTGTGGCTCATCTACCACAGTCCTTGTAGGCAAGGGGGGGTCTGGAATTTAAAAAAGACACCGACCTAAAGGAAAGCCCCATTTAGGCTCTAGAACCTAATATTGCAGGTTCAAATCTGGCACAAAAATCCTTAGTATGGGTACCTTTAGAAGGGAAGTAAAGCCGGTGGTGCGTGTGATGCTTAATTGCATGTTAAAGAATCCCATACTTTGAAAGGAGGAGGTTCCTGGGCAAAATTCCGCCATTTCGCGTCCGCAATTTGTGATTTCGTCCTACAGTGTCATCTGTGGGCGACGAGCGGATCCCTCGTTACCATGGTGCATAGCGGTGAACTCATGAACTACATATTTAAATTCAGTCCGGAAACATCGTAACTTAGGAGTTACAGGAAATAATTAACTGAATAAATGACTTCGACTTTTACGAAGTTAATACGATTAACTGTAAGTTATAATCAGGTAAAATAATACTATACATAAAAATAAAACACAAACACATTTCCATGTTTTAACACAAATAATCTATTTTAACCAATATTTTTCCTCTTTACAAGTAGGATATCTGCCCGATAACCCTCCATACGACGTAGCATGCGGGTGTATGAGTCCAGATATAGTTTGGACAAGCTCGTCCAAATACCCAGCAATGCTACACACGGCCCCGATAAGCTGGGGCTAAGCAAATCGTACCCAGCAGATTGACTCGTGTGTAGAGGCGTTAAGAGGCGGACACTGTGATGGGCAGAACCGAATATTTTTAAGAACTGAATACTTTGTATTCGAATACTTTTATGAATCGAAACTTTCATTCGTGTACAACTATCAATCATCAAGGTTTTCGCAAATCGAAATCAGTTTGTATTCGTATGCAGTTCTCGCATGCTATGTTATCGTCACTCGACTGATGTTCTTCAGTTCTCATATGGTTGTTCTCGAATAAAGCATTCACTTCAACTGATGGATGAAAAATACGACAAAATTTAAGTGCTAGGAAGTATAGGTTGACAAAGATAAAGCATAGATACAGTGTATTATGGTACTGCTGTGCTAATTATGATTTTGCTTTGTTGACTCCTGAACTATTCACTGCAGCGCACGAACTAAATTGTTTTGCTCTGTATGTGTGGAATCTGTGCTGCAGTGATTCAGTGATCATGGCAGGAAAACATAGATGTTAAGATATTTTTATTTAAGCACATACTTAATTTTAATTTTATACACTCTTTGCGTGTTTACATGACCTATAGGCAGTCAATGAAAAACATAAAACACTATAAACTAGAGGTCCTGATTATCATTCTTTTATAAAATAAAATGAATTATTCATGAGTCAGGATGTTTATTATCGGTCAACATACTCCTGCGCTTTTCTCGGCATGTGCACAAGCAGAAGCGTATAAGTAAGCATATCACATTTAGGTGTAGCTACGCTAGCGCCATCTCGAGACGAGCTCTCGACTCAGTTCGCTGCACCTGCACTTATCCGAGTGCAGCATTCAATACTGAGTTATCAAACGAGAACTGTGCATTTGAACCCATCCAAGTGAAGGATTCTAATACGTCATTCACGTCTCAAAGTATCTCGAGAACATCCAAGAATCGAATACATTGACGTTTTGCATTCCAAAACTTCCATCACTGGCAGACACTCTAAGCAGGTGGACATATACAAGGCTACAGAGGAATTGTGTCTCTTATTTTACCACCTTCCAGAGTGAATATTCACAAAACTCCTATCATCATAAACGAGGCATAAACTGAAGTAACTTACCATTCTGGACTAGAAACGTTCCTAGGCAAGCGGCTCCACCAATCACCATGCTTATACACAGCGTCCATCGACGTCCCCACCAATCCATGGCAGGCCATAGGAACACATACGTAGGCAATTCTACAGCACCAGCTAGGAAGAAGTTGAGGAACTCGTCTCCACCCAACACAGGCGCGTAGTACGAGAGTCCCACATACACGCTAGTGTTGGTAAACCTGCACAAGAAAACATTTGAAACTTAGAGATCATTTGAAATTAATTTAAATTTTTCATTTTTACTTTCCTTAGCAGGTATGTACAAATGTAGAGTAGATAGAGAAGGTATTGTATTCCATCCAAATATTCAATACCGAGATTTTACGGAAACATATACTTGGAGACCCCCGGAATTCAGAAAAAAAAACAGTTTAAGGAAAATGTCCATTTATGTATGTGTGTGTCTGTGGGAAGAATAACTCAATACTGAAAAGTGCGCTAAATATAAAGCTTAGTATTTAAGTTAAGCTTTCTCCAAGGATGCTAAAGAAATAATTTTAGGAAAATCCACGACCCCAACTACCCTTTAGATGGAAAATTTTTCAGAAATATTGTTTTTCTAATAAATGGCACTAACAATTTTGATTTAAATTCTATACGTTTAGGATATTTACATGACAAATGAAATATATACCATGAATTTTCTGGTAATAGCCTCGGAGAGCCTTCTATTTTGGTCTTGTGTAACTGGTAAACGTAAGAGACAGATCCAAACTTCCTACCTATACACAAAAATTATAGGTCTCGTTAAAGCACAACTTATGACATATGCATTTTTGTAGAGTCGTTCTTGATATTGGTTTCAATTTAAGCTTTCCTTAAAAACTCCATCTTTCGTTTCATAGCTCTTGTTTTTCTCCTAGTCACGCAAAGAGTGCGGAATTTAAACTTAACTTCATGGCACAGCTCACTAAGAGCCATGGCCTACCGTCCGGCCTCTGCGACCCCTATCTCGATCTCCATAACAGACGTCAAGGATGTGGTGCAGTATTGGGGGCTGAGACGTGGTGAGCGCTTCGAATCCCCCCCGACACGTTAATGCGGTCTTCACAAACTGGAGCCGCTACTTCTCCATCAAGTAGCTACTCAATTGGCCCCCTCAGGGACCTCACGAGGCTGAGTGCACCCCGGTCCAGGTTTCCCAGCGGGAAAAAATCCCCATGCCAGTACTAGGAATGGAACCCAGTTCTCCCACTTGGCTACAGCAGTGCTACCACCGCGCTAAGGAGATGCTCTGTGATAGCTTTTAAAGAATTTGACTGGTGTATTAGGCTAGTGCATTTCCTTATGTCCTTTTTATTTATAAGTAAGAAAGCAATAAGAAAACGTCTGCCCATGTTTATCTCAATTACCGTGATGCAGATAAATGAATAATATTTTGTAATAAAAGATTATTTGTAGAACAGTTAGAGAAAGCCATGTGAATGGAACTCACAGATGTTTCCCTTTGTACACGATATAACCGGTTATTAAATTGTTGTTCTTATCTAGTTATTTACAAAAAATAATGATACATAGAGCATTGTGTTTTCTCAATTTATATCCTATATTAACTCTTTAAGTGTACTTTTTTATGTAGTCTTCGAAATTCTCTTCATCGAAGGCTCTTTCCGATTTCGATTTTAAAACTCGCACCCTTGTTTAACGAGATTTGGTTACCTCTAAATAACGATGCAGCTATGGAGCATCGAAATCTATGCGGGAAAGCTAAAACATGCGAGATTATCATCTAAAGAAGGATTAAAGACAATTTTAAAGACATAGTTCTACTGGGTATAAAAATTAAAGGATGATGAAATCGAAAAACATTTAAGTTTATTATCTTTAAATTAACCAGATGGGGAAAATAACTTTATAATAGGTTATATCTGCTATAAATTGTATAAAAACGGAAGAATTGTGAATTAGAAAGAAATATATGATTTTCTTGGTTAAATTGTAAAGAAATAATGGGAAAATTCATGGAGAAAGGAAAAATTATAATATTTGTTTCCCGTTAAGTAATAACCGGATATATGCAGTATAAATTACACGTAAAACAATCGATCTGTAAGTACTTAGAAACAGAAAAATCTGGTTAAATAACGAATATTTAGACGTTGGGTTCTTAAAGGGTTTCTGTAGTATTTCCGCCCTAGTGAATTATACCAACCAAATTTAGATTATTACAAATGGATTTTGAAAACGAATTCACGTATTTCAGTTCTATGTTTTCTTCCGTGGTTTCGGCTCGGGTGAGCCTTATAAGAAGTTAAGATATTTCGTAAGGAAATATTTTAAAATAGGATGTTTTGATATTCGGAATTTATAAATGGACTATTACCTAAGCAACAAGAATAGAATACGTTTTAAAAAGCATTATATAGAAGTGTGAAGTGTTATTTGTAAAAGAAATAATCCTTGTTAAGTAAAGACTGGAGATTCGAGATAAAAAATTGCAAACTTTCATATTAATTTACCACCTGTAAAAGTTATCAACAAAAGTTAACAAATTGTGCTAATTACTAAAACAGAGATTATATGGAGGATAAAAATATAACTAAAAATAAGAATGAAATATTAAAAATCTATACAAGACAAATAAAATAAATTTTAACAAGAACAAATCTGATGTGTTACACTCACATGACAGTGAGTGGAAAACAAATACACCTCTTATAAAATATTATTCTTCTTTCTACACAATGCTAATCGAGATAAATATTAGCAGAATGTTCTTATTATCTGATTCCTTGGAAGGGAACTGAAGAAATGTTCTATGCTAAAGGGATAGTCAAATATTTGAAAAACTTCACAATTGAAAGCAATAAAAAGGAATATCTCGGAAATGGTTACCTCCACAACCAAAACGTAAATTACATAAATTGTGTGTTTTGACTATATCTACATTTTGTGCAGTAAATTTTTGCCTATCGTTTATGGTTTAACAGTTAAGAAAAATTCAGCAAAATTCATCCAGAAAAAAAAGAGGTCTTCAGAGGTTAATCGCAGAAAATTCGAGGCATACGTTTTATTTGCGATGGAAATGACTTTATTATGTGGTATTTTAATCAAAATCGTTAGAGCAATTTTTAAGAAAAACAACATTTTCGAAAATGTTTACATGTAAAGGAAAGTTAGGTGTGGGGGGATTTTCTCAAAAATCTTCGTGTCGTATACTGGGAAGATACCAAACTTAAATATCAAGTTTGGTATTTAAAGGTATTTTCATTTTTAGCTATGCTGTCCACAGACACAGACATCCACTGACCTTTTTCCAAAAATGCTGTTTTTGGATTCATGAGGACCCAAAACATGTATTTCCGGTGAAATATCGGTATCAAATGTTTAATATTTCAATGGAATACAGTAGGTACCTCCGCTATCCACTATGTATATTGTACATATGGGGCTAGAGTAAGTAAAAATTGTACATGAGTTATTAGGAATTAAATGTATGTAAACGATTAAGTGGTTAAATAAAAAAATATAAGGGAAAATAAGTTAATGAATAAATAAAGAGAAGAATATGAACGCTATGAGACACTCTAAAGAGACAAAGGGCTTTAGAAAAGAATAAGAGGACGGAAAATTTCCTTGGCGCATTGTGTGAGTGTGTCCACGCGCATGCGTTTTTTGCTGGAGATATATGCAGTTACTATACCTCTAATCCTACTTAAAGATATAAAACTAAATTTCTCTGCAAGCGAAAATTGTACCCCAACTAACAAAGACCGTACCTTTAACTTCTGCAAGATAAAAATCTCTTAAAACACGCACCACATTAATTCCATCGTAGGACGAATAAACGCTTGAAAAAGAAAAGAATAGAAATTCGTGCTTTTCCCAAGAATAGTTTTTCTGTATTTTAAAAGGGCCACTGGACGTTTTCCAAGTTCTTCGATGAATCACTTCTTATAAATAACGCATCTGACTCATAAACTTCCGTGGCAGATCTGCTGGGAATGGGAATGAAATCATTTTATGAGATCGACTAATGGGAAGACTTACAACTCCGTTTGTCACCACAAACGTCATTAGCAATGCCAGCAGCTTTTGGTCTCCCCTTTTCCTACGTGCTGAAGGTTAGTTATGGGTCGTCATCTTCTACCATATTGATGGAAAGACGTGACTTAAATATCAACTAGATTACGAATGGAAAAATCTGATGTGTTCCATTCACATGAATTTAAAAAAAATATATTTTGAAAGTATTGCTCCTTTATCTGTTAATACGCACAAATATTAGCAGAAATTGTTCTTTACTTTTTCTATACATATTATGTACATAGTGTATAGACAAGGTATTGCATTGTACCCAAAAATTCGATACCGAGATTTCATCGGAAGTACTTCTTTAGAGACCACCTGAATCAAAAAAAAAAAAAAACACATTTTTAGATAACTGTCCGTGTGTGTGTCTGACTGTCTGTGTGTATGTGTGTGTGTGTCTGAGTGTCTGTGGGCAGCATATTTCAAAAACGAAAAGACCATTAAATACCAAACTTGGTATTTAAGTTCAGTATCTTCCAAGGATGCGACACGAAGATTTTCAAGAAAATCCACCACCCCCAACTACCCTTCACATGGAAAAAGTTTCTAAAATTTTATTTTCTAAAAAATTGCTCCAACGATTTTGATTAAAATGTCATATATTAAAGATATATACTTAACAAATAATATGTATATATTGAATTTTCTGGGAATAGTCTCTGAAGACTACTTTATTCTGGATGAATTTTACGGAATTTTGTGTAACTGGTAAACCGTAAGAGATAGACAAAAACTTACCACACAAAACTGTAGAGCACATTAAAACACACAATTTATGTTATATACGTTTTTTTTTTTTTTTTGTGGGGTTGATCGTTTTTTAGATATTCATTTTGTTGTTGTTTCAGCCTTAAAAAAGCTTATACTTTCTCATACAGGAATTTGTCAACTCCTGTCCATACAAACAAAGGAACTTCAGTCACTTAACAGCCATCTTTTGCTATCACTTTAACCTATGTTACTCCCTATGTTACTTACAGGGAAGCAAGTAATAAGACTATTTCTATTAATTTTTTCTCACTTAGCATGAAGTAAATAGAAGCATAAACTTTTTAACAAAAATTTGTTGCAGACATATAGAGAAAGTTATGTGAATGGATTATATCAGCTTTTTTTTAAGTTGTTCCATTCCTATGGACCTTTATATCGGCGGATTTGATTTGTGAAAGAACTCGTATTACTCTTGGTTTAGAACAAAACGTTATTCAATTTTAAATTATTAAACACACGTACATTAACTCAAACACTTCCCGACTCTGTGGGTGATAGGGAATAATTCTGGTTAAAGAAAAATTCCACTCCCCAGCCGGGAATCAAACCAGGGACCTCCAGGTAAGAAGTCAGTTGGCTGACCACATGACCACGGAGGCAGTCCAGAAATTGTTGTATTAGTTCTTTGTAAGTACAAGGGAAATAAGCTAATACACGAGGCTAAGGTATCGGAATGCACCCAAAAATTCAATACCGAAATTTCACCGGAAATACATTTTTAGAAAAATGTCTGTCTGTCTCTTGCCTGCCTGTCTGTGTGTGTCTGTGTGTATGTGTGTGTCTGTGGGCAGCATAGCTCAAAAACGAAAAGACCGTTGAATACCAAACTTGGTATTTATGGTATCTTGCAAAGATGCGACACGAAGATTTTCAAGAAAATCCCCCCACCCCCAACTACCCTTTACATGGACATTTTTTCGTAAATTTTGATTTTCTCAAAAATGGCTCAAACGATTTTGATTAAAATTTCGTATATTAAAGATATTTACTTGACAAATAATATGTATATCTTCAATTTTCTGGGAATAGCCTCTGAAGACTACTTTATTCTGGATGAATTTTAAGGAATTTTGCATAACTGTTAAATCGGAAGAGATAGACAAAAAATTACCACACAAAAAGTGTAGAGCACATTAAAACACACAGTATGTGTTATATAAATGTTTTTCGTTTTTGATATATTCCTTTTTTTGGTTTCAGCTTTAAAAAACTTATACTTTTCTCATACAGGAATTTGTCTATATAAATAAAGGAACTTCAGTCGCATAGCAACCAGTTTATCACTTTAACCTATGGTACTCCTTTATTTCGCTTCTACTTACAAGGAAGCAAATAATAAGACCATTTCTGTTTGTTTTTTTTTCCTCGATTAGCATTAAGTAAATAAAAGCATTGGCTTTTGAACAATAATTTGTTGCAGAGATGTAGAGAAAGGCATGCGAATGGAACACATCAGATTTTTTTTGGGTACGTCCGCTTTTACTACTTTTGGTACCGCAGGCAATGACACCGGTGATACATGAACACGGTGGAATGTGATGCTGGGGGAAACCGAGAACCCGGAGAAAACCGCCCCTGCGCCGCTTTGTTCATCACAAATCTCACAGGGCTGTCTAGGTAGGAGGCGAGTGGTTTAACCACTCGGCCATGGCGTGGCCGGAGGCTAAGGTAAGTCAATTTTTTTTTTAAATCTGGTTGCTATGTAAAACAATTGATTTTCGATTTTCGCTATGCACGACTAGAATTAAACAAAAGAGGGGTAAAACTAAAGAAGACCAACCGAATGAGAAAACCGTGCATAAAACTGAAAGCAATAACAAGGAATATCTCGAAAACGCTTAACTCTTGCCGGTGCCCGTAGCCGCGCTCGCTAAAGTGTCTCGCTTTTTTTTTTTTTTTTCTTTTTTTTTTAAACAGTAACGGAGTCTGATCGGGACACCGGTACTGTATCCCTATTTACATTTCCCCCCGTAGATTTTACTGATTACTGGTTTACTGGTTTTTTTACTGTTCCTTTTACAAACATATACACATTGCACAAACATATAACACCCATGCCCAAGGCGGGATTCGAACCCACGATCCCCTGTCTTTGGTGCTTCGCGGCTCACGGGATCGTGTGTTCGAGTCCCGCCTTGGGCATGGGTGTTTCTTTGTTTGTAAATGTGTATGTGTTTGTGTATGTATATGTAAAAAGGAAAAACTAATAGGTGAACTAAGGAAATTTAGAAACTAGAAAAAAGAGGTAAAAAGGAATACAGCGCCGGAATCCTGATAAGCCTCCGGGAGAAAAAGAAAACTCTTAAAAAAAATGTTTTTGTCAAATTGTGTGTTTTGACGAGAGCTACATTTTTTGTGTAGTAGTTGTTTGTCTGTTAGTGTTTAACAGTTAATCAAAATTTTGCAAAACTCAACCAGAAAAAAGAGATGTTCAGAGATTATTGCCAGAAAATCCAAACCGTACATTTTATTAAAATGAAAATATTTTTAGTATACGGTATTTTAATCAAAATCTTTAGAGCCATTCTTGAGAACATCCAAATTTTCGAAAAATGTTCTATGTATGGGTAACTGGGGTGGGGGGATTTTCTTCAAAATCTTCATGAACCATCCTTGGAAGATAATGAAGTTAAATATCAAGTTTGGGAGCTATGTTGCCCACAGACACACACACACAAGCAAGCGGACATTTTTCAATAAATGCTTTTTCGGACTCAGGGGATTTCAAAACATATATATAATAAAAAGATAAATTTACTTCTTTTTTTTGTATAGTGTTTAAAGCTGTGGCACCGCAGGAAACGACATTGATAATATATGAAGTTGGAGCACCGGTGGAATGTAATGGCGGGGGAAGCCGGAGAAAACCTTAAACGGTAAGCTTTACGAGAAAAATGTATAGGACATAACTTGTGTATTTTAACAAGACCTAAATTTTTTGTATAGTAAATTTTGTCTATCTCTTACCGTTTACTAGTTATGCCAAATTAAGCAAAATTCATTCAGAATAAACAGGTCTTCAGAAGCTATTCTCAGAAAATTCAAAATATACATTTTATTTGTTAGGTAAATATCTTTAATATATCTTTATATTTTAATCAAAATCGTTAGGGCCATTTTTAAGAAAATCAAAATTTTCGAAAAAAGTTCCATGTAAAGGGTAGCTTGGGGTGAGGGGATGTTTCTCAAAATCTTCGTGTCGCATCCCTGGAAGATACTAAACTTAAATACCAAGTTTGATATTTTAGATACTTTTCGTTTTTGAGTTATCGTGTTCACAGACACACGGACACACACACACACACACACACACACACGTACCTTTTTCTCAAAATGATTTTTTTGGATACAGGGGGTCCTAAAACATGTATTTCCGGTGAAATCTCGGTATCGAATACTTCTCTATCCCTATGAACATTGTACATATGGGGCTAGAGAAAGTAAAAACGATTGACATTCTGGCTTTTGCTCCTTTCCGCAACAAAAGGACAATAAAATTTAAAAAAGACGCATTCACAATTATACGTTTCTATGTATCCAAAACATACAGGACCTCTGGTTCACATCCGCCATCGTGAAACAAATGGGAAGCGAATCATACTCATCACGCCTTGATATAGCTGACAGGAATTTGAACTGGGGATGTGGCAGAGGAATTGTGGGTTCCATTCGTTTACCAACCTAAACAGCTGTTCCCCATTTTGGTACGTTTCCATGCAACATGCTGCTATTTAGAACTTTAATGTTGGAAACATGGGCCGAATTAGAATATTAGTTCACATAAGAAAAAATCTGATGGCTTCTATTCACATGACTTTCTCTACGTCGCTGTAATAAAATTCTGTTATTTTGAACTTTAATGTTGGAAATATGGGCCGCATTAGAATATTAGATCCTTTAGGAGTGAACATAGGAAAAAATTTGATGTATTCTATTCACATGACTTTCTCTACATCACTGTAAGAAATTGTTGTTAAAACGCATATTCTTTTATCTACTTAAGGATAATCTTAATTACTTGTTCCTTATAAATAGAGGGAAAATAAGGGAATATACTATGCTAAAACGACAGTAAAGTCTTTTAAAAGCTGACTGCCATGTGGTTGAAATCCTTTTCTATGCATGGCCAAGAAAGTTTTAAGTATATTGAATCTGAAATAAATAACACGGAATATGTCAGAAATTATCATTTCATAAAATATGTAGTTGGCATAAATTGTGTGATTTAACGTGATCAATATTTTATATGTAATAAGCATTTGTCTATCTCTTACATTTACCAGTTACGCAAAATTCAGAAAAAATCATTCAGAATAAAGAGGTCTTCAGAGCTTATTTCCAAAGAATTCAAGATGTACATTTTAAATGCCATATAAATATCTTTCATATACGTTGCTTTAATCAAAATCGTTAGAGCCATTTTTCAGAAAATAAACATTTTCTAAATTTTTCCATGTAAAGGGTAGTTTGGGGTTGTGGGATTTTTCTCAAAATCTTCATGTCGCATTCCTGAAAGACACTAAACTTAAATACCAAGTTTTTAATTTTAGCGCGTTTTCCTAGACAAATTTTTTATACAGAGTACTCTAAAACGTGTATTTTCGGTGAAATCTCCGTATCTAATTTTTGGGTGGAACGCGATTCTTTCTCTATACACTATGTAGATAGTACGTGTAGAGAAAATAAAAATACAACTGCTATACTACAAAATTTGTACCAAGTGCGGATTTCCAAAGTCGAAATTGCGATAGAAAATTTGACTGTACATCTATGATCTCAAAGAAGAACAGAAAAAGAATAAGAAGAGAATAATGAATATTTTCCAGGATCATTTTAAAAGTTTTTATGGGCAATTAGGTTTTCCTTTATGTTTTAGGTTAAAACTAATTTTTCTCAAACACAAGGAATACGCTTTCCTTTCACTCGAGAAATATAAAAGTTACATTTATGGATTTATAAATTGTGCAGATAATCTGTGATTATTTGGATCTTTTCTGATTCTAATCTGAAGAATAAATGACCCCAGAAAAAATTATAATTTTGTTACTTTCTTATGATTTACCTTAACTATTTTACAAGTAGAATTTTTTAAAAAAGCTTGATCTTCAGCCAATTTCATTCAAATAAAGATAAAAATTCCAAAAATGTTTTTATTATATATCTATTTCCTAGTAGGTTAAATGAGAGTAAGGGAATATTTAAGTTTAATGGGATAGCCAAATCATTTTAAACCTGGTCGCCTTTTGGTCATATTGATATTAGGCATTCTTTGCATGGGCAGAAGTATAAAAACAAAAGAAGAATCAATGAGGACTTCACACTTAAGATACATAAAAGTATTAAAATTTTTAAACCATTTTTAAACCATCTTGGAAATGGTCAACGCCCCAAAATATCTATGTCATATATTGTGTGTTTTAATGAAATATACATGTTTTATGTAGCAAGCTTTTGCCTATCTTTACGGTTTACCAATTATCAAAAAGTTATACACAAAGAAAATATCTTGAATAGCTATCCAAGAATTCAATATACACAAGTTATTTGTCATAAAACATCTTTATATGATATTTTATCAAGATTGCTAAAGGCATTTTTGCGAAAATAAACATTTTCGAAAGATTTCCATTTAAGGCGTTGTTGCGGGATTTTGTTCAGCATTTTGTCAATTTTTTGGTATAATGAGAGTTTATTTTTTAAGTAAAATGTTCATATATATATATACACACACACACACACACACACACACACACAACGCGCGAAGACCTTTTCTGAACATGCCTTTTATGGATTCAGGTTTCTCTAAACATATATTTCTGGTGAAATCTCGGTATTGAATTTCTGAGGAAATACAGTATATTCTCTACCCATTATGTGCATTGTAAGTATATGGTAGATAAAGTAAAAATTACTGGAAATTTTTATAAAAACTGTATAATTATAAATAAGTCATTAATAATCAATATTTTACGGAAATAAACAGGTATGTGTAAAAACATTCTTAACTTATCAATATTTCCAACTGTTTTTATGAAAAAAAAACTGAAATATATAAACTAAAATTGGTGATTTAAGGCGTTTAATCATTTCCCAAATTTTAAAACAGAAGCACAATGTTATATACTTTAATATATACCTGTTTGCATGTTTGAAGTACCCTTTTAGAACAGCAATTCATTGAAGTTCCCTTTTCAGCTATATTGATAAATAATTCACGTAATGCATGGACTCGTTAAATCCTTGTGAAAGGCATATTAATCAATCGTTACCTGACGAGAGATTAAATGTGCAAGTCATTAGTGATAAGAGCGCTATCCTCAAAGTAACCTTTTTGAAACGCGCGTGACACTCCACTACGTAATGGTGCTGTCAGCTGTTGGAGATCAGCGCGTGGCTTCATTAAAATGAATACTACCATAAAACATTACAGTAATCTCAGTGCTCGCCAACTGGCGCATTAAGACCAGACTTTATTGAGATGACAGTCGCAGACTGTGATTCTTGCATTTAGCTTTTTATTTGCTCCTCACAAAGAAAGTAATGACGTGTGGAATATTGATGTATAATTTTGCGATTATTTTATCTCCTGCCCCGGGCAGACAAGTTTCCCACAGGCCAAACTACACACAGATAGGCGTCAAGATAAACCTGGCTTATGTATAATTGCCGGCAAGAGTGAAGGTTTAGATAGGGTGAGGTTAGTTTGGGAAACCTGTCTCTCATACTAGGGGAGTATTTTGAGTGCTGTGGTTCTCAGCGTTCCATTCTATACCGAGCGTGAAAGACCACTCAGAGGCCTCTTAATAAGGCTTGAGGTGCTTTTATGTGCCGTAAATATACGACACGGGCTCAACGACTTTACTTCCCTTCTGAATGAAGCCATACTAAGGATTTTTACGCCAAAAAAAAAAAAAAATGTATCGTCCTTCCATTACTTATACCCAAAGTCGCGGATTCAAACCACGTAAGGTAACGTCTCTCATACTATTGACCAAAATAAAACTAAATGTTACGTCGTATTGCCTTGTAATACATTTTAATGCTTTTATTAATATTAAATTCAATACCGAGATTTCCCGTAAATTGATATTTTGATTCCAAGAAATGTATTTTTAGAGAATGTCTGAATACTCTGTGTCTTTCTCTCTCTCTGTGTGTGTGTGTGTGTGCGCATAAATTATGAGAGAAAATTCAGTTAAACACCCAAGAGTAAAAGCCATCGTAGTGATCAGCTTTGTAAAGGTTTGACTATTCACTTAGGCCTATTATACTCCTTTGTTCCTTTCATGAACAAGGAAACATGTAATAAAATAATTTAAGATCTATTTAAAGTAAACTTTAGTTGCTGGAAATATCCGCTGTTTTATTTTTGAAGAATACTTTGTTGGAGAATGAATAGAAAAACTTGTGTGAATGTAAATGATTAGTTTTTAATTTCTCTAGCTCGATGTACAATGTACATAATGGAGAGAAAAGATACTGTATTGCATTCAACCCAAAATTTGGATACCGATATTTCACCAGAAATAGAGGTTTTGAGACATCTGAATGTAAAAAACGCATTTTTAGAAACATGTCATTGTGAGCAACTATGTGTGTGTGTATGTGTGTGGGGGGGGTGAGGGTCTATGGGCAGCATAGCTCAAAAACGAAAATTCCGTTAAATACCAAACTTCATATTTAAGTTTAGTATATTCCAAGGATGTGACGCGAAGAATTTCAAGAAAATCCCCTGGTTACATGGAGTATTTTTGGGAAATTTTGACTACCTCAAAAACGGTGCTAGCAATTTTAATTAAAATACCATATATTCCAAATATTTTTATCAGAAATAAAATATCTGTTCTCAAATTTTATGGCAATAGGCACTGAAATCCTATTCACTCTGGACGACTTCTGCATAACTCAAGAACCTTGGGATATACAAAAATTATTACTCACAATTTCAATTAAAAGCAATTTTTACTGCAGCTAGCTATTTCTGAGATATTCCTCTTTACTCGTTTTAACTTTACAATGCTTAACCGTTACTGAAATGGAAACTCGTTATTCGATTTTCCTGCACCTTGTCAAGTAAAAAGTAAATCCATCATAGGGACAGCTTTAAAAAGACTTAACAATCTCTTAGATCTAGTATACACCTTATTCATTTTATGACAAAAAAAATATGTAATAAAACCATTATGGGAATTATCTGCATAAATATGAAGTTATTATAAAATACTCTATACCACCACCACAATACTAATACTTTATTATTATTATTATTATTATTATTATTATTATTATTTGTTGACGAACGCGTAGAGAAACTAGTGTGAATGTAAACATACATAGTTTTATGTTTATGTTTTGCATTTGTATACCACTTTTAAGACCTATAGTCAAATAGAAATTGTCCTTAAATATAATCCTGGATATTTAGAGGTCAAATTCTGAGACTGTTTTGGCAGATTTTATAACCTTTACCTAAATGTTCATAAAAGGAATAAAGGGTATAACAGATCTAAGTGATGAAAAGGAAACTAGTTATTCGATTTTCTTGAATCAAAGAGTATTACCCTTCATGCTGAGTGCTTTGAAAAGAATTGTCGATCACTTAGACCTAGTATATCCCTTATTCCTTTTATGAACAAAAAGTGTGTAATAAATGCATTTATGCAAATTATTTGAGCTAATATGAAGTTATTAGAATAATACTGTTTTCCTTTCTCTACACGTACTATATACACAGTGTATAGAGAAGGTATTGCATTCCACCCAAAAATTCTATTCCGAAATGTCACCATAAATACACGTTTTAAGGTCCTCTGTATCCAAAGCAAGTCCAAAAGGGTCCATATGCCTGTGAACACGATAACGCAAAAACGAAAAGTAGGTAAAATACTAAACTTGGTACTTAAGTTCAGTAATCTTCCAGGAATGTTCCACGAAGATTTTGAGAAAAATTATCTCACCCCAAAACTACCCTATACTTAGAAAAAATGTTGAAAAATTTGATTTTCTTAAAAGTGACAAACGACTTTGATTAAAGTACCGTATATTAAAGATATTTATATGGAAAATAAAATGTATATCTTTTGGGGGAATAGTCTCTGAAGACCTCTTTATTCTGAATGAATTTTGCTAAATTTTGCGTAGCTGGTAAATCGTAAGAGATAGATAAAGGCTTACTACAAAAAATGAAGATCACAGTTAATTTATGTCATATTCGTTTTTTTTTTCTCGTGGAATTAAACATTTCTGAGATATTCCTTGTTATTTGTTTCAGATTTAAAATAATTTTTCACAAGGAAAGTAGCAAACTCCTGGTTCTCGTTAGAAACGGACTTCGTTCACATGGCAACCGAATTTTAAAACATTTGATTATCCTTTTGGACTAGTTGTTCCCTTATTTTGCCTCTACTTACAAGGAGGCAAGCAATTCAGACAATTTATGCTAATGAGTATTGCGATTACCATAAAGCAAATAGAAGAATCAGCTTTTTAACAGTACTTTGTTAAAGCGATGTAGAGAAAGTCATGTGAACGGAACACGTAAAAGTTTTTAATAATAATTTGTTGAAGAACGGGTAGAGAAACAATGTGAATGTAAAACATATCATGTTTTATGTTTATATTTTCTATTTGTATACCACTTTTAACACCTAAGACCATGTATGAATTCTCCTGGAAATTTAGTGGTCAAATTCTGATACATGTTTTTAGCAGATTTATTACTTTCTCTACACGTACTATGAACATAGTGTATGGAGAAGGTATTGCACTCCACCCAAAAATTCGATACCGAGATTTCACCGGAAATATATGTTTTACGGTCCACTGTATCCAACAAAAGCATTTTCAGAAAAAGGTGTGTGTGTGTGCCTTTGAACACGATATCTCAAAAACGAAAAGTCGGTAAAATACCAAACTTGGTATTTAAGTTTAATATCTTCCAGGGATGCGACACAAATATTTTGAGAAAAGTCCCCCGATCATAAACTACCCTTTACATGGAAAAAGTATCGAAAATTTTGATTTTCTTAAAAATGGCTCTAACGATTTTGATTAAAATTTCGTATATTTAAGTTATTTACTTGACAAATAAAATGTATATCTTGAATTTTCTGAGAATAGCCTCTGAAGACTACTTGATTCCGGATTTTTGCATAACTGCTAAACCGTAAGAGATGGACAAACACTTATCACACAGAAAATGTAGTGTACGTTAAAACACACAATTTATGTTACATAACATTTTTCGTGGATTTTTAATGTTTTTAATATATTCATTGTTTTTAGTTTCAGCTTTAGAAAACTTACACTTTTTTCATACAGGAATTTGTCAGCTCCTGTCCACACAAACAAAGGAACTTCAGTCACATAGTAACCACTTTTGACTATCAATTTAACCTATGGCACTTCCTATTCAATTTCTACCTACAAGGAAGCAAGTAATAAGGCTACTTCTGCTAAAGTTTTCTCAATTAGCATGAAGTAAATAAAAGCCTAAGTTACTAACAATACTTTTTTGCAGAATTTTAGAGATAGTCATGTGAATGGGCACAGCAGATTTTTTTTAATGTTTCATTTATATAGCCTTTAACAACTAAGGTAATATCGGTGGCTTTGCACTTGAAACAACTCGTTGTCTCTAGGTTCTTTTACGTTTGGTTTAAACCATTTTATTTTTCTCAAACACACAACTTCCAGACCCTGTGGAGGATAGGGAATAATTCTGACTAAATAAAAATTCCTCGCCAAAGCCGGAAATCAAAACCGGGATCTCCGAGTGAGAAGTCAGCTCGTTGACCATTCGACCACTGAGGCAATCTAATCAGATTTCTGTTACTTTTAGTTTAGTCCAAGTTAAAATATTAGACAGAGCAACATGTCCTTATTGGCCATCAAGAGTAACGGATGCATCTTCCCTTTTAGTGTTCTTTTTAATTTCTTTCACGCTTTTTTCCTGGGTTCCCTATCCAAACCTTTCATAATTCTCCTCCATTGTTTCTCTGAAAATTCAATAGCGTGAGGTTTCCTCTTTATGGACGCAAATTCTCGTCCCTGCTAGCAAAAATAAGAGTGTGTATGCTTTATACTGAGATAATTACGGCACAAGGCCACTACTCGTTAATTAATGAAATTGTCCCGTCTAGCACTCTCAGTTTTTCCATATATAGTTAATGAATAAAGCACCCTATGATCAACTCGCTTCGTTAAAGCAAAGGCAAACACAAAAGTAATTTGAAAAAGTTTGATGACCTCTCATAGACATTCAAGTGGTAGTCTAGAATAGATTTTAGAAATTCATTTTCCGTTATTTGTATGCTTTCATCAATGCCTTTAGGTAGAGTCTGCTCAAAGGAGTTACAGTCCATTTTATAATATAAGCAAAATAAAATATTTTAACTTTAAAAATAACACACTGTGGGGCGGTGGGTGGTGGTAGTGATTCAAGGATGCGACACGAAGATTTTCAAGAAAATCCTCCCACACCCAACTACCCATGACATGAATTTATTTTTGTTAATTTTGATTTTCTTAAAAATGGCTCTAACGATTTTGATTAAAATATCGTATGGTAAATATATTTACCTGACAAATAATTTGTATATCTTGAATTTTCTGGAAATAGCATCTGAAGATTACTTTACTCTGGATGAATGTTACGGAATTTTGTATACCTGCTAAACCATAAGAAATAGACAAAAAATTAGCACATAAAAATGTAAAGCACTTTAAAACACACAATTTATGTTATATACATTTTGTTTGTGGAGTTGATCGTTTTTTAGATATTCCTTGTTTTTGGTTTCAGCTTTGAAAAACTTACGCTTTTCTAATATAGGAATTTGCCAACTCCTGTCTGTACAAACAAAGAAACTTCAGTCATATAGCAGCCAGCTTCTGACTATCCCTTTAACATATGGTAAACTCTTATTTCACTTCTATTTACAAGGAAGCAAGTAATAAGACTATTTCTGTTAATGTTTTCCCGATTATCATAAAGTAGATAGAATAATAAGTTTTATAACAATAATTTGCTGCAGAGATGTAGATAAAGTCATGTGAATGAAACACATCAGATTTTTTCAAACAGGTAGTTCTCCGTGTTTCATTCGAATTACTCCTGCCATGCAAAATATCGAATTTCAATAATATTCGCACAAGGATTGCTTTTAAAATATTTGACTGTCGCCTTAGTTTTCTTCTACGTATAAGAAACAACGTAATAAGACAATTCTGCTAAGTTCATCTTGATTAGTACGGAATAGAAAGAAAGAAAATCTATGTGTCCCCTTCAAATGGCTTTCTTTGCATCGCTGTAACATATTATTGATAAAATGCACCTAATGATAATCGGGATAAACATTAGCAGAAATTGTCTTAATTAATTGCTTCCTTGTAATTAGAAGGGTAACAAGGGAATATACTAGGCTAAAGTGATAGTTAAATCTTTTAAAATTTGGTTACCATGTGCAGTGCCATAAGTTGACAACTTTCCGCGTGAGAAAAATTTGTATTTTAAGTCTAAAACAAATAACAAGGAATATCTCAGAAATCGCCAATTCTACGAAAAAAACGTATATTACATAAATTGTGTGCTTTAACGCGATCTACGTTTTTTGTGTAACTTTTTATCTATCTCTTACGGTTTACCAGTTACACAAATTTCAGCAAATTCGTTCAGAATAATAAAGAGGTCTTTCGAGGCTATTCCCAGAAAATTCAAGATATAGATTTCATTCATAACAGAAATATCTTTAATACGCGGTATTTTAATCAATATTGTTAGAGCCATTTTTGAGAAAATCAAAATTTTTGAAATTTTTTCCATGTAAAGGGTAGTTTGTGGTGGGGGGATTTTTCTTAAAATCTTAGTGTCGCATCCTTGGAAATACAAAACTTAAATACCAAGTTTGGTATTTAACGATCTTTTCGTTTTTGAACTATACTATACTATACACACACACAGGGACCTATTTCTCAAAAAACTTTTTTTTTTTATTTTGTAAGAAGATTGTTGATAGAATAGGCACAGAAAATCAAGTGAATGAAACGTATAAGATTTCTTACTTTCTCTACACGTACTATATACATAGTGAAGCCAAGATGTCACCGGAAATACTTGTTTTGAGACTCCCTGGTATAAAAAAGTATTTTTAAAAAAGGTCCGTGTATGTATCTGTCTTTGTGTGGCCATGGACAGCATAGGTCAAGAGCGAAGATTCGGTTAGTACCAAACGTGCTATTTAAGTTGAGTATCTTTCAAGGATGTGACATGAAGGTTTTAGAGAAAATCCTCCCCCCATCTCCAACTATCCGTTACATGGAACATTTTTTGAAAATGTTCATTTTATCAAAAATGGCTCTAATTTTGTTCATATTACCTTATAGTTGAGATACTTATATGGCAAACGAAACGCATATCTTGAATTTTCTGGGAATAGCCTCTAAAGATCTGTTTATTCTGGATGAATTTTTTGAACTTCGCATTACTGGTAAACCGTAAGAAAAAGACAGAAAACATGTAAATCGCCTTAAAACACACAGTTTATGTCATATAATTTTTTTCATAGAGTTCACCATTTTCGAGATATTCCTTGTTATAGGTTTCAGTTTTAAAATGCAAAATTTTTTTCTCATTTGGAACTTGTCAACTACTGGCCACACATTATATCGGATTTCAATCACATAGTAAACCACATTTTAAAACATTTGACTGTCGATTTAGCGTAGTGCATTCCCTAATTCCCTTTATAAACCCTTATTTTTGTCGATTTATACCACAAGATCAATGTTCAAATTATGATATTCATCTCTTATTCCATAAATGTAGTCTTCTCAGTAAAGTTAACGTTCAATCAGAATAATATGTATGTTTCAGGAAATTTAATTATGATTCTGAGGTTTCCCATAAGTATACAATGAATGTTTGTGAACAGAAAGGAATATCCAATCAGTAGCCAGTAGCTTTATGAGTGAATGAGAACATTTTTCAGACCAGCAATACGAAAATTTACTAGAGTTGAAACTCTTCAGGCATTATGAATATTGACTATCTATGACAATTTCCTGTGTAATATTCCATTTTATTAGAAAAGGAACGTTTAAAGCGAACTCTCACAGCACAATCATCCTTGTTTAAATGAAGTTTCATTTATAGTTTCACTTTTACATGCAAGTAATAATGTGAGCAATGTAATTAAACGGTCTAAAATTAATTGTAAATGTTAAATTTTCCTTGTGCAGCATCTGGTAGCAATCTGACCCTTTCCTATATTGCACGAATTATTGAAAAATAAGAACAAGAAGATGTATTACAATTAATTTGTTCATTTACTACTTCACAGAGTGTTTAAATTACATCTTGTTTAAGGAATGTTTCATATTAATAATTGTTTTATTACTTCAGGGCTAGGCTATTAAATCTTGGGCCTCACACAGATTTGGCAAAATTGGGCAGTTAGATGGTAGCATCGTATAGTTTAAGTCTAGAATAGCTTATATCCATAACTACAAGCCAATAGCTTGTTTAGTTTTCAAATGACAGCATTTTATATAAGACAACTTTAGAGTTTTCACGAAAATGAAAAAGAAGTGACAACTCCAGAGATCATTTGAAAAAAAATCATCGTTTACTACTGGAAGACCACAGATTAAAGTTGTTTGAGATAGTAGAAGCTATAAACATATAAGAAAGACGTGCAGGTAACATTTTAGATAATGATTTTTGGCTTCAAAAGATCTGTTCAAGATGGATGGAGTGTTTGTTGACACCTGATCAAAAGTTGCAAAGAACAACTGTTTCTGTTAAGAATGTGGAGCACTACCGTAAAAATTCCAGTGAAATTTTATTACTATGGATGACATTTTGATCAACACTACACTTCAGAAAGTAAATCACAGTCAAAACAGTGGATTGCGCCAGGTGAACCAACCTAAAAAAGGCAAAGTAAATTTTGTCAGCTGACAAGGTAATGGCGAGTGTTTTCTGGGATGCACAGGGAAGTATTATTATTATTGATTACTTGGAAAAGGATAAAAGCGTCACTGGTGACTACTACGCAAGCTTACTGCATCGTTCACTCATTCCAATGGGAAAAATGTGCGAATTAAGGTGGAATTGCTTGAACATCCACAATATTCATCAGATCTAGCACCCAGTGAAAACCGCTGTTCCCAAACCTCAAAACATTTCTTGGAGGACGAAGATTTCACAGCATTGATGCAGTAACAGCTATTTGAGTACCTTGATAAATCGCACTACAGAGATGATATGAAATTATGTTGAGAAATAAAGCAAAAATGTTTTTTTTAAATGCTGTTTTCATTGAGAAGCCCGGGACTTATCAGCCAACCCTCTGGAGACACTGGAAAATACATTTTTACTGCAGTCAATAAAAAATAGAAAATGGTTATGGGAACCTTTGGGTATCCATAGACAATCAAAATCTAGATGTTCCCTTTACTTCAACCTCTACAGTCATTTAAAGATCGTACAATACTTATAACCAATTATATTTATCTAAACTACATTTTTATGCTTTCAAATGTGTCCATGTTTCTCAAATATTGTTTAAATACAACTAAAATTACAAGAATATGCAGAATTTACTATTGTAACTTTAAGGCAATAAAATTATTGTAACGCAATTGCTACTATTTCAAAAAATATTTTTACGTACAATTACTAATTTATATATTAAAGTTTCTCACTGCTTAAAATTAATATACTTCAGTAACAACGGTATTGAAATATTCTGGATTCTGTATGCAGTTCAAAGCTCCAATTAAAAGCATGTGATATGTTCCATTCATATGACTTTCTCTAGCTCTTCCATCAACAACGTCTCTTACAAAATATTATTCCTTATTTCCTATGTTGAAGGGAACTACCGGAATGCACCACAGCAATAGTCAAATCTTTTAAAAACTAGTAATTATGTGAAATTAAAATTCGGTTTTCTTTGCTTACTAGAAATAAAAAAAAATCTAATGTGTTTTATTCCCATGATTTTTTCTCTGGAATAAATTATTGTTAGAAAGCTTATGCTTCCATTTACTTCATGCTAATTGAGAAAACTTAGCAGAAATAGTCTTAACACTTGCTTCCATGTAAGTAGAAGCGAAATAAAGTCCTGTATGAGAAATGTATAATTTTTTGAAAGCTGAAAATAAAACAAGAAATATCTCAAAAACGATCAATTCCACGATAAAAATGTAATAGACATAAATCCTGTGTTTTCACGTGCTCTACATGTTGTGTAAGTTAAGTTTTTGTCTATCTCTTACGGTTTAGCAGTTATGCAAAATTCCGTAAAATTCATCCAGAATAAAGCAATCTTCAGAGGCCATACACAGAAAATTCAAGATTTAAATTTTATTTGGTGTGTAAATATCTTAATCATAAGAGATTTTAATCAAAATCCTTAAAGCTATTTTTGAGATACTAAAAGATTTCGAAGAAAGTTCTATATGAAGTTTAGATGGGGTCGGGGGAATTTTCTTGAAAATTTTCGTGTCGCAAACTGTTAGATGACAGAAAACTGGTATTTATATTGGTATTTAACGGTCTTTTTGTTTTTGAGCTATGCTTTCCACGGACTCACACACACACACACACACACACAGGGACATTTTTCCATAAAAAGTGTGTAGAGAAGGTATTGTATTCCACCGAAAAATTCGATACCAAGATTTCACCGGAAATACATGTTTTGCTTCCCCTTGCATCCAAAAAAAGCATGATTGGAAAAAGGTCCGTGTGTGTTTATGTGTGTGTGTGTGTGTGAGAGCAGCATAGCTCAAAAACGAAAATATCGTTAAATGTTAAATACCAAACTTCGTACTCAAGTTCGGTGTCTTCCAAGGATGCCACAAGAAGATTTTCAAGAATAATCTTCCACCCCAACTACCCTTTACATGGAACTTTTATCGACATTTTTATTTTCTCAAAAATGTCTGTAACGATTTTGATTAAAATATCGTATATTAAATATATTTACCTGACAAATAAAATGTTTATCTTAAATTTTGTGGGAATAACCTCTAAAGACCACTTTATTCTGGATGAATTTTGCGTAATTACATAACTGCTAAACCGTATGAGATGGAGAAAACCTTACTAAACACAAAATGTAGAGCACATTAAAACACACAATTTATGCTATATACATTTTTTTCATGGAGTTCATCGTTTTTGAGATATTCCTTGGTTTTGGTTTCAGCTCATACAGGAATTTGTCAACTCCTGTCCATACAAAAAAAAGGAACCTCAGTCACATAGCAGTCATCTTTTGACTGTCACTTTAACCTATGGTACTCCCTTATTTCGCTTCTACTTACAAGGAAGCAAGTAATAAGACTATTTTTGCTAATTGTTCTCGATTAGCATGAAGTAATTAGAAGCATAAGGGTTTTAACAACAGTTTGTTTTAGAGATGTAGAAAAAGTCATGTGTGTGCAACACATAAGATGTTTTTAGGTTCAGAGTGACCCAAAACATGTATTTCCGGTGAAACCTCGTATCGAATTTTTGGGTGGAATACAATACTTCCTCTATACACTATGGACATATTACGTGTGGAGAAAGTAAAAAGTCATTTTTAGAAAACATGTCCGACCGCGCGCGCGCATGTGTATGTATGTATGTATGTATGTATGTATGTATGTATGTATGTATGTATGTATGTATGTATGTATGTATGTATGTATGTATGTGTGTGTGTGTGTGTATGTGTGTGTATGTGTCTGTAGGCAGCATGGCTCAAAACGAAAAGCCCGTTAAATAACAAACTCGGTATTTAAGTTTAGTATCTTCCAAGAATACAATCCAAAGATTTTCAAGAAAATCTCTCTCCCCTTTACATGGACATTTTTTTTGAAAATTTTGATTTCCTCAAAAATTACTCTAACGATTTTTATCAAAGTATCTTATATAAAATACATTTACTTGACAGACAAAATGTATATCTTGAATTTACTGGGAAAAGCCTCTGAAGACCTCTTTATTTTGGATTAATTTTCTGAGCTTTGCATAACTAATAAACCGTAAGAGATAGACAAACATTTTCTGAAAAAAAAAAAAAAAAATTATAGAGCTCGCTAAACCCCACAATTAATGCAATATACTTATTTTTTTCGTGGCATTGGCCGTTTTTGGGATATCCCTTTTTTAGTTTCAGCTTTGGAAAACTTATAGTTTTGTTATACAGGAATTTGTCAACTCGTGCCCATACAAACAGAGGAACTCCAGTCACATACCAACCAGCTTTTGACTGTCCCTTTAACCTATGGTACACCCTTATTTCGCCTCTACTTACAATGAAGCTAATAATAAGACTGTTTCTGCTAATATTTCTAAATTAGTTGAAGTAAATTCAAGCATAAGCTTTTTAATAATAATTGATTGCAGAGTGTAGAGAAAGTCATGTGAATGGAACACATCAGACTTTTTTTCATAGTTATTTAATGGGAATTCATTTCATATATTTGTGACGAAAGCTGAGATTGAATAAACTTTGTTGTTAAAGAATGTTAATGAAATGGAAAAGGTATGTGGTTGGTTTACAATTCCAGCGGACTGCCATCCACTTACCTTTAATTATCTTTGCTGATATAAAGGCGTATAAATATTCAAAGAACGAAAGTAGCCCCTCTCATAAACTGTAGGTAGGTGAAGACTTTTAATATTTAATAATGCCTCGCTTTAAATTACAGGGAAGTATAAGGTTGATATGCAATTTTGTATTTAATGATTTTAAACGTGCAACCCATTCGAAATGAATTATTACTTTCAACGGGCTCTATCTTCGTTAAGTGCTTAGGATACGTGGGTACATTATTACATACTCTAGCACGTATTTACATTCAAAGCACATAGTAGGTAGATAAGGTATTGTAAACCTTCAAAAATACTCAGATGTCACCGGAAATACATGTTTTAAGATCCCCTGTATCCAAGATAGCATTTTTAGTGTTTGTGTGTGTGCCCTTTTGGACAGCATAATTTGAAAATCTTATGTGTTCCACCCACACGACTTCCTCTACATATACTTAACAAGTTATTGTTTAAAAGTATATTCTTCTATCTAATTTATAATAATCGATATAATCATTAGCAGAATTTGTCTTAATTACTTGCTTCCATGTAATTAGAAGGGAAATAAGGGAATAAACTAGGCTAAGAGGGTAGTCAAATCTTTTAAAAGCTGGTCGCCATGTGCTTGAAATACGTTTCCATGCAGGTTCAGGAGTTTACTTAATATAGATATATTTAATATACGACATTTTAATCAAAATCGTCAGAGTCATTTTTGAGAAATCAAAATAGTCGAAAACATTTTCATGTAAAGGGTAGTTGGGCATGGGAGGATTTTCTTGAAAATCTTTGTGTCGCATCCTTGGGAGATACCAAACTTAAATACCAAGTTTGGTATTTAAATGTCTTTTCGTTTTTGAGCTATGCTGTCCATATAGACACACGCGGTCCTTTTTTGCAAAATGCTTTTTCTTTGATTCCTAAAATATGTTTTTCCTGTGAAATCTCGTTATCGAATTTTTGGCTGGAATACAATACTTCCTCTATACACTATGAACATAGTACGTACAAAAAAACTAAAAATCGATAGAGCCATTTGTAAAAAATCAAGAGTTTCGAAAAATATCCCATGTAAATAATAATTGTGTGTGGGAATTTTCCTGATGATAACCTTTGTTACGTATTCTTGGAGGATGCTGAATTTAAGTATCAAGTTTAGTATTTATTCGAATCTTCGTTTTTGAGTTATCGTGTTCATAGGCACACAACACGCGCACCTTTTTATTATATTTTTTTTCTGGACCAAGGGGTGTTCAAAACATTTATTTCCGATGAAATATTCACTTATAATTATTGCATGATTTACAATATATTCCCTACCTAATATGTGTTAGCACGTACAGAGAAAGTAATAATAAACAAGCGGAGTTAATTTTAATAAAATGTTAATGACTTAAATTCCGATACATATCTGAGTAACCGTGAACTCGAGTATTAGAGGTATTATACAAAATAAGGCTTTCTGTTTAAGGCACTACAGTAAAGCAATTTTTGACTAAAGTAAACACTAATTTAAGAACACAAGGGAGGTTCTTATCTGTATCAGTTCTTATAACCTTCAGTTCCTTTTTCTTACATTGTTAAAATTTGATGACTATCTCTACATCTCTGTAACAAATTATTGTTAGTAAACTTATTCTTCTATCTAGTTCATGCTGATTGAGATAAACATCAGTAGAAATGCTCCTTATAAAAGATTAACTAGACTAAACCGACAGTCAAATGTTTTAAAATGTGGATGTTATGTAATTGAAATCAGTGTCTTTGCGTGACCATGAAACCAGTAACACGAATTATCTCGAAAACGGTTAACTAGACGAAAAACATGTATATGTTAATTCAAAATCTTCTCGGGCTTCTAGCCAGGTAAAAACTTGGCTTGACACCAACGTTTCGAAGAAGTGCATCTTCCTCGTCTTCAGGGTGAATTAATACGTCGCCGGGAAAGCTTCAGTTCTTATTTTAACATGTATATGATATAAATTTTGTGTTTTAAGGAGATCTACATTTTTTGTGGTTTGCTAGTTACGCAGAATTCAGAAACATTCATCCAGAGTAAAGGGGTGTTTAGGGACTATTTTAAAAAAAATTCAAGATATACATTGGTTTGTCATGTAAATGTAATAATTATAAGAGATTTTAATCAACGTCTTTATAGGAAACCAAAATTTGGAAAATGTTTCCATGTAAAGGATAGTTGGGGTTGGGCGAATTTTCTTGAAAAGCTTCGCGTCGTATCCTTGGAAGATTTAGAACTTAAATCTCAACTATGGCATTTAACGGACTTTTCATTTTTGAGCTATGCTGCCCACAGACACACAGACGAACATTTTTCTAAAAGTACTTTTTTGATTCTGGGAGTCCCAAAGCATGTATTTCCGGTGGAAATTCGGTATCAAATTCTTGCCTTCTTGCACTACGTATACAGGCTGTTTAAAAAATACGGGGCATAATTTCAGGTATGTATTTTCCACATGAAGACAATCAAAATAGTTCATTATAACATGTGTCCGGAAATGCTTCATTTCCGAGTTATGTCCTTTACAACATTGAAAGTCCGACCTGTAGACAATCAAAATAGTTCATGTCCGGAAATGCTTCATTTCCGAGTTATGGCCATCACAACATTGGAATTCACTGGAACGTTTTTCTTTCCGCAGGTCTTTGCCGTCAAAGGAGACATTAGGAGGAAGGTTACATTCAGTGTTCTTTAGGCGTTCAGACTGTGCGATATGTATTCAAATCAAGAGCTGGCAGAGATACACTTCATGTACGGTAAGGCGGACGGCAATGCTGCGCTGGCTCGTCGTTTGTACCAAGAGAGGTACCTACAGCGACAATGTCTAGATCGGAAGACATTTGTACGTCTCCATTCCCGTCTGTGCGAGTATGGAACATTCACCTCTCCTGTTTTGTGAAGGGGACGACCAAGATCTACAACTGCAGAAGTGCAGGAGGAAATTCTGGAGGCTGTGGACAGGACTCCTTCTATCAGCACACGACGGTTAGCGTTGCAAGTCAATGTTCCTCATATGACTGTCTGGAGACTGTTGAACGAGTATCAATTGTATCCTTATCATTTGCAACGTGTACAGGCCCTGTCACCAGCAGATTACTCTGCACGAGTTAGATTCTGTCAGTGGTTCTTGCAGCAGTGTGGTGTAAATCCGGACTTTTCTGCCGTCGTATTATTTACAGATGAAGCACAGTTCACAAGAGATGGCATAACAAATTTCCACAATCAGCATGTATGGTCGCATGAAAATCCACGTGCAACTGTTGTATCTCATCACCAGGTGCGGTTCTCCCTCAACATGTGGGCCGGTATTATTGGTGATCGATTAGTTGGACCCCATGTACTTGTAAACAGACTTACGGGGCAGGCGTACACAAACTTCCTGGAAAACACCATACCTGACGTCTTCGAAGACACTCCACTGATCAATCATCAACACATTCACTTCTTGCATGATGGCGCTCCTGCACACTTCAGTCTTACGGCTTGCCGGTACTTGGATCGAAGGTTTCCTGATCGATGGATAGGTAGAGGTGGCCCAATTGCTTGGCCTCCACGCTCACCTGATCTGAACCCTCTCGATTTCTACTTGTGGGGCCATTTAAACTCATTGTTTTATTCGTCTCCGGTGCCGGATTTGGAATCCCTTCGGAATCGAATTGTGGCAAGTTGTGAGGACATACGCAATACTCCTGGAGTTTGAGATCGTGTTCGCAGGTCAATGAGACTTCGATGTGAGGTCTGTATTCAAGCAGGAGGTGGTCATTTTGAACATCTTCTGTAATGACAACAACCTGCGGAAAGAATAACGTTCCAGTGAATTTCAATGTTGTGAAGGCTATAACTCGGAAATGAAGCAATTCCGGACACATGTTATAATGAACTAATTTGATTGTCTACATGTGGGAAATACATACTTGAAATTATGCCCCGTATTTTTGAAACATCTTGTATAGTACGTGTAGAGAAAGAAGAAAGAAGAGAAACTGTTACTTTATTCTGCTCAATAACACTACAGTATTCCAAAAGCGCAAAATGGATTAAAGCCGTTCGTTTTTCGCTAACAAGAAAACACACAAGTAATATTTATTTCTAAAAGGAATGGGTATGCATTTCGGAAGATATTCATAACTTCTTTATCGTTTCATGGTATTTTTCATTTCTTTGTAGATCAATAGCAGTTTTATGAGCTAGGGTGCCCATATCCTGCCTCCAGGGTCTTATTTCTCTTTTATTGGAAGGAAAATATATGATATACGAAAAAGATTGCATTGAATCCTATCTGTTATTATTCTATGCGTTGCGATTTGAATTTTGACAGGCAACATTTTTCTCTAACATATTTTTTCTTTCTGTATATGCGCTATGTAAAAAGTAGATCTATAAGGTACGGTAATCCACCTAAAAATGCGATGCAAAGATTTCACTTGAAATGTATGTTTGGGGGTCTCTGAACCCACAAAAAGCATTTTTAGAAGAAGTTCCGCCTATGTGTGTGTGTGCGTGTACGCAAGTGTGTATGTCTGTGGACAGCATAGCTAAAAAACGAAAACACCGTTAATCATTACATATGATATTTAAGTTTAGTATATTCCTAGGGTATCGCACGAAGATTTTCAAGAAAATTCCCCCACCCAAACTACTATTTATATAGAATACTTTTTGCAAGTTTTGTTTCTCTCAAAAATGACTGAAAATATTTTTAATGAAATACCATATGTTAAAGATATTTACAAGACTTTGTATATCTTTTTTACTCCAAAATAATTTTAATCACAGAGGTACTTATAGGTACGTACCTTCAATATAATCGCTCCTATTATTTATGATCTTTTGCCAAATATTTGGAAGACAACGTATATCATCTGCGCGTCTATTTCTGTTGATGTTCCATTTTGACCGCCCTATAGTGTGGATAATGTCATCTCTGCTGTTATGCCGGGTCGCTGGCAGTGGTTCTTTTACTTTGATAAAGATATCGTACTCACAGGAACTCATGTCAGGCGAGTACGGTGGATGTTCCAGAATCTCTTATTGCCAGCCGCGCAAGAGGTCCTGGACATCAGCAGCGGTGTTGCATTTTTTTTTTAGCTTAACATCCTTTAACCTGGTTGGTCATATCGAACGATGAATGAAATTGATGAAATGATCCTCACATGATCTCGGATGTGTTCCGTTTACATGACTTTCTCTATATTACTGCAACAAATTATTCTATTTACTTCATCTAATGGAGCAAAAATTAGCCGAAATAGTCTTATTACTTGATTCCTTGCTAGTAGAAACGAAATAAGGTGGTACGTAGGTCAAAGTGATAGTAAAAAGATGGTTGCTCTGTGACTGAAGTTCCTTTATTTGTATGGACACGAGTTCACAAAGTGCTGTATGAGAAAAGTATACGTTTTTATAGCTGAAACCAAAAACAGGAATATCTAAAAAACAATCAACTCCACGAAAAAAATGTATATAACATGAATTGTGTATTTTAAAGTGCTCTACATTTGTTGTGTGGTAAGTTTTTGTCCATCTCTTACGGTTTAGCAGTTGTGCAAAATTCCGTAAAATTGACCCTGAATAAACTAGTCTTCAGAGGCTATTCCCAGAATATTCAAAATATATATTTTATTTGTCAGGTAAATATCTTTAATATACGATATTTTAATAAAAATCGTTAGAGTAATTTTTAGAAAATCAACATTTTCGAAAAAAGATCCATGTAAAAGGTAGTTTAGGGTGGGGGGATTTTTCTCAAAATCTTCGTGTCGCATTCCTGGAAGATACTAAACTTCAATACCAATTTTGGTATTTTACCGACTTTTCGTGTTTGAGTTATCGTGTTTACAGACACACTGACATCCGGACACACGGACACACGCACAGGGACCTTTTTCTGAAAATACTTTTTTTGGATACAGGGGACCCTAAAACATATATTTCCAATGAAATCTCGGTATGGAATTTTTTGGTGGAGTGCAATACCTTCTCTATACACTATGTGCATAGTACGTATAGAGAAAGTAACAAGGCGACACATCCACTTTAGTTATTCTAAGTGCAAAATACAATTGCCATATTGATTATATAACTATTTCTTATGTATTAGTATGTATAATATGAAATAATAATAAAAAACATATTTAAAATATCAAGAAATCGTTGACAAACAAACAAACGAACAAACAAAAAAAAAAAGGGAGGCCGGGCCCCCAGGGTCGTCTCCTTAGCGAGGTGGTAGGGTTGCTGCTTGCCAAGCAGGAGACCTGGGTTCGATTCCTAGTACCGGCGTGGGAGACCTGGACAGAGGTGCATTCAGCCTCGTGAGGTCTCTGGGGGCCAATTGAGCTACTTGATGGAGAAGTAGCGGATCCAGTTCGCGAAGACCGCATTAACTGGCCGGGGGGATCCAAGCGCTGACCACGTCTCACCCCCCCAATACTGCATCCCATCCATGACGGCTGTAATGGACCGAGATGGGGGACGCAGCGGCCGGGCGGTAGGCCAAGGCTCTTAGTGATCTGTGCCGTGGCCTCAGGAGACGTTACGGGCTAATACTATTTGAGTGCTTTAGAACAAACCACGCATTGGTAGAGGACGACGAGGTTAAAATACCGCAAACGAGATAGTGTGACGAAATCCAGGTTGTGTTTGGAGTTAATAAATGTAGAATCTAACGTGAGACTATAAAGCTGCGAGTTACAGTAGAGCAAGAGATACGGAATATGAGATTAATGATGGTCCTATCGGAAGTTATAAATCCCGAGAATATTCGTTCTATCCCCCATGTTCATGTTTTTTAATGTTGGGAGATATATAGCTGTTTCTGCGCCTTTCTTTGCTTATTGTGCAGTTTTAGCACGCTCCCGCAGTTAGCGCGAGTTCCTTCTCCGCCTTTTCCTGCTGAACCGATACATCATCACCTCCCCCACTCATACGAAATGAATAAGATGGTAAACTCAACTGCAGCTTTACGCCATCATTTATAACAACAGCTGAGAATGTTGTACTTACCAGATAAATGTAATGATGAGAGTCTTACGACGAAGATTCGGGGTACGGAAAAGATCGAGTACGCCGTAGTGGTTATTCTTTTCTTTTTGCTGAACATAGCGCTCCACCTGGAACTTGCGCTGTAACAAATAAAACATCCATGTCAAATGTGTTCCATTCACATGACTTACTCCACATCACTGTAACAAATTATTGTTTAAAAGCTTATACTTCTATTTACTTCGTGCTAATCATAAAAAAAAAAAAAGAAAATTGCAGAAATAGTCTTATTATTTGCTTCCTTGTAAGTAGAAGCGAAGTAAGGGAGTACCATAGGTTAAAGTGATAGTTAAAAGCTGGCTGCTATGTGACTGAGGTTCCTTTGTTTGTATAGACAGCAGCTGATAAATTCCTGTATGAGAAAAGTATAAGTTTTTCATAGCAGAAACCAAAGACAAGGAATGTCTCAAAAACGATGAACTCCATGAAAAAAATGTATATATCATAAATTGTGTGTTTTAACGTGCTCTACATGTTTTGTGTGGTAAGTTTTTGTCCACCTCTTACGGTTTAGCAGTTATAAAAAATTCCGTAAAATTCATCCAGAAGAATCGTGTTCACAGACACACGGACAGCACACACACACACATACGGACCTTTTTCCGAAAGTGCTTTTTTAGATAAAGGGGACTGTAAAACATAATTTCCGGTTAAATCTCGGTATTGAATTATTTGGTAGAGTGCAATACCTTCTCTATACACTATATACATAGTACGTATAGAGAAAGTAAAAATCTTATGTGTTCCATTCACATGACTTTCTCTACAGCTCTGTAACAAATTATTATTAGACTGTCTCCGTGGTGGAGTGGTCAGCAAGCTAACTTCTCACCCGGAGTTCCCGGGTTAGATTCCTGGCTTAACCAGACAGAGTCTGGAAGTATGTATGTGACTGTGAATGTGTGTGTGTGTGTGTGTGTGTGTGCTAGAGGAAAATAAAACGCTTTAAACCCAACGTAAAAAAACTTACAGACGAGTTGATTCTGATGCAACCGCCCTCGCTAAAGCGCCTCGCTTTGGTGCTTCGTGGCGCAGGGGATCGTGGTTTCGAGTCCTGCTTTTTATTATTATTTATGAGTATAATAATAACGATAATAATAATAATAATAATAATAATAATAATAATAATAATATTAATAAAATACAGTTCCAGAGTTTCGTCGACCCTCCGGCTCTGTATTTCTTTTTCCTCTTTTTTCCAGTTTCTCGACATTTTTTTTATCTATTTAATTTACTATTTTTGCTTCCAAATTCACATATATTAACAAACACTCAAACACCCATGTCCAAGGCGGAACTCGAACCCACGATCCCCGGCGCCACGAAGCATCAAATCTAGGCACTTTAGCGAGAGCGGCCATGGGGGTCGGCTCTTTGGACATGAGTATTTTTGTGTTTGTGTTTGTGAATTTGTGCATGTATGTGTATTTGTCATCAAACAGAAACAAAAAGGAAATTTAGGGAAAAAAGGGAAAAAAAAAGAGGAATAAGAAAAAGGAACACAGTGCCATTACCTCGACCAGACTCTGGAACTATATTTAAAAAAAGATACACAGCCCCCGATGCGACCTTAGATGTTAAATGGGGCTATATATATATATATATAAATATATGGTTAAATAGCTTATTCCTCTACTTCAAACTAATCGAGATAAACATTAACCGAAATATTTTCTTGTAAGTAGAAGGGAAATAATGGAATACACTAGAACAAAACGATAATCAAATCTTTTAAAAGCTGGTTGCTATGTGGCTGAAATCCATTTTTTGCATTGCCAGATGACGACAAATTCCCGTATGTAAAAAGTTTAAGAGTTTTAAATCTGTAACCAATAGCAAGGAATATCTCAGAAACAGCCAACAGCACGAAAAAAATGTATATAACATAAATTGTGTGTTTTAAGAAATCCTACATTTTTGTGTAGCAAGTTTTTGCCTGTCTCTTACGGTTTACCAGTTTTGCAAAGTTCAGAAAAATTCATCCAGAATAAAAAGGTCTTCAGCGGCTATTTCCAGAAAATTCAAGATATACACTTTATTTGGCATGTAAATTATCTTTAATATATAATAAATTAAGCAATATGGTAGAGAGTCTTGAGAAAATCAAAATTTTCGAACTTTTGTCCATGTAAAGGGTAATTTGGGATAGGGGGATTTTCTTCGTGAATACTAAGTAAGTACTAAGTTTGGTATTTTCCGAGTTATCGTGTTCGCTGACATATGGACGCACGGACACATGGACCTTTTTCTAAAAATGTTATTTTTGGATACAGGGGATCCTTAAACATATATTTCCGGTGAAGTCTCGGTATCGAATTTTTGGGTGGAATTCAATCCTTGTCTATACACTATGTACATAGGACGTGTAGAGAAAGTAAAAATTAAACATCCTAGGTCTTTCTCTTATATTTTTATCAAATGTTTGTTATAATCATATTCTTCTATCTACTACATGCTAATCGAGATAAACATTAGTCTTATTACTACATTTCTTGTAAGTGAAAAGGAAATAAGGTAGTACACTAGGCTAAAGTGATAGTCGAATCTTCTAAAAGCTAGTTGCTATGGGATTCATTTTTTGGGTGCAATGCAGTGCTTTCTCTATTATTATATAGGTTGTAGTGATAGAGAAAGTAACTAATGCTCTACACTTCCCTCAGTTTTATCACGAATTATTCTACAAAGTATTCTTCAAAGAACGTGTTCGTCTGTTTGCTTCAGGTTATTTAAGATATTTTCAGAACTTTTCTTCTCTTATGAATGTGTCATTGCGACGAAAGGTAAACTAGGCAATATTCAAACATTTTAAATATCTATCTCTTGGTAATGGTTTGGAAACTCAACCTCTTTGCATAGCCACGAGAAAAAGTGAAAAGCGATTTACCACTTAAAGTCAAACCATTATTGAAGACTCCCTTGGAAATAGTCAACGACAAAATCTTATCGATATTTTTGTGTGGAGAGATTTTGCTCATCTCTTACACAGAACCGGGAGGAGAAATATTGAGATAACCTTGCTACACCTTCTAGTCAGTTTGAGATCTCCCTCCTCAGAACCTAGAGAGCATCAGTGGCGTAGCTGTTGAAGAGTTAGTGTTCAATGCATTATTTTAGTAAATAAAAAAACAATTTGCAACATTTAATGTAATCAGTAAACTAACCTTCTCCCCTTCGAATTCAAAGAGGTTTTTCGTTATTTTCCAACTTATTATTGATTCTAATTGCTTTAATTGATAAACCGACACTTTTCTTCAAATAGTATTCAAAATTAGTTATATTTTAACTATTTAAGTAAGCACTTCATATATTAAGATAAATAAACCAATAATCCTTGTAAATAAATGAAATTTAACACCTTCTGAAATAAATACATTCTTTACAGCCTTATAAATATAAAAAAAAATAGCTGGTATTTTAGGGAAGCTTAACTTATATTCTAGACGATTATTAATTCTTTGCAATGTCTTACTTTCCACTGGTTTAAATGGTTCTAAAGTAGTTTTGCCAAAGCTAAGGTGAAACTAGCCAGTTTGAATAAACGACGGTGGTAGAAGGGCAATGGAGTGATTGAGTTTCCAACAAATTTAGTGTCCTATATTTAACCAATTATAAAAAGTCCGTTCGGAACCAAGAGGACTTAGATGGTTTTCCGAGAAAATTTCAGATATACATTTTATTTTTCCATGTACGAGGGCTGTACCAGAAGTGCACGACCTAAGAAAACACAACAATTTTGGGCAACAACGTCTTTGTTTCTCTACATAGTTTCCTTTCAGTTCGAAACACTTTTCCCAGCGATGTCTAATAGCTTCGATACCCTGTGAATAGTGAGAACTATCAAAGTCTGCAAAATAGCCATCAACTGCAGACTCCACCTCTTCACTGTTGGCAAATCTTCTACCACCAAGCCATTTCTTCAAGTTTGGAAACGAAAAATAATCAGAGGGGGCTAAATCTGTCGAATAGGGTGTATGAGGAAGCAATTCGAACTTTAACTCATTGAATTTGGCTATGGCGATAATGAAAGTGTGAACTGGTGCGTTATCTTGATGAAACAAAACTTTCTTTTTCGCTAAATGTGGCCTTTTATGCTCGATTTCATTACTCAAACGCTGTAACAATTTCGCACAATATTCGCCATTGAGTACTTTTCCTCGTTTGAGATAACCAATGCATGCTATCCCGTGTTCGTCCCAGAAAACTGACGCAATTACCTTACCTGCAGATGGAACTGTCTTCGCCTTCTTTGGAGCCCATTTTCCCCTTCCAATCCACTGTTTTGATTGTTTCTTCGTCTCAGGTGTGAAGTGATGGACCCAGGTTTCATCGATTGTTATGAATCGACGCAAAAACGCAGCCAAACCCTCGATTAAAACATCCTCACGACGCTGTTTTTATTCTATTGTGAGCAAATGCGGCACCAACCTTGAGCAACTTTCTCATATCCAAATTTGAAGTCAATATGCGTGCAATATCTGCTAGCCCGCGCACTTTTAATCAACTGTCATACAATACTATTTTGTGGTTTTACAGGTTTTACTGGTAGCCTCATTTGGTCGACTACTGCGATGTTCGTCTTGGCAGCTCGTACGGCCGCGTATAAACTCTGCCACCCAATATTTTACTGTTGTAAACGACCTTTCAAATTAAAGTCTTGTATCACACAATGGATGCATCTGGTTGGTCCTAGCAGACATCCTTTGCTGTGGGTCAATGCAGTGCTGCAAACTTTGCCGAGTAAGTTATTTTTGTTTCGCGGCTTTTTTGCGTGTAGCAAAGGTGTGGTAAAGCTGTAGGCATCAACAGTTAAAGTAATTCACAATGCAAATATGGTAACGTATCATATTGTAATATGAAAATGGAAAATTAACAAACAAGCCGCTGGCCGGTTTAATAGCCATTCGAAAACGTTTTATCAATCTAAGTTACGTATAATATAATGCGTTTCGTGATAAGAGCTACATTATGAAAATCATTGCGTAATGAAATCTTCATTACGAAACTAGTTAGGTAATGAATAGGTTTACAGCGAGTCTTTAGTACAGTAAGATCCATATTTAACTAAACTAAATTAACCATAGTTATTAAAAGATTATTGAAAATGAAATTAGAGTGTCAACTAATCGGTTGAAATTAATCAGAATTATTTCCTTCACTGTGAAAATTACAGCGATAGTATTGTTAAAGGTAACCATTTTGATGTATACCTATCTCCTTCTTAATCCTCAGTGGTAATGTAATACATTTACATCATTTATTTCAATCACCTCTGGGAGAGCTAACTTCATTTCTACGATGTTTTTCAGAATAAATCGTAGCTCAACTTATAGCCCAAAATTTAATAATTTTAATAGTAAGAAGTTTATTCCGCAGGTTTATTTCAAAATGATTGAGTTCTATTTCATGCGGTTCTGATTCACTGTGAATTTAACAGCTCTTCGTCAGTTATTTCATACTATACAATATTAGAATTCTATACCGTCAGGCTTAAGTAGAAATACAATTAAGGTGTTTGATATTACCATTTGAGTGATCTTTCTTTTGTGGCAATCTTGATTTATAAGAACTGACCAAAGACAGTTTATAAAATAAGAAGCAATAGCAGTATTTTTAAATTTACTATATCTATTGTTTCTCAATAAAAATATGTTAGTAGAAACTGTTCCAAAATCACTGAAATACCTTGAAGATATAACACATGTTTTGGTGCTGTCAAGATTTTGATATTTTTTTATCTCCTCTATTTTGTTTTTATTTGCTGACTACTCTCTGAATGGAAAAAAACATGTTATCCTTTGTTATTATTTCTGAATTCATAACATACACCACGGCAAGTTATTTGTATTTGTCCAATTCATTTTTACCTCGTACATAAAATTAGAAAAACATTACGTGTTTTTACGATTAACTGATAAGCAAATCACAATATCACAAAATCAACACCAGTTTAGAAATTTGTAGTGTTTTTATAACGATAGAACAGTGGTTTAATGATTATTAACTTAAAAAAATCTGATGTGTTCCATTCACATGCCTTTCACTACATCTCTGAAACAAATCATTGTTAAAAAGCGTATTCTTCTATCTTCTTCATGTTAATCGAAATAAACATGAGCAGAAATGCATTCTTTTAAATAGAAGGGAAATATTGGGTTACACTAGGCTAAAACAATTGTCAAATCACTTAAAAACTGCTAGCCATGTGGTTGCAATCTGCTTCGTTGCATTGCCAAGAGTTGAAATATATGTGAAAAGTTTTAAGTATTTGAAAACTGAAACCAATATCAAGGAATATCTCAATAATGGTCAACTTCCAGAACAAAATGTACATCATAAATTGTGTGTTTCAAAGAGTTCTACACATTCTTTGTAATAAGTTTTTGTCTATCTCTCACGGTTTACTAGTAATGCAACAGTTTACTAGTAATACAAAATCCATCCGGAATAAAAAGACCTTCAAAGGCTATTCCCAGAAAATTCAAGCTATATATATATCTTTAGTATACGGAATTTTAAATAAAATCGTTAGAGCCATTTTAAAAAAAAATCAATATTTTCATACATTTTTCCATGTAAAGGCTAGTTTGGGGTGGGAAGATTTTCCTCAAAATATTTGTGTCGCATTCATGAAAGATACTAAACTTATATACCAAGTTTGGTCTTTTACTGACTTTCCGATTTTGAGTTATGGTGTTTACAGACACACAGGGATCCTTTTCTAAAAATGCTTTTACTGGATACAGGGGACCCCAAAACGTGTATTTTCGGTGAAATCTCGACATAGAAATTTTAGGTGGCATGCAATATCTTCTCTATGCACTATGTTCATGGTACGTGTAGAGCAAGTAAAATTAAATAAATTACTGATTTATTTTATTTTCATGCATAAGGAAACGATTTTTTTTATAAGCAAAGCACCAAATATTACCTAAAAATTGTTAAAAAGCAGTTTTTTCCAATCGCTTGCTGAGCGAATTGATTTACTCGTTCGGGTTACCGTGTATAGGCAGGAGAATATAAGGCAGTGAAGCGTTAAATTAAATCCCTTATTAAAAGTGCAGCATGAAACTTTTTACTGCAAGATAAATGAACCAAAAGAACCTAAAAATTTGAGGTGTTTCATTCACATGGAATCCACTTATTCTGCAACTGTTCTTACAAAAGATTATTCTTCTATCTACATCATGCTAAGCAGAATAACTATCAGCAGAAATTGTTTTATTACATGTTTCCTGGTAAGTATAAGGAAAATACCGGAATACAAATGACTAAAGCGAGTCATTTCCTTAAAGCTGGTAGCAATGTAAAACAATTGAAATTCGATTCTCTTTACTTGGCCAGAAGTAAAATAAAAGAAAGATGAACAGAAATATGACTTCTCTTTTGAGAAAGGATTTAGTAGTTTAAAATGAAACAAATAGCGAGGAATATATCGGAAATAATTCATTTTAAAAAATGTATATAACATAAATGATGTATTTTAACGATATCCATGCATATTTTTGTGTAGTAAGATTTTGTCTATCACTGACAGCTTACCAATTATTCAAAGGTAGTCCAGAATGGAAGCTCTGGATAGGCTAAAATATATTAATAAAATTGTCAGTCATTTATGAGAAATTAAACTTTTTCAAAAATGTCCCATGTAAAGGGTAGTTCGATGGAGGATTTTCTTATAAAACTTCATGTCATTGTCTTAGAAGATGCATAGACACGAAACTTTTATTAAAAAGAGTTGCTTTTTTTTTAAATTCAGGGGTGCTTAAAATATATATTTCGGGTGAAACTCCGACAACAATTTTTGGGTGGAATTCAATACTTTTTCCACCTACTATATACAGAATATTTGTAGGGAAAGCAAAAGCATTAATTATAAAAATAATAATGAAATACATTACTGATTTATTTTCTTTATATGCATAAGGATTCAATTGTTTTTACAAAAAATCCACAAATATTACCTAATCTATGTTGAAAAGGGACTTTTTTCAATCGTTTGCTGAGCGAATTGATTGTATCGTTCGGGATACTGTGTACAGGCAGGAGAAAATAGCGCAATGAAGCATTAAATTAAATCTTTTATTAAAACCGCTTTAGGGCGGTATGCTGCTAAGATAAATGAAGTGACAGCTGCTTAAAAATCCATTCACATAACTGTTATACTAATCACGATAAATATCAGCACACATTTTATTATTACATGCTTCCGGGTAAGTAGAAGAATGCAAAACCGGTCGCAATGTAAAAAATTGAGATTCGGTTCTCTTTACATGGCCAGAAGAAAAAAATGAAATGAAACTAAATATACTTTTCTTTTGAGAAACGCTTATTAGTTTAAAAATGAAATAAATAACAAGGAATATATCGGAAATGTATATTACATAAATTGCGAATTTTAACGTTTTTGTGTACTAAGTTTTTGTCTATCACTTACGGTTTATTGTTTGTACAATGAATGAGGAGGCTCTAAGCTATTCCCAGAAATTTCAAGATTTACATTTAAAATCTCATAAACTTATGGTATATTAATATAAATCCTTATAGTCATTTTTGAGAAAACAAACATTTCAGAGAAATATTCTATGCAAAGGGTAGTGTGGGTGGGGGTGTTCCTGTTCATGTCATATTCTTCGAAAACTCATCTACACGGATATGTTATTAAAAAGCAACCCTTTTTAACTCAAAATATATATTTCGGGTAAAATCCAGACATCGCATTTTTAGTTGGAATATATCTTTACAACCTGCTATGTAAAGTAAACATATTAAGTATAAAAGTAAAAAAAATAAATTACTGATTTTTTTTCCATGCATAAGGATTCCATTGTTTTTACGACAAAACACCAAGTTTTACTTAATCCATATTTAAAAACCACTTTTTCCATTCGTTTGCTGAGCGGGTTACCGTGTATAAGCAGGAGAATATAAAGCAGTAAAATCTTAAATCAAATCGCTTATTAAAATTGCTTTAGGACAGTATGAAACTTCTTACTGTAAGATAAAGCGATGGAAGCTTAAGAATCGGATTTGTCCCATGCACATGACTTTCCCTACCTGGAAACAAACTGATCCTACAAAATATTAGTCTTCTATCTACATCATGCAAATCATTGAAATTGTATTATTAAAATGTTTCCTGGTAAGTAGACAAAAATAAGGGAATGCAGAAGACTAAAGCGATAGTCGTATCTTTGAAACTGGTCGGAATGTGAAACAATTGAAATTTGGTTCTCTTTACATGGATAGAAGTAAAAAAATATATGAAACGGAAGATGACTCCCCGTTTGAGAAAGGTTTAATTAGTTTAAAAATGAAGCCAATTACAAGGAATTTCGGACATGGTTAAGTCTATAAAAAATTATGTTGCATACATTTTATGTTTTAATGAGATCCACATATATTTTTCTGAAATAAGTATTTGTCTATCACTTAACATTTATCATTTATTCAAAAGTTATCGAGAATGAAGAGGTCTTCAGAGACTATTCCCAGAAAATTCAAGATATATATGAGTTTGTCATTAAAGTGTATAAAATTTATGGTATTTGAATACAAAGTCGTAGAGTCATGTTAGAGAAAAATAGACATTTTTGAAAAAAGTTCCAAGAAGTTGGTGTGAGGGAGGTTTTTCTGAAAATCTTCCTGTTATATCTTAGGAACTTATCCTAATTTTTTTTTCAGGTGCTCAAAATATATATTTTGGTTGAAATCCCGACATCACATTTTTGGGCGGAACACAACACTTTTCTATGAACAGAATATGTGTAGAGAAGGTAAACATATTAAGTATAAAAGTAATAATGAAATAAATTATTAGTACATTTTCTTTCCATGCATAAGGATTCGATTGTTTTTACTCACAAATCGCAATTACCTAAACGCTGTTTAAAGCGGCTTTTTCCAATCGCTTGCTGAGTGAATTTCGTTCGGGCTACCCTGTATAAGCAGGAGAATATAACGCAGTGAAGCATTAAATTAAATCCCTTATTAAAACTGTTTTAAGACGGCATGAAAATTCTTACTGCTCCTAAGATAAATGAAGCGATAACTACTTATAAATCTGGTGTGCACCATTCACATAACTTTACCTACTTGCTCCACAAACAAACAAAAAACAAAAAACAAAAAAAAATCTGATGTGTTCCATTGTCATGGCTTTCGCTACATCTCTGCATCAAATTATTATTAAAACGTTTATGCCTCTATTTACTTTATGCTAATCAAGAAAAAATAGCAGAAATAGTCTTATTACTTGCTTCATTGTAAGTAGAAGAGAAATAAGGAAGTACCATTAGGTGATAGTCAAAAGCTGGTTACTATGTGCCTGAAGTACCTTTGTTTGAATGGACAGGAGTTGACAAATTCCTGAATGAGAAAAGTAAGTTTTTCATGACTGAAACCAAAAACAAGGAATATATAAAAAACGATCAACTCCACGAAAAAAAAAATGTATATGACATAAATGTGTTTTAACGTGCTCTACATGTTTGGTGTAGTAAGTTTTCAAATAAGTCTTACGGTTTAGCAGTTATTCAAAATTCCGTAAATTTCATCCAGAATAAAGTAGTCTCGGGAGGATATTCCCATAAAATTGCAGATATACATTTTATTTGTCAGGTAAATAACTTTAATATATGATATTTTAATCAAAATCGTTAGAGCCATTTTTTAAGAAAATCCAAATTTTCGAAAGAAGTTCTATGTAAGGGGTAGTTTGGGGTGTGGGGATTTTTCTCAAAATCTTCGTGTCGCATTCCTGGAAGATATTTAATTTCAATATCAAATTTGGTATTTTACCGACTTTTTGTTTTTGAGTTATCGTGTTCACGGACAAACTGACACACTGACACACAGACACACAAGACACACAGACATACGGATACACACACACGAGCCTTTTTCTGAAAACGCTTTTTTGATTGCAGGGGACACTAAAACATATATTTCCGTTGGAATTTCGGTATCGAAATTTTGGGTGAAGTGCAATACCTTCTCTATACACTATGTACATAGTATGTATAGGGAAAGTAAAATTATATATATTCTTACAAAAATTAATTCTTCTATTTATATCATGCTACCCAGAATAAATATCAGCAGAAATTGTGTTATTACATACTTCCTAGTAAGTAGAAGGGAAATGAGGTAATGCAAAATACTTAAAGCAATAGTCATTTCCTTAAAGCTGGAAACAATGAGACAATTGAAAAACTGTTCTGTACATGGCCAGAAGTAAACCAAAAGAGAGATGAAACGTAAGATGACTTACCGTTTCAGAAAGGTTCCAGTAGTTTATAAATGAAACAAATAACAAGGAATATCTCGGATATCATTAAGTCTCTAAAAATGTATATTATATAGATTGTATATTTTAACGAGATTTATGCATATTTTTGTGTAACAAGATTTTATCTATCTCTTACGGTGTACCAGTTATTCAAAAGTCATCCAGAGTAAAAACATTTTCAGAGGCTTTTCCAAGAAAATCAAATATATGTCCTTTGTCCTGAAAATAGTTTAAATCTTTGGTATATAAATAAAAATTGTTAATCATTATTCCGAATTTAAACATTTCTAAAAATGCTCTATGTAAAGGGTAGTTGGATGGAGGATTTTCCTGAAAAGCTTCACGTCATATTTTTAGAAAATGCGTAGACACGGTTCTTTTCTAAAATATTTCCATGCATTCCATTCACATGACTTTCTCTACATCTCTGCAACAAATTATTGTTAGAAAGCTTATGTTTCTATTTACTTCATGCTAATCAAGAAAAATTAGCTGAAATAGTCTTATTACTTGCTTTCTTAAAAGTAGAAGTGAAATAAGGGTGTACCATAAGTTAAAGTGATATTCAAAAGCTGGTTGCTAAGTGATTGAAGTTCCTTTGTTTGTATGGACAGGAGTTGACAAATTCCAGTATGAGAAAAGTATGTTTATTAACGCTGAAACAAAAAACAAGGAATGTCTAAAACAACCATCTACTCCACGGAAAAAATATATATAACATAAATTGTGTGTCTTAAGGTGCTCTACATTTTTTGTGTGATAAGTTTTTATCTAACTCTTACGGTTTAACGGTTATGCAAAATTCTGTGAATTTCATCCAGAATAAAGTAAGCTTCAGAGGCTATTTCCAGAAAATTCAGGATATACATTTTATTTGTCATGTAAATATCTTTAAGATATGGCATTTTAATCAAAATCGTTAGCCATTTTTAAGAAAATCAAAAATTTCGAAAAAAGTTGCATGTAAAGGGTAGTTTGGAGTGGGGGATTATTCTCAAAATCTCGCATCCCAGGAAGATACTAAACTTAAATACCAAGTTTGGTATTTTACCAACTTTTCGTTTTTCATTTATCGTGTTCATAGTACATATTAAGTGTAGAGAAAGTAAAAATGAAATAAATTACCTGTTAATTTTCCTTCCATGCATAATGACTCAATTATTTTTACAAAACACTGAGTATTACCCACACTTTATTGAAAAGCTGTTTTTTTCCAATCGCTTGCTGAGCGAATTGATTTATTCGTTTGGGTTACCGTGTATAAACAGGAGAATATGAGGCAGAGAGGCGTAGAATTAAATAGCTTATTAAAACTGCTTTAGGGCAGCATGAAACTTCTCACTGTTGCTAAGATAAGTGAAGCGATAGTCGCGTAACAATTTTGGGGTGTTCCAATTACATAACTTATCCCTACTTGTTCTACAAACATTTTATTCTGACAAATGCTAATGCAACAGTCATATCATTTGAAATTAAGTCGCAATGTGTACGAATGAAATTCACTTGTTTGTTACGTGGACAGAAGTAAAACAAAAGGTATATGAAACGGAAGATGACTTCCCGTTTATCTCGGAAATGAATAAGTTTATAGAAGAATATTTTAGATACATTTAATATTTTAACGAGATGTATATTTATGTGTAGTAAGTTTTTATCTATCACAGTTTACCAGCTAATCAAAAATTATCTAGAATGAAAAGGCTATTCCCAGAAAATGCAAGATATTTATTTCGTTTGACATGAAGATATCTTAAGCTTAGTATTTGAATAAAAATCCTTTGAGCCATTTTTGAGAAAATATAAATTTTTCAAATTTGTTCCAGGGAGTTCGCGAGAGGGAGATGTTCCTGAAAACCTTTCTGTTATATCGTTAGTAAATTTACACACATGGAACTTTTTCTAAAACAGGGTTTTTACTTTCTCTACACGTACTATGTACATAGTGTATATAGAAGATATTGAATTCCACCGAAAAATTTGATACCGAGATTTCACTAGAAATACATGTTTTGGGTCTCCCTGATTCAAAAAAAAAATTTGGAAAAAGTTTCGTGTGTAAGTGCGTGTGTGTGCGTGTCTGAGTTTCTGTAGACAGCATAGCTCAAAAACGAAAAGACCGTTAAATACCAAACTTGGTATATACGTTTGGTATCTTCCAAGGATACGACACGAAGATTTTCAAGAAACCCCCCTCCCCCCACTATCCTTTACATAGAAAAACTTTCAAAAATTTGGATTATCTTAAAAATACTATAAGGATTTTGATTAAAATCTCTTATACTTAAGATATTTACATGCCAAATATATTGTATATCTTCAATTTTCTGGGAATATCCTCTAGAGACTTGTTTATTATGGATGATTTTTAATTAATTTTGCTTAACAGGTAAACTGTAAAAGATAGACAAAAATTATACATCAAATGTAGATCACGATAAAACACACAATTTATATCATATACATTTTTTTTCGTGGAGTTGATCATTTTTGAGATATTCATTGTTATTGGTTTCAGCTTTAAAAGACTCATACAGGAATTTGTCATTTCCTGTCCTTACAAACAAAGGAACTTCAGTCACATAGCAACCAGCTTTTGACTATCACTTTAACCTATGCTACTCCCTTATTTCCGCTTCTATTTACAAGGAAATGAAATTGCGTTTTATTTATGGACGCTCTTTAACTGCTGTGGTTCTCAGCGTCCCATTCTATACTGGGCGTGAAAGATCTCTTAATTTTGATCAGCTTTGAGGTTCTTTTACGTGCCATAAATCTACGACAAGGGACCAACGGCTTTACTTCCCGTCCTCCGTCTGGTTTGAACCCCCCACCTTGGGTATATGAAGCTAGTATGCTAATCATTACACCACGGAGAGCGACTACTTACAAGGAAGCAAGTAATAAGACTATTTCTGCTAGTTTTTTTCTCGATTAGCATGAAATAAATAGAAGCATAAGGTTTTAAACAATTCTTTGTTGAGAGATTTAGAGAAAGTCATATGAGTATAACACATCAGATTTTTTATTCAGGGATCTTCCAATTATGTTTCTGGTGAAACCTTGATATCGTGTTTATGGGTGAAATACAATACCTTCTCTACTTTCTATGTACAGAATATGTGTAGATAAAGTAAAAGTGTTAAGTATAAAAGTAATAATGAAATCAATTTCTGATTATTTTCTTAATATGCATAAGGGTAGGATTGTTTTTACAAACAGAACTCTAAGTATTACTAAACCTTGTTGAAAAGAGTGCTTGCTGAGAAAATTGATTTATTCGTTCAGGTTACCATGTATAAACAGTAGAATATAAGGTGGTGAGGCATTAAATTAAATGGCTTACTAAAACTGCTTTAGGGCAGCATGAAACTTCTTAATGCTGCTAAGATAAACAAAGCTATAACTGCTTAAAATGTGATGTGTCCCATCCACATGACTTTCCCTACCTGTCCTGAAAACAAACTGTTCTTACAAGAGATTAGTCTTCTATCTACATCTTGCTAATCACTGAAATTGTCTTACTAAATGCTTCCTGGTAAGTATAAGAGAAATAAGGGAATGCGGAAGACTAAAGCAATAGTCATATCCTTGAAACTGGTTGGAATGTGAAAAAATTGAAATTTGGTTCTTTTTACATGGACAAAATTCATACTAAAAAATATATCACCTCCCGTTTGAGAAAGGTTCAATTAGTTTAAAAATGAAACCAATAACAAATATCACGGAAGTAATTGGGTCTATAAAATGTATTTATCACACATTTTATGTTTTAACGAGATATATGCATATTTCGGTTTATCAGTTATACAAAGTCAGAAAGAAGACCTTTTATGCTATTTCTGTAGGCTATTTCCAGTAAATTCAAGATTTATATTTCGTTTTTCATCAAAATATCTTAAATTAATGGTGTATTAATAAAATTCGTTAGAGCCAGTTTTGAGAAAACAAACATTTTCTAGAGATGTTCTATGCAAAGGGTAATTGGGGTGGAGGCTTTTCTTGAAAAGCTTCATGTCATATTCTTCGAAGATGCATACACACAGATCATATCCTAAAAGGCTTTTTTCAGGTGCTCAAAATATGCCCGTCACATTTTTGGGCAGAACACAATACTTTTTCCACCTATTCTGTACGGAATATGTGTAGAGAAAGTAAAGTATTATGTATAAACGTAATAATGAAATAAATTACTGCTTTATTTTCTTTACATGCATAAAGAGTTGATTGGTTTTACAAATAAACACTAAGTAATACCTAAACCTTGTTGAAAAGCGGCTTTTTCCAATCGCTTGCTGAGTGAATTGATTTATTCGTTCGGGTTACCGTGTATAGGCAGGAGTATAAGGCAGTGAAGCATTAAATTAAATCGCTTATTAAAACTGCTTTAGGGCAGCATGAAACTTCTTATTGTTGCTAAGATAAATGAAGCGATAACTGCTTAAAAAGGAAAAAGGAACGTCGGGCTTGTTAACACTTTAGAAGTACGGAAACAAAGAAGACTGTGTACACAAAGTCTCCTGCGACGCTAGAACTAACTAGATTGAGTAGCAATCTAGGACAACTGCACTCCAGAGACCTATAACCACATTATTGCCAACCTAATATTTTCAGTGGTCTCTCACTCACCTTGAGTTGCACCATGTAGTTGGCTGGAAGCGACTTTCCGTTCACTCGAGCCATCTTCTTTAATATCTTCTCAGCTTCCTCAAACCTGCCGCGAGCCAGCAACCATCTGGGAGACTCCGGTAGGACCCTGCAACGTGTTTTTCAATTTGTTACTTTGGTTAGATTAGAGCAAAACATTAGCTGATAAATTATAAACAATAAAAAAAAAATCAACAACAAAATGGGTTCCATTCATTTGATTTTCTCTACATTGTGTAACAAATTATTATTATTGTGAAGTTTATTATTTTCTCTATACATACTTTGTACATAGTATATAGAGAAGGTATTGCACTCCCCCCAAAAATTCGATACCGAAATTTCACCGGAAATATATGTTTAAGGCTCCCCTGTATCCAAAAAAAAGTATTTTCAGAAAAAGGTCCTATGTGTGTGTTTGAGTGTGTCCGTGTGTCTGTGAACACGATAACTCAAAAACGAAAAGGCAGTAAAATACCAAACTTGATATTTAAGTTTGGTATCTTCCAGAGATGCGACACAAAGATTTTGAGAAACTTCAAACTACCCCTAACATGGAACTTTTTTCGAAAATTTTGATTTTCTCAAAAATGGCTCTTGCGGTTTTGATTAAAATACCGTATATAAATATACTTACCTAACAAATAATATTTATATCTATTTTACTCTGGATGATTTTTACGGAGTTTTATATAACTGCTAAACCGTAAGAGATGAACGAAAACTTAACACACAAAAAATGTAGAGCACGTTAAAACACACAATTTATGTTATATACATTTTTTTCGTGGAGTTGATAGTGTCTGAGATATCTCTAGGTTTTGGTTTTGGTTTTCCATATAGGAATTGGTGTACTCCAGTCCATACAAGCAAAGGAATTTCAGCCACATAGCAACCAGCTTTTGACTATAACTTTAACATATGGTACTCTCTTACTTCACTTTTACTTACAACGAAGCAAGTAACAAGACTATTTCTGCTAATTTTTTCTCAATTAGCATGAAGTTAATAGAAGCATAAGATTTTTAAAACTAATTTGTTGTAGAGACGTAGATTTTTTTTTCTAACTATTTTATGCTAATCTAGATAAACAGAAATGGTCTTATTATTTAGTTCCTTATAAGTTAAAGGGAAATAAGGGAATAAAGTAGCTAAACCAACAATCAAATGTTTTAAAATGTGGTTGCTATGGGATTGAAATCAGTTTCTTTGCGTGGCCAGAAGTTGACAAGCTTCATCACGAGAGACGTGTATTTTTAAAACCAAAACTAGTAATAAGGAATATCTCCTAAACGATCAGCTGCATGAAAAAAGGGTTATATAACATAAATTGTGTGTTTTAATGATATTTAGATTTTAGTATAGTAAGTTATCTAGTCACGCAAAGTTGAGCAAAATTCATCCAGGATGAGCAAGTCATTAGAAACTTCAGATATTCCAGAAACTTCAAGATATTCATTTTATTTGTCATGTAATTTCTTTAATGTAAGAAATTTTAAGTAGATTTTAGAGCCAGTTTTGAAAAAATAAAAACTTTGGAAAATGTTTCCATGTATAGGGTACTTTGGACTGGGAGAATTTTCTTGAAAATCTTCGTGTTGCACTTAAATACTAAGTTTGGTATTTAACGGTCTTTTCGTTTTTGAGCTATGCTGTCTACAGACACACACGCGAACCTTTTTCTATATATACCTTTTTTTTTGGAATCAGAGGTGTCCAAAACATGTATTTCCGGTGAGATCTCGGTATCGAATTTTTGAGTGCAATAAAATACCATCTTTATACATTATTTATATGGTACGTGTGGAAAAATTTTATAAAACAAATTATATAAATTCTAAATTTTAACTTCATCTAACAATTAAATGAAGCTTTTAATGGGAGGCTCATGATTATTAATAGAATTACTCAAATCGAATATGCTGCAATTTTCAGTAATTTGTTTTAAAATTGTCATACTACCTCTCAAAAGTACATTTAATAAATTTTCGAAATAATTCTCAAAGTTTCAGAAATAAAGATTAACTACTGAAAAATCAGAAATACAAAAACTACTAATTTTTACATTAATTTGGATTAATGCAACAGAATATTAGACGACACACTATTTATAAACTCCTTTCTGTAAAACTTAAATTTTAAAGTGAATATTTTTTAAAAATACATCACGTAGGATATTTTGAATAGAACAATGAATTTAGATCACAGACAAACAATAGACGGTAAGCCTTACTGTTTGAATAATTATGTAAGCCAGAATTTTAATGTATGTCAAAAATACTACAATTATGCCGTATAATAACTCGTATAAATTTCAAAAATTAATCTGATGTACCATAAAGTTTATAAAATTTCACAAAGTCATCACTTCTTAGTTCTATATTTGTGAAGCATTGCTTATTTGCATAAATATTTTAATTCAAATCTGCATTTAATTATTTATAGTTATTACTCTGAAAGAAAATCGCTGGTGCATTACACTCATATAACTTTGTCTACCTATACTTCAAACTACCTATTCTTACAAAAAGTTATTCTTCTATCTACTTCACGTTTATCGATATTCAGATTTACAGAAATACATATTTCCTTGTAGGTATGCGGGGAAAAAGGAAGCTAAGCCTTGTAAGAGGTCCCGAGTTCGAATCTCGGATCAGCTTTTCACGAATTTCGAAGTACCTTAAGCTTAATAGACTCATTTTATCATCATTTCACCGATTTTACTTATCGTCTGATACGACCAACCAAGTTAAAGGACGCTAAACTAAAACAAAATCTGATGCTTTCCAATCATATGACTTTTTCTCTGTTCTGCAAACAAACAATTCTAGAAAAAAAATATTTTATCTGCATGATGCTAGTGGGCTAGACAAGTGGTCTTATTACTTAGTTTCCTATAGGTAGAAGGTAAAAAAGGGAATACACTAAGCTTAGCCGATTGTCAAATCTTTTAAAAGCCCGGCTAGGTTGTGTGGTGGTAGCGTGCTTGCCTCACATCCAAAAGATCGCGAGTTGGAATCTCATAGGTTGAGTTACCCAGATAAAGTTTTTTCGGGGTTTTCCCTTATCCTGAGAAGGCGACTGTCGAGTAACTTTAAGCTCCATGGACCCCGAGATCATTTGAGCATCATTTCACCAATTCCATTCATCGTCCGATATGATCAACTAGGTTAAAGAACGTTAAACTAAAAACAAAAAACAAAAGCAAAAAAAAAAAAAATCAAAAACTGTCTCTAAGGGATTATTATTGAATTTCAATTCACTTTGCATGGCCAGAAGGAAAATAAAAGAGGTATGAAACTGATGTGGGCTTCCCGTTTGTAAAATATTTAAGTGTTTTAAAATTAAAACCAATATAAAGATATATCCCGGAAATATATATAACAAAGTGTATGTTTCAACGAAATGTACATTTTTTGTGCAGCAAGTTGTTGCCTGGCTCTTACGGTTTACCAGCTAGGCAGCAGTATTCAGAATGAACAGTACTTCAGAGCCTAATCAAAAGAAATTAAGGATATACATTTTCATATAAATATCTTTAATCAAAATAATTGCAGTCCTTTCTTAGGCAATATATTTTAAAAAAATGTTCCATTTTGGGATTTCCCCTCAAGCCATACTGCTATTTACATGGATTTTCTGAAAAATGGGTCTAATTATTTTTGTCAAATTGACCAACCTTACAGGGCCAATAAAATGGATATGCTAATTACTTGGGAATGACTCCTGAAGTGTTTGCATAACTGATAAAGCTTACGAGGCAGATAAAAATTCACATGAAATATTGATCACGTTAAAACATCAATTAATGCCATATAAGTTTGTTTTGTACAACTAACTATTTCCGAGATATCCCCTATTATTTGTTTTAATTTTAAAATACCGATCTTTTTCTTTAATGGAATGTCCTTAGTCGTTTATCTCTCTTTTGTTTTACGTCTGGCTATGGCAAGAGAACCGAATTTCTTTGTTTCACGTACTGACTAGCTTTTTCACTTTAGCCTAGTGTATTCCCTTAGTTCCCTTCTACTTCTAAAGAACCGAGCATTAAAACTTTTCTGGTAATGCATAACTCAATTGGTGTGTAAAATAAAAAAATAGTTTGTTTGCCAACAATAGATAAAGCTATGCAAATGGTAACAATCAGATTGTTCAAAATATCCCTTTTATTCTACATATTGTACAAACATATGCATTCAAGGCACGCTCAAACCGCACACAAGTTTTAATTGCATTGACCCGTGATAATTAATAAATTATTCCCACACAGTTTTTCTAAACAAGTTGCGTGTAAATGTGATTAAATGAAAGTTTATATTTATCTGCATGCTTTATTGTTGGGTCTGAAGCTTTTTGGGTCTCGGAAATATTTTTACTCCCTCGAGCACGTATGTATATACAATGTATAGTAGCTAGAGATATTGTATTCCACCCAAAAATTCGATGTGGATATGTGTCTGTGGTCGGCATGCTCAAAAACGAAAGGAGTTTTAAATACCAAACCTCGTATTTATGTTTTGTAACTTCCAATGATGCGACGCGCAGATTTGTAACAATATCCTCCCACCCCAAAACTACTCTTTACATAAAAGAATTTTTGAAAATGTTTTACTTAAAGTGGCTCTAAGGATTTTAATTAAAATTATGCATATTGAAAATATTTATATCAGAAATAAACTGTATATTTTGAATATCTAGGAATAGGCTCTGGAGTTTTGCAGAATTTTGGATAACGTTTAAAGCGTAAGAGATGAACAAAGTGTTCCAAATATATATATCGTTAAAACACATAATTTATATCATATACGTTTTTCTTGAAGAGTTGACTGTTTTCGAGTATTCCTTTTTATCGGTTTTAATTTTAAACTACCTAACTTTTCTCAAACGCGACCATGCAAAGCGAACCTAAAATTGACACAGCGACCAGATTTCAAAGATTTCACTGTCGCTTTAGCATAATATATTCCCTTATTTCAAATCTACTTACAAGTAAACAAATAATAAGACCAATTCTGCTAACGTTAGTATGATGATAAAAAGAATTGTAAGCATAGTCTATATATGAAACAGTTTATGTTATTGGAACACATCCGATTTTTAACTGCAATAACATGTACATAGTAGCGGTTATTTGGTTCATTTTTTGTTGGTGAAATACCGGCTTTTTCAACCACACTGTAGGAGCATTTTTTCGATATTGAAGAGAAGTCTTTGATAAAACTTCCTTCAATCACATAAAGGTAGCAATGCTGGGAAATGAGTTAACAGTAATTATTATTAAGTGAATTATGAGCATGTCATATAACAGAGGAGTTGATTGATTTGATTCGTTGAAATGCGGAGAGGATTGCTTCTTCACTTCTGAGAGACACATTTGGGATCTCGATAGCCAGGGGTTATTCGCATGGGTGAGTTTGGCCATCTCTTCTATGGAATTTCATCGCCAATGATTTCATATTGGAAGTAATGAGATGGCACTCTACTCTGCTGATTATATAGCTTTGGTTGTTAGAGGCATTTTCCCCTATTCGCTAATTTGCAAGCAGCACTCAGATTAATTGAAAACTGTGTTTTAAGAACAAGTTATCCGTAAATCGCAGCAAGGTCTGATCAAATCAAGGCCAAACAAGGAGCTTTTTCTATCAAACTATCTTTTTGTGATCATGTATAATACTCTACTCAACTCAAAGATCTTGTGTTGTTTATTGACAGGTATTTAGTTGGAGGAATCATGCTGAACATTGTATCAACGTAACCTGATGAAACCTTTGGGTCTTCAGGGCCACGTTTGGTTAAAAATATGGACTTAGTCCAACAATTATATATTTGTCAGCCCCAAACTGCCTTATGCTGCTGCTCTACCTATGTTGCCCAAGGACTAAATTAAGAGAACACAAATTGCTCTTCCAAAATTACAAATGCAGTTTTGCATAGCAATAACAGGAGCAAAAGGTGTACTCATACAACTACAGTAGAGTTAATTTTGGATCTCCCACCATTACAGTTTGGACAGAGGGTGAGGCCATATTGACCTACTATCGACTCTCTCAACAAACTGGATGGTCCTCATAGAGGGAGAGAGAGAGGACAATCTCTGGAGAGGTTAGTTGTATAGGATTATTTTGGTAGTGTCCACTTTTACTTCCTGCGGCACCGCAGGCAATTGCACTGATGATACATGAAATGAAGATGGAGCACCGGTAGAATGCTATGGCAGAGGAAACCAGAGAACCCGGAGAAATCCCACATGCGGTCGCCTGGGATCGAACGCGGGCAGGATTGATGATCGGCAAATGGACTAACCACTCGGGTTGGGCGCGGCCAGCTTGTATAGGACCCGATTACACTGCCCTAGATATTCTTTTGGTGATTCATTTAGGTAACCTATACTGAATGGAATGAATGCACTAATGGAATAGAACCTGATTGAAATAAAGAACCAATGGGCCACTGGTGGATCCAAATCCAATAAAAGGGTTGTGCTGGGTTGTGTGGATACAAGTTTGTTTAATCTAGGCATCCAAACCACAGACTTTAGGTTGTGATGTTTGCGATACTGCCTTGCGTTTGGGAAAAATGTCAACAGGGCATACAACAAAACTATTTTGATACCCTCTGAGATTCAAGCTAATCCTATGGTATTTGAAAATATCAACATAAACTCATAATAGGGTATGAGAATGCCTAGAGTATCTGATGACACTCTTGTGAAACATAATTCAGTAGAGCTTATGGTGGCGTTTTGAGCAATACAAGGCCAGTGAGTGAGCTAGTAATTAGTTCATAAGACCTGAACTTTTTGTTTTATATCTCTTATGGACCAATAACACAGGCCATTATTATGAAACATAAGGGGGGACTCCATAGAAGACTGCAACATTCAAAAACCCTTTTGAAGGGTTCAAATAAGAGAACTCAGTTGAGATAGTTGTCCTCAATAGTTGGACTGCTTATGGGACACTGCCTTTTGAAGGGATGCAGCTACAAAATGAAAGTTCTAATGAAACTGCAATCAGTCTAGCAGAACTAAGCATTGCATTTTTTAAATACTTTGGAAATAATTTCCCAATACTAAGCTACCATAGTAATGTTTTCTCAAAGGATCATCTATAGTGCTTTATCAAAGCTGCAGAACCGATGAAGAAGCAAGTTTGGGGATGCAGAAAGTTCTGGATGGGATGAAGTGCATAGGTTCTAATGAAGTGCACTTCACCAAAACCAACACCCTTTTAAAGTAGTGTTTTACAATCTGAACTATTTATATGACTTGTTAATAAACATGCATCCCTATCATAGATTCCATTTTATTGGTAGAAGTTCTTTAAATTGAGAATCCAACAAGATCACATTCTAATCAAATGCTTATTTGCCAGTTTCCTCGTTACCTATCACGGTCGGAAAAACAATACAATAATAGGTAGTAACAAAGGTTCGTTCACAAACAATATGTTAGAGTCCTCCCTCTGTTCAAGTCAACATAACTGCAAGAGGTGTGAGGGTTAAGGCCTGAACAATAGTATATTAGAAATCTTTTCACCTTACTTTATTACATTATATAATATTAAAAGCTTTGAAAATCATAGATAGTTTTAATCATTCATTTTCACCTATATACATCCGTCTAAGGACTTCGTCCGAACAGCGAAATACAGTTAGCGTAAAGTTTATTTGTTTACAAGTTTGGCCCGGTGACATGTATCCTTCCGCGTACAATTATCTTCCCATTTCCCTAGATTGAAGAAAAGCGGCTCAAACGAGTATGTTGATAAAAGGATTATGAAGGCAAGATACGCTTTCATACATTCTAAATTCATTTGGCGATCTAAACACATTTCCTCAAAAATCAGACACAGATTGTTCATTGGAAACGTGAAAACCAAACTATTTTACGGAAAAACAGTCATAGAAAGTGAAAAGAAATATATGGTTATTATAAACAAATGTCTTAGAAATATTAGAGAATTTGGAGGTCTTGGAGTATATGAAATATATGGTTGCGGAATAAACCACGTCAGGAGGAAAGCAGAAGAGAAATTAGTTAAGAAAGTGGAAATAAGCCCGCTTGGGTAGTTCCTGAGAAGACGAATGTCGAGTAACTTTAAGCTCCATGGACCCGAGATAATTTGAGCATCATTTCACCAATTTCATTCATCGTCCGATATGACCAACCAGGTTAAAAGACTTTAAACTACAAATAAACAAAATTGGAAATGATTTGGTTACGGTTTAAGGAGATAAAGTGGTAATATTATAAGAAGGACATAAATTGGCGCAACAAGGTACGAGCTGAAACGGAAGTGATAGGGAAGCGTTGCAATGGGATTAAGTGTTGGGAAGAATCAGAATTAATGGCGTGTCTTCATTAAGGCTCTTTGTTTCCAGAAGGAATGAACAGGAATTTTCTACCGCCGCCACAGCCACCACCATCACCATCAGATAAAAGGGATATAAACACACTATCAGGTGACCAAACTGCCCCGTATATGGTGGCCTGGAAGATATTCTTCTGGCATTAAAATAGTTGCATAACTCAATCTGCACCCGCCAAATACTGGACAGCTGGATCTCCTGATAATATTTTTTTGGATAGTGTTTAGCTCCCGCTTTTACTTCTTGAGGTACCGCAGGCGACGACACTGATGATCCATGGAATGAAGATGAAGCACTGGTGGATGTGATGACGGGAGGAACCTGGAGAAAACTCCTCCCTGGACCGCTTTGTCATCATCAACTCTTCATGGTTTAGGAGAATTCTCCTGTTCTAGCCTCATATTTCATCCCATCTTTTAACTGGCCTTCCTATTATTCTTTAGCCTAGGGATTTATATCTGTATGACTGAAATGGAATGCGAGAGATATCCATTCTTTGTAAATGGCTTTTCCATTTTTCTCTATTTATTAGTTTCCTTTCTTTTATGGAAAACATGTATAATTCTTTCCTAATGTCATTTCTAATATAATCTTGTCTGGTGCATCCTTTTACTGCTCGGAGATATTTCATTTCTGTCACTTGTATTTGGCTCCAGTCTTTCTTTATAAGGGTCCATGTCTCCGAACCACATAATAGAACTGGAACAGCCATTGTCTGATTGAATTTTAGGTTTGTATCTTATCGGGTTTTTCTTTTAAAGGTACGAGCTATTACTCCACAAATATATTGGAACTTACTTTATTATTTATTTCTTCATTGTTTGTTTTTAAGGCTACATTACAACCCAAGTAGTTAAATTTTCCCACCTGTTCTAACACTTTATTGTTTAGCACTATCTTTTATCTTTTTATATACTTTCCTATAAATGCCATTACCTTTGATTTGTCTATTGATATAATCCTGGACTAACTTTTGTAGCTTGTACATACTTATTTGCAGCTTATCTTCTCTGTCTTGTATAAACATCATGTCATCTGCAAAGAGTAGCATATTTAAGGCATCATTTTTATTTATTTTTATTCCTAATGGTATTTCATCTTTTAATTTTCTCAGAATATCGTCCATATAGATATTACATAAAAGTGGAGATAAACTACATCCTTGTCTTAAACCATTATTAATTATCATATCTTGTGATAATCGTCCATTTCCTAAAACTATTTTTATGTTTGTTTCTTGATATATGTTCCTGAGTACATATATCAGTTGTTTTGGGTATCTTTTTTGTCTAATATATGCCAGAGTCTAGTTCTGCTTACCTTATCAAAAGCTTTTTCTAAATCTACAAAAGCTATATGTGTTTCTAAATTATATTCTCTTCTCTTTTCAATAATTTGTCACTATTTCCACCTCAAATCTCACATGCCGTGGCTTGGGATCGAACCCGGGTCGTCTACCTGAGAGGCAACCACTCGGCCACGCGCGACTCCACCTGGTATGTGCTTCATCAAACTAGGTATTCTCCTGTAGGTCTTTATAGATGAAATTGACATGCACTTACATGCATTCGCTCTTCTTTCAAGTTTTAGATGTTATATTCAACTGTTCCGATTTCTATTATCCGTCAACCTCTAACGAGGTTACCCAGATATCTCTTTCCAAAAGCAAAGCCCTTAGGTATTTTTTCTTATTTATTTTATATATGATGACACACACACATTCACACATATATATATATATATATATATATATATATATATATATGTATGTCAAAAGATCCTTGTATTGTTTTCTTCCGTCCTATCATTAACTGAAAATATTTTAAAATCTGATTGTAATATTTCATTTCTTATTTTATCCTTTTGAGATATATATTTATATATCTCCTAAACTTCTGTGTGCGTGATTTTTATTTTTTTATTGCCATGATTGGAAACCGTATGCAAGAGTAGGTACAATCATAATATTATAGAATTTCAGTTGCATTTCCTTTCTTGTTTTTTTTTTTTTTTTCCCAAGGTTAATACAATTGTTCCACAGATAGCTTGACATCTTTTAACTTTCTTATCAATGTCTTTGTCATATTTAAAACTAGTATCACATCCTAGATAGCAGATGTGGTGTACGTATTCCAACATCTTCTTTGTTGTTGTTGTTATTATTATTATAATTATTATTATTATCAATCTCACCAAATTTTGCCCTTTAAAATACATTATCTTTGTTTTATTTGTGTAGTGTTTTTGCTAAATCTACATACTGGTCTTTGTAAACAATAATTGGTTTCCTGAATAATTACTAGTCATCAACTTGTAATACGAATATTTACAAATATGCTGGATCCTACTTTAATTCCAGACTGTATTACCGCTTCATAACATTGTCTTCAATATAAAAATTAAATACAGTGATAATAGATTAGTCCCTTTTCAAACATCTTGGTTTATTAACATTTCATCCGACACTTTTGACCCTGAACTTATCTATGTTCATATTTATAATTAATTCCTGGTGCATGATATAGTTGATACATACAGTTATAAAAAATCTGATGTGTTCCATTCACATGACTTTCTCTATATCTCTGTAACAAATTATTGTTAATAAGCTTATTCTTTTACTTATTTTATGCTAATCGAGAAAAATTAGCAGAAAGAGTCTTATTTCTTGCTTTATTGTAAGTAGAAGCGAAATAAGGGAGTACCATAGGTTAAAGTGAAAGCCAAAATCTGGTTGCTATGTGACTGAAGTTCGGAAGTTTATTTGGACACGAGTTGGCAAATTCCTGTATGAGAAAAGTATAAGTTTTTCAAAGCTGAAACGAAAAACAAGGAATATCTCGAAAAACGATCAACTCCACAAAAAATGTATGCAACATAAATTGCGTGTTTTAACGTGCTCTACATTTTTTGTGTGTTAAATTTTTGTCCATCTCTTACGGTTTAGTAGTTATGCAAACTTCACCCAAAATAAAGTTGTCTTCAGAGGTTATTCCCAGAAAATTCAAGATATACATTTTATTTGTCAGGTAAATGTCTTTAATATACGATATTTTAATCAAAATTGTTAAAACCATTTTTTAGAAAATCAAAATTTTCGAAAAAAAACTCCAGGTAATGGGTAGTTGGGAGTGGGGGATATTTTTGAAAATCTTCTTGACGCATCCTTGGAAGATATCATCAAAAGGCCAGTGTCTAACCTAATGACAATACTAAGATAGACATTTCTATGCATCACTCATGGCTCCGGACGCCCGGTGTCTCGTCTCAATCTTACCTCGGGAGCCGGAGTTGATTATACTCACTCAATCGATGACGACTCCCTTCTGGAAACATCCTCTATCCTAAATACCAAGTTTGGTTTTTAACGGGCTTTTCGTTTTTGAGCTATGCTGTCCACAGGAACACACATATACATATGGTACACATACAGATGACAGACACGGACATTTTTCTAAAAATGCTTATTTTGGATTCAGGAGGTCTGAAAACATGTATTTCCGGTGAAATCTCGGTATCAAATTTTTGGGTGCATTACAATATGTACACAGCACGTATAGAGAAATTAAAAATGGAAATTTGGCAATTTTCTGCGTATATATTAACGTATATGATAGTGTTATAGAATCCGCACAAAAGCCTATAAGAAGTGACTAGTCGATTAAGAGATACAGGGCAAGGTTATGAGGAGAAAACCTTACATTAGAGCATGCTGGCTTGATGTACAGTAGTTTTAAAGTATTACGGGCTGTACTCACCACCAGTAGAGGAAGAAGGACAGAAAAGGTATAGATGTAGCTAAGGCGAGTTGTCTCCAGTCACGCACGAGATAAACGACCCCGGAGAGTATCACCAAACCGATGGAATAGGCGATGTTGGTGAGGACGGTGCACGTAGTTCTTCTGGCGGGTCCCACAAGCTCGATAGCTGCAAACATAAGACAAACCCTTCTAAAATGTCAATATATTGCATTTCTGGAAGATCTGCAACTTAGGGCAGATCACTATTTATCAACATGCACTAAAAAGAGGACTTATAATATCAGTCACATACAGGATGTTAATGAACTGCACCGAAATAATTTGCGAGATTGTGCACGGGACTGAATAAGCACTTTGAGATCTGCGATGCATGGTCCCCGGATAAAATAGCGCAGCAACATAGCGTTAAACGTGTGGGTATCAGGTGCTGATAAGTCGGCGTTTAAGCAAATTAGGTTGAAAAAATCTTATGTGTACCATTCACATGACTTTCTCTATATCCCTGCAACAAATTATTCTTAAAAAGCTTATACTTCTATTTACTTTATGCTAATCAGAAAAACGTTAGCAGCAATAGCCATATTACTTGCTTTCTTGTAAGTAGAGGTGAAATAAGGGAGTACCATTGCTTAAAGTGATAATCAAAGGCTTGTTGCCTGCACGAAAAAACGTATATAACATAAATTATGTGTTTTAATGTGCTCTACATTTTTTGTGTAGTAAGGCTTTGTCCGTGTCTTACGGTTTAGCAGTTATTAAAAATTTAGTAAAATTCATCCAGAATAAACTACTCTTCAGAGGCTATTCCCAGAAAATTCAAGATATACATTTTATTTGTTAGGTAAATATCTTTAATATACGAAATTTTAATCAAAATCGTTAGAGCCATTTTTGAGAAAATCAACATTTTCGAAAAATGTTCCATGTAAAGGGTAGTTGGGGTTGGGGGGATTTTTCTCAAAAACTTCGTGTTGCATCCCTGGAAGATACTAAACTTAAATACCAAGTTTGGTATTTTATCTATTTTTCGTTTTTGAGTTATCGTGTTCTCAGACACACGGACACACACACACACGGACCTTTTTGTGAAAATGCTTTTTTGGGATATTGGGGACCCTAAAACATTTATTTCCGGTGAAATCTCGGTATCGAATTTTTTGGTGGAGTGCAATACATTCTCTATACACTATGTACATAGCGCCTATAGAGAAATTAATAATTACTTAGAATGTCTTTAAAACTGTTGCCCTAGTATAGAAATATCGATTTTAGCAGCTCGTTACTAGCGTACTCAAGATTTAATGTCGCAAAAATCTGTAAAATCTCGAACTAATCACTTGACCGTGCGACACTGAGCATTCATTAACTACGTTCTTGAGTTATGTAGCCTACTCTAGAAGCGTCTTTTCTACTGCGCTGGTGGCTTAATGCGTAACGCGGGAAGGTGCTATCTCAAAGGCTACGAGTTCGATTCCTGTCATAAAGTGAATGTTTTTTATTATTATTTGTTTCATACCAGACTAAGTGCCGCGAAACGTGGCATACTGGCACTTCAGAAACTTATAGTCGTTACTTCGAAATTTCAATAAACAGGCTATCAGTCAAATTACTTATTTAAGAAATCTACATACTCTGTGAAAATATATCGGTATAGTTCATTACCACCCTGTATATTAGAAGATTGTAACAGTCGTGGAATAAAATGTATAAGACACTTTAGTGTTTCGATGGGCGTTCAATAAATATTTAGAAAAGGATATAAAACAGATTATTTTGATACTCTTTTACTTTCTCCATACGCACTATGTACATAGTGTATAGAGAAAGTATTGCACTTCACCAAAAATTCGATACCGAGATTTCACCGGAAATATATGTTTTAGGGTCCCCAATATCCAAAAAAAAACATTTTCACAAAAAGGTCCATGTGTGTGTATGTGTGTGTGTGTGTGTGTGTGTGTGTCTGTGTGTCCGTGTGTCCGTGTGTCTGTGAACACGATAACTCAAAAACGAAAAGTCGGTAAAATACCAAACTTGGTATTTAAGTTTAGTATCTTCCAGGGATGCGACACGAAGATTTTGAGAAAAATCCCCCCACCCGCAACTACCCTTTACATGGAACTTTTTTCAAAAATTTTGATTTTCTCAAAATTGGCTCTTAACGATTTTGATTAAAATTTCGGATATCTAACATATTTACCTGACAAATGAAATGTATATCTTGAATTTTCTGGGAATAGCCTCTGAAGAGTAGTTTATTCTGGATGAATTTTACTAAATTTTGAATAACTGCTAAACCGTAAGAGATGGAAAAAAACTTACTACACAAAAAATGTAGAGCACATTAAAACACACAATTTATGTTATTTACATTTTTTTCGTGGAGTTTTTGTGACATTCCTTATTTTTGGTTTCTGCTATGAAAAACGTATACTTTTCTCATACTGAAACTTGTCAACTCCTATCCATATAAACAAAGGAACTTCATTGACATAGTAACCAGCTTTTGACTATCACTTTAACCTACGGTTGTCCCTTATTTCGCTTCTAATTGCAAGGATGCGAGTAATAAGACCATTTCCGCTAATTTGTAGCATAAAGTAAATAGAAGTATAAGCTTTTTAAGAATTATTTGTTGCAGGGATATGGAGAAAGTCATGTGAATGGTACACATCAGATTTTTTTTTTATTTTTCAACATAATTTTCTTTTAGCTAGATACTCTTTTCTCAGCGTTCTTCCAATTGTTTTAAAGCCTTCCAAAGAATAGAATTTCGGAAGGTTCTCAAAATAGTGATTTGTTTGGGAGATGACTCTTTCGTTAGACGACAATCGTTTTCCGTTGAGCTATTTTTTCAAGTTTGGAAATTAAAAAACAGTAACTGGAGGACAAATATGGTAAACACGGTAGATTTTGTAGTAATTCGAATCTTAATATTAGAATTTTCGCCAGCGAAACTGCGCGGTGTGCACTCTTGCATTGTCTTGATGAACGAGAATCCTTTTCTTTGCCAGATGAGGGCATCTTTTTCTTGATTTCTCCGTTCAACCGGTGCAATAACGATGTATAATACTCTCATTTATCGTTCGTCCTTTCTGCAAGTATCAATGAAGATGATCCCGCGTGCATCCCAAAAAAGTCGAGGCTATCACCTTCTCAGCAGATTTCATTTTACCTTTTTCGGAGCCCGTTCACCTTTAAAAATCCACTGTTTCGACAGTACTTTTGAATGCGCAGTATAGTGTTGCATCCATGTTTTATCCACAGGTATGCATCGACGTAGAAACTCTTCAGGATTGCGACGGAAAATTACAAAACCAGCTTTCGAATCTATCACACAATTGCATTTATTTTCAATTGAGAGCAAACCGGCGTCCATTTTTCTGAGATATTTGTCAGACTTAATTTTTGTTGCAAAATTGAGGGGAGGGTAAACCGACTACGAAAAAAAAAAATACCATTTATATTTTACAGTAATGTTTTCTCCAAGATTTTACTGTATTTATTTATATATACATCTACTTGAACAAACCCGATATTTGTTGTCGCGGTTTCAAAACTATTTAGGTACCTATCTTTTTATGCAACATTGAAAACTGCATTATTTTGAGTTTAGGCAGGGTATAAAGCACTAGTGTGTGACGTCCACATATTCACATCTCAGAGGGGTTATTTGCAGTCATATGTCATGAAAACAGGTGGGTTTAAAGTTGGTCGTTATCAACATACCAGTTTTAGGTTAAAGGGGAAATGGGCAGTTACCTATTCAAAAGTCTTCTTATGGTTCGGACAGTTACGATGTAACTCTTGAATATAAAACATAGGGATTTTTCTCTAACCATAATTATTTTGTACTTAGTATCATAATCTTTTTGTAACTATCTCAACAGCTAACTCTCAGCAGCGTTCTGTAACAATCAATAAGAACTTGCTTTAAATGTACCAATTTTTAATTTATTCCTACAAGTAAAGACTGCGAAATAAACTTATTATCACACTGCAAAATAAATGCATTCTTTTAACTTTATCTAAAATCGTTGGTACTTTTTAAAAGCACTTTTGACTCTGTAGTCTTCTCAGTTAGTTTCTTGTCCCCATCCTCAAGGTCACTAACGTCAAATTGTCTCTAAAAGAAATTATTGGCGGCGTATGGATCCTAGCTTATTTTCCCAGTCATTTTACTTCATTTCTCTGTTATAATGAGGTATGTTGGAAGAATAAATAAAATAACTAAAGCTAAACGTTCTATATATAGCTTCGTAAAACATGGAATTCCCTGATGGTAACTATCCAAATTACCTAAATTAGCACCGATAGAGTGGGCCAGGTAGGTGGCTTTGTTCTAGGCAGCTGCCTAACCCACGATCGCCATAGGCATTTTGTTGATGCAAGTTTATTGGCTTTGAAAATTACATTACTTACTCTACTTAGTACATAGTACATAAGTAAAGAAAGTATTGCATTCTACCCAAAATTCGATACGGGATTTCATTAAATCACATTTTTAGGGATCCATGGACCCCCCCACCCCAAAAAATTATGAAAAGGTTCGGGTGTGTATGTCTGGGCACAACATTAATAAAAAACGAAAACCTGCAACACGAAAACTTTCAAGAAAATTGTCCTCCCCTAATTACCCTTTGAATGGAAAAAAATTCAAAATTGGAATTCTCTCAGAAATAGCCCTAACAATTTTGATTAAATTACCGTAAATTAAAGATATTTACATAACAAATAAAATTTATGTCTTAAATTTTCTGGGAAAGCCTATAAAGTCCTCTTCATTATGAATGACTTGTGTATAACTTGTAAAGAGTAAGATATTAACTAAAACATGTACATCTATAAAAACACAATTTGTGTTATAAGCCAGGTGCTCAACTGCCTTGTATTTGACACTTACGGTATCCCTTCGGGTGTTAAAGGAGTTGCAGAACTCGCCGGGCTGTTACAAATTATAGCCGGTCAGCGGATAACTGGCGTGCACGGCTTTTCGTTTCACCCGTGTCAATGAGCGCTACCAGCTCACCGACTGCGCTGAAAAGTAAGAGAGGTAAAACAAGGGTCGCTCAGTCGCGGTTCCCCCACTTAAGGGTTTCGACTTTAAATAGCTCTTCGTTCAGAGGTTTTCTTAATCGGAGATTTGAAATTTGTGTTTGTTTTGTTTACTCCTATCATTGCAAAGGAAACAAGTTTTAGTCACATAGCAACCAGCTTTAAAAAGATTTGACTATAGCTTTAGGCTGGAAGATTCCATTATTTATCTTCTACTCAAAAAGATCTTAGAAATTAGATAATTTCTTTGCAGTCATCTATTTTTTCAATGTAAATATGTAACTTTATTTTTATTTGTAGTAATATAATAGAATTTAAGATATTTCATTGCTAATACCTAAAATAGAATATATGTAATGATTGTATACGTGAAACTGTGGTGTTCTTTTGAGAGGAGAAAGCAGTTTCTCGCAGGCTATTTCGGAAGGGGCCGAAGTCACTAGGAAATTTACCGTTGTGTTTGCCTTTGTATTCCAAAAGTCCCGTTCAACGCAAGATCAAGGGAGGGCAATAGAAATTCTCAATATTTGTCACATCTATGGGGGTGAATAAATTTGGGTCAATGGGGAGCAGACAACTTACAAGCTGCTTACAAGTTTTTAAAAACCATATAAATAGGATGTCCAGAAGACATGGAGCTTATGGTTGTTTCGTTCGACTATTAAAGTATGTTCTAGTGCCCAGAACGACCAAAGCAGGAAAAACGCGGTAAACCAGATGAAGTGATCGTGGGTGCGTTTAGATCGCTCAAAATGGCCCTCGTGTTTGAGTTAAAAACATTTCGAAGTGAGAAATTCATACCGCACCGCGCGAGATCCCGCAGTATAATAAAATCACAAGAACGCACCCGGATTGACTTATTAAACAGGAAATAAATTGGAGTCAGCAAAAATGTCTCGTGTCCTTTATGTTCTCCACCCCTAAGAAACAGACGAGTCTCGTAGTTTTTCAGCCAGCGGCAAGAAGAACCACAGCTCTCAGGAGACAGGGAGAGACGGATAAAAGGGAAGAGACGACGGAAAGTTTACCAGAGCAGGTACGTGGTGACCGAAGAGAGGAGGAACGGTAGCATCTGCTAATATATATATATATACATACATTTGCAAACTATGGGTATGGTTCCTTGCACCAAAAGAAGGAAAAAAGTTCATATGAACATATCTCCTATAATCCTTGGTTTTCGCATTATTCCTGTCACAATGAAAGTGGGAGTTCAACGGCCTTCAGGGACCAACCTCAAAGATTCATTTACCTATGCACTCATAGAAAGCTTTGACCTATTGTACTACATGCGGTACATGGCGGAAAGTTGCCACGGATACTTGTTTACGTTTGTCATTTGTAACTAGTCTGTCTTCAAGGTTTCAACTGTGTACATGTAGTGAGTTAACTGCACATTCCTTGCTGAGACAGGAACCGTTGCACATTTTAGTCACATTGTTCGAGATGCACTGACTGGTATATACCATGACCGATGGATAGGCAGAGGAGGAACAGTTCCATGGCCTGCACGTTCTCCCGACCTCAATCCTGCTGATTTTTACCTCTGGAGACATCCTAAATTATTGGTTTAAGGAGTCGCCATCCCTGATGCAGAAACGCTTCATCGACGTGCCATGGAAGCCTGCGAAACCATTCTACACCATCCCGGAGTTTTTGGCAGGGTGTGACATTGCATGATTCGACAACAGGCATGCATAGAAGCAAGAGGAGGATATTTCGAGCATTTAATACGGATTTTGTGTTATAAATGTACCACTGAGTTGAACTCTTCCTATCGAGAAATCAAAGCATTATGGGACATATCTTTATATGAACTTTTTTACTTTCTCTAAACGAACTATGTACACAGTGTATAGAGAAGGTATTGCACTCCACTAAAGAATTCGATACCGAGATTTCACCGGAAATATCTTTTAGGGTCCCCTGTATCCAAAAAAATATTTTCAGAAAAAGGTCCGTGTGTGTCAGTGTGTCCGTGTGCCCGCGTGTATGTGAACACGATAACTCAAAAACGAAAAGTCGGTAAAATACCAAACTTGGTATTTAAGTTTAGTATCTTTCAGGGAAGCGACACGAACATTTTGAGAAAAATGCCCCCACTCCAAACTACCTTTTACACGGAACTTTTTTCGAAAATTTTTATTTTCTAAAAAATGGTCCTAACGATTTTGATTAAAATATCGTATATTAAAGATATTTACCTGACAAATAAAATGTATATTTTGAATTTTCTGGGAATAGCCTCTGAATAACTGCTAAACCGTAAAAGATGGACAAAAACTTACCACACAACAAATGTAGAGCACTTTAACACACAACATTTATGTTATATAATTTTATTTTGGTGGAGATGATTGTTTTTGAGATGATTGGTTTTAGGTTCGAAAAACTTAACTTTTCTCATACAGGACTTTGTGAACTCGTGTCCATACAAACAAAGGAACTTCAGTCACATAGTAACCAGCTTTTGACTATCACTTTAACCTATGGTCCCTCCTTATTTTACTTCTAATAACAAGGAAGCAAGTAATAAGACTATTTCTGCTATTTTTTTCTCGATTAGATGAAGTAAATAGAGTAATTTGTTGCAGAGAATTAGAGAAAGTTATGTGAATGGAACACATCAGATGTTTCCTTCTTGTGGTGTAAGGAACCCATACCCGAAGTTTGTAAAAGTATTTCTGAAACAGCCTATATATATCTTGATTAGCCTTAAGTAGGTAAATAGTAAGGATATTAAAGAATTTGAGTGACAGAATAGATAGAGAAGGTCATGTGAATGTAACGTCAGATTTTTAGTGTATCCTATAAGATCTGATCAACACCGATGTTGTTTCGAAACATCCTGTAGGTATATCAACGTGGCCAATTTTAGACAGAATTGCGCTGTTAATTTTCATAACAAACGAAGTTTGATTCGGTTCGATCGATCTATCAACACTGTGATTTGATTTCTTGTATTGTTTTAATACACGTAGGTTATGTTGGTTAGAGTTTCGCTACACGTAAAGAAAGCAACAGAAAATAACTTAATATGAGGCAAGGTTTGTAGTGCTGATAAAGAATCGCATAGCAAAACTTGAAAATTAGGCTGTTAGCTCCAATCACAGAACTCATTTCTATTCACTGCATTTTTGTAAATTTGTAAATTGAAAACATGACGTCAGTTTAAAAAGTGACAGACAGAAATGGCTATTTTTTGCTGTTCATGCATACCAGGTTTATTTACGCAGATAATCTAATTCTGCGTTGACAGCAAAAGGGCCTCAGAGGGCAAATTTATTAACGAAATTCAGAAGCGCTGCGCAGCATGGAGGATAAAAATAAATATTAAAGAAGGAAGAGAATTGGTATTTGGAAAGAAAATAAATTGAAATAGTGAAAGAATTTTATTATTTAGAAGGTAAGACTAAGCTGTAATGAGAATGAGCAGGTCCTGGTATAAAGAAAGAAGCAAAAGTTAAAGCAACGACAGGATTTAGGATAGTCCGACTTGGTAGTGTGGTTATAGCGTGTCGTACTCACATTCAACAGGTTGCGAGTTCGAATCTCGCTCAGTGGTGCGTTCCCCAGATAAGATTTTTTTTCCAAGGTTTTCACTTATACTGCGAAGACGAATGTCGAGTAACTTTAAGCTCTATGGACCCTGTGATCATTTGAGCTTCATTTTATCGATTTCATTCATCGTCCGATATGAGCAATCAGATTACAGGGGTTGGGTTCGAGTCCCGCCTTGGGCATGTGTGTTAGGTATATGTTTGTGCAATGTGTATATGTTTATGTAAAGGACCAGTAAAACCAGTAATCATACAGTAAATTTAGGGGAACGCAAACAGGGGCTACAGCGCCGGAGATCTGACCAAACTCCGGTACTTAAAAAAAAAAAGAGGTTAAGCCACCAAAAAAGTTAATCAGGATAACTAAACAAATTATCAGTGAGGAACAGCAAATGGTTAAAGGCAACAGTAGAAACCAAAATGTTAAATGAGGTTGAAAAATAGGGAAGGGTGGAGGGGTGGTAACAAAACATAGGGAGAGAAACATGATGTACTAATTGAGAAAAATATTAGCAGAAATGGTCTTATAGCTTGCTGCCTTGTAAGAAGGTAAATAAAGGAGTGCACTAGGCTAAAGCGATAGTCAAATTTTTTAAAAGTTAATTGTTGAGTGATTGAAATTCATTTATTTGCATGGCCAGGAGTTGAAACAATTTCCGCATGACAAAAGTTTACGTATTTAAAAAAAAATAAATCCAAAAACAAGAAATATCTCAGATATGGTTAACTCCATTAAAAACGTAATTGTGTGTTTTAACCAAATATTCATTTTTATAGTCAATTTTTGTCTCTCTCTTATGGTTTACCAGTTATGAAAAAATCAGCAAAAGTCATACAGAATAAAGAGGTCTTCAGAGACTATTTCCAAGAAATTAAAAAATATACATTTTATTTTTCGTGTAAATATCTTTAATATATCATATTTTAATCAAAATCATTAGAGGCAATTGTTGAAAAATGAAAAGTTTTGTAAATTTTCCATGTAAAGGATAGATTAGGGAAGGGAATTTTTTTAAAATGCTCGTGTGATTACAATATTAGTGATAACGCAATATTTATATTTACTATCCCGTATAAATCACTCCTCTTTAGTCTCTTTTTAAAACTATTTACATTTTGAGGCAAAGTCCCCAGTAACTCAGCAGGTATTTTGTTCTATTTGTTAATTGTACTATTTGCGAAAAATGAGGAGCTATGAACTAGAACGTTGTATTTTATGCGGGGAGAAAGACAATAATATTCACTGTTTTTTTACAAAATCTAAAGAGGTAAGGATTTGGAGTGTAGAAATTTGGGAAGACAAATGAGATAGTATGCCAGAAGAGATGATAGCCATGAAAATGTTGAAGTCAAAGAAAAAAGAATAATTGAGAAATAAGGCAATATTTGGGAAAGATAAAAGAAAAGTAGATAAGAAAAAAAGACAAATGGGAGAGGGAGAGAGAGGGAGAGAGAGGAAGAGAGAGAGAGTACAGCAGAAAAAATACATTAGGGATGGAATAGGTAGCAAAAACTAAAGAGCTACATTCATTTGAGCTAGGGAGCTATGCGGACGAATTGCCTAAACAGTATTCAAACGCAAGTACATTAGGATAATCAACACAGTTTGACAGGACATAATTTTGTAAATAATTGTAAATGTAACCCAAGAACAAAAAAATTATGGTAAGCCAATGTCCCACGGTCAAATGTTTTGGTTCAATACTTTTCAACCTCAAATTAGATCGTTGGACATCGGATAATTTAATTGTATACAATTTCCGTCCTATTTTTTGGTCCAATTCCAGTTTTGCTACAACAGGATACAGCGGTTTCTTAATTTTTGGTCCAAATGTATGAAATCAACCAATGAGCGACCTGGTGGAAATGACATAATAAGATGACAGCTAGCGCTGGGTCTTCCTTCTCGCCATTATGATTGTTTGTGTGAATCTTTGCTGTATCTTGTAAACTTTTTCCTAAATAATAGATTTATATTAACCGAGCTATGGTTGAAATACACACTTTTTGTGCGGCAGAGATCTATGAAATAATGACTATTTATAGCCCCTGCAAATGCATTTTATCGGACCCATTTGTACCTAACCACTTTTCTCAACAAAATTATTAAAACGTGATTACTATTTCATCTACTGGTATGGACTGCCTCATATTTGTGTCTTGGTGAGTGATTTTTGTCTCAACTAAGGACAACAACTTTCCAAACAGATTTTCGTCCATTCTAAGGAAGTTAAAATAATTTAGAAACGAGTTCATTTTGCAGCACATGTAGTACACCTCTTCCTTGGCCTGAATTCCTACGTTCCAGCCATGGTATATTCCACCAAAACCTCTTTATTGAATTGTTTTTCTTTCTATTATAATATGCTCTTAAAATGGATACATAAATTAAGCTTGTGACAGCAAACATAAATAATTGTGGATCAGCAACCTCCACCATTTTCTATCAGATGTTCATGTGCATGCGAGAAATATTTGGTTTAATACACACTCCCGTGGGAATGCAATGGAGAAATTGTATACAATGTTCACGTTGTATAAAACATTTTTGGACCAAATTTTGACCGCGGGACATCGGTTTTATACTTATTCTGTAACTATGTACTGTGTTATAACTGTGTCACATTTATTCTTATAATTTTTACTTTCTCTCTTTACATAGGTAGAGATGGTACTGCATTTTTATAAAAAGATCCGTGTGGCGTCCACATGTCTTTAAACACGATAACTCGTAACGAAAAGTTGGCAAACCACCAAACTTGGTATTTAAATTTAATAGTATCCAAGGATGAGACACAAGGATTTTGAGACAAATGCCCCTACCCCAACCTACCCTTTATATGGAAACATTTTTAACTTTTTTTTTTTAAAAAAATGTCAAATGGTTTTGATTAAAATTACACATATAAAAGACTCCAAGTATTAATGACATATAAAACGTATATCTTTAATTTTCTGTGAATAGCCTCTGAAGACCTCTTCAAACTGGAAAATTTTGCATAACTGGTAAACCGTAAGAGAAAGACAAAAACTTACTACATACAAAAATGTTGATCACGTTAAAGCACACAATTTATATCATAAATATTTTTTTTCGTAGAGTTGATCATTTCTGAACATATTCCTTGGTATTTGTTTCAGTGTTAAAATAGGTACTTAAAATGTTCTAAAACAGAAATATTTCAACTATTTGACATGCAAAAAAAAACAATTTCAGTCACATAGCAACCAACTCTTAAAAGATTTGACTATCACTTTAGCTTGTATATTCTCTTATTTCCTCTCTTCTTACAAGGAAGATTTTTTTCCGATTCTAATGAAATAGATGAATAAGTTTTTTAACAATATTTTGTTGTATAAATTTACAGAAAGTCATGTGAATGCAACACATCAGATTTTTACTTTCTCTACACGTACTATATACATAGTGTATAGAGAAGGTATTGTAATGCACCCAAAAATTCGATACCGAGATGCATGTTCTGGGTCTCCCTACATCCAAAACAAGCATTTTCAGAAAAAGCTCCGTGTGTGCGTATGTATATGTGTGTGTCTGGGACAGCATAGCTAAAAAACGAAAAGACCGTTAAATGCCAATCTAGGTATTTAAGTTTGGTATCTTCCAAGAATGCAACACGAAGGTTTTCAAGAAAATCCGCCCACCCCAATTACCTTTACATAGGAAAAATTTCGATAATTTTGATATTCTCAAAAACGGCTCTAACAAATTTTTTTAAACATCTCTTATAATTATGATATTTACATGACAAACAAAATGTACATCTTGAATTTTTTGGGAATAGCCTCTGAAGACCTCTTTATCCTGGATGAGTTTTATTGAATTTTGCATAACTGACAAGGTATAAGTGATAAACAAAAACTCTAACAAAAAATGTAGATCACGATAAAACACACAGTTTATGACAATTAAATTTTTGTCGTAGAGTTGGCAGTTTTGTCATTAATTTCAGCTTTCATATACGTTTCTCACGTGGCAACTTGTCAAATCCTGGCCACGCAAAGAAACGGATTTGAATCCAGTCGTAACCACATTTTAAAACATTTGATTGTCGGTTTAGTCTAGTGTATTCTCTTATTTCCCTTCTACATATAAAGGAATAAGTAATTAGACTGTTTCTGCTAGTACTTTAGCATTAAATAGATGGAAGACTTAGCAATTAACAATAATTTGTTACAGAGATGTAGAGAAAGTCATGTGAATGGAGCACATCAGATTTTTATAGCAGTTGTTATAGCCACATGACCAGTGGTTCATCATATTCAAAGCATAAACCGGGGTTACTGCAGCCAAAGCCGTGAATTTGTATTCAAGCTACATGAATACTGTAGGGTAGTAGGGAATCACTTCTTCATTTGACAAGAGTAACTGATAGAGTTTGTAATACACTGAAGTTGGGCTAAACGACCGTGAAAGTTGGACAATGGCATATTTACACACAGTTTACGTGATTTCAGCACCGGCAAGAACTGGCAACACTGCCTCTCTAGGTCGTGCAAAGCGTTAGATCCGGAGGCAAAGCGGTCGAACTATATACCATGGTTTATTTTCGTGGCTGTTCTATAAATTATAGTTGTAGAAGCTTATTTTCCTATGTGCTCCCTGTTAGTTCCCACAAAACCCTTTCAGGAGAACTTTGTTGTTGGTGCTTAGTAATATGACAGTCAAATGTTTAAAACGCTGTTTGGGAAATATTAGATGTAGTATTCCTGCGCTAAAAAAAATCTGGAAAGCTCCATTCACATGACTTTCTCTGCATCTCTGTTAAAATAAGGGTCAATACTAGGCTTAACTAATAGTCAAATGTTTAAAAATATGGTTGCTATGGTATTGAAATCCGTTGGTTTTTTTTTTTTTTTTGCGTGGCCAGGAGTTGAAAAGTTCCCGTATGAAAAACGTAATAAGTATTTTAATACTGAAATCAATATCAAGGGATATCTCGAAAATGGTCAACTCCACGAAAAAGTATATATAAAACAAATTGTGTGTTTTAACGAGATCTACATTTTTTGTTAAGCAAGTTTTTGCCTATCTCTTACGGTTTACCTATTATGCAAAATTCCGCAAAATTCATCCAGAATAAGCATGTCTTCAGAGGCTATCCTCAGAAAATTAAAGATATACGTTTTAGTTGTCATCTAAGTATCTTAAATATAGGAACTTTTAATAAAAATCGTTAGAGCTATTTTTGAGAATAAAATGTTCGAATTCTTTCCATTTAAAGGGTGTTTGGGGGGATTTTCTTGAAAATCTTAGACTCACATCCTTGGAAGATATTGAACTTAAGTACCAAGTTTGGTTTTTATCGGTTTTTTCGTTTTTGAGCTATGCTGCCCTCAGACACACACACGCACACAGTTACCCTCACAGACAAACAGAAACACACGAACATTTTTCTAAAAATACTTTTTTTGGTATTCAGGGAGGGCTCGGTATTGATTTTTTGGGTGCAATACAATGACTGCTATACACTATGTATATAGTACGTGTAGAGAAAGTAAAAATGTGTTCCATTCTCATAACTTTCTTTATTTCCATATCAAACTATTCTTACAAAGAGTATTCTGTTATCTACGTCATCTAAACGACATAAACATTAGCGAATTGGTCTTAGTACTTGCTTCCTTGTAAGGACAAAGAAAATAAGGGAGCATACAAGGCTAAAGTGAGAGTCAAAAAGGTGATCGCTATGTGAAACTATAATTATTGAGGTTCAATTTGCATTTTCTCTTTTGAGAAAAGTTAGGTAGTTTAAAATTGAAACCAATAACTAGGAACATTTCGATAACGGCCAATTCTATAACAAAAACGTATATGAATTAAATTGTGTGTTTTAATGAGATCTACATTTTTGTGTGGTAACTTTGTCTATCTTTTACGGTTTATCCGTTATTCGTAATTATACTACTTAACCAAATAAAGAGGTCTTAAGCGGCTATTTCCAGGAAATATAAAATATACACTTTATTTATAATAGGATAAACATCCTTAATTTCTCGTATTTTCATTAAAATCGTTAGCACCATTTTTGAGAAAATCAACATTTTAGAAAAAAATTTCCATGTAAAGGGAAGTTGGGGGTGGGGCGATTTTCTTAAAAATCTTGGTATCGCATCCTTGGAAAAAGCTTAATATCAAGTTTGGTATATACCTGACTTTTCGTTTTTGAGATATGCTGTCGACAGGCATACGGGCACACAGCCAGACAGAGGAATGTTTCTAAAATGTTTTTTTCTTTATTCAGGGAGTCTCAAAACATGTATTTTTGATGAAATCTCGGCTAGCTATAAAAGGAGGAAGAATTGCAGTGCAATGTTGTGTTGTGGATGAAACTAAGTCGTAAGTGCAGCCGTAAACTGTCTATGCGTTGACCCGTTGAATGAATTATTTGCAGCAGTTAATTTAAAACTTTAATTGTAAACTATGTTTGAATCAAATATAACATTTTGTCACAATCGTTCGTTTTGTTGATTTTGTCTTTCTTGTTGCGTTTACTTATAGTTTTATGCATGTTATTAAAATAAACAAGAATATATTGACTTCACTTAAAGTGGTATTAGTTTTTCATAACTAAGTTTTCTCTGTAAATATCGACGAGCCACCCCAAATGTTTCAACGGGAGTCAGAGCTGCATTCACAAGAAGGCATCATCGGGATATTTGTTGTTGTTCAACCGTGTTTTTACATATATTTTTTCTCAGTTACTTTATTTTCCTTGTCAGATCCTGAGTTTTATTTAACTTTAATAATAATTTAATCATTTTTAAATATCTCTAAAAACGCTGGGCTAAATGTGGTAAGATAAACCATTGAACCACGTGCAAGACCGGGTATTTAAGCTACTAACTAGGTACTAAGATTAGTAGCTATCAGATAACTGGCACATTATTACATGCAGTTCTGGCAATTATTGTGAAATGTAACGGGTAAAGGTGTATCACAAGAATTTAAATCCAGCTACCCAACTTCTGTTCACGGCTACAAATTATTACAAAGTTGCATTTGTCTAGACAAATTTATGAGGTCGCTAAGTCGTAAACTCCAAGAGAGCCGAGTTCCCCACGGCCTGCGAGTTGCTGTATAAAATAAAGTAAAAAAACAGAAGGGGAAAACAGGTGAGAAAGAAAACTTGTGTTACATATATTTCGCGGATTAAGATAAAGCTGTTGTAAATTATTTTTACCTTCTCTACCAAGTACTTTGTGCGTGCATAGTAACCAGAGGAGGTATTTTATTCCTGCCAAAAGCTGGAATACCGAGATTTCACTTTAACACATGCTTTGAAGGCGTATGGAAAGGGACCATGTAGCGAATATGTTAATTTTCTAAAACGATTTTGATTAAAATAGCGTATATTCAATATATTTGCATGGTAAATGTATATCTTGAATTTTGTGGAAATAATTTTGAATTTCTGTTCATTATTAATTTACGTAGCAATATTTTACTACACAAAAATGTAGAATTCACCAAAACACACATTTTATGTCATATAAACATTTATTGTGGAGTTAATCATTTACAAGAGTTCCTTGTTATATGCATCAATTTTTAAAAGGATATTTTCATCGCTTTTTCTTTTGTTTTACTCCTGGCTATGCAAGGAGGGCAAAACTTCAATCACATATTGACCATATTTTAAAGGATTTGACTATATTTTTAACATAGTGTATTCTATTATTTACTCTCTATTTATAACTAAGTAATAAGTACATTTAGACTAAACTTTATTTGGATTAATATAATGTATGAGTTTTTGTAACAATACTTACAGAATAGGTAGCGACAGTTATGTGAATTGAACTCACCGGATGTTTAAACTTATATAAATTTTTTTCTCTACTTTCAGTGGTTGGTAGAGGAATTTTTGACATGTGTCGGTCATAATTTTATAACTTGCACTTTTACTTACTCTAGCAGTATGAGCAATGTGCATAATACGCAGAGAAAGTATTTTGTTACATCCAAAAATACAATACCAAAATTTGATTAGAAATATAACAATAAAAAAAAAGATCCGTGTGTGTGTGCGTCAGTGTGTAGGTGTGTATTTGGGCAGCATATAAATGCAAAATTGCTAATTAAATTCAAAATCTCTCAAGGATGCGATAAGGAGATTTTCAAGAAAAATCCCTCCCCCCAAAACTATTCTTTACATAAAACAATTTTATAAAATGTTGTTTAAAAAGGATTTTGATTAAAATTCCGTATAATCTAGATATTTAAATGTCAAATAAAATGCATATTATATTGACTTTTCTGAGAAGTTCTCTTTATTGTGGATGAATTTTGCATAAACCGGAAGAAGTAAACGAAAACTTACTACACAAAAATGTAGGACTTTTCAAACTATATAATCTATGTCCTTCACATTTTTTTGTAGAGGTAACCTATTCCGAGATATTCCTCGTTGTTTATTGGTTTTAATTTTAAAACGGCTATTCCTTTTTTCAGACAGCAAGTCGACGTGTTTCGTTTGTTTTACTGCTGACCATGCAAAGTAGGGAATTTTAATGATAATCACCTAGCGGCAACTTTTAAAACATTTGACTATTGCATTAGTCTAGTGTATTCCCTGTGCTTATAAGGACGATAAACATTGTCAGTAATAAGAGAATTCTACTAATGCTTATCTCGATTAGCAAAAGGAGACAAAATATTCCCTGTAAGAAGTTTGTTTGAAGAGCATGTAGATAAAGACATATGAATGGATAACATCAATCTTTTGGTGTGTTTTATCTATTAAATTTCTGAGAAACAAAGATATCTTAAGCCACTGACACTATTTATCAAACCTTTCTTTGTTTAAATTGTATACAAAGTTTTAACCGAGATGACTCAAGCGGCTTCGGGAGTTTGCGGGTTCGAACACCGTGGCCATACTATCTGATTCGTATTTTTTCAGTGGTTTCCTCGGCTCACCAGGCAAATGTTGGGTAGGTTAATTACATTCCCTAAATTTTCCGAGCCACCATTTCCTGTTGAAGAAGCAGGCGATGGTGGTCGGTGGGATGTGGCTGGATGGTAATGTCTGCATTGTAAAAGATAATTCGTGCGTCGGCTGGGACCGCATTCGAGTTTGGGCTCCCTCTGGGGGACCGCGGGAGACTCTGGACCCTTTTGCAGGGAGGACGGCGCCAAAGGCGTTCCAATTGTAAACGTTGAGGACTTCGTCTATGCTTGCGCCCGTCATCAACTGGATCCGTCGCTCGTTGGGTCTCTCCCCTTAGTCCTTCCTCTCTGGGGTCACGTAAGAGGCAACGTCTGGTGTTCTGCCCCAGTATGCTGGTCTAAGTTTTAGTCTTTGTATTTTACTCTTTAATTCTAACATATTTATGTCGGATCAAAACAGATAGAACATAAAAGATAAACCTCAAAATGCTGAAAGTTTCACTCTATGCACGGTTACATTATAATTCTCTTAAATTGTATTTATATTATGGTTACCATAGCACTTTATATTAAATAAATCTTAAATGTAATGCATAATAGTAATTTAAGAAAATAAAAATATTTTATTAAACAATATAAAATAATAACGAAACTCAGATATTAAACTCTGAGAAGCAATGAATTTATATAATAGAAATGCAAAAAGGTTTTGACAAAAATGTTATGTTTATATTACGGAAAGATTCACAATCATTTATTTCAGCCGCTATTCTACAAATTAATCCATTTTTAAACCCTCTATCACGTATATTTAAGAGGTATAGAAACTGCTGGATTCAATCCAAAATTCAAGACTGAAAATATTTGTTTGGGGTCCCCTCATTAAAAAAAAATTGTTTTAGAAAAAATATCCGTGTGTATCAGTGTTTCTATGAACAGCATATCTCAAAAACAAAGTCCGCTAAATATTAAACTTTGAGACCGTTAATTAGCTTCCCTATAAAAACTATTATTAGTTATTAATTATTTATCAATGTAAAGCTAAAAGAGTACAAATGTATGTATTTAACAGAGTAAATTCAGCTTGGAGCAGAAATAGAAAGCTGACGCCAAGAGAGTAGAAGGGGGTGAGAAGCACCTTTGTTACACAGGTTTCTTTTGCCCAAACATGTACAATTGAGTTACAACGGTGGTAAACCTTAAAATTTGGAAGACGGTAATTCTTTATTGTACAAAACATGTCATGTGAGGTTTGCAAGAAGAAAAAATTGAGTTTTGGGTAATATTTACGTCAATCGCGCGGCCTTTCTGTCCAATCGGTAAGAGGCCGCCATGACGTATTTTTAGTATATAAAGAGCCCAAGAGTTTTACTCTCTGCGGCTGTTTGTTGATATCTGTCTGTCGCTGTTATGATGTCGGTTGTCGGGCTGAACGTAACTTCTTCACATAATGTTAAACACTGTAACGTGTAACGAAAGCTTAGTAGTCTCCAGTGCTCTAAGTATCTTTAAAGTTAGTGACGTGTGTTAAAGTATATTGTATAACGCAGAACTAAGGAAGAAGGCACTATAATTACGTGTGATCAGCCAAGTGTTAAAGTTCATAACAAGGGTACAAGTTAGCATAATTGCAAAGCAAAAGTGCTTATCTCGCTTCTCTTAGTAAGAAGTAAACTCCAGGAAAGTTACGTAAGTTTTAATTATTATAAGATCACTCCCTGAACTACTCCCATTAGCTGCACCACAGAGAGAGTCAACTATCGTGCAGGCTGAGCAACGCCGAGGCAAAATTCAACGGTAGTAGATTCACCTCACCAGGTACATGGGTCTACTCATAGGTAGTGGAGTAAGTCTTGCCAACGTCTTCAATCTGGGCTCGAAGCAGAGAACTCAGCATCTGGTGTTTTGAGTGTGGGGATAAGGCCACCGCACAGGGCAACCCAACGTCTGAGCTCACCGCATAAGGTGACCCAAATGAGGTACAAAATGATAGCATTGCAACTTGCTATTTAATTCAGAATCTTCCAAAGATGTGACACGTATATTTTAAAGCAATTCCCACACCCAAGCTACCCTTTATAAAACATAACCCTTATGAAACATGTCACTAATGTTTTAGATTAAAATACCGTATGTTTAAAATATTTTAATGACCAAATGAAGGTTATATTAGATTTTCTCGTAGTAGTCACTGGAGCCTTATTCATTCTGGAGGTCTGGCATAACAGGTAAGAGATAGACATAATCTTACTACACAATAAATGTAGATATCGTTAAATCACACAATTTACGGCTTATAGTTTTGTGGGGACAGCTATTTCCAATATATTCCTGGTTATTGGTTTCAAAGTTAAAATGCTTATGTTTTCATCAAAAGCAAAGTCGTCATTGTTTTACTTCTGGCCATGCATCGAGAACCGAATTTCAAACCCCATGGCATGACGACAGATTGGACTATCGCTTTAGTCTAATGTATTCCCTTATTTTCTTCAAATATAAGCAACAAAGCCTTAAGTTTTTCGCTAATATTCATCTGGATTAGGATGAAGCAGATAGAAAAATAGGAATAGTTTATTCGTGAATAGGTAGAGAAAGTAATTTGAAAGCAACACAGCAATTGATTTCTGTTGATTTCCTGTTTAAAAAAAAAAACATGTCTTCTTAAAGGCATGGGGAGAAAGTTTCCATGGAAAATGAAAGAAACACTGGCAAAATTTCACAATTTATTAACTTAAGAGCTATTAACATGTAGCCATTAAAGGTAAAATAACTATTAATGATGCTTAGAATAAGTTTTACATTTATTATATTTGCAGGACTTGAATTAAAAAATTGAAAACTAAATCTTGTGATCAGAAACACCTCATTGTCCCGACTAGCTAAGTGGGTTTTTCAAAATAATAAGAATTTAGAGTTACCACAATTTTGTCCAAGCCGAAAGAAAGCCAATTTTTGCCTTCTCTTTGCAGCTACGCAACGAAACCTCGCTATGCTCTTAAGGATGATCTGTCCCTTGGCGATAGACTCAAGGACCATCTCCCAAGGTGTCGGGCCGAAGTTCGAACTTTTCCCACAGAATTGCAGCTGAATCGCTTCACTATGAAGATATTGGGGAGATTGGTTTATCCCATCACTGAAGGTAACCATATCTGGCGCACAACTTATGGAAGGGGATAGACAAACAGTTCAATACACCCTCCCCAAGATAGCTCCGATCTCTTCATCTTTGGGTGTATACACGAGAAGCATTCTAACTTTTACATTGCTGGGGTTCTGACAAAATTTAGAGCTTCGAATTAGAGATTTTGATCTTGGGTTATCGAACCCACTCCTTTTTACTTTCTCTACACGTACCATGTACATAGTGTATAGGGGAAGTACTGTATTTCACCCAAAAATTTGATACCGAGATTTCGCCGGGAATACATGTTTTAAGAACCCCTGGATCCAAAATAAAACATTTTTAGAGAAAGGTCCGTGTGTGTCTGTTGACAACATAGCTCAAAAACAAAAAGACCATTAAATACCAAATTTGGTATTTAGGTATAATATCTTCCAAGGATGCGACACGAAGATTTTCAAGCAAATCTCCCCTTCACAAACTCCCCTTTACATGAACACATTTTAGAAAGTTTTGATTTTCTTAAAAATGGCTCTATTAATTTTGATTAAAATCACGTATATTAAAGCTATTTGTACCCCGAATAAAATGTATAACTTGACTTTCCTGGGAATAGCTTCTGAAGACCTCTTTATTCTGGATGAATTTTGCCGAAATTTGCATAACTGCTAAACCGTAAGAGATGAACAAAAAGTTACCACACATAAAATGTAGAGCACATTAAAACACACAATTTATGTTATATACATTTTTTTTCGTGGAGTTGATCGTTTTTATGATATTCTTTGTTATTAGTTTCCGCTTTGAAAAACTTATACTTTTCTCATACAGGAAGTTATCAACTCCTGTCCATACAAAAAAGGAACTATAGCCACATAGCAACCAGCTTTTGACTTCACTTTAACTTACGGTACTCCCTTATTTCGCTTCTCTTACAAGGAAGCAAGTAATAAGAGTTTTTAACAATAATTGTTGAAGAGATGTAGAGAAAGTCATATGAATGGAACACATCAGATGGAATCTAATTGACAATAACGGGAAAGAGAGTGATTGAGATAAGCACAAAATCAGAAACACACCACACAAACACCCATGCCCAAGATCTCCTGCGCCACGAATCATCAAATTTCAACACTTACACAAGGTCGGCCAAGGGGACGGCCACTCGTATTTTACACAATGTCGGCCGCATTCAGCATGTGCTGGGCAGATTTTTTCGAACGAAGGGGCTAGAAATTGCAGTCCTCCTACCATACTCCCCGAACTTAAGTTCTTGTGACTTTGAATTGATTCCGAATTTGTGATATTCCAGGACGTTCACATCGGATTGTACACAATGCTGATGAATACTTTGAAGGACAGTGAAACTATTTTATTTCGAAATCGGTTTACCCTCCCCGTAATTGTAAGTTTGACACATCCCCCTAGGACATACAAGCCAATTTTTAGGGGTCAGAAGCCTGTCGGGGAGCACGGCACGAAACCACAGAATGGAGAACGTGTCATGAGGGGTCAGCCCGTAGCCAGGCATGAATATGAGGAAGAGGACGATATGAAATGTAAGCGAAATTGATGATAGGAAAAGGGATGATGGCATGAGTGGCGGAGGAAACCGGAGGATCCAAATGTCACTTCGTCCACCACGAATCCCAAATGCGGGAGCTGAGGATCGAACACGGGCCGCTTAGATGCAAGGCGAACGGTGCAACCACTCACTCCTGGCGCCGCCAATAACCCTTCTGTATTAGTTGTAAATAAACAGTTGCCACTATTAAAGTTCCAACCCTTGATGTATCTGTATAGGACGTTCCTCTAAGAGAACATTTGTTGAAGACGGAGTCACCGCGTATCTAGCAAAAAAAAAAAAAAAAAAAAAAAGTGAAAATTATCCTTGTTTTTTTCAAAGCTTGATTCAACACTTGCTCGTGGCAGGCCTTTTACTCCACCTTCCAAGCTTTCTCAGCGATTTGCATAACTCGAGGTTTTCTCATTTTTTGCTTAATTTCTCGCAGCTCGCTCTAGGTAAATTAAACTGAAAGCGAAAAAGAGCTTTCCTCTGACGCATTTGTAGCTGTACATGATCTCGGCACACTTTAGCACTCACTGTTCTTTTTCATTTAAGGCTTATTTTTACTCTCTGCTCATGTATTATGTATACAGTGTATAGAGTAAGTATTGTATTGCACCCAAAATTCGATACGAGATTTCATCGGAAGTATATGTTTAAGATCCCCTGAATCCAAAAATTGTTTTTATGCAGCGATCCTATAATGGTAGTTATTAGGATACGAGTGAGAGATACGTTTCGACGCGAGCGAAAAACCTCACGAGTATCCTAATAAACACCATTATCTGAGAGTTGCATACATAATTTTTTTCTACGACATGTAAATATACAATAAATATATAATATTTAGATATCCAACATACAAAAGATGAACTCTTCCGACCGCTATGCGTATTGTAGGCTTTCGTAGATAACAAATGACATTTGATTCACGGTAATAGTTGATTTGCAAGATGGACACTGAGGTATTTTGGCCTAGTGATAACATGGAATTTGGTTCCATGCCCCCTGATATAACAGAGGGGACGAGTAATGCTGTTAACAATCCACTTCTAAAGAAAAAATCTGATGTGTTCCATTCACATGCCCTTCTCTATATCTCTGCAACAAATTATTGTTAAAAAGCTTATGCCTCTATTTACTTCATAATAATCGAGAAAAAATCAGCTGAAATAGCCAATTACTTGCTTCCTAGTAAGTAGCAACAAAATAAGGGAGTACTGTTGGTTGTAGTAATGGTCAAAAGTTGGTTGCTATGTGACTGAAGTTCCTTTGTTTGTATGGACCTGTATTATTAAATTCCTGTATGAGAAAAGTATGTTTTTAAAGCTGAAACCAAAAAAGAAGGAGTAACTCAAAAACGATCAACTCCACAAAAAATGTATATAACATAAATTGTGTGTTCTAAGGTGCTCAACATTTTTTGTGCTGTAAGTTTTTGTCCATCTCTTACGGTTTAGCAGTTATTCGAAATTCCGTAAAATTCATCCAGAATAAAGTAGTCTTCAGAGGCTATTCCTAGAAAATTCAAGATATTCATTTTGTTTGTCGTGTAAATATCTTTAATATACGAACTTTTACTCAAATTCGTTAGAGCCATTTTTAAGAAAATCAAAATTTTCGAAAAGAGTTCCATGTAAAGGGTAGTTTGGTGTGGGGAGATTTTTCTCAAAATCTTCGCGTCGCATCCCTGGAAAATACTGAACTTAAATACCAACTTTGGTATTTTAGCTACTTTTCGTTTTTGAGTTATCGTGTTCACTGACACACGGACACACATACACGGACCTTTTTCTGAAAATGTTTTTTTTTGGATACAGGTTGTTCTAAAACATGTATTTCTGGTGAAATCTCGGTATCGAATTTTTGGGTGGAATACAATACTTCTCTATCCCTATGTACATTGTACATATGGGACTAGAGAAAGTAATAAAAAAAAAGATAAACTCATGGCATGGAGAATAAAAAAATAGTGACCTTGGTTGGAAGTAGAGCTAGCACGTATGCCCTGAGTTATTGATTTCTTCGTCTCTGTGATGCCAATGTCATGACCACTTTGCTTTGCTCACGTAATGTTATGAGTTTAGATTCTGGAAATAATTATATATTATGTAATTCTTTTAATTCTTGTATATAATTAAATATTCTTGGAGGTTATTGTGCACGTAAGATGTTTCAGTAATTTTATCAGACTGGCAGTGAACAGATATTATTAGGGCAAATCTATATCCATAGAAAATGAACAGATTTCAGAATATGAGTTTTAAAAGCATTTTTAGAAAAATATCAATGTGTGTGTATCTGTCTGTAACTCTGTCTATCAGTGTGTGTGTGTGTGTGTGTGTGTGTGTGTGTGTGTGTGCAGCATAGCTCAATAATAAAAAGTACGCTAAATATCTAACTTGGTATTAACGATTTTAATCGTCATATATTAAATATATTTACATGACAAATAAAATCTATATCTTCAATTTTCTGGGAATAGCCTCTGAAGAAATCTTTATTCTGGTTGAGCTTTGTGGGATTTTGCTAACTGGTAAATCGTAAGAGATAGACAAAAACTTGCTTCACAAAAATGTAGAACTCGTTAAAACACAACTTATGTTATTTACACTTTTTTCGTGTAGTTGACCGTTTTTTAGATATTCCTTGTTATTGGTTTCAGCTTTAAAATACTTAAAACTTTTCACATACGGAAATATGTGAACTCCTGGCAATGCAACGAAATGGGTTTCATCTACATGACATCCAGCTTTTAAAATATTTGTCAATGCTTTAGTTCAGCGTATTCCTTTATTTCTTAAAGCTTTTGTGGTAATGTTTGTCTCGATTAGCATGAAGTAGATGGAAGAATAAGCTTCTTAACAATAATTTGTTATAGAGATGTAGCGAAAGTCATGTGAATGGAACACATCAGTTTTTTTTTTCATTTGCTATTAAGGTTAAAGCACTTAAATTATAGATATATCACATAATAAATATGCAGCTAATGAGAATTATTAGCAATGGTTAAGCAAATTCTGCATCATCTCTCTGTAATAGTTTTCAAACTACTCAGCCATCCCTCTGTTAAATATAATCCTTGATCATCATAATTTTAATTAGTGTCTGCTGTGATCAAAACAAATGAATGTTGCCTCATGTTCTAATTGTGCACAATTGAATGTAATTGTCCCTTATGTCCATTGGTATCGTACGGAATACCTCAGATTTCGCAATTTTCCTCGGTTATTATTGAGTAAATCAAATGGTTGTATCATGTTTGGTATATTCTACGCTGAATGCTAATATTCCTTTTTGCCTTTGTCTGCTGTGTATAGATGTTTGAATTAAGAAAAAGAAAAAAATGCTTGATATATGCCCCAAGATAGCATGTATCACACCACCTCAAAATCCCAAGATATTAGATAAGCAGAACTGTATTTTATGAATATAACATTTAATATCTGGTAAACATTTCGAAAATTGTCAACATTTGTTTTAATCACTTCTGTAATTATATGAGCGATAAATTAACTGAAAGGATTTCTTCTGCTGTAGAAGTATTACATTCCATCCAATAATACGAACCTAATATTTCACCCGAAATACACGTTTTATGTTTTCTTGAAAAACAGGAATGAATGAATGAATGAATAAGTGTATTTATTAACATAGCAATATCATACATAGAATTTCAACAGTCGCACGGGTCCACAGACCGTACGTGCTTTTGTAATACACATTACAAGCAATATTAAAACAACAACCACAACAAAGAATTAAAAGAGTAAACACGAAAATAAAAGACAAAGGAAATACACAGTCAAAAGCAATATTAAACAACAATAAAATTAAGAGTGAATCCGAAAATAAAGATACAAAGATATTCAAATATAGCAATTTAAATTTACAGCACAGAGTACACCTTCATAAATGCACCCTCTTATAATAGATAATTACACTTATAAGACATATATACACATAATATATACAACCCTAGCACAACAGTGACCTAAGTATGACATAATATATATGTATGTAAAACATTGTAGTCACTTTTGTTTAGTTGATCTTATCCCCCCCCTTCTCTATTGGCAGCCTCCTCAGATCTCAGCTGTCTTGCCTTAAGTATAAATTTACCTAGCCCGTACATGTTTTCCGTGCCTGCCAGTAGCATCCAACATGCTTCTATCTCTACATTCGCAGTGGTAAAAAATCGCGGCAATGCCTTGAAAAACATAATTTTAGGAAAAGGCCCATGTGCATGAATTTGTGGACAGCATTACTCAAAAACAAAATTTGTACGATTATGTAGCTTGGTAAGGGTTTTTTTATTATTCAAGAATGGGAGACGAATATTTCCAAGAAAATTGCAATTGCAATATTTATGATACCTGTAAAGTGTCTTATGTAAAGTATTCGCTAATAGCTTGAGAAGTCATCCTCAATGTATATGACCTTCGCATGATTGTTACGTTTTAAGAGATCGACCAATATAATTATGCACAATTGTAAATCTTGCAAAAGCACATAGTTTATGTAAAACAAAAATTGTATAATGTTAACCACGCCAGAGATTTTCTTGGTTCTTGGTTTGAATTTTCAAATATTTAAGCTTTTTATTTTCGCTACACGTACTATGTACATAGTGTATAGAGAAAGTATTGCACTCCACCCAAAAATTCGATACCGAGATTTCACCGGAAACATATGTATCCAGAAAAAGCATGTTCATAAAAAAGGTCCGTGTGTTTGGGTGTGTGCGTGTGTTTGTATGTGTGTGTCCGTGTGTCAGTGTGTTCGTGTGTCTGTGAACACGATAACTCAAAAACTAAAAGTCGGTTAAATACCAAACTTGGTATTTAAGTTAAGTATCTTCCAGGAATTGGACACGAAGATTTTGAGAAAAATACCCCCATTCCAAACTACCCTTTACATGGAACTTTTTTCGAAATTTTTGAATTTCTTAAAAATAGCTCCAACAATTTTGATTAAAATATCGTATATTAAAGATATTTACCTGACAAATAAAATGTACATCCTGAATTTTCTGGGAATAGCCTCTGAAGCTTACTTTATCCTGGATGAAATTCACAGAATTTTGCGTAACTGCTAAAAACTCGAAAAATGTAGAGCACTTCAAAACACACAATGTATGTTTTATGCATTTTTTCGTGGAGTTGGTCGTTTTTGAGATATTCCTTGTTTTTGGTTTTAGCTTTAAAAAAAACATACTTTTCTCACACAGGACTTTGTCAACTCCTGTCCTTACAAAGGTACTTCAATCACATAGCAACCGGCTTTTAACTATCACATTAACCTACGGTACTCCCTTATTTCGTTTCTACTTACAAGGAAGCAGGTAATAAGACTATTTCTGCTGTTTGTTTCTCGATTAGCATGAAGTAAATAGAAGAATAAGCTTTTTAACAATAATTTGTTGCTGAGATGTAGAGAAGGCCATATGAATGGAACACATCAGATTTTTATATTTTGTTTCTTCCCCTGGTCATCTCAACACTATCACATAGCGATTTGCGTTTTGAATACCTGACTGTTGCTTACTGGATTCTTCTTATGCCTCCAGAAATATGTTGAAATATATAATGGATGTTTATCAAAATTATGCAGAATTGAATAGCAAAAAAAAAAAAAAAAAAAAATTATGAAGAGTAGTAAAGAACCCACATGAATGTGGTATAAATATAATTCAAATCATTCAATTATGGCACATAAGTTCAGTACCTTCTTCATTCTTTTAAGTCCTGTCGATTTTCAGCTGTTTCTTTCAATTACGTGGAATTAGATTAAATACTAAGGCCCGCACACAACGCTGTTCAATTTATATATCTAACAAAACGTGTAAAATAATTATTTTCAGAAAAGTATCCCTCGATTAAAATGAAATAGAATAGAAAAATAAGCTTTCGTAAGTATAATTTGTGTATCACCTAATATACAACAGAGAGCAGAGAAACTATTGCATTCCATCAAAAAATGTGATACCCATATTTTATGGAAATGCATGTTTCGAAGGCTCCTAAATAAAAATCATTCTCTGCCACCCCAAACTACTACAAGGAAGATTCCTCTACATTTTCAATTTTGTCAAAATAGCCCTAACGATTTTAATGAAAATGTCATATTAAAGACATTTGCGTTACAAATAAAATATATTCATTGTATTTTCGAAATAGCCTCTAAAGTACCCTTCATTCTGGATGAATTTTGTATAATCGCTACCATGAGGAATGGGCAAAAATAATGACCTCTTTAAAACACACATTTTATGTAAAATACATTTTCGTGAAGCTATTTCAAAGATATTGGTTGCTTTTAGTGCAAATTTCCGAATTCATATTACGTTTCTAAATATTTGAAGCCGTATTTCGACCTTCTTCATTTTTGCATCCTGGTTCAGACAAATGGGACATAATTACAAAATCATTACTTAACAACCAGCTCTTAAAACTAGGACTAACTTTTTAGCTTAGTGTATTTCATTATTGCTATTTTTACTTTCTCTAGCACATATATACAATATATTGTATTTCACCCAAAAATTATATACCTAGATTTTACTGGCAATTCATACTATAAGACCCTCTAAATTCAAATAATGCATTTTTGGAATAAAATGTGTGTATGGTCAGTATGGCTCAAAAAAACGTCCGTACCAAAATTCGTATTTAATACAATTTCAGTGTCTTTCAAAGATACGACACGAAAATTTTCAAGAAAATTTCCCCACATCTTTCGAAAATTTTGGTTTTCTCAAAAATGACTGGCAATTTTGATTAAAATGTAATATTTTTAGGATATTTTTAAAATAAATGCACAACTTATATTTTCTGAGAAGAGCCTCTGAAGATCTCCTCATTCTGTTTACATTTTGTCTAACTAGTAAATCGTAAGAGATAGACTAACCGTACAATAACATTTACTTATATTTCATATACGAGGGTCGGCTGATAAGTCCTGGCTCTCTCAATGAGAACAGCATTAAAAAAATCAATACATTAGTCATATGGGTGTTCTAATTTAATTAAATCATTTCTGTATTGCGATTTATCAAGGTTCTCAAAATAGCTGTTTACCGCATCAATTAACACCTGGTTACAAATTTTCGTTCTCCAAGAAATTTTTTGAGGTTTGGGAATAGGTGGTGGTCACTAGATGCTAGATCTGGCGAACATGATGCATGTTCAAGCAATTTCAGCTTTAATTCGCACATTTTCCCCATTGCAATGACTGAACGATGGGCCGGAGCATTGTCGTAATGAAACAAGACTTCTTTTTTTTTTTTTTCGCCAAATGAGGTCTTTTTCTTTTCATCTCATCACTCAAACGTTGCAGTAGGCTTGCGTAGTAGTCACCAGTGATACTTTTACCCTTTTCTAAATAATCAATAAAAATAATTCCCTGTGCATCCTAGAAAACACTCACCATAACTTTGTTAGCTGACAAAATTGACTTTGGCTTTTTTTTGGAGTTGGTTCACCTGACACCATCCACTGTTTTGACTGTTATTTACTTTCTGAAGTGTTGTGGTGTATCCAAGTTTCATCCATGGTTATAAGCGTCTCAAAAATTTATTGGGATTTTTACGGTAGAGCTCCACATTCATAACAGAAACGGGTTTTCTTTGCAACTTTTGTTTAGGTGTCAACAAACGCGGCACCCATTTTGTACAGACCTTGTGAAAGTACAAAACATTACTTAAAATGTTACCTGCACGTTCTTTTGATATGTTTACAGCCTCTGCAATCTCAAACAACTTTAATCTGCGGTCTTCCAGTAGTAAAGGATGAATTTTTTCAGTGATCTCTGGAGTTGTCACTTCTACAGGACGTCCAGAGCGAGGCTCATCACTAGTGCTCGTACGTCCCATTTTAAACTCTGCAACTCACCTTTTAATCATTGAATATGAAGGGGCAGAGTCCTACAATTTACTGTTTATTTCCTCCTTGACTTCTTTAGGCGTTAAGCCTTTTAAGTGGAAGTATTTATCTATGGATACAAGCTAGCCTAGAGTTAAGCTATACGATGATAGCGTCCAACTGCCCTAATAGTGCCATATCTGTGAGGATCGGGACTTATCAGCCAACCCTAATGCATTTCTTTTGCAGAGCTAACTGTTTTCGAGATAGTCCGTGTTATTCCTTTTATTTTTAAGGTACTTGGTTTCTCAAACGGAAGTTATCTTTCTTTTCGTCTTTCTTCTGTTTATACTTAGCAAGCTAAGAGAACTGAATTGTAGTTGTTTCACAAAGTGACTGGCTTTTAAAAGATTTCACTATTTTAGATTGTTTTAGCCTATGAATTCCCTTATTTCTCTTCTATTTGCAAAGATGCAATCAATCACACAATTCTGCTAATGTTTATCATGATGTAGATAAAATTATAATCTTTTGTAAGAATAGTTTGTTGGCGGAAAAGAGAACAATAATGGAAACGGAAGAGTTTTTAAAAAATAATGTCATGCAAGAAACCAGTTTTTTGTGTTTAAAAATAAATCTATGATATTATATTTATATGCATAACAACTCTAATTAGTAGGGAAAATAGTTTACCTTCCCCACTATCCTTTTTTTTATTTTTTAATATTTAATAATTTATTCATTAAAACTGAAACATTGTTTCAGTACTTCAGTACTTTAGAGAAGCAATATACAAATGTATAATCCAATTAGTGAATATTGTATCATGTGACACATTTTGAGTTGGGAAACTGTTTGCGAGAAAATAAGCTTTTAAGTTGAGAGCACCTATTAATAAGCAAAGGTATAACTGTAGTTAATTGGTTGTTAAAGTGCACCAACGTATAAACTTTCTTAAATTTGAAACACATTTTATTGTGCAATGAAAGTAGTATTTTTATATTTTAGCAGTTTTGGACAAATTTCACACATGCATTACTTTAATTCCACGGCATAAATTCGGGAGCAATTTTTGTGCTCATGAATTCTCATATTTTCGTGGCTATTTTGAACTGCAAGTAGCTGCTATTATCAATCAAGGAGTTAGGGGAGGCTGGGAAGGAACTTTGGAGTACGACTGATAAAAATATCGAAAATTCCTTTCGTATTACAAATAGTTGCTGGAACCTTGGGTGTCCCAAGAGAATCAAAATTTACCTATTTCGCATTTTCAGTCTCTACAGCTGGATCGTACAATACACTTGTTTTCTAGCATACTATTTTACAAAACAGCGATTTCCTCAAAACTACATTATCAAGCCTTCAGAAGGCTTCACGTATATCAAAGAACTAAATTATCCTAACACTAATAGTAATTTTTCAAAAAATATGTTTTATTTACTTATTTATTAATTTTAGAGATTGAAAATTCAAACTTTTTAAAAACATGACAGTTCAGTAACAAATTATTAATTATAGATCTTAAAACGTTTAACTTTTTATAAAGTTATAATAGTTCAGTAACAAACCTATTGGAATATTCCCCTTTAACTTTTTTTAATGTGGTTCAACGTCCCAATTCTCAAATTTTGAAGCGCTTGGGAGATTTTGAGTAAATATCTTGCAAAATATTATTCAATTTGAATGACATTTGGTATTCTTATTGACATGACAGAAATGCAGTCACAATAACATTCAGAAAAATCTATACATAAATATAATTTGAATTTCACTACTACAAGAGCCTTGACGCTCGAAAAGGATTTAATTAAATCTTCTTGAAGTTAAAACACTCTCTTGCTATTAAAACTTGTAATTTGCGCACTTCAGCAAATCACAGTATAACTGACAGTACTTTCTCTTTGATATTTAACATGTTTGTTCCCTTTATTAATTACATTGTACGATTTAAAGAGTTTCCATTAATCGAAATAATCTAATTATAGGCCCATTATCAGATTGTTACTATTCTCAATTGTTTCGCCTCATTTATCCATGCAGGAATAACTTAATTAAAACCTAATGAAAATGAGATAACAGTATTACTGTTAATTAAAAGCGTTTATGTAATTGCGTGTGAAATAGATTTGTAAACTGCACATTGAATTAAATAGTTAATTTTGCTCCGGTAAATATGACTCACTTGACGCGATAACCTCCCTAGGAGAGACATCAGAATGGGGTTTCGAGAATAGGTTGTGGGTTGATTTTGTCTCACTGATACATGGGTATTTTTACTTTCTCTACACATACTCTGTAGATAGTGTATAGAGAAGTGTCCACCCAGAAATTTGATACCGAAATTTAACTGGAAAAACATGTTTTGGTACCCCGTGAATCCGAAAAAAAAAATATATAGAAAATGGTCCGTGTGTGTGTGTGCGTGCGTGTTTCTGTGAACTACATAACTCAAAAACGAAAACTGCGTTAAATAGCAAACTTGGTACTTAAGTTCGTATCTTCGAAAGATGCGACACGAAGATTTTCAAGAAAATCCCCCGACCCCAAACTGCCCTTTACATGGAACAATTATTGAAAATGTTAATTTTCTCAAAAATGGCTCTAATGAGTTTGATTAAAATATCGTATATTAAACATATCTTACACAGCAAATAAAATGTATATCTTGAATTTTCTGGGAATAGCCTCTAAAGCCCTCTTTATTCCGAATGATTGTTGCTGAATTTTGGATGACTGGTAAACCGTAAGAGATAGACAAAAACTTACTACACAAGAAATGCAGATCAATTTAAAACACACAATGTCATATACGTTTTTCGTTGACTATTTCTGGGATAATTTTTGTTATTTGTTTTAGATATAAAATACTTAAATTTTCGCACGGAAAGCTGTAAACTCCTGTACTGATTAGAAATGGATTTCATCTATAAGGCAACCGGCTTTTAAAACATTCGAACTGTCGGGTTAGCCTAGAGTATTTCTTTATTTCCCTTCTACCTATAAGAAACTAGGTAATAAAACCATTTCTGCTAATGTTTATCTCGATTAGCACGAAGTGCATAGAAGAATAAGCTTATTAACAATAATTTGTTACAGAGATGTAGAGAAAGTTATATGAATGGAACAATCAGATGTTTTCGTAGGGATGGGACGGGATTATCCCTTTCTATTTTTACTTTCTCTATACTCACTATGTACATTGTGAATAGAGAATGTATTGCACTCCACCAAAAAATTCGATACAGAGATTTCACCGGAAATATATGTTTTAGGGTCCCCTATATCCAAAAAAAGTAGTTTCAGAAAAAGGTCCCTGTGTTTGTCCGTGTGTCCGTGTGTCCGTGTGTTCGTGTGTCCGTGTGTCCGTGTGTCCGAGTGTCCGTGTATCCGTGTGTCCGTGTGTCCGTGTGTCTGTGAACACGATAACTCAAAAACGAAAAGTCGGTAAAATACCAAACTTGGTATTTAAGTTTAGTATCTTCCAAGGATGCGACACGAAGATTTTGAGAAAAATTCCCCCAACCCCAAATTACGCTTTAAATGAAACTTGTTTCGAAAATTTTGATTTTCTAAAAAATGGCTCTAACGATTTTGATTAAAATATCGTATATGAAAGCTATTTACCTGACAAATAAAATGTATATTTTGAATTTTCTGGGAATAGCCTCTGCAGACTACTTTATTCTGTATGAATTTTTCATAACTACTAAACCGCAAGAGATGGACAAAAACTTAATCCACAAAAAATGCAGAGCACGTTAAAACACACAATTTATGTTATATACATTGTTTTCGTGGGGTTTATCCTTTTTGAGATATTTGTTTTTCTTGGTTTCAGCTTTGAAAAACATACTTTTCTCATACAGGAGTTTGTCAACTCCTGTCCATACAAACAAAGGAACATCAGTCACATAGTAACCAGCTTTTGGCTTTCACTTTAACCTATGGTACTCCCTTATTTCGCTTCTACTTAGAATAAATCAAGAAATAATACTAGTTCTGCTAATTTTTCTCGATTAGCATGAAATAAATAAAAGATTTCACCGGACATATATATTTTATCTGAAAAACAGTATTTACAGAAAAAGGTCCGTGTGTGTGTGTGTGTCCGTTTGTCTGTGAACACGATAACTCAAAAACGAAAAGTGAAATACCAAACTTGGTATTTAAGTTTAAAAACTTCCAGGGATGCGACACTAAGATTTTGAAAAAATCCTTCCACCCCAAACTACCCTTTATATGGAACTTTTTTCGAAAATTTTGATTTTCTAAAAAATAGCTCTAACGATTTTGATTAAAATATCATATATTAAAGATATTTACCTGACAAATAAAATGTATATTTTGAATTTTCTGGGGACAAGCTCTGAAGACTACTTTATTCTGAGTGAATTTTCCGGAATTTTGTATAACTGCTAAACCGTAAGAGATAGACAAAAACTTACCACACAAAAATGTAGAGCACATTAAAACACACAATTTACGTTGTATACATTTTTTTCTTGGAGTTGATCGTTTTTGAGATATTCCTTGTTTTTGTTTTCAGGTTCGAAAATTTTAACTTGTTTTTGTCAACTCATGTCCATACAAACAGAGGTACTTCAGTCACATAGTAACCAGCTTTTGACTATCGCTTTAACCTATGCTACAGCCTTATTTCCTTTTTACTTACAACGAAGAAAGTAATACGATTATTTCTGCTAATTTTTATAGATTGGCATGATGTAAATAGAAGCATAAGCTTTTTAACTACAATTTGTTGCAGAGATGTAGAGAAGGTCATGTGAATGGAACACATCAGATTTTTCTTTTTTTGAATTCTTTATATCCGTTAATTTGACTCAACGATCACACGCACCATCACTATTGTTATTTTATGAGTAGATTCACCTAGCTCATCTAGTCACGTAATTTGTTGTATACTTTATCTTGTATACTACCAATAGAGAGAATGCATATACAGAAACCTATTATTAATACTTATTGTAAAGAAAATGTATCAAAATTTTAAAGCAGTTGTTAAATATGGGAAAGTAATTTCATCTGAGTTCTGTATATCCAATCGACATCTGGGCATTTGAAACTGGTTCCTCTAAAGAATACGTTATTGATTCTACAGTTTGCTTTGCACGAAGCAAAAGCTCAACCAGAGGAGGTAGACAAAGAGAGCTCAAGCTCATATTCAACTATAGGGATTATTAATTGCAGCTTGAGCTACAATATCCTAGCATGTCATTAAAATGTGGAAAAATATTCCACTTAGACTTCCAGAAAATAATAAAAAAAAAAAAAAACATAGCTTTATTAGCCATCAAAGGATCGATTTGCAGGACCACTGCCATAAATAGTAATTTTTTATACAATCATAAAGTAATTCTTTTTATTCTTTTTTATTTTGAGTACGAATATACACATGGATAGAGAGAGAGGAGACAGACGGAGAGAAAGAGATTAGAATCGCAATTTTTAAAAATCAGTTATTACGCACATCTGCGTGAAGAATAACATGTAATAGTGAATTTCTCTACTTCAGGTAGAATTAAATCATTTTAATTCAATACTCACTAAATATAAATTTTAATAAAACTATAACTTTTTTTGTCTTTTTCTACTCAATACACTCCTTACAAACCAATTCTAGCCATGAGAATATTAATATGTGTAATTTTTAAATTTGATTTCTCTTAGCTGGTATCAGTTCACTAATTGACTAACATACAAAACAATCAATGACATATTCCGCCTGGGTAGTGTGGCGGTAGCGTTTCTGCCTCACATTCAACAGGTCGTGAGTTCGAATCTCGCTTAGGGTGAGTTACACGGATAAGGTTTTTTCGGGGTTTTCCATTATCCTGAGAAAACGAATGACAAGTAACTTTAAGCTCCGTGGACCTGAGATCATTTGAGCATCATTTCACCAATTTCATTGACCGTCTAGGTGAAACAAAAATTGACATAAGAAATGTATTATAGTAATCCGAGGCAAAACTAATGTACAAAAAACTCCAGAAAAATATTTACATAAGCAAGTTTCCTTAAAGTCCAAGAGAATTTTTTCCAGGAAACAGCAAAAAAGAAAGCAAACAAACAAAAAGAAAAACGCTGGCAGAGTAACACCATACTTATTTTGAATAATTTTAACATTCATTACAATCTAAACAGTTTTTACTTTTTTAGTTACAGTCTATGAATCCTGCTCATAAATTACACATCATAAGTTACAGGCAAAGAAAAAAAATAATTTAGTAATAAATTAAAGGTCTATCCCAAGTAAGAGATGGATTACACAATCACAAGAATTTAGACTTACCAAACATATTAAAATCCAATATTTTCCAAGCCAAAAGAAGAAAAAAAAAAAAAAAGCTCTTTCCTACTCTAGACAATGCACCAGATTGTGCTTAGGTCCCACGGAGATATTCCCAGCTGACTGACTATTTCACTCCCTCGGGGGCTTGTTAAGATAGCGGAGGAAGAACAAATAGTTATGCAATTTTCCGCCAGGTCGCAGCAAAATCGCAAATTACATGCGATAACTGTGTCGTTAGTAGTTACCAACTGTGCGGTGTGAACTGTGGTAGGGTGTAACGTCTCAACACGAGCGGTTTTATATACGTTGGGAAATATATAGAAACCGCATATTGCTTCAATTAAAATTTTTCACCAGTATGGTACACAAGGGAAGACCAAACCAATTACATTATTTAGCTTTCTAGGAGAAGGGGTAAAGGATTATTTCTATGTGTCGTTAAACTGGGCAACAGCTACCAAACACATACGCACATCAGAGACATGGAAACGAAGGTTAAAGTTTCTGTCGTTATCAAATGGGAATAACAAAACAGAGATTAACAAAACGGCAATGGTACATGAAAATATAAGGTTAAAGTTATAATTTTACCCTGCGCCATTTATCCCTTGTTATAGGGAAGTAAAGTACTTGCCAATCCAATGGCTCGAATTTTCCTCGGAAGAAAACAGGTTTCGTTAATGAACGTTGGGCAAGATTTTGTAAGTACGTACTAACATAAACAGCTGGGTTCGATTTAGGGGCGTTCGACTAATGATTATACATTTTATACATGTGAGTACATAACACTGAATACAAAGTTCAACATCTGCCAGAAGTAAACTAGCAACAACAATCTGCTCTTCTCTCGATCTATATTATGTACATTTTATGCTATAAATAGTCAGCGAGGAACGCTTGGTGTGGAATACATATAAACTAATTTTACGAAATAAAACGTATAAAATACGTTAGTGGCATTTCGCAGTACGGCAGCCAACTGGACACAATATAATTATTATTACACCTTCTGAATTATTTATAACTGCACTAGATCATGGTTAATTTCAACTCATACATTATTTCTCAAATTGTTAAACACGTAACATTCTGTACCTATTGGGCAATACATTATTCTTAATATTCATTATGGATGTGCCGGTTTCATGCTAATAAAGTTAAACATTACCAGAAAATGTCTTATTACTTGTTTCCTTGTAAGAGGAAGGTAAATAAAGAGTCTATACTGGACTAAACCGATAGTCAAATCCCTTAAAAGTTTTCGGCAAGCGATTGTATTGAAAGTCGTTCCTCTTTACATGGCCAGGAGTAAAGCAAAGAGATAGGAAACGAATCACAACTTCTGGTTTAAGGAAAGTGTAAGTTTTTTTTATAATTGAAAATAACAAGATGAATATTTGAAAAATGGTTAACTCTACAAACAACAAAATAAAAGATGAAAAAGAAAACAAACAAAAAGTAAAAAATCAAAATCTGATGTGTTCCATTCATATACATTTCTCTAGTTGTTCCACACACACACACACACATCCTTACAAAATACTTATATACTTAATGCTAATCAAGATAAACATTAACAAAATTGGTCCTTTTACTTGCTTCCTTGTAAGTAGAAGGGAAGTAAGGGAATACTCTAGGTTAAAGCGATAGTAAAATCTTTTAAAAGCTCATTACCATGTAAAACAGTTAAGGTTCAATTCGCCTTGCATGGCCCATATGAGAAAAGTTGGGTAGTTTAAAATTGAAACCAATAACAAGAAATATCCCGAAAACGGCCAACTGCTTTAAGGAAATCTACGTTTTTTGTGGCATGCTTTTCTCTATATCTTACGGTTTAACCGTTATACAAAATTTTGCAAAACTCATCCAGAATAAAGTGTTCATCAGAGGCTATTTTCAGAAAATTCAAAATATAAATTTGATTTGCGATGTAAGTAGTTTTAATCTATGGTATTTTAATCAAAATCCTTAAAGCCTTTCTGAGAAAATGAACATTTAAAAACCTTTTCCATGTAAAGGGTAGTTTGGGGAAGGGGCGGTTCTTAAAAATCTTCGTGTCGCATCCTTGGAAGATATTAAACTGAAATATCAGGTTTGGTATTTAACAGTCTATTGGTCTTTGAGCTATGCTGACCACAAATACACACGCATCTTTTTCTAAAAATTACTGTTTTGTACTAAGGGGATCTCAAAACGTATATTTCTATTAAATTTTAAAATCAAATTTTTGGGTGGAATACAGTAATTCCTCTATGACTATGTACACAGTACCGCAGAGAAAATAAACCTGAGTGAACCTCAAAATATTTTGCGACTAAAATTTGACATCGAATTTTTGGGTGAAATGATATACTTTCTCTAGCTACTACGTGCATTATATGTACATAGGTTAGAGAAAGTTAAATGTGTAATAAAATATGTTTTTCAATGTGACATACGTTTTATAGTAAGATTTTTGTCTCTCTCTTAATGGTTTATCGGTTATGCAAAAGTCCTCCAATAAAGACGGCTTCAGAGACTCTACCTAGAAAATTCAAATTATACATTTCATTTGTTATAAAATATCTTAAACATACGCTATTTTAATCAGAATACGCCATTTTTGAGAAGCCAACATTCTCGAAAAATGTTTCATATAAAGAGTAATTTGGGATGGAGAGATTTTCTTGAAAAGCTTTTGTCGTATCCTTGGAAGACCTTGAACTGAAATACCAAATTTGGTATTTAATGGACTTTTCATTTTCATTATGCTCTCTCTCTCTGTCTCTCTCTCTCTCTCAGACACACACACAAACAAACATACACACACTTTCACAAAATTCTAACACGCGGGGACCTTTTTATAGTATTGCATATATTGATTTCTTGGGAGCCTAAATTATGTATTTTCAATAAAATCTTTGTATCGTAATTTTCATTGGAATACAATACCTTCTCTACCTATGTACTATGTACGAAATAGGGAAATAAAAACTGGTAATACAGTTTATTTAACAGTTTTACCATGTATTTCTTTTACTTAACAGCGATTTCCAATCTACTATAACCTCTATTATGTGTTTTCTAATTAAAATATTAAATTTTGTATAGAATAACTTAAAATTGTGGAACAAGTACAGTCTGGCGCGAAGCTGACAGAAGCATTCCAAATGACCACATATAAAAGAAGGAAAACCGGAGACTTTACTAAATATATTAATATTGTTTCCATTCCTCTGTTTTTCCCATAAAAGTTTCTTGATTTCTCATTCCATTGTTTAAAAAAATTGAAACTATGTGCGATGTGTTTTTGTTTTATCTTTCTCCTTTTTGCCTGGTTATGTCTTTCTGTTACTTCATTATGCAATTTTTACTTTCTCTACGCGTACTATGTACATAGTGTATAGAGAAGGCATTGCACAGCACCCAAAAATTCGATACCGAGATGTCACTGGAAATACATGTTTTAGGGTCCTCTGGATAAAAAAAGTATTTTCAGTAAAAGATCCCTGTGTGTGTGTCCATGTGTCTGTAAGCACTACTCAAAAATGAAGTATTTAAGTTGGTATTTAAGATTAGTACCTTCCAGGGATACGACACGAAGATTTTGAGAACAATACCTCCGTCAAAAATACCCTATACATGGAACATTTTTCGAAAATTTTGATTTTCTTAAAAATGCTATAACAATTTTCATTAAATATCGTAAACATAGCTACATGAAAAATTAAATGTATATTTTGAATTTTCTGAAAATAGCCTCTGAAGACTATTTTATTCTGGATGAATTTTACGGAATTTTGTATAACTGCTAAGCAGTAATGATGGACAAGAATTTACCACACAAAATAGTAGAGCATGTTAAAACACACAATTTATGCTATACACGTTTTTTTCGTGGAGTTGATTGTTATTCTTTGATTTTGGTTTCACCTTTAAAATACACACTTTTCTCATGCAGGAATTTGTCAATTTCTGTCCATACAAACCAAGGAACTTCAGTCACATAGTAACCAGCTTTTGACTACCACTTTAACCTATGGTACTCCCTTATTTCAAGTCTGCTTATAAGGAAACAAGTGATAAGACTATTTCTGCTAATTTTGTTTTTCTCGATTAGTATGAAGTAAATAGAAGCATAAGCTTTGTAAGAATAATTTACCGCAATTAAAAGGGCATGTGAATGGAACACATCAGATTTATTTTTCGCTATTCTTTCGGCATGCTCGTACCTTGTTAATTAATTTGTTAAATAAAATCTGAAGGTGAAATCTGTAAGTTTATTTCTACTTATATAATTTTGATTCTCCCTTACTTTCTAGCAGAGGGTCCACCAAAGTAAATTTTATTTTTAATTTACAACTTTGAGTTGAAATATCGAAGCTATAAGTGAAAATACAGTAGATCCCGAGTAATTCAGCTAATTGGAGCTGAGGCTAGCTCTAATTACAAACAAAACAAAACAAAACAAAAAAAAATCGGATTATGCTGAAATGTCATTAAATCAATGAGTAAACCATGAATAAATGTTTAATGAGCACAGTGTTGGTTTTAAAAAATAAATATAAACAATATAGGACACACCTGAGTTATGTGGCGGGCTCATTAGTGTACACTATCATCTACAACGTCAGTCTGTTACTGCTGTAAATTGTGTGTTTTTACTGTCGCTGAATAGGGATTACTATATTAAGGAGATATATCACCCCAAATTCTAAATCCAACAGCTTTCAGTTAATCAGACTGAACATTTCATTTATGTTGTACAGTAGTTACATACATTAAAATTTGGTTTATAAGTAGTTTTTGAGATATTATTTTTAAATTAAAAATCTGGCGCCAAATTCAAATAACTCCACACAATGAAAATGATGAAAAACGTTTTTTTTTTATTTTTATAAATATACAATTAAGTATCAGAAACAGAACTGTCATATGAATAATTGTAGTGCAATTAGTTCTGGAAGTAAAAAATTAGAGCAAGAAACAGACAAAAATTAAAGAAATGTTACAATACACATGAATTTAAAAATCAATATCTAAAACAATATTAGGAGTTTTAAAACATCATATGACAGAAACCCTTTTTTTTTTGTTAAGAACCTATTCTAAAATGTAAGAGAAGTTGAATATAACCTGCATCGTGTGGAACATTTGGAATGGCAAAATTGTTGAAAAAACTGTAAACGAGTAAATCAACTTTTACACTAAAAACATCTGACGCCAGACAGTCTATTTTATTGCCAGAAATATGCTGATGGTGGGGTGTGAGGAGGCTCGCCGGGTGCTATATCTCGCATGTGGTATAGGATGGGGAGGACCCAGGCTAAATAAGCGGTGGTACGGCATGGCTGGATTATGGCGGGGCAGGTAGAAGCACCCGATGTGAGACCTGTTTTGTAAATTTTGAAATATATTTCTATACTCACCCTTTTTTAGGTATTAGAGCATATTATTATATTTTCAACTTGAAATATTGGTCAAAACCAAATTTCGGATTTTTACCAATTTTTCACCATAGTGAAAAGGTTAAAGCACCACATCTACTTACAGTGAAATATTTAAATTGTCACGTGTTACGGTTTAAAGTGGCACATGGTAATAAAAATAACAGGACATTCATCTACAAGCATTACATTATTTAAATAGGCATTTTTTTTTCATTTTTTGCACTTTTTGTACTCGAATTGTACAGAAATGTCATTAAATCAAAGAGTAAATCATGAATAAATGTTTAATGAGCACAATAATGATTTTAAAAAATAAATATAAACAATATAGGACATACCTGAGTTATGTGATGGGCTCATTAGAGTATATTAATATCTACACCATCGGTCTGCTATTGCTGTAAGTTTGTGTATTTACTTAAACTTATTTTAATGATCGCTGCCACTCAATAGGGAGTCGATACATATTACCAATGTTAAAGTTTGAGCCATTATCTCAGCGACTATTTAAGCTAAAGAGCTAAAACTTGCAACGTATATTCAGCAATAACTTTATTGTTGATTGATGAAAAATATAATACTTATCTTTATTGGAAGAAAAGGTGTGATTTTTACTGTTTTTTTAGCCTCGTATGAACAATGCACATAGGAATAGAGAAGTATTGTATTCCACCCAAAAATTCGATGATGAGATTTCACCGGAATTACATGTTTTAGGACCCCCTGAATAAAAAAAAAACATTTTCAGAAACAGGTCCGTGTGTGTATGTGTGTGTATGGACCGCCATAGCTCAAAAATGAAAAGACCGTTAAATACCAAACTTGGTATTTAAATTTGGCCTCCCCAAGGATGCGACATGAAGATTTTCAAGAAAATCTTCCCACCCCTAACTACCCTTTATATGGAAACATTTTCCAAAATGTTGTTTTTCTTAAATTTTACTTAACTGTTAAACCGTAAGAGATGGACAAAATCTTACCACACAAAAATGTAGACCACATTAAAACACACAGTTTATGTTATATACATTTTTTCCGTGTAGCTGATTGTTTTTGACTTATTCCTTGTTTTTGGTTTAAAAGCTTATACTTTTCTCATACAGGAATTTGTCAACTCGTATCCATACAAACAAAGAAACTTCAGACACATTGAAACCAGCTTTTGACTATCATTTTAACGCAAGGTACTCCCTTATTTCGCTTCCACTTACAAGGAAGCATGTAATAAGACTATTCCTGCTAATTTTTACTTCCTGTATACGGACTATGTACATAGTATATAGAGGAAGTATTGTATTGACCCAAGAATTCGATACCGAGATTTCACCGGAAATACTGTTTTAAGACCCCCTGAATCCAAAAAAAGCATTTTCAGAAAAAGCTCCATGTGTGTCTATGGACAGCATAGCTCAAAACCGAAAAGACCGTTAAATATCAAACTCGGTGTTTGAGTTTGGTATCCTCTATGAATGCGACGCGAAGATTTTCAAGAAAGTCCCCCAACTACCCTTTACATGAAACTTTTTTTTTTCAATTTTGGTTTTCTCAACAATAACTAACGATTTTGATTGAAATCTCTTATATTTAAGATATTTACATGCCAAACAAAATGTATAACTTGAATTTTCTGGGAATAGCCTCTAAAGACCTCTTTATTCTTGATGATTTTTATTGAACTTTGTATAATTGGTAAACCGTAAGAAATAGACAAAAACTTCCTGCACAAAAAATGTAGAGCACGATATAACACACAAATTATGTCATATACATTTTTTTCATGAAGTTGGTGTTTTTTGAGATATTCCTTGTTATTGGTTTCAGCTTTAAAAAGCTTATACTTTCCTCATACAGGAATTTGTCAAATCCTGTCCATACAAAGAGAGGAATTACAGTCACATAGCAACCAGCTTTGACTATCACCTCAACCTATGGTACTCTTATTTCGCTTCTATTTAGAAGGAGGCACGTAATGAAACTATTTCTGTTTTGTTGTTTTTTTTTCCGATTAGCATGAAGTAGCATGGACAGGAGTTGACAAATTCCTGCATGAGAAAAGTATAAGATTTTTTAGGCTGAAACAAAAACAAGGAATATCTAAAAAACGATCAACTTCTTTTTTTTTTTTTTTTTTGGTAGTGTTTAACGCCCGCTTTAACTACTTATGGCACCGCAGGCGGTGACACTGATGATACATGAATGAAGATGGAGCACCGGTGGAATGCGATGGCGGGGGAAACCGGAGGACCCGGAGAAAACCCGCCCCAGCGCCGCTTTGTCCACCACAAATCTCACATGCGGTCGCTTGGGATCGAGCCCGGGCCGTCTAGGTGAGAGGCGAGGCCCGATCAACTTCACGAGAAAAATGTGTGTAACATAAATTGTGTGTTTTAACGTGCTCTACATGTTTTGTGAGGTAAGTTTTTGTCTATCTCTTACGGTTTACCAGTTACACAAAATTCCGTAAAATTTATCCAGAATAAAGTAGTCTTCAGAGGCTATTCCCAGAAAGTTCAAGATATACATATTATTTGCCAAGTATACATCTTTAATATATGCTATTTTAATCAAAATCGTTAGTCATTTTTTTGAAAATCAAAATTTTCGAAAATGTTTCCATGTGAAGGGTAGTTGGGGGTGGGGGGTTTACTTGAAAATCTTCCTGTCGCATCCTTGAAAGATACTGAACTTAAATACCAAGTTTGGTATTTAACGGTCTTTTCGTTTTTGAGCTATGCTGCCCATATACACATAGGCACACACATACACACAGACAGACACATACATACACACAGACACACACACACGGTCATTTTTCTAAAAATGCTTTTTTGGGATTCGGGTGGTCTTAAAACATGTATTTCCGGTAAAATCTCGGTATCAAAGTTTTGGGTACAATGCAATACCTTCTCTATGCACTATGTACATTGTACGTATAGAGAAAGTAAAAAAGTTTAAATGCTATCTTCATTGAGAGGCCCGGGACTTATCCGCCAACCCTTGTAAAAGTACTGGGTTTATACAGTTTTCCAGCATTTCGAATTTTAGTTTTTGTTCGCGTACTTGTCTTGATGGATAACTTTAGACGGTGCTAGTGCTATAGGTGACCCTAAAACGTGTATTTCCGTTGAAACCTCGACATAGAATTTTTGGATGGAACATAATACCTTTTCTGTCTACCATGTAATAGGCTATAGGGCTTGTCTGTTGCTGGTTATTCCTAGTGGCTTCCAATTAATGTTTGACCTGCTGACCTGTGTAGATGAAGAGAGGTCATCCTAACAGCGAGCTCTCCATCATTCTGAATGCGGGGATAATTGTGCGAATGGCAAACCAACTGTTTCTATTTAACGAGGTATCTGTTTCTGTAGTTATGTTAACTGCAGAACACAAGGCATGGGCTCAGATACTAAGTCAAACAGTATATTCATGGATGATATCATTAGTCCAGAAGGAATATGAATGCATAACTATTTACTCTCAAAACTAATTACTCTACAGTGTAAATTTCATTCTTTACCTATACCCAAGAGTATTATGACCCCTAGTCCGCGATACAGAGACTACATCACTGATAACTGATGAAATCCAGGTAATCTCAATATTTGTGGAGATTTACAACTAGCTAGCTGGTTCTTTGGACTATCTTCGGGGTCAAAGGTCAGATGCGAATACCAGCTGGTCTAAACAAGTTACAGTTTGTGTATGCCTATTACTTTTTACTTTTTCTACACGTATTGTATAGAGAAAGTATTGCATTCCACACAAAAATTCGATACCGAGATACATGTTTTGGGTTCCCCTGAATTCATATAATAAAAAAAAAAGCATTCTCAGAAATAGGACTACGTACGTGCATGTATGCGCGTGGACAGCATAGTTCAAAAACCGCTGGTATTTAAGTTTGGTATCTTCCAAGGATGCGACACAAAGATTTTGAAGAAAATTCCCCACCAACTACCCTTTACATGGAACTTTTTTCGAAAATGTCGAATTTCTTAAAAATGGATCTAACGATTTTGATTAAAATATCGCATATTAAATATATTTACCTGACAAATAAAATGTATATCTTGAATTTTTGGGAATAGTTTCGAAGACTACTTTATTCTGATCAATTTTAGCTTACCACACAAAAATGTAGAGCACGTTAAAACACCCAATTTATCTGTTTTTCGTGGAGTTGATAGTTTTTTTTTAAGTATTCCTTGTTTTTTGGTGTCAGCTTTGAAAAACTTATACTTTCTAATACAGGAATTTGTCAACTCGTGTCCATACAAACAAAGGAACTTCAGTCACATAGCAACCAGCTTTTGACTATCACTTTAACCTATGATACTCCCTATTTCGCTTCTACTTACAAAGAACCAAGTAATAAACCTATCCCCGCTATTTTTTTCTCGATTAGCATGAAGTAAATAGAAGCATAGTATTCTTAAAAATCTAATGTGCTCCATTCATATGACTTTCTCTTCCTCTCTGTAACAAATTGTCAATAGGTTTATTATTCTATCTACTTCATGCTAATCGAGAAAAACATTAGCATAAACGTTTTATTATTTAGTTCCTTATAGTAAGGGAAGTAAGGGGATATGCTAAACTGGCAGTGTTGGTAATGGTAAAGAAATCCGATTCTTTGCGTGGTCCCAGATGAGAAAAAATTAAGTATTTTAAAGCTGAAATCAATAACAAGTAATATCTTAAAAACGATCAACTTGAGGAAAAAAATGCATATAACATAAATTGTGTGTTGTAATGAGTTCTATATTTTTATATAGTAAGTTTTTGTCTATTTCTTACGGTTTACCAGCTATGCAAAATTACCGAAAATTCGACCAAAGGAAAGAGCTTCTATAAGTAACGTGAGGTCAATTCAACTGACACATTACATTCTGTTCAGTAAAGTGTTACCTCCCGATTAAACAACCATAGCAAGGGCTTAAAGGGGAAAATACAGAGAGAGGTGTAATACTAGGTCTACTGTGGGGTAGTCAAATATGGTCATTAAAAGAGAAAATCAAAAGAATGATCCCGGTATGTCAACGAAAAATAGAGGATACTATTACACGTAAACTCAGGGACAGAATACGCAACGAAATCAGAAGCAAAACGGGTGTGGGATACAGTTTAATTATCATGGCAGTGACTCAAATGCAACGTGGCCTACTTTGCAAGGATTTGTAACATCAGATAGGCTTATATAACCAGAACAGGAAGAAATCAGACTTGTTTAAGCAGAAATTGGGAAATCTATGGTCGAGAAGTGTAAGAGAAAAAATTGTAGAGAGAGCTCTTAAAGATTAATTTAAAACATGCGTGGTGTAGGAGGGCCAGAGACAGAGTAATGCGGAAGAACTTTCAATTTAAATACATTTTTCGAAGACGGTATATATATGGTTGTGGTATAGGTTTGAAAATGGATCTACCATCAGGTGCTGTAAAACCTAAAATTATTTAGGAACAATGATATCAGACAAAGGAAGTAGTAACATTGCGTTAGACAACACAAATAAAATGCCGCCATTAGACAATTAATTCCATAATTTGGACAAATGTAACAGTGAGTGACATGAAGAGGATAATCTATAACGCAATCGCCGAAAATATTCTGATATATGGCACTGAGCTATGCATCAGGTCTCCAAAATAAATGAAAATAAATTGAAATCTATGAAAATGGACTATTGGAGAAGAAGATGTGTCACTAGAGCTCATAAAATGAAATATAAAGCTATACGACAGCAGTAAATATAATTGATTCCATGAAAGCAAAAAGATGTGGCTATCTCAGGTGATTGTCAACAGGGAGATAGCCTCCTCAGTATACATGTTGTGTCGCGAGGATAAAAGTGATACTTCAATGAAGTATCCTAATGAAAGCTATACTAAAATGAGCGGGAGATTTCAAATAAAACATGAAAATGGAAAAAGATATTAAAATTTCATTTCGACTACCCTTAAATTTCGTACAGAATTTCTAAACGCAAGATAGTATTTGTTCCAGGTGCCAGAAGCTGCTGGATTGCATGGTATGTGTCTCTAGAAGTTCTAAATGCTTCATGCAGTGTCCCCAACCAATTAATTTAATCAAGTGCTGGTGCAACCACAAGGGCTTAATTGAAACCATTGACGACAGTTTTACACCCTGATGCTCATCTTTTCCTTTATGTAATTAACAGTAATTTTCTTCACAAGATATCCACTTGAATGCACTAGCATAGATTGGCAGAAACTTTGCTTCAAACATGCTCTAGTAACTTGAACAGGCTTGGGCAAGTTAGATCACATCTTCAGTTTTAAGCGATGTGGAAGCGTATGTTCTAAGTTCCTATCTTATGTCTTAATCTCGAGCTTATTCCTTCTACTCAGATTATACATACTTAATTCGACTCAGAAGGGACCTGGCTTTTATCATGCATTCCATAGAGCTCAGGTATAGAAGCTAGACTTAAATATCTGACTGATGTGTCCCTTTCACACGAATTTCTCTACCTACAAACTTCCTGCAAACGAGATAAGCACTAGTAGAATGTTCTTATTACTTAGGCCCTTATAAGTAGAACTGAACAAAGGAATATAACTTGCTAAAGCAATGATTTTTGACAAATGATTTGAAATTCCCTTCTTTTTGTGGTAAGGAGTAAAACAAAGGCAACAGAAATGAATTTCTGTTTGAGAAAAGGATAATTATTTAACATTTTAAACCAATTACAAGGAATATCTCGGAAACGGTTAGCTCCAAAACAAAAGGACAAACTGAGAAACTGGGTGTTTTGAAGAGAACTACATTTTTGTGTAAAAGTTTTTATCTATCTCTTACGGTTCAACAGTTATGAAAAAATTAATGAGAAAGAAAAAGTCGTTAAAGGCTATTCCCATGAAATTCATGATATACAGTTTGTCATATACACATCTGTAAAACCTCTTACTTTGATATAAAAATTTAGTATATTTTTGAGAAAAATAAAAAACTTCGAAATTGTTTATATATAAACGGTAATTTGGGCGGGGATTTTTTTTTTTAAATTCCTGCCGCATATTTTCTAGTACTTAATTTCAATACCAAGTTTGGTATTTAACGAATTTTTAATTTTTGAGTTATGCGATTCACACACACCCTAACAAACACACACACACACGCACGCAGACTTTTCCCTAAAACTGTTTTTTGGATTAAGGGGGGTATCAAAATATATTTCCGGTGAAATCTCGGTATCAAATTTTTGGGTGCATTACAATACCTTCTCTATCCCTATGTACATTGTACATATGGGGCTAGAGAATGTAAATATATACATTGTTGTTTATATATACTAATTCTCTATTTATTAGTCCTGAATAATTTTTATAGGAAATTAGTATTGTTAAGCTAAAGGTAATTATTAGTATGACTATAGATATAAAAGTAATAACTTGAATTATTAATCTAAAATATTTTAGACGTTTTGATTAGAAATCAAACTGAACCATGCAAAGCCAACCGAACTTCAACTATTTCACATATCGACCAGTTTTTAAAAAGATTTCATTTCGCTTTAGCTTAGTGAATTCGGGTATTTCACTACTTGTTACAACCATATTTATGTTAATATTTATCTCGATTACCATGATGTAGATAAAAGAATAATCTTTTGTAATAGTTTGTATTTGGAACAGCTAAAGAAAGTTATGTTTTTGAGCACATAAAACTTTTACTTTCTATACACGTACTATGTACATAGTGTATAGACAAGGTATTGAATTCCACCCACCTAGATTTCACTGGAAATAGAACGTTTTAGGGTCCCCTGTATAAAAAAAAACATTTTTACAAAAAGGCCGATGTGTGTTCGTATGCCTGTGAACACGATAACTCAAAAACGAAAAGTCGGTAAAATATCAAACTTTGTATATAAGTATAGCATATTTCAATGATGTAACACGAGAATTTTGAGGAAAATCTCCCACCCCAAAGTGCCCTTTACGTGGAAACATTTTCGAACATTTTGATTTTCTCAAAAATGGCTCTAACCATTTTGATTAAAATACCACAGATTAAATACACCGCAAATAAAACGTATATCTTGAAGACCTCTGTATTCTTAACGAATTTTGTTGTATTTTGCTAAGCTAGTAACCAATAAGAGAAGGACAGAAATTTACTACACAAAAGATGTAGATCTTCTTATAGCACTCATTTAATGTCATATACGTTTTTTCGTGTAGTTAAAAATTGTTGAGATATACCTTGTTATTGGTTTCAATTTTAAAATGCTTAAAGCTTTTCATATATGAGCGTTTGTCAACATAGAAACGGATTTCTTCCACATGGCAACGAGATTTTAAAATATTTTACTGTCGCTTTAGGCTAATGTATTCTCTTTTCCCATCTGCTTACAAGAAACCATTTCTGCTAATGTTATCTCGATTAACATGAAGTAGATAGATAAAGGTTTTTAACAATAATTTGTTGCAGACATGTAGAGAAACTCATATGAATGGAACACCTAAGATTATTTTACTTTTCTATACACTACCATGTACATAGTGTATAGAGAAGGTGTTGCATTCCACTCAAAAATTAGATACCGAGATTTCACGGGAATACATGTTTTGGGTCCCCATGAATCCAAAACAAAGCATTTTCAGGAAGAGGTCCGTGTGTGTGCGTGTGTGAGTGTGTGTGTGTGTGTCGGTGGACAGCATAGTTCATAAGCGAAAAGCCCGTTGAACACCAAACTTGGTAATTAAGTTTACTATCTTCCAAGGATGCGACACGATTTTCAGAAGAACCCCCCCACCCCAACTACCCTTTACATGGAACTTTTCTTGAAATTTTGATTTTCTAAAAAATTGCTCTAATGATTTTGATTAAAATATTGTATATAAATGTACAGCTTGAATTTTCTGGGAATAGCTTCTGAAGACTACTTTATTCTCGATCAATTTTACGGACTTTTGTATAACTGGCAGAGCACGTTAAAACACACAATTTATGTTATATACCTTTTTTTCGAGTAGTTGATCGTTTTTTAGATATCCCTTGTTTTTGGTTAAAGCTTTGAAAAACTTATGCTTTTCTCATGGAGTAGTTTGTCAACTCTTGTCCATACAAACAAAGGAACTTCAGCCGCATAGCAACCAGTTTTTGCGTATCACTTTAACCTAATGTACTCCCTTATTTCGCTTCTACTTACAAGGAACCAAGCAATAAGGCTATTTCTGCTCATTTGTTCTCGATTAGCATGAAGTGAATAGAAGCACAAGCTTTTAAACAATAATTTATTGCAAAGATGTAGAGAAAGTCATGTGAATTGAACATGTCAAAGCTTTTTTGAACTCATTTATTCATCTTATTTGGCCTTTGCTGCCGTCGAACACACACACATTCCTCCTAAAGTGTGAATCAAATCTCTCGACGTTTGAGGCGTGCGAACTAATACGGCAGTAGCCTATAGCAACGACGCAGCGTTGCCTCATACGGACAGTGCACCTCAGCGTAAGTAAAACTCAAATTACAATATCACGTGCACGTAGGCATATTTAATATTTCAAAAAGCTAACAAGTAGCTACGATAAAAGGGAATATTTTCCTGAACAAGTAAGAAAAAGAATTATATTTTTACACCCAGTGGTTCGTATTTTAAATCACTAATTTATAGCTATCTTTCGTGATGTTTAAATGGAGACTTTTACTTAAAGCTTTTAACAGTAATAAAACCATTGTAGTAATTTTATACATTGTAATACAATAGTCATAATTATCACGCAATAATATGAAATTCTCCATGTTCTAAAGAAATTTATAAATAGTTATTCGGAGTCATTCATACAGGAATTTGTCAACTCTTGTTCATACAAACAAAGGAACATCAGTCACATAGCAACCAGCTTTGGGTATCCCTTTAACCTATGGTACTCCCTTATTTCGCTCTACTTACAAGGAAGCAGGTAATAAGGCTATTTCTGCTACTTTTTCCTCGATTAGTATGAAGTAAATAAAAGTAAAACTTGTTAAAAATAATTTGTTGTAGAGATGTAGAGAAACTTATATGAAAGGAGCACAACAGATTTTTTTTTCTGATTTGGGACGATTTTACACTGGTACTGGCTGCGTCCGGTCGTCTCCTTAGCGGTGGTAGCGCAGCTGCTGACCAAGCGGGAGACCTGAGTTCGATCCCCAATACCAGCGTGGGGAGACCTGGCAGGGTGCACTCAGCCTCGTAAGGTCCCTGGGGGGCCAATTGAAGAGCTACTTGATGGAGATGTAGCGGCTCCAGGTTATGAGAACCGCATTAACCGGCCGGGGGGCTCGAGGCGCTGACCACGTCTCACCTTCCAATACTGCACATCATCCATGACGTCTGTAATGGACCGAGATGGGGACGCAGCGGCCGGGCGGTAGGCCAAGGTTCCCCGTGAACTGTCGTGCCATGGAGTTATTGCTGGCTGCGTCCGCTATTTTATAACATTTTTGGATCTGAACTTGTATCGCTTTTGGAAGCGAGACGAAGCAAGGGGCATATTTATTGGATACTCGGCCGCAGACGTCGATTCGATGAGCTGAACAAATTCCACACATGTCTGTACCTGTGTTATGTATGTCAGAAGAGAAGCGCTTTCATCTTCCACATTCAAAGCGTGCCTCGATAACAAGCGAGAAACTCGACCTACTCCCCTCGAGAAATATAAACCGATTCCGAAGAACTTTACTTCTGAGCGTTTCAAAAATAAACTAGAAAATATGAATGAGAAAAATGTCGTTCGCAAGTAGTAAATCTACGTCTTCAACTTTTTGCATAAAGCGGCGTTAGGGTACGTGAAGAATTCAAATGAACTACAGAGAGTTATAAAATTGCTTGAATCAAGGGACTCTTCAGAAAAGAAGAAAACTATAATCATTGGAATTTCTGCTAGCTACTCACATCGTATTTTACCAGTAGATGCATTATGCTTTTTCATTCCCAGAAAATTCAAGATTTACATTTTATTTGGGATGTAAATATGTTTAATACTGGGATTTTAATCAACATCGGTATAGTAATTTTTTAGAAAATCAACATTTTCAAAACTTTTCTATGTAAAGGTTAGTTTGTGGTGTGCAGGTTTTATTGAAAAGCTTCGTGTTGCATGCTTGGAAAATACATTACTATAATAAGGTTTGTATTTAAGGTCTTTTCGTTTTTGAGCTATGCCATCCATGTAAAATGCTTTTTTCGGACTCAATGGACCCCAAAACATATATTTCCGGTAAAATCTCTACATCGAATTTTTTGTTGGAAACAACACCTTCTCTATCCCCTATGTACATTGTAAATGAGGGCAAGAGAAAGTAAAACATCACTGCAGTTTTTTGAAAAAAATCTGATGTGTTCCATTCGCATGCCTCTCTACCTCTCTGCAACAAATTATTGTTAAAAAGCTTATGCCTCCATTTTCTTCATGCTAATCGAGGAAAAAATTAGCACAAATAGTCTTATTACTTGCATCCTTGTAAGCAGAAGGGTACTAAGGGTGTACTATAGGCTAAACTAATAATCAAAAGCTGGTTGCTATGTGACTGAAGTTCCTTTGTTTGTATGCACATGAGTTGACAAATTCCTGTATGAGAAAAGTACATATTTTTCATAGCTGAAACAAAAAACAAGGAATATCTCAAAAACAATCAACTCTACGAAAAAAAATATATATAACATAAATTGTGTGTTTTAAAGTGCTCTACATTTGCTGTGTGGTAAGTTTTTGTGCATCTCTTACGGTTTAGCAGTTATGAAAAATTCTGTGAAATTCATCCAGAATAAAGTACTCTTCAAAGGTTATTCCCAGAAAATTCAAGATATACATTTTATTTGTTGGGTAAATATACGATATTTTAATCTAAATCGTTAGAGCCATTTTTAAGAAAATCAAAATTTTCGAAAAAAGTTCCATATAAAGGGTGATTAGGTGTGGGGGGATTTTCTTGAAAATCTTCGTGTCCCTTCCTTGGAAGATACCAAACTGAAATACCAAGTTTGGTATTCAACGGTATTTTTGTTTTTGAGCTTTACTGTCCACAGGCACACACACACAGACACACACACGCACACGCACAAACACACTCGGAACTGTTTTCAAAAATGCTTTTTTTTTTTGGATTCAGGGAGAACCAAAACATGTATTTCCAGTGAAATCTCGCTATCGAATTTTTGGTTGGAATACAATACCTTCTCTATACACTATGTACGTAGTACGAGTAGAGAAAGTAAAGATCTGAGGCGTTCCATTAACATGAATTTCTCTGCATTATCTACAACAAATGATTGTTTAAAAGCTTGTGCTTCTATTTACTTCATGGTAATTGAGAAAAAATTGGCATAAATAGCTTTAGTACCTGCTTCCTTGTAAGTAGAAGTGAAATAAGGGGGTACCATAGGTTAAAGTGACAATCAAAAGCTGGTTACTATGTGACTGAAGTTCCTTTGTTTGTATGGACAGGAGGTGGCAAATTTCGTATGAGAAAAGTATAAGTATTTCAATGCTGAGACCAAGATCAAGAAATATCTCAAATGTGACCAATTCCACGAAAAAAATGTATATAACATAAATCGTGTGTTTTGACATGCTTTACATTCTTTGTGCGGTAATTTTTTGTCCATCCCTTACGGTTTAGCACTTATGCAAAATTCCGTAAAATTCATCCAGAATAAAGTAGGCTTAAGAGGCTATTCCCAGAAAATTCAAGATATACATTTTATATGGCATTAAATATAAGACATTTTAATCAAAATCGTTAGAGCCATTTTTGAGAAAATCAAAATTTTCGAAAAAAGTTTCCATGTAAAGAGTAGTTTGGGGAGGGGGGAATTTTCTCAAAATCTTCGTGTCGCATCCCTGGAAGGTACTAAACTTATATACCAAGTTTGGTATTTAACGGTATTTTTGTTTTTGAACTATGCTACCCATAGACACACACACACACACACATACACACATGACCTTTTTAGACTCAAGGGACCCCAAAACATATTTTTCTGGTGAAATCTCTGCATTGAAATTTTGGTTGGAAAAAATACCTTCTCTATGCACTATGTACATTGTGTATGCGGGCAAGAGAAGGTACAAAATCATTGCAGTTTTATTGAAAAAAAAATATTGCTATTTTTACAACATAACACAGCTATAAATTGCGTAATTTCATTGTTAAAAGTTAATGTAATACAGATTTGAAAGAAAACACTAAATATACTAAAACCTATGATTAATCATTTTTGTTCCCACCATGCAATAGAGGGTTAAGTTTGTTACATTGTTAATCTTTTATAAGCTATGTCCAATTCCATGTTTTAAAGTGAGTACAAAATCTGAAGTATCTCACTTTAATTCTTTAGGAGAAAACTGTACCTAAAATGAAAGTATATAAAAAGTTTTGTAAAATTTCTTGTTTATTGGAATTTCAACAAATTTGATATTATTTACCTATTATTTCTGAATTTCTATTGGTTTCTGAATTAAAAAAAAGTTGTTTATAAGTTGTAAACGTTTCATTATAGCTTGTATAATTTTTAAGAAACTATAATATATATTTCGTTGAGGTTCAGCACGAAATTGTTATTTCATCTCTACCACATGTTCTTAAAAAGCTTCCTCTGGAGGAAAAAAAAGAGTTTTATTTATGGAAGCTCTACATCTGGTAACAAATTATTCTTAAAAAGCTTATTCTTCTGTCTACTTTAGGCTAATCGAGATAAACATTAGCAGAAATGGTCTTATTACTTAGTTCTTTGTAAGAAAAAAGGGCATAAGGGAAAACACTAGGCTAAAACTAAACTTAAATGACAAACTTGGTCATTTACCCGATTTTTTATTTTTGAATTATTGTGATCACAGACATGCGCGCACACAATGACACACACAGGGATCTTTTTCTAAAGATGATTAATTTTTGGGTTTAAGTGGCCTCGAAACATACATTTCCAATGAGATCTCAATATCGAATTTTAGTTGGAATGCAATTCTTTTCCTGCTAAGTCCTGGTAGTAGCGAAAGAATGACGGATTAATTACGTAATCAAAGAAATTTAACACAATGTTTCACCGAGCGGAATGACTTGGGAGGTAATATCTGTGGCCTGCATCCTGGGTTCAAATGTGTCTTTTATTTATTTATTTTTTTTAATAAAACTGAAAATAGATGTTAATTACGACTATGCCTGTATTTGTCCACAGATTTTAAAATCAGCTAGAATGAACTACCCTACCCGTATCAACTTGCAGAGCAGAGCTTTATGGTGGGACAAGGCCTCAAAAACTATCTGTACTCCATCTGAGTACAGATGGTGAAAATGCGGCTGCATTGGATGACTTCCTACCACAGGTAGTATGGTACCATGAGACCTTGAAGTCTACTATCCACCACATACGACGTAAAATATATAGTTCTTTTTTATTATCTCTACACATACAATGGACATAGTCTATAGAGAATGTATTGTATTGCACCGAAAATTTGGATACCGAGATTTCTCCGGAAATACACTTTTGAGAATAAAATAAAATTAAAAAAGGGTCACTGTATGTGTCTGGCAGAGTGTGTGTGTTTGTGTGTGCGTGTGGGTACCATAACTAAAAACGAAAAATACCAAACTTGTTATTAAAGTTTAATATTTCCCAAAGATGTGACACGAAAATATTCATGAAAATCCCCCCACCCAAAACTACCCTTGACATGAAAAAGTTTTCTAAAGTTTTGATATTCTCAAAAATGGCTCTAACGATTTTGATTAAAATAGCTATCATTAAAAATATGTACATGACAAATAAAATGTATATGTTAATTTTTTTGGGAATAGCATGAAAATGTCTTTATTCTGTATGAATTTTGCTGATATTTCCATAATCGGTAAACCGTAAGAGATAGACAAAAACTTACTAGAGGAAAAGTGTAGATCTCGTTAAAGCATATAGTTTATTTCTTTTTTTTTTCTTTCCTTTTCATTATTTTTTTTGGTAGAGTTTACCGTTTCTGATGCTATACTTTTGTAATACGAGAATTTGTCAGCTTCTGTCCATACAAACAGTGGAATTTCACTCATATAGCAACCATCTTTTATAAGAACTTACTATGGATTTATCCAAGTGCATTCCCTTAGTTCTCTAATTTTAAGGCAGAAAGTAATAAGACCATTTCTGATAATTTTATCTTGATACGATGAAGTAGATAGAATACAGTTTTAACAATAATTTGTTACACAGATGTAGAAAAAGTCTTTGAATAAAGTTTTTTTTGTTGTTGTTTTTTTGTTTATTTTAGTAAGTTGATGTTTTTTATTCTGATGGTCACATCGGACGATGAATGATAGCAGTGAAATGATGTTCAAATGAACTCGGGTCCATGTAGGTTAAAGTTTCTCGACATTCTTCTTCTGAGGATAAGGGAAAATTGTTGAAAAATACAGCAACTCACCTTAATTGAGATTTTAACACTGAAACTGCTGAATATGAGACATTAATGCTACACAGTGTTTTGTTTTCAATAAAACTGTACAAACAAAAGAGCAAACATTTCTCTACAGAATAAAATTGCACAAGTATTCAAATTGCTGTTCGTATAAGCAAAATGAAAACATTTTCTTTTTAAAATTTACGGTTTAAATTACATAAAACGACGTAAATATTCTACTCTACATGCACACGGCATGTAGCGCCAGAATAGTTAACTGCTTGCATATTAACTTCTGGTATTACATCGTAAATAAGGATTACTATCCGGACAAAAGCGGGATTTAGAAAAGTCATATAATAATAGCGTTTAGTATTGTAAAATTAAAGCTAGAGAACGAATCTTGCTTTATACAAACCTGAAATTTAAAACTGAGAAATTATTTTACAATATTATTACGAAATATAAACAGCAGAAAAATCTAGGTTTTTAAATAATTGTGATGTTTTAAAATAACATCAGGAAGCATATAAATTAATCTATTGTCACAGAAGATTTTCTCCTGACAAAAAGCACGGATGTTAGAAAAGACTTATTTTCAAGCGTTAGGTTGCAAAGAAAGCTCTATTTTTTCTTTCTATACCTGTATTATGAAAGTATCTATACATAATAGGCAGATAATTTGCTATATTTTGTCCAAAAATCCGATTAGTTTCCCTAGAAATTTATGTTTTGAGGTACCTTGAACCCCAAAAAATTATAAGAAAAATTTCCGTTTGTGTGTGTGTGTATGTGTGAAGTCACGTTAGACAACCCCAAAGAGCTCCATTTAATATAATGTTTTACGCTTTCACGTTACATCACGTTCTCAACTCACTTTAAGTTAGTAATAAATAGCTCAATTTAATACAATCTGTTAGATTTTCATGTTGCTTTAAGTTAAGTCATATTAAGTCAACTTTTAATACAATGTTTTAGGCGTTCGCGTTTCTTCGCGTTGACAGTTCACATCAAGTCAATCTTAAATAGCTCCATCTAATACCTTCTGTCAAGAAAGTACTGGGAATTGATCATTTAAAAATCCTGTTTAAAAGGGGATTCGAAATTATTGTTGTGCAACTAAGATTGTGCAACTTTCATCTATACCCACGCGGAGTTTGATCGTCATCTGTCGTCTAGTTTGTTTACAGTACGCCATTTTGTTAGTTCATCTCAAAGGTGATTTCCGATTTTACGATGGATACAAATATTGAACAAAGAATCTGTCTCAAATTTTGCATTGCAAATGGTATTTCGTGTGCCGAATCGTTGAAGATGTTACAGAGAGCTTACGGTGAATCGACTTTATCAAAAACACGTGCATATGAGTGGTACAGGAGTCGAGATGTGGTGGAAGATTTACCTCGCTCTGGTCGGCCATCAACGTTTTCAACTGAACTGAACATCGCTAAAGTGAAGAAAATGGTGTTTGAAAATCGTCATTTAGGTCTGAGAGAGATTGTTGCTGAACTTTCTATGTCTCACGAATCGGTTCGTACCATTTTAAATTATTGTTTGGGCATGACACGCGTTGCAGCTCGGTTAGTTCCAAAATACTTGAATTTTCTGCAAAAACTCAATCGCGTAAGGATTGCCGAAGACATGCTAGAACGAGCCAGTTCCGAAAATCAAATTAATACATAATCTCTCTTCAAAATCAATAAATTTAAAGGTAATCAATGTAACATAAGTAATAAATATTCACGACAATAACCTCTTACCTCATTCATAAAACGCATTGTAACTGGTGATGAGACGTGGGTTTACGAGCTTGACACTCAAACCAGTCAACAAGCTTCCGAATGGCGCCATCCAACTGAACCGAAACCTAAAAGGGCACATCAAACTCGATCAAAACTGAAGGTCATGTTGACAGTTTTTTTCGATTATATTGGTGTCGTGCATTCAAGAGTTCTTGCCAGAAGGTCAGATGGTAATAAAGACCTTTATCTGAGCGTTATGCGGCGTTTGAGAGAACAAATACGGCGAAAAAGCCGGATTTGTGGAACGACAACTCATGGATTCTGCACCACGATAACGCACCAGCTCACAAGGCTATTATTGTGAACGAATTTCGGGCCAAAAACTCAACAAATTTCATCGAACAACCACCGTATTCACCTGATCTGGCTCCTGCTGATTTCTTTCTCTTTCCAAAACTTAAGTTACCACTTCGAGGCACTCGTTTTCAGTCGATAGAAGACATAAAGGAAAATTTGCGGTGATAATTGACATCGATTCTTAAAAGTGCCTACAAAAAATGTTTTGATGATTTAATTATTCGTTGGCATAAATGTATAATTTCAGAAGGGGCCTACTTTGAAGGCGATAAAATAAAATTGGATGAATAATTCATTTTTTGTGTTTTATTGGCAAATTCCCGGAACTTTCTTGACACAGTAGTATATTGAGTTATACGCTCACGTTGGATCGCCTTAAGTTAAGTCACGTTAAGTCAACCCTAAATAGCTTCAGTTAATACAATATGTTAGACTTTGAAGTTATGACACGTTAAATCAAGTCTAATCAACTCGGAATAGCTCAATTTAATACAATGTTTTAGGCTTTCATGTTACTTTACTTTGACAGGTCACGTTAAGTCAATCTTAAATAGCTCCATTTAATTTAATGTGTTATACATTCACGTTAAAGCGCCTTAATTCAAGTCACGTTAAATAAACCCTAAATATCTCCATTTAGTACAATGTGTAAGATTTTCACGTTACGTCGCGTAAGTCAAGTCACGTTAACAGAACTCTAAATAGCTCCATTTAATAAAACCTGTTAGACTTTTACGTTACGACGCGTAAAGTACAAAAACGTTATGCTAAATTCATCGTAATGTTTCCATCAAATAGCCCAAAGTTGGGGTATTTTAAATATTAACTTCTTACTTTAAGTTCATTTCATGCTCTGCTGTTTTACTTGCTGGGGTGGCTGCTCAACGTTTTAATGGAAGCTTATAAATTATACACCAAGACAGGTAGCAATATAAACAACTGCGGTGGGGTAACGGAGCTAAGAAAATTAAATTAACAATGACACGGGTGAAAATGTGGGAAGAAAGAAGCAAAACGCCTTGAAGGAACGGTATTTCCATGGCAGTAGTTAGAAGAAAATCGGTTTAATGCGGCAGAGATTGAATATCTTATGCCGAAAATACGACGTTCAGAGAAACCTTAATGAACGCTATAATTTCTGTATTCTATCACCTAGATTCTACAGTAGATGCCTTATCGTAAGTAATACCCAGAGTATCTAAAATATATAAGAAGGGAGATTTTATTAGAATATGTTTGTAATACTTACATTAGTACTCAAATGGTAGATGACGGATTCACCATGTTCATTTACCGAATGCTATTTTGTTATTTCTTCAGTGCCTCCTGAATTAAACAAATGAACGTAGGTGCGACAAGATTTCAACGAAATGAACATCAGCTGCGATAAGATAATTCCGACAATATCATTCCGTGATTGGTTGAAATTGCCTATCTCTGTCATTACAATGGGTAGAGAAGTTTGACAACTGAATCAAAAATAAAACCTGATGTGTTGCATTCACATGACCTTCTCTACCCGTTCTTAAAACAAACTATTCTTACAAAAGATTATTCTTCTGACTCTATCATATTAAACGAGATAAACATTAGAGCTTAGATTCTTAAATCTTTATAAGCACAAGGGAAATAAGTGAATATACCAGGCTAAAGCGATAATCAAATTCTTTTAAAAACCGATCTTTATGTGAGCAATTGAATTCCGGTTCGCTTTGCATTTCCAGAAAAACAAAAGAGAGATGAAAGGGAAAGTGACCCCATTGGAGAAGAGCGTAGTTTAAACTTGGAACCAATAACATGAAATATCTCGGAAACGGTCAACTCTGCAACAAATTTGTATGTACATAAGCTGTGTGTTTTAACGAGATCTACGTTTATTTTGTTTAGTAAGCTTTTTTGTTTATCTCTTACGGTTTACCAGTTATGCAAAATTCAGAAAAATGCATCCATAATAAACAGCTCTTCAGAAACTATTCCCAGAAAATTCAAGATATGCATTCAGCTTAATATACGTTACTTCAATCAAAACCTTAATGCTTTAATCAAAGAACCCTTTTTGAGAAAACAAAAATACTCAAATTTTTTCCATGTAAAGGATATTTAGGGTGGGGCATTTTCTTGAAAACCTTAATGTCGCATCTTTGGAAGTAACCAAACTTAAATACCAAGTTTGGTATTTAACGCTATTTTAGTTTTTGAGCTATGCTGTCCAAAGTCACGCACACTGACCTTTTTATAAAAATGATTTTTTTTTTGGATTCAGAGAATCACAAAACATATGTTTCCGGTGAATACTTTGTATGGAATTTTTGGGTGGAATACAATATTTCCTCTCATGCCCTCCTGGGTAATGTGAGGATAGCGTGTCTCACATTCAACAGGTTGCGAGTTCGAATCTCGCTTAGGGTGAGGATTTCCGGGATTTTCCCTTATCCTGAGACGACAAATGTCCAGCAACTTTAAGCTCCATGGATCCCAAGATAATTTGAGCATCATTTTACCAATTTCACTTATGGTCCGATTTGACCAACCAGATTAAAGGACGTTAAATCACAAAAAGAAAAAGAAAAAAAAAAACTTCCTCTATACACTATGTATATAGTGCGTTTAGAGAAAGAAAAAATAACATCTAGGATCGTGTATCTGTGTGTATGTGTTTGAACACTACAACTTCAGTATTATCCAAAGATGGACACGAACTTTTTCAAGGAACCTAATTTTCTAATTTTGGGAGCCTTAAACCGTGAATTTTCTGTGAAATCTAGGTATCAAACTTTTGAGTGGAGAGCAATACCTTTTCTACCTATACACCATGTGCTGTGGAGAGAACGTAAAAGGAGAAATAAACCAGGAAATAAGGAAGGAACTACACATTTTTAACTTATAGGAAGGAAAACAAATAGAACATATACAGAGAATGAACAGCAACAGATGCTCTAAAATAATAAATGATTACCTTCCAATTGGTAAAAAGAGACATAGGAGGAACCGAAGAAGAGATACAGAGATGACATCGACAGATGCGGATGGAGAGGATTCTGAGGCTCCAAGCCTCAAATGTTGCTGTTGTTGTTAATGTTGATAATTTTAGCTTCTATTTATAGTAAATCACTAATGAGACAGGAGTAAAGAACAGCTGGTACGCGCATATAATTTTACTCTCCCTAAAAAGCTCATGTAATTAAAAAAAACGTACTTAATTTTTAATGTAAAAAGAGAAGGCAACAGATGCAACATTATCCAGCATGGTGTGCTCAACCGAGCTATGTATATAGCGACTGTAGAGTGCTGAGAATGATAAATATGGTCCCAGCTATTTCCCTGGTGTCCCATACTTTTGGAAAGTAAGATTAATTTACTGTCAAGTGAAGAAACCGAGCAAATAATCCCTAAACACAAATAATAGAAAGTGTGATACAAATGCTGCATGAAAGATTAAATACTGAATTCTGACTGGGGATCTATCCTATCTGGATCCGTACATTTTTACTTTATACTCGTACATAGTACAGAGAAGGTATTGCATTCCAACCAAAAATTAATGTCTGTTTCACTGGAAACACACATTTTAGTATACTTCATGCAAAAAATCATTTTTAGAAAAAGGTCCATGTCTGTGTCTGTGTGTCTCTGAATATGATGACTCAAAAACAAAAAGTTAGACATCTTCCAAGGTTGCGACACGAAGATTTTCAAGAAAATCTCCCACCCGAAACTAATCTTTAGATGGTAATAATTTTGAAAGTTTTGATTTTCTAAATTTGTTTTAAATTTTTGATTAAAATACATTATATTAAATAGAAAATGCATGGTAATTGCCATCTGTCTGTACAGAGTGAAAGCAATGGAGTTTAGTGTATGGTATTAGAAGGCAAGATCTTCAAAAGTAGCTGCACTTAGGCATCTGACTACCGATGAAATTCTTAGAGTTTTATTGCTACTATAAACATTTGAATTTTTAAATTTTATTTAGGTAGCCAATCTTCCAATAATACATATTGGTTTTATTCTTTGTTTTTGAAAGTTGTGTTTTATTGTGCTTTTAAATATTACTTTATCCAGACCTTTAGAACCTCAAAATAATACTCCGTAGCAACCACATGGTAAAGGTCCTGTAATGCCTTTTAACTTTATTATGTTTTTGACTCCTCTGTCAATATCCATAACTGGAAATGAGACATTGGTTGCTGCATAATTGACACTTAATCAAATCGTTGGAAAATGATATAACATTTTAAACATTGATAACTTTTCTTTGGCTACTTAAAACAAAAGCTACATACCTCTTTCGCAGTGCAAAAGCTCTTGACACATAATAAAAACATTTCCCACTCCCAGAACAGCAAGTTAACTTCTTTGAGAAATACACAGTATCCCGTTCACGTGTCTTTTCTATATGTCACACAAAGAACTTCTTACATAAAATTATTCTCCTTTTTATTCCATTTTATTTCATCAGGTATTAGCAAAATGGTCTTATTAATTGTTTTCTTGTAAGTAGAAGAGAAATAAGGGAATACGCTAGTCTAAAGCGGTAGTCAAATGTTTTAAAAACTATTGCTATGCGATTATCATAAGCAATATAACGAGAGCTCCAACTTCTATCGATAAATTCGCGAGCAACTTATTGCCACGAAGTTGTAACTCGAGTTGTATTTAATAAGACTATTTCGTGAATAAAATAACCATTGGTCAATATGGACACGAAGAATATTATTCCTAAAATTCCATTTGTGTTGACGTACTTTTGCACCAAAATCACTGCAACTTGATGTCCATATCATAAATTTCAGATCCACATTATATTATTGTAGCGTAAAATAAACACAGATCTCTTTATATTACTACATTATATTATTTTGGCTTAGTAAAGCATGCTTAAAATTAATATGTCTATTGGAACTTCCGCCATTATGTACGGGAATATCACTGCACGCTGATATTCAGAGAGAAAACAAATGCACGTGGGTGCTATAACTTTAGGAAAACAATTGACGTTGGTGAGATAAAAAAACCGATTAAAGCGCACAGATAATGAGTTCCGATATGTTGGAATTTTATGCGCCAATGTACTGGTTTTGGTCGTCTCCTTAGCGCGGTGGTAGCGCAGCTGATTACCAAGCGGGAGGCCTAGGTTCGATTCCCGGTACCGGGGTGGGGATTTTTCCCCCGCTGGGAGACCTGGTCCGGGGTGCACTCAGCCTCGTGAGGTCCCTGAGTGGCCAATTGAGGAGCTACTTGATAGAGAAGTATGAGTTTCAGGTCATGAGGACCGCATTAACCGGCCAGGGGGGTTCGAAGTGCTGACCACGTCTCACCCCCCAAGTTCTTTGTGAGCTGTAGTGCCATGGAGTTATTAATGTAGGTACTGAATGGGCCATTTCCTACGATCACGAGTCATGACCAGTAAAACACGGACGGCTGCCGGTTTGAGAAAGGTATCGAATTTTGAAATAGAAACCAATAACAATGAACATCTCAGAAACAGTTAGGTCCACAGCAAAAATATAAAGGACATAAATTGTATGTTTAGACGAGATCTACATTTTTTGCCAAGTAAGTGTTTGTCTATTTCTTACAGTTTGCCATTTATGTAAAAGTCATTCGCAATGAATAGTTCTTCAGAGCCTATTTCCAGGAAATTAAAAATATGTATTTTATTCGTCATTAAAAAAAATGATTTGTCATTTCTTTTTAAAATACGCCTGGCGCTAAGAATTTTCTGAAAATGGGAACGTTTGACGGGGATTCTGGTCTTGCATCATTTTCGTTGGCACCATTCTAGTACAACACACCACGCGAGTATGAAAATACAAACCCGATAGGGAAATCCATCCCTTCACCCCTCAGTCCCCCTCGACACTTCCAGAGAACAGTTTGTCTTGTATAGTGTATTAATTTAGTCTAGCATGTGCGCACATTACCTTGGGATTAAAATTTTGCACAGAGAAAAGATTAACCTAATTTTGTAACACCGGCGAGATGGAAGGAATATTGTTCAACCAGAAAGTTTAGGAATCAGCGGTTCGCAACTCAGAACAACATTTGTCGCAAGTTATGTTTCATATTCAAATCCTTCCCTTCAGTAACGTGGCCTGTCCAATACACTTTTAAGAGCATAGCAAACAGGTGAAAGACATGGGCGGAATCAGCAAAAAGACCTCGTCTGACGATAAGTATTTCGAGACGTAATTTTAATGCATTTGAGAGTACATAGCTGTCATATACGTATTTTAATGGCATCCGTTAGAACCATTTTTGAAAGAATCAAAATATAAAATTTGTACATGTAAGGGTTGTTTGGGGTGGCAGATTTTCTTGAAAATCTTCGTGTCGCATCCTTAGGAGAATAAACTTAAATACCAAGTCGGTGCCTTTTGAATTTTGAAGTTATGCTATCCACACACAAACGCGCGCGCGCGCGCGCACACACACACACACACACACACACACACACACACAGAGACTTTTTCTTAAAGTCTGATGTGTTTCATTCACAAGACTTTCTCTACATGGCTGTAACAAATTATTGTTAAAATTCTTATCCTTTTATTTAATTTATAATAATCAAGACAAACATTAGTATTAGAATATATTTTTTAATTACTTTCTTCCTTGTATGTAGGGAATATACTAGGCTAAACGAAAGTTAAATCTTTTAAAATCCGGTTGTCATGTGGATGAAATTCGTTTCTATGCAGGGCCAGAGAGTTTACAATATTCCATGTCAGAAAAGTTTAAGCATTTTAAATCTAAAACAAATAGCAAGGAATTTCTCAGAAATGATAAATTCAACGAAAAAAAAAACGATATGACATAAATTGTGTGTTTTAACGTGATATAAATGTTTTGTATAGTAAATTTTTGTCTATCACTTACGATTTACAAGTTACGCAAAATTCAGCAAAATTCATTCAGAATAAAGAAGTCTTTAGAAGCTATTGAAGATATACACACTTTATTTTACATGTAAATATGTTAAATCTACGGTATTTTGATCAAAATTGTTACAGCTATTTTTAAGATAATCAACATTTTAGATTTTTTTCCATGCAAAGGTTAGTTTGGGGTGGCTTGATTTTGCTCAAAATCTTCGTGTCGCATCCCTGAAAGATACTAAACTTAAATACCAAGTTTGGTATTTTACCGTGTTTTATTGTTTTCATGGACAAACGGACACACACATAGGGATCTTTTTCTGAAAAAACTTCTTTTTTTTTATATATACAGGGGAGCCTAAACATCTATTTCCGGTGAAATCTAGGTATTTAATTCTATGTACACAGTTAATATGTAGTCAGGAAAGCTTCCGTTTTTGCTATTTTTTAAGATGGGTTAAAAACATGTCTCCGGTGAAATCTCGGAATGGAATTTTTGGGTTAATTAGAATACCTACTCCACGTGCATTGTACATACGTGTTAATGAAAGTAATAAAACTCTGATGTGTTCCCTTCACGTTACTTTCCCTACTCATTCTTATTGACACTGCCATTACAAATGCTTATTGTTTTTTCCAGTTCATGCTAATCAACAAACATTTGTATAAACTGCTTTGTTGCCATTTTCCTTGAAGGTACAACAGCGATTAAGGAAATACAGTATGGTTTACAATATGCAGGTGATACAACTCGCTTGATTTTATGTCGTAGCAAATAACATTTCCCCGAGCATGCAGAGAGTAAATACGTGACAGCGTGCATTTTTACTTTCTATACACGTACTGTATACGTAGTGTATAGAGAAGGTATTGCAGTCCATCCAAAAATTCGGTACCGAAATATCACCGGAAACATATGTTTTCGGGTCCCCAATATGGAAAAAAAAGCGTTTTCAGAAACAGGTCCGTGTGTGTGTGTGTGTGTGTGTGTCCGCGTATCTGTGAACAGGATAACTCAAAAACGAAAAGTCGGTAAAATACCAAACTTGGTATTTAGGTTAAGTATCCTCCAGGGATGCGACACGAACATTTTGAGAAAAATCCCACTACCTCAAACAACCCTTTACATGGACATTTTTTTGAAATTTTTACTTTTTAAAGAATGGCTGTAACGATTTTGATTAAAATGTCGTATATTAAAGATATTTACCTGACAAATAAAATGTATATTTTGAATTTTCTGGGAATAGCTTCTGAAGACTACTTTATTCTGGATGAATTTTACGGAATTTTGCATAACTACTAAACCGTAAGAGATGGAGAAAAATTACCGCACAAAAATGTAGATCACTTTAAAACACACAGTGATCTCGTGGAGTTGATCGTTTTTGAGTTATTCCTTGTTTTAGATTTCACATTTAAAATCTTATACTTTTCTCATTCAAGAATTTGTTAACTCCTTCCATACTAACAAAGGAACTTCAGTCACATAGGAACTAGCTTTTGACCATCACTTTAATCTATGGTACTATCTTATTTCTCTTCTACTTAAAAGGAAACAACTAATAAAACCAATTCTGCTAATGCTTTCTCGATTAACATGAAGTAAACAGAATCATGAGCTTTTTAACAGTACTTTTTGCAGAGATGTAGAGAAAGTTATGTGAATGGAACACATCAGATTTTTTAACTACGTTACGGGATTACCTTTTGTTTCATCTCTGTTTTGTATTACTGGCAAAGTGAACAGAACTTCAGTTATCACAGCTTTTAAAAAATATGACTGTCGCTTTAGCTTAATGTATTCTCTTCTTTCCCTTTTGCTTAAAAGGAAGCAAGAGAGACATTAACGTTAATTCCAATTAGCATAATGTATATAAAAGAATAATATTTTGTAGGGATAGTTTGCTTGCAGAATGGGTAGAGAAAGTCACGTGAAAGGAACACATCAAAATTTTATTAATCATAGTGTCTTGAATATCCGGTCTTTTCACTAAAGATTGTAAGAGTAGAATGTATCCTGTTGTAGAGAAATGCTAAAAAAACTCTGATGTGTTTCCATTCACATAAGTTTCTCTACATCTCTGCTTATGCTTCTATTTACTTCATGCTAATTGAAGCTTGCTTCTTTATAAGTAGAAGCGAAATAAGGGAGTACCAGAGGTTAAAGTGATAGTCAAAAGCTGGTTGCTTTGTGAATGAAGTTCCTTAGTTTGAATGGACAGAAGTTGACAAATACCTGTATGAGAAAAAATAACATAAATTCTGTATTTTAACGTGATCTACATTTTTTTTTCTGTAGTAAGTTTTTGTCTATCTGCTACGTCCACCACTTATGCAAACTTCAATAAAAATCACTCAGTATAAAGAGATCTTTAGAGACTCTACCCATAAAATTCAAGATATACATTTTATATGGCATGTATCATAAATATAAAAGACTTTAATCAAAATCGTTAAAGCCATTTTTTAGAAAATTAAAACTTTAAATTTTTTTCCATGTAAAGGGTAGTTTCGGGTGGGGCTACTTCTTGAAAATCTTCGTGTCGCATCCTTGGAAGATGACAAATTTGGTATTTAAAGGCCTTTTTTTTTTTTTTTTTTTTTTTTTTTACGTTTTTGAGCTATGCATGACCTTTTTTTAAAATTTCTTTTTATTCAGAGGGGTCCAAAACATGTATTTCCGGTGAAATATCGGTATTGAATTTTTGGTTGGGATGCAATGCCTTCTCTATATACTATGTACATATTACGTGTAGAGAAAGTAAACATGAATGGGAGATTATCAAGCATAAAGTTTACAGTGAAGGATATTTAAAAGGTGCAGGCTTTTAAGAATGGCATATGTTATTATGTTGCAAAAGTCGTAGGGCCACAAAACTTCAGAAATACGTAAAACAAGACTGACAGCATTGAAATTTGCAAAAAAACAAATAAGTGATGATTTGACCTTCAATAACATCGACACGCATTTGCCCCATTAAGCATGAATTAAAGTATGTTTTTGCCAGCTGGTAACACTGGAGCATCGACAACGATGCTCAGTTGTTCCTTTGACAAATCACATGCTTTATTTCATAGTTTTATGGGTTCAAGGCTTAAGAAAAATTGTGAGAGTAGCAGACATTCCCCGAAAAAGTATCTATGTAATTGCCGTCTGTCTTTATTTTGTAAGATTAGATACATGATCTAGTATTTATGATAATTGTAATTATATAGATGGTGGAAGAGTGGAAGAGATGGTCCAAAAGGTTTAATACTTGCTACTTAATAACCAAATAATACAATTTGATTTTTAAGAATAGAAATAAATAGAAGGGTGTAAATAAGGAAACATATGGAGTTAAAGAATATCATCTTGGCATCTTTACTTTCTCTAGCCCGCATGTAATATGTACACAGTGGATAGAGAAGGTATTGTATTCCACCCAAAAATTCGATGTCGAAATTTCACTTGAAATTTTGGGGTCCCCTGATTCCGAAAAATGCATTTTTAGAAAAAAATCCGTGTGGACAGCATAACTCAAAAACGAAAAGACTGTTAAATACCAAACTTGGTTTTTAGGTTAGTATCTTCAAAGGATGTGACACGAATATTTTCATGAAAATTTCCCCACCACAAACTACCCTTACAATGGAAAATTTTGGAAAATTTTGATTTTCTCAAAAATAGCTCTAAGGATTTTGATTAAGATATCGTATGTTAAAGATATTTACCTGACAAATAATATATATATCTTGAATCTTCAGAAGATAGCCTCTGAAGACTACTTTATTCTGGATGAATTTTACGGAATTCTGCGTAACTGACAAACCGTAAGAGATAGACAAAAACTTACCTATCAGAAAATGTGGAGCTCGTTAAAACACATAATTTATGTTATATACATTTTTTTCGTGGAGTGGGTCGTTTTTGAGATATTCCTTGTTGTTGGTTTCAACTTTAAAAAACATATATTTCTCATACGAGAATTTCTCAACTCCTGCCCATATAAACAAAGGAACTTCAGCTATGTAGCAACCAGCTTTTGACTAATATTTTAGCCAATGCTACTCCCTTATTTCCCTTCTCCTTGCATGGAAGCAAGTAAATAGACTATTTTTGCTAACATTTTCTCGATTAGCATGAAGTAAAAAGAAGCATAAGCTTTTAAGGAATAATTTGTTGCATAGATGTAGAGAAAGTCATGGGATGGAACACATCAGATTTTCAGAATCGTTCCATGACTATAGTTTATATTTTGCTGAATGCCTTCGATCAGATTAAGAATTCAACACGCAACAGGGGTCATATATTGCCACATATGCTGGGAATATAATTTACTGGGATTATCGATTTAATACAGTGACATATATGCTGACAAAATAAATTTGTTAATGAGCACTTCAGGTTGCACGTGATCTACTGTATCTATAGCTGCTATTTATAAAATGGATTGAAACTCTTAATTTTCTGCATCAAAGCGGAAATCCCGATGCAAAAACAGAAGTGTGTTTTTCATTGTCATCTACCTTGTCAATAAAATGTGATTTAGCAGAAGTGAAACATTTAATCTCGGAATTTGAATAACAGCTATCACAAATTAGAGAAGGCAACCACCGTCGTATGTCTTAAATTAATCGAACACTATAATGAGAACGGTTTGTACGTGAATTAAAAACAGTAATGTATTTGTTTGTTCGATATACACAAATTAGGAGAATAAACTGTGGAAATTAGTATGTTTATTAGATGTATAAGTCTTTCAAAACAAATCTGTTGTGCTACACTCACATGTCTTTCTCTAGCTGCTCTATAAACTTCTCACAAAAGATTTTTCCTCTTTCTACACCATGCTAATCGAGATAAACATTAGCAGAATGTTCTTTTTACTTAGTTGTTTATAAATAGAAGGTAACTAAAGGAATGCACTAGCTTAAAGTGATAGTCAAATGTTTTAAAAGCTGTCGTTATGCGGTTGTCATTGCAACTCGCTTCTTTGCTTGGCCAGGAGTAGAACAAAGAAAAACGGACACTCCCTGACTGAGAAAAGTATTTAAAGTACTTCACAATTGAAATATCTCGCAAACAGTTACCTCCACAACAAAATCATAAAGAACGTAAATTGTGTGTTTTGACGAGATCTACATTTGTTGTGTAGTTTTTGTCTATCTCTTACGGTTTAGCAGTTAACAGAATAAAGAGGTCTTAAGGGGCTATTCCCAGAAATTTCAAGATATACATTTTATTTGGGTGTAAATCGATTTAATTTACGGCATTTTAATCAAAATCGTTAGAGCTATTTTTTAGAAATTCAAAATTTTCGAAAAATTTTCCACGTACACGATAGATACGTATCTTGAAAGATACAAAGCCTAAATACCAAGTTTGGTGCTTAACGGTCTTTTCATGTTCGAACTTTGCTGTCCAAGACACACATACAAAGGTGAAACACAGACACGGACTTTTTTCTAAAAATGTTTTTTCGGTCTCTGGTGACCCCAAAACACATATTTCCGGTGAAATGTCGACATCGAATTTTTGGGTGAAAAACAATACCTTCTCTATCCTCTATGCACGTTGTATATTTGGGATAGAGAAAGTAATAAATTCAATCTTTAACCTGCTATAAACATTATAATATTCCAATTAGGATAAAAATAAAGAAAGTCACTTACTGGGCAAGCAATGGGGTTAAGTTTTTCTTTTCTTTCTTTTTTTCAGTTCACCGTTAGCATGGGTGCAGTTTTGTTGAATTAAACATTAGTAATTTTATTCATTCCGCTATAAGAATTTTTTCTCTGTATGTACTATGTATGTACATAGTGTATAGATAAGGTATTGTTTTCCAACAAACATTTCTACCGATATTTCACCGGAAATACACGTTTAAGTTCCCCAGTAGTCAAAAAATCATTTTTAAATAAAGGTCACAGTGTGGGTGTGTGTGTGTGTGTCAAAAGGTTGGTAAAATACCAAAATTAGGGTTTAAGTTTAGTATCTTTTAGGGATACGACATGAGTTTGAAAAAAATCCTCCGAATCCAAACTACCCTTTAGATGAAAATAATTTCGAAAATTCTGATTTTCTCAAAAATGGCTCTAACGATTTTGATTAAAACACCTTATATCAAACAGATTTATATGACAAATAAAATTTATATCTTTAAATTTCTGGGAATAGCCTCTAAAGACCTCTTTATTCTGGATGAATTTTGCAGAGTTTTGCTTCTGCTAAATCATAAGAAATAGTCAAATACTTACTACAGAGAAAATGTACAGAGAAATACATGTTTTGGTTCTCCCAGATTACAAAAACAGCATTTTTGGAAAAGGATCCGTAAGTGTGTGTGTTTCTGTGGACAGCATATCTCAAAACCGAAAAGTCCTTGGTATTTAAGTTTTGTATCTCCCAAGGATGCGACACGAAGATTTTCAAGAAAATCCCCCCACCCAAACTACCCTTTACACGGAACTTTTTTCGAAAATTTTCTTTTTATAAAAATGACTCCAACGACTTTGATGAACATCTGTAATATTTAAGATATTTACTACCCTAATAAAATGTATATCTTGAATTTTCTAGGAATAGCCTCTAAAGACCTCTTTATTCTGGATTATTTTTATTGCATTTTGCCAAACTGGTAAACTATAGGAGACAGACAAACACTACACCAAAAATGTAGACCACGATAAAAGACACCATTTGCCTATGTCATATACATTTTTTCGTGGAGTTGATCGTTTTTCGTTATTTGTTTCAGCTTTAAAACGTATACTTTTCTCACACAGGAATTTGTCAACTCATTCCCATACAAACAAAGGAACTTCAGTCACATAGCAACCACTTTCGCTTAATATGTTAACCTTTGGTACTCCCTTATTTCGTCTTTACTTACATGGGGACAAATAATAAGACTGTTTCTGCTATTTTTTTCTCCATTACCATGAAGTAAATAGCGGCATAAGCTTTCTAACAATAATTTGTTGCAGAGATGTAGATAAAGTCATGTGCATGGAACATATATTTTTTTTTCGTGGAATTGACTATTTCTGAGATATCACTTATTATTTGTTTCTGATTTGAAATAATTAAACTTTTCTCACATGGAAAGTTATGAACTCTTGGCACAGGAATCCTGGGAATTTTTGGCATCATTATACTTCTCACCAACAATTATCCATTGGTGAAAGTTTAATGGGTACTAAATCTCGTGCTGAGTTGATGCAATGTATGCAAAATAAATATCACCATTAATGGGAATAAAATTCTTTGTTTGTCTTTCGGGCGAGGTCAATCTCAAACAATTGAGTCTATTCCGGGTCAGTAGCCACCCCACATAGTGAGACTATGTGGCTTAAATAACATACGTCCTAGCAGAAGATTGGCATTTCTTTACATTCAACTTCATAGTAGTTCCCTGCAGTTTTTGCAGTATCTTGGTCAGGTTGTCAAAATGTGTTCGAAGATATGGTCTACGACGATGATGTCAATCAGATATACCAGATAGGAGTCCCAAGTCAACCGTTTCATCACTGATCACATGAGGCGTTGGAAGGTGGCTGGCGCATTTCAGAGACCAAAGGGAGGAATCGTAAACTGCCAAAGTCCTTAGCTAGTAGAGAATGCTGTCTTCTTTTTGACTCTGGAATCTAAGGCTACTTGCCAGTTCAAAGTCGAGAGCCACTGGCCACAAAACAAGTGTGTCCAGGGTATGGTCAATCTGGGGCAAGGGGCAACAGTCAAGGGGCATGTGAAAAACCTGGGCCCATCACTTCACACCTGGGGCGAAGGAACAATCAAAACAGTGGATTGCAAGGGGAGAATCGGCTCCAAAAAATACGAAGACGGTTATTGATTATCTAAAAAAAGGAAAAGTAATCAATGGCAAATATTATGCGAACTTGTTACAGCGTCTGGGTAATGAAATCGAGCAACAACTGCCGCATTTAGCAAAAAGGAAAGTTTTGTATCATCAAGACAATGCACCAGATCACATGACCATATCGCCATGGCCAAAATCAATGAGTTGAAGCTCGAGTTGCTTCCTCATGCACCCTATATGCCAGATTTAGCCCCCTCTGATTATTTTCTGTTTCCAAAACTTGAAGAAATGGCTTGGTGGTAGAAGATTTGTCAACAATGAAGAGGTGGTGTCTACAGTTGATGGCTATTTTGCAGACTTCGATATTTCTCACTATAGACAGGGTATTGAAGCTATTGAACATCGCTGGGAAATGTGTATCGAGCTGAAAGGAAACTATGTAGAGAAATATAGATATTTGTCTCCCAAATTTTTGTGCTTTCTTTTTTATGTTCGGGTACTTTCGGGACAGCCTTGTGTGTTGGTTCTACCCTTATCTCACGGTCCCGGAGATAGAGTATTTATACTATATTTTATTAAATAATAACACATATTTAAGTTGAAATGTGACGGATTTATTAATTCAGAGCAATAAAGAGCAGTGGATGGGCTTTCGTTAAACAGATAAACTTTTAATTCAAAATCTTCTTGGGCTTCTAACCAAGTAAAAACTTGGCTTGATAACAACGTTTCGAAGAAGTGCATCTTCCTCGTCTTCAGGGTGAACCGATCAGTCGCCAGGAAAGCTTCAGTTCTTATTTTAGATAAACTTTTGTTAAGTAACCCTACACGAAATACATACAGCGCGCATCCGACGCGTCTAACTGAAATGCAATTGACGCTATGAAGTTTCTTCCACTACTTAAGATTACCCATGATGCTCTACTTCTCAAAACAGCATTGCATTCACATATCATTACAATTAATTAATATTAAACGTTCAGTACAACTATTTATAGTTTAGCTGCCTTGCAATAATGTAGGATTAAATTATAATTATTTTTTCTACACGCACTATGTGCAAAGTGTATAGAGAAGATATTGTAATGCACCCCAAAGTTGTGATACCAAGATTTCACCAGAAATATTTATTTTGGGAGACACCCTGAATCCAAAAATAGAATTTTTAGGAAAAGGTCGTGTGTGTGAGCGCGCGCACGTGTGTGTTTTTGTGTGTGTGTGTATGTGTAGACAACACTGCTAAAAAACGGAAAGACCGTTTAATACTAAGTGGTTTTTAAGTTTGTACCTTCCAAGGATGCAACACGCAGTAGCTCAAGAAACCCCCCCCCCCAAAAAAACTACCCTTTACATGGAACATTTTTCGAAAATTTTTATTTTCTTCAAAATGGCTGTAAAAATTTTGATTAAAATACCTTACATATAAGATATGTTTATGTCAATCGAAATGTATATCTTGAATTATCTGGGAATAGTCTCTGAAGACCTCTTCATTCTTGATGACTTTTATATAACTGCCAAACCATAAGAGATATACAAACCTTACTACACAAAATAGTAGAACTCATTAAATCACTCAATTTATGTCATACACTGTTTTCTTAATAGAGTTTACCTGTATTTCGGATTATTGGTTTCAATTTTATGCCATTTAAATTTTTCTCAAACGGGAGGTCATCTTTCTCTCGTTTCTTATTTGTTTACGGAACTTCAATTGTTTTACATAGTAACCGGCTTTTAAATGACGAGGCTATCGCTTTAATCTGTGCATTTCCGTACTACTTATAATGTACTAGTAATAAGACTAATTCTGCTAATGTTTATCTTGGTTATAATGATACATATAACAGATTAATGTTCTTAATAAAATGTTTATCGCTATTTGCATGGTGTAGATAGAAGAATAACTTGTTACAGTGTTGCAGAGAGAGAGTCATGTGAATGGAACACATCAGATTCTTTTATATGACTCTTTTATTCATAATATTTCTTCATGTGCACTCCCACGCATTTCTTTCTATGCATACATCAATTTACACAATAATATATTTTAAATCTTATTTTGCTATTGCCACTGTCACAATTTCCAAGTTTATACTGAAAATAGTTGGCAATGCTCCTCCAATACCACTACCACCACCTTACGGCACGTAAAAGAACCTCAATCCTGATAAAGAGGCCTCTGAGCAAAATTAAGCGGTCCTTCTCGCCGAATATAGAATGGGACGCTGAGAAGCACAGTAGCTAAAGAGCGTCCATAAATAAAACTCCATTTCACCACCACTACCACCTACTGTTAATGGCGCTGGTAAGAAAACACGGGATATATAAGCTTGCGTTCACATTTTCATGGCTTTTTCAGGTTAGAGTGGAAAGATAAACATGAAAGCCAATATGTACTATAATTAAACTTGGAGTTACGTGAACACAAAGTGGCTGAATGCATTTATCCAACGTATGGGGATCGATAAACTGTTGTTTTAATTAAATGTTTTGTTTACAGCAGAGCTCAAGTTAATTATAAAGTGTACAGGTGCCTGTATTTTTTTAAATAAAAAAGGGGCGCTTCTCCATCACATTCTTTTTATATATACCCAGTTAATTAGGTACTTTTCCGTTAAATAGTTATTAAAGCTGTAATAAGGTGGGGAGAATGGTGTACTACGTTTTATTACCTCTATATTAGAAGATACGTGGCACATCAGTGTAATTGTTGTTTATTTTGGAGCATAATTACAGACATAATTAGTTTAAGCTAATACACATTTACTAGAAAAATCTGGTGTTACACTCACATAAGTTTAGCTACCTTTTTGCACATCAATTCTTACAATTGCGTATTTTTCTATGTACTCCATGTCATTCAAGACAATCATTAGTATAATTACACATTTGCTTATAAATATAAGGAGAATAATGGTATTATATATACTAGGGGCAAAAATGATAAAATCTCTTAGGAATGGGTCTCTATGTAATGGAATTAAAATTCATTCTCCTTGCACGACAAGCAGAAAAAACGGAATAACGATTTAAAAAAATAATTTTAAAAACGAATAACAATTTCCCATTTGAGCAAAGTGTAAGTGTTGGAAAAATGAAACATATATAAAAAAATATCTTAGAAAATTAATTCCAAGCAAAAGTATCTGATATAAATTATTTTTTTTAACAATATCGGCATTTCTCTAACACTTTACCAGTTATACGGAAGCCATCCGATATGAAAGGGCTTTAGAGTCCATTCCCAGGAAACTCAAGAATCTACATTTAATTTGTCATGAAAGTGTTTTTGATATATGTAAAAATCATTAGCCATTTTTGAAAATAAAGGGCATTTCTAAAAACCAGCAGCAGTATTGCACTTTTTTATGTAGCTTTATTTATTGTTCCTTTAACTGCGTAGCCCTATCGGCGGTACCTCCCTTTGGAGCACATTGCCTATCGGTAATTGGTGTTACTTGGTGGTACTCATACAGATGTCGTTGGGTTTTAATTAAAGAATTCTGTCCGATATGCAAAGATAAAGGTTTAAGTTTTGGCAACTTAGAACACGAAAGGTAGTCAGTAGTAGGAGGGACTTAGGTTAATATAACGGTGATCATAGTGCTATTTTAGTAAGGTGTTTTAGCAAAACACGGTGATTTCAGCTTAGCTACTTTAAGACGAAAACACAAATACACCACAAATATATACACCCATATGAGGGTCATTTCAGAAGTCATGGCAACTATTTTATATATTCCCAATAACTGAATATACAGTTATCGCAATATATAGATTTGAAAACATGTTGTACACAGAATAGGATGTCACCACCCGATGACGTCTGAGAGTATTGGTAGGTACTAGAGACACATGCAAACGTTAGTATCCTAGAGGCTGTATGGCTGAAATGTTCGTGTCAAAGTGTGTGGAAGCCTTGAGGGATTATTTTGAAGGTCGTTAGCTCCCATACTCTATTGTACATATGCAATACGAATAAAACAATGATCACTGTTTGTGCATCTTTTAATGTCCCGTACCCATAATCCTTTGTACCCGGATCCCAATATAATGCCAACATTGAGAATAACTGTCCAGCGACTTGAATCTTATATACTGAGTTTTGTTTCCTGCAGCTATGTTGACTGATAAAACATAGTTGCTATGACTTCTGAAATGACCCTCCTATGTGTATTGAATTTTCTTGGAGTAGCCTCTGAAGACTAATTTACTCTGGAAGAATTTTACGGAATTTTGCATAACTGCTAAACCATAAGAGGTGGACAAAAACTTACCACACAAAAAATTTAGACCACGTTAAAACACACAATTTATGTAAATACATTTTTTCGTGGGGTTGATCGTTTTTTAGATATTCCTTGTAATTGATTTCAGCTTTGAAAATCTTACACTTTTCTCATACAGCAATTTGTCAACTCCTGTCCATACGCAGAAAGGAACTTCAATCACATAGCAACCAGCTTTTGACGGTCACTTTAGCCTATAGTACTCCCTTATTCCTCTTCTATTTACAAGGAAGCAAGTAGTAACACTATTTCTACTACTTTATTTTCTCTCGATTAGTATGAAGTAAATGGAAGCATAAACTGTTTAATAATATTTTTTCAGGGATGTGGAGAGAGTCATATGAATTGAATACATCAGAATTTTTGGATACAGCGGATCCTAAAACATATATTTCCGGTGAAATCTCGGTATCGAATTTTTGGGTGGAGTGCAATACCTTCTCTATAAACTATGTACATAGTATGTGTAGAGAAATTAAAAGTGTTCAACTGTTTTAGTGGTGGAACAAGTACCTACATAAAATTAATTAAGAACTATATACCATCAGAAAAGGCAATTAGAATGAGACTTCGAGAAATAATACAATATCTGAAGCAAAAAGTACAATGGTACTAGAAGAACTGTTCCGGAACATTCCTGCAGGGAGTATACCTACAAAGAAATGAACTTCGTACCCTGTCAACATTTCCAGTAGTCATCACAAACAGCTGAAGTTCGTGTCAGTATTTGTTATCTTTTTCAAAGGAATCTTCAGCACGTGGCACCAAAAAGCACATAAGCTTAGAAGTTTTTAGATGAGACTATCATAGGATGTTAGTCTCCGTTCCGCACCTCGTTTAAATAATTTATGGTTATTATGCAGAAATTGGGCCGCTCTAAAAATCGAATGAAACTAAGTGCGATTGATTGACTTTGTATTTATGATGACGATTTCAAAGATTTTATCGGTCGGAAAAGCTCTTTTTTTTCTATAGACAAATTCGTGTGCATGTTGGATCGGTTAGTATTTTGCGTGCATGACCGGTATTTACCAAATAATTATACAGGGTGAGTAAAAAGTATGGAACGAGTAAGTTTTAAATTAAACAATACAATAGGCTACTTCAATATGTGGCTTTGGATTGAACAAATACAGATAAAAGCTAAGCTAATAAGGACAACAATGCTTACTTCATTGCAAAATCTTTCTGAAAGTAATTAGTCATGTGCATAGTACGTACAGAGAACGTAATATCACTTCACAAAACTATAACAAAAAAGTTACAAGCATTTTTCCACACTTTTTACTCCGTATTAAGCGAGTATTATATGAATAATAAATGGTTTTATAATGTGTATATGCTTGCATAAAAACTGGATTTATAATAAAAAGTTTGGTTTCGTTGCTAGGGAACATTGTAACTATTGGTATGCAAGAACGTCATATGTCGCTCTTGGCAGGATTACCGCGTGGTAGTTGTTGGAGAAATACCTATGTTTCTGAACATTACAAAGCCATTTATTATTTATATAATACCCGTTTATATATAATTATTTTGTAAATACGAGGTACGTCCAGAAAATATGTTCCGTTTGGTAATAAAATTAAATTGTGTACAGATACAGAATAATTATTTATTGCACAAAATTCTACAACTATTAAACTACTTTTCCACATAACTGCCAAAATTTTGCAGGCATTTGTCATAAAGTGGCACAAGTTTTTGTATACCTTCTTCATAGAAGTTTGCCGCCTGTACCCAACGTGAGCAAAGTTTACGAAATTTCATTTTTTCGGTAACAATTTCATGAATTAGTGATCGTGAGCTTTGGGGAAATTCTAATTGTAAACTTGCGGTTTTCCTGGATCTTGTCATCAATCGCGTGAACCAGTTCTTCTGTAACCAAAGATGGACGCCCACTTCGTTCTTCATCGTGCACTTCACTACGTCCTTCATTGAACTGTTGGACCCATCTTCTCACCATTGAACCACTCATCGCATTTTGTCCGTAAACTTCGCAAATTTGCCGATAAATTTCAATTGGTTTCACTTTCCTAGCATTCAGAAAACGAATCACAGATCTGATTTCACAAGCGGCGGGATTTTCAATCAACACCGACATTGTAAACAAGCACAACAAAGCGTATGTGGCTGACAGCGATCTCAAAATGGGGCACGTTTCTTCTCCTTGATACAGAGCGTCTACCGCGCATGTGCGGAACTGCGATCGCAGCGCTGCAGCGGAGATAAATTGAAACGGAACTTTTTCTGGACGTACCTCGTATCCTCCATATACACAAAATACCAACCGTTCCAGTATGCGAATGAATTTATCTATAATAATAATAATAATAATAATAATAATAATAAAAAACAAATCCTGACTGACAAATAAAACCTTTGAAATCGTCACTAAAAATACAGTATTACAGCACTTAGTTTAATTCCATTTTCGAGCGGCCCGTTTTCTGCATAATTACCCAATTTATTTTCTTACACGTAATGCGCATACTTTTACAATATGAATACAATGTTCAGCAATTCATAGTTCTGACAGTAGTCTCGTGTAGACAGATTTACAGAAGCACAGCCTCGCGGACCACAGTAGCTCAATCAGTTAAAATGGCATAATACTTAAATACAGAGTAAGTCTAATACCACTGTTCGAATCCCAGTAGTAGTCTGTTTTTTTTTTATTCCAACGCTAAGAACATATTCATTAATACGTTTCAAATCAGACATTTCAACAAATCTAATAGTTTTATTGCATTAATCTGTGTAGATTTCTTGACAATCACTGCATTTAATATTGAGCGCTACGTAAATATCATTCACAGTCTTTTGACAGCGATTTGTACTGGAGGTTTGTCTCTTGGCTTCAGAAATGTAAAGACTGTATTGGTGCTTTAAAATTGTGTACCTCTCTGAGGAAAATAAGAAAATTAAAAAAACTAAAAAACGGAAACTTCAGAGAAAGTGCGATCTTTGTATCATAGGTGTTATTGAACAGCACATACCCACCAGTATGTTATTGTGGAGCGCTCTAGCTAGTACACATGATCTGAAATCTACCGCACTGTTAACAGTGGCACGCGCACTCTCAAAGAACCCTCAATTTCATTATTCCATACTCTCAGGAGGATAGGAAGTAATCTGTGTTAGAAAAAAATCACTACCGAACCCGGGACCCCTCGCACAGCAGGCGGGTGTTATACCGACTGAGATGCGGGGCCAGCTTATGTTTTAAAAGGATACACTAGGCAAAGGTTAGACATGGCATTGGCGCGCTAGCAACATACGCAGATCTATTGTGGAAAACACCGTTCAGAAAGATGGGATGAGGTGAAGGAATCATAGGAGGCCACAGGCTGCAGACGCGCAAAAGTTCCAATAAATCCATGCCCGATTATCTATCCCATTACTGGGCCGCCAGACCTATATCCGTGGACCTTTCAGATGGAAGATTTATTTAGTGGAATATTAAGTGCATTTATTTCCCTTCAAAAGTTCTAATAATTTTATTCTTCTTAAACGTTCATAACTAATAAGAGGGTGGCCTGAAAAGTTTCCGACCTCAACATGAAGATGGCAGCACTCGTAAATAAAAGCTAGTGAATTTCGTTGTTCATCTAATGACAGTAACTCACCCAAGTTTCAGCCATTTTGGACGCTCAGTTTATGTAATAGTCGTTTGAGTGAGGTGATGTGAGTGATGGACAAAATCGAGTATCGAGCTGTCATTACATATTTGTTTTTGAAAGGCAATACGCCTACGCAAATCAAAGATGAGTTGGATTCTGGGTATGGGGACATCATTTACCTCGGTGAAATTTTGTGCAGCTGAATTTAAACGTAGCCATAAGAGCTTGGGAGACGATGAACGTTCGGCACGTCCAAAACCTGCAACTACCGACGAAACCATCGCCAAAGTTCACCAAATTGTGTTAGACGACCGTCGAATTAAAGTGAGAGATAGCAGAGGCTATGAGCATGTCAAAAGAACTTGTTTGTCACATGGTAAATCAACATTTAGACATAGAAAGCTATCCGCGCGTTGGGTGCCGCGTTTGCTCACGTTTGACCAAAAACGTGTTCGAATGAACATTTCCAACGCTCTGTTGGCGCAGTTTAGGCGCAACACATCCGAGTTTTGGTGCCGATTAATTACTGTAGATGAAACTTGGATACACCATTATACGTCCGAAACAAAAATACAGTCCAAACAGTGGACTGCAAAGCAGGAACCGGCTCTTAAAAAAACAAAAACTGTTTTTTTTTCGGCTGCGAAAGCGATGGCGACTGTTTCTTGGGATAGTCATGGAGTTATTTTAATCGGTTATCTTCAAAAAGGAAAAACCGTTACAGGAACATACTACGCATCATTACTTGACAATCTGAAGGCAGAACTTGCGTAAAAACGGTCACATTTGCAGAAAAAAGATAATCCTGTTGCATCAAGACATCGCACCGTCTCACGCCTCAGCGGTTGCAATGGCGAAAATCCACGAATTACGGTTTGAACTGCTTGACCATCCGCCTTACTCACCAGATCTAGCCCCAAGCGACTTCTTTTTGTTACCTCATCTGAAAATTGCGCTCGGAGGACAGAGATTTTCGTCAAATGAAGAGGCAATCACCTTTGTGAACGATTATTTTACAGAGAAAAACGCCGAGTACTATTTGGACGGGTTACAGAGTAGGGAGCGTCGCTGGGAGAAGTGTGTAGAGGTACAAGGAGACTATGTTGAAAAATAAAAAAAAATCCAAAAAAAAATGTCGTATATCTTTATTAGTTCGTAAACTTTTCAGACCACCTCGTATTTGCCAAACAAAATAAACCACAAGAACATAACGCGGGAGAAATTAATAACAACATTAAAATTATATATAAAATCATTTTCATAAAGTTCATAATAAATAACAGAGTATAATATTTTAAAACTTTGGTTTATTCATCATACTTTTAGTATTTTCTGCAACTCATACATTTCATTTCAAAAACGGTTTTAATTTTAGGATTAGAGTTTGATTCTATAAAGTGTGGATATAAATAATAGTAAAAGTATTAAATTACATTATTTATCTCATAACGATAATCCCTAAATACTCTCTATGGGGGTAATCATTCAACTGAGCATGCAACGTGCCATCTTCCCACACTCCCAGATACCACGAAGCTGGAAACATCCGAGAGATGATAGAAAAACGGAATGAAGGAGAAATTATGTAAAGTAACGCTCATTTCAACATTCGCCTGGCGACCTAGGGGGAACCGTTAAAAGTACGGAGTGCGAGTTGCATAGTAACTACGGCTCCATTTGCTTGGTTGCTGTATTCAAACTTAAGGGTACAAGGTAGTCTGAACATACGGGAATTACATCTTAAGTGAGTTGAATTACCACTGCTCTTAAAGTATTCAATTGTTTTTCCAGAAATTTTTATGAATTATTCTATAAATATTTCAAGTGGTTGTTTGCATTAATATCTTATGTGGTTGAGTCTATAAAAAGTATTTCATTCACCAGAAAAGTATTAAAGCTTAGTCTTAAAACATGTGAATTCATTTACATTTTTCTCTGATAGTTCTTACAATACATAGTTACACTTTTGCATACTTGTTCTTAGTATAATCATCCATTTCCTGAACCTCCATTATTTACCTATGATAATATTTCAGTAAAAATTTAAAATATATATATATATATATATATATATATATATATTTGCAAATTCAAAAAAGTAAAAATTTGGAAAATTTGCAATGTTGTTACTTTCTTAATACTATAAATTCACGATTGTGATTCAGAAAGTTCAACTATATATACGTATTAAAATTTTCAGCTTTCCATCTCTCATACTTTCTGTAAAAAACATATAAGTATCTAAAACTTTTGTTTTGAGAAAACTGAATTTAAAGATACTAATGTTCCAAAAAGAGGCATTGCATGACAGTTTTAAAGAAACGCAAACTAGCATTTAAATTTTATTTAACTTCATTAAAATCGTCTTAACCCCCAAAAAGTATGCATTTTCTGAAACTAGAAATAATAGAGATTTTATTAGTGTCTAAAAAAAACAAGGTTTTTTTGCCTTGTTCCCTTAAAGAGATTCATCTGTGAAATTTGACCAAAAATTGTGAAGTACTAAAAAATTATTTTGTTTGATAATAAAATAACATGAATTCTAAACTTTAAGAAAAACTACACTTTTACCGGTTAGCGCAATTTAACTACAACTTAATTGAAGTCATAAATTGGCAGACGCATGTTTATTAATAGGCAGTCCAAATGTAAACCTTATTTTCTCACAAAACTATTTTCCAACACTTTTCCGTACTCAATCTATTGCACAAGATGCAATTCTCAAAAGCACATTAAAGAAAATGGAAATATTACCTTTTCAAAAAAATGCTCCAAGTTTTACAAATAAATTATAAAATTTTTAAAAACCACAAGTTTTGGAACGAAAAATTCATAAGTTTTGACCATTAATTAGAGGTAAAACTAAAAAATATATTATGACAGATCTATTTGTAAACTTATTTTCTGTAAAATTTTATGCGTATATGCAAATATCTTTTAAAATGAATCATTAGGTTCACTTGCATTAAAATAATGAATATAAACAATAAATAATTATTAATAAAATAACTATGCAACCTAGAATTTAGATACATGGCAAAAATATGAGGACCGTTTCTTTTTCAACCTGCGATAGGCTATAAATAAAAGACAAATCGTACCTGTGCACAAGCTTTGCAATACCCGCTTCAAACATGTTGACGCCAATGATTTCAAACGAGTATTGACGTTGTTTTGAAGATCTTCGTTGGTTTGAAAGTGCTGCCACGTCTTCAGTTCAGGGAAAAGGTGAAAGTCTCAACTGTACGGCTGATGATCGAAGATGTCCCATTGAAATTGTTCAAGGAGCCGATGGGTTGTGCCAGCAGTGTGTGGACGAGCGTTGTCATGGATCAACACAATTCCTAAAGTCAGCATTCCTCTTCGTTTGTTTTGAATGGCTCTCCGCAAACATCGTAAAGTACGAAGATCTTCAAAACAACGTCAATGCTCATTTGAAATCATTGGCGGCAACATTATTTGAAATGGCTTTTGCAAAGCTTTTGCACAGGTACGATGAGTGTCTCAATCTTTTCGGTGATTATATTGAAAAGTAACCATAAGTGTACAAAACTTTTGGTAATAAAATAATTGTTTTCGATTAACGTGTTTTCTATTTATAGGCTATCGGAGGATGAAAAAAACGGCCGTCAACAACTCAATTAAAGCTATAAATTGGCAGACGCATGCTTATTAATAGAAAATCCCAAATTGAAATCTAATTTTCTCACAAAACTCTTTTCCAACATTTATCCATGATCAAACTATTCCACAAGATCAATTTTTCACTAATGTGATTGAAACTTTTTATACTCTCAAAATCACATTAAAGAAAATGGTAATATTACTTTTTCGAAAAAATGCTCTAATTTTTACTTTCTCTATACGAATTATGTACATAGTGTATAGAGAAGGTATTGTATTGTACCCAAAAATTCAATATCCATATTTCACCGAAAATACATATTTTGAGACACCCTGAAGCCAAAAAAAGTCTTTTTAGAAAAATGTCTGCGTGTTTGTGTGTGTGTGTGTCTGTGGGCAGCATAGCGCAACAACGAAAGGACCGTTAAAGCTCAAACTAGGTATTTAAATTTGGTATCTTCCAAGGATGGGACACGAAGATTTTCAAGAAAATCCCCCTACCCAATCTACCCCCTTTACAGAGAAAACATTTCGAAAATTTCGATGTTCTTAAAAATGCCTCTAGATTTTCATTAAAATCTCGTATATTAAAGATATTTACCTGACAAAAAAAATGTATATTTTGAATTTTCTGTGAATAGCCTCTGAAGACTACTTTAGTCTCGATGAATTTTATAGAATTGTGCATGTCTGCTAAACCGTAAGAGATGGACAAAAAATTACTGTACAGAAAATGTAACTCGCAATAGGACACACAATTTATGTAATATACATTTTTTTCGTGGAATTCATCATTTTTAAGATATTCTTGGTTTTTCGTTCCTACTTTGAAAAAAATACTTTGCTCATACAGGAAATTTGTTAACTCCTGTCCATACAAACAAAGTAACTTCGGTTACATAGCAACCAGCATTTCGCTTCTACTTACAACGAAGCAAATAATAAGACTATTTTTGCTAATGTTTCTCGATTAGCATGAAGTGAATGGAAGTATAAGCTTTTTAACTAAATTTGTTGCAGAGATGTAGAGAAAGTCATGTAAATGGAACACATCAGATTTTTATAAATAAATTGTGAAGAACTAAAACATTGTTTTGTTTGATAATAAAATATCATGAATTCTAAACTTTAAGAAAACTAGTTTTTCCCGCTTAGCGCACTTTAACTGCAACTTAATTGAAGGCATAAATTGGCAGACGCATGCTTATTAATAGGCAGTCCCAAATTTAAGCCGTATTTTCTCACAAAACTTTTTTCCAATACTTTTCCATACTCAAAACTATTCCACAAGATGCAATTTTTCACTAATGTGAATCAAACTAGGAAAGCCCAAATTGGAATCTAATTTTCTCACAAAACTTATTTCCAACACTTTTCCATGTTCAAGCTATTGCACAAGATCCATTTTTCACTAATATGTTTCAAACGTTTTATACTCTTAAAAACACGTTAAAGAAAATGGTAATATTTCTTTTACGAAAAAAATGCTGTAATTTTTATAAATAGATGATCAAAGTTTTAAAAACCTTTAGTTTTATAAAGTAAGAAAAGTAATAATTTTGCACATTAATTAGAGCTAACACTAAAAATATATTATGACATATCTGTTTGTAAACTTATTTTCTGTTAAATTCAATACGTGTATGTGAATATATTTTAAAATGAATCACGTGGTTCACTTTTATTAAATTAATGCATATTTAAATAACTATACAGCCTAGAATTTAGATACATGGCAAAAATATCAGTATTATTGAGCATAATAACTGGTATGAATTTCAATAAGAGATATTGCATACTCTGGATTTTCCAGATTTCACACATGCATCACCTTAATGTGTTAAGTTTTGTTGTAAAGGGAGACAGACACACGCGGTTCCAATTTAGTTTACTTGTGTGTTGTTGAGATTGTATACGGCAACAAGTGTGACTCAAGATTTAACGATTAGCAGCCGGAGTTTTACAGCTCTTGCAGACGTCTTGAAGGGGATGTTTCCTCTTGCCGAAGGAGAATCTCCTTTCGCTTTGATCTCTTCTTCGTATAAAATCTTACACAGATATACATTTACAAATCGTCTGGCGTCCTGGAGTGAAAGGAATAGGTTGTTCCAACTCAGCACACTTCTGAAAAATGCTTACAGAAAACGTTGGAATGAGCAAGCGAATATCTCCAGGGTATACGAGGTGAGATCAAAAAATAACGGGAACTTTTTAATTTTGATGCTTTTATACAACCGGTTTTCAAAACGTTTTTTATTTATTTTGTGGGTACACGTGTTCCTAAGTTCATAGAAAACAATTATTTTATTACTAAAAGTTTTGTACACTTATGGTTACTTTTCAACATAATCATCGAAAAGGTTGAGACATTTATTGCACTTGTGCACAAGCTTTCCAATAACCGTTTCAAAAAATGTTGCCGCCAATGATTTCAAATGATCATTGACATTGTTTTGAATATCTTCGTACTTGACGACGTTTGCGGAAAGCCATTCAAAATAAATAAAGAGGAATGCTAACTTCAGGAGTTGTGTTGACAATGCTCGTCCACACACTGCTGACACAGCCCATCGGCTCCTTGAACAATTTCAATGGGACATTTTCGATCATCCGCCTTACAGTTCTGACCTGGCACCCAGCGACTTTCACCTTTTCCCTGAACTGAAGACGTGGCTAGGAGGGCAGCACTTTAAAACCAACGAAGATCCAACATGCACACGAATTTGTGTATAATAAAAAGAACGATTTATAGTCATTATGCAAAACTTGGGCCGCTCTAAAAGTCGAATGAAACTAAGTGCGATTGATTGACTTTGTATTTCTGATGACGATTTGCATTAAATTTTGCTTGGAAAAATGGAGTAAAGTGTTCAAAATGTTCACTTTTTGGAAAATCTACTATGAATAAGACAAAGCGTTTCAAATGGTATTGATGTTTCAAAGAGGGTCGAGAAAATTGAAGACTACGATCTCCTGGATATCCTAACACACCAATTACTGATGACAATGTGGAAGATGCAAAGAAATGGTTCTGCCATATAACCAACCATATGGCAATAAGGCAATACAGTAAATAAGGAACACTATCTAGAAGTTTTGCGTCGTTTGCAAAAGTAATCCGAAGAAGACGACCATAAATGTTATAAAACTACTCATGGATAGTGCTCCTGCTCACACCTCAACGCTTGTTCGTGATTTTTTGGCAAAAACCAGAAACGTTATGTTACCTCAACCAACTTATCCGCCGGACATGGCCCCTGCTACTTCTATTTCCAAGGCTGAAGAGAATATGAAAGTTCATCGTTGAGCCACTATGGTGAGCTAAATCCAAAATTGCTGAAGCAGCTGAACAAGTGACAAGTGAGTTCCAGAGTTACTTCCAATATTGGAAAGAGTGCTGGTACAGGTGTATTATATCTGCGAGTTTATTTTGAACGGCACAAATGTAGATGCACAAATAACATTTGTTTAAGAAAAACAATAATTCCGTTATTACTTTCTCTATACGCACTCTGTCTATAGAGAAGGTATTGTAATGCACCCAAAAATTTGATACCGAGATTTCACCGGAAATACATGTTTTGAATCCAAAAAAAGCATTTTAGAAAACTGTCCCTGTGTATGTCTGTCTGTGTGTCTGTGGGAAGCATAGCTCAAAAACGAAAAGACCTTACTTTAAACATTAAAAACACCTTCTAGACATTGTTTCTCCTACAGATAGCTTCATAACATCTATTTTGCAATGGAATTTGTACTTTCTCTACACCCACTATGTACATGTTATAGAAAAGATATTTTATTCCACCCAAAAATTCGATATCGAGATTTCAACGGAAACATATGTTTTGAGGCCTCCTGAATCAAAAAAAAAAAGTTTAGAAAAAGGTTCATGTGTTTATGTGTGTGTCTGTGGACAGCATAGCTTAAAAACGAAAAGACGTAAAATACCAAACTTGGTATTTAAGTTTTATGTATTTTAACGATTTTAAATCCGAACATTTTGTTTTTTATCAAAAATGACTCTAATGTTTTGATTAAAATATCGTTATTAAAGATATTTACTTGCCAAATAAAATGAATATTTTAAATTTTCGGGGTATTGCCTCAGAAGACTTCTTCATTCTGGATGAATTTGTATAACTGGTAAAACGTAAAGAGATAAAGCATAACTTACTACGCAAAAATGTATCTCATTAAAACATACAATTTATGTAATATACAGTTTTTTTTTGTTTTTTTTGTAGAGTTGACTGTTCCAGAGATATGCATTGTCATTGGTTTCAATTTGAAATTAGTCAACCTTCTTGAAACGGGAAGTCACCTTTCGTTTCATCTGTTTTATTGCTGGCAGTGCAAAGTGAACCAAAGTTCAATTTTTTTCACATAGAATTGAATAGATTTTACTATCACTTTAGGGTCCCTGATTTCTCTTCTGTTTGGAAAGAAGCAAGTAAAGGAGAGGTAAAGTCGACTGAAAAATTCATTGCAATAGCTGGGTAGTTCAGTGAAAGAGCAACCGGCTGGATCCGGTCTCCAGCCGTTGCTCTACCACTGAGCTACCATGGCAACATACCGGCACAGCATTACATTTCTCAACTGACTTTTATGTTTTCCAGCAAACCACAAGGTGATCTCAAATTATATTCAGATGACATACCCCTGTGACGACTTACAATGTCGTGAGTGTTTTAATTCCCAGGATTCATACTGTAACCAACTATAATGGTCAAATAGTATTTGTTTAATTGTTTTTTCACACAAGCCGTATATAGGACAGGAGCTGGATATTTATGGTAACATTAAAAAATTCAATGCTTTAGCCAGGATTTGAGCCACGGATCTCCCTGTCTCTAGCCGATTGCTCTACTACTGAACTACCCGTTGAGAAATTTAATGCTATGCCGGCATATGCCATAGTAGCTCAGTGGTAGAGCAACCGGCTAGAAATCGGAGACCCATGGTTCAAATATCGGTTATGGCATTTAAGTTTTCAGTCCAACTCTACCTATTCAACTCCTGTCCTACACATGGTTATTGTGAAAAAAGAAACAATTAAATAAGTAAAGGAGAAATTCTGCTAAAGCTTATTTCGATTAGAATGATATTTATATAAAAAAGAATATTTTGTAAGAGTAGTTCAATGGCAGTACAGGTAGAGAAAGCCATGTGAATTAGAACCCATCAGGTATTTCCTCTTCCAGCTAGCAATACTCAAAAACCAGCTGGAGAAGAGAAACAAGCTTTAGACTGCAACTGGTTCTTTTTGCAACTCATCTTGATTGTCCAGGAGTTAATTAGCAAACTTATGTCTTTTTTCTTACATCGTAGATTAAGTTCAGAAGGAAAACAAGCTTGCAAAGTTTCGGTGTGTTTTTCTCCGTCTCGCTAAAATAAACCTTCTATGTGGTATATGAAAAGCAAATAAAAGTCACGTCTAAGACTGACGGTCCATAAAGCTTAAGAGATAAAAACATCACACAGCAAACCAAGTTTATGCAAAACGAAATGCAAAAGAGTTAAATGACAAGTGAAGTGCTATAGCCAAAGGCGCTTGAATTAAACCTTATGGAAAAATAACATCACACAAGAAAAAGGTTTCAATGTATGCATTTTGTTCTTGAGTGTTTCGGACTAGTATAACTGAATACAGTTCAAGAAGGTTTTCTGTTGAGAGAAGAAATATTGGACGAAATAGAAGCAATGAATACATAGTTTAAAAGCTCTGATGTATTTAATTCACAGGACTTTCTCTAGCTTTACCACTGGCTTTCATTACAAAAGATTACTCATTTATCTATGTAATGCTAATCGAGATAAGCTATCGCTATCTGAAACAATTGAAATTCAATTCTCTTTCGCATTCCTGGGATATACAAAGAAGCAAGTACTAGGGTCGGCTGATAAGTCCAGGGCCTCTCAATGAAAACACCATTTAAAACTTTTTTTTTTGCTTTATTTTTTAACCTTATCTCTAGAAAGGCTAATAAATTTGTCATATCGATGAACTAATTTAATTAAACCATCTACGTGGTGCGATTTATCATGGTCCTCAAAATTGCTGTTTATCGCATCAATGACCCCCTCGTTGCTGTGAAATCTTTGTCCTCCAAGAAATTTTATGAAGTTTGGAAACAGGTGGTAGTCCCTGGGTGCTAGGTCTGTGAATGTTCAAATAATTTCAACTTTAATTCGTATCGCGATATGACCATGCTGTTAAAGCGACCCAAAATAAATTATATAGCAAAAATGATTTAATTCATACATTTTTCCCTTTGCAATGACTTAACGATGGGCCAGAGCACTGTCGTGATGAAACAGTTTTTTTTTTTTTTTTGCAACTCATACCTTGGAGTAAGCTTGCTTAGTAGTCACCAGGTGTCAACAAACGCGGCACCCATCTTGCACAGACCTTGTGAAAGCCCAAAATATTCTTAAGACTTTATTTGCACGTTTTTTTTATATGTTTACAGCCTCTCCTAACTCATACAACTTTAATCTGCGGTCTTTCAGTACTGATGGATGAATTTTTTTCAATGATGTCTGGAGTTGTCACTTCTACAGGGCGTCCAGAGCGAGGCCCATGACCAGTGCTCGTACGCCCTATTTTAAACTGTGCAACCAACTTTTAACCATTAAATTGAATGGGCAGAGTCTTTCAATGTACTTGGTTTCTTTACGTGTAAGTATTTTCAAATGTAAGTATTTAATCACTGCTCGTTTTTCCGAATCCTCCATTTTCGTGAAAACTAAAGTTGTCTTGTTTAAAATGCTATCATTCGAAAACTAAACAAGCTATTGACCTGTAACTATGGATACAAGCTAGTCTAGAGTTAAATTAGACGATGCTACCGCCTAGTGGCGCCATATTTGTTTGAGGCCTGGGACTTATCAGCCGACCCCTGTAATAAGACCATTTCTGCTAATGTTTATCCCAATTAGCATTAAGCAGATAGAATAATAATTTGATACAAAGATGTAGTAAAATTTTGAATGAAACACAAAACACTCGACGAGAGAAAATATAAGGCTAAGTATTACTGGAAAAGTTCAAGAAGGTTTTGTGCTGAGTGAATAGATATTGCAATAAATATTTACAGTGAATATGGTTGAATGGTCATAATTTTAATGACTAGTTTAAAAATTCAACAATGTGCAGTTCTACAAAGTTATTCAACACATGAAAAGTTTTAGTGTTTTGAATCTAAAAGATTGTGACATAAAAAACATTATTCGTGTTTCTGGATGAGAAAGGTTTTTAGTTTTCTGGTCGTTTGCCTTAGACGTATTTACTAAAAGGTTCTTATGGTATAGAAAAATAACATCATTTTTAATCTCTTACAGAAGTGACTTATGACGCTTGAACATGGATTTTACAGGAAACTGTAATAAGCAATTTACACATATATTTTTTTTTTCTCCTCAAGAGTAAAAATAACGCACTGAATGTTGTCTTAAACCGATGTTTCTCTTCTCTCTATGCATCGATAATGTAGAGTATGTTTGTAACATATACGGTTTGTTTCAAATAACCATATTAAATACTTTCTTTTCTGAAGAACTGTATGTTTATATAGTGTTCTTGCGAATATTTCAGTTAGTTCTTGCAATTTGCTGCATGTTTATACGTCGCTCGGACTATACTACTTGCCTGACGAAAGAATGCAGTTGTTTGGGGAGGTCGCTGGTTAGCATGGTGTAGTTTAGAGCGGTCAGTGAAGGCTGGAATATAGTGCAGTACAGTATGATCATCAAAACAACATCGTACGTATATAGGAATAAACTAAACGATCCACAACAGATTAAACTTGCTTCTTCTTCTACTTCAAGGTTTTCGACTTTTCAATCCAAATTAGTATGCCCATCTTTTCTTCGGTTTCTTGGTTTCTTTTGCCTTTTGTTTTGTAATTTATGGTTATTTTAGGTATTCTATTATTATTCATCCTTTGAACATGTTTTATCCATTGTTGTCTATTGTTTGTAATTATATAATTTATTTCTTCTACTTTTTTATTCTTTCCTGATATCTTGACCCATACGCATTTCATATTTCTGATGTTTCTGTTCTAGTACTATATCTTTTTGTTAATATCCATGTTTTTGATCCGTATATCAGAGTTAGTACTGCCTTTGTACAATTTGACTATGGAGTTTTTTTCGGATTTATTTTTAAAGTTCTTTTCAGCGTGCCTGTTATATAGTTGAATTTATTTATTTGTCTGTCAAATTAATTTTGAGTCATTACATCCTAAATATTTGAAGTGTGATATTTGCTCAATTATTACATTATCTAGTACTGTTTTTGATCTGACTGGATTCTTTCCTCTGAAAACCACAGTTTTGGATTTATTTACTGATATTTTCATTCAAACACGTTTTATTTAAACAATGTAACAACCTTTGAAGATGATATACATTTGTGGCCATTAATACCTGGTCATCAACGAAAACTTACTGTTTTCTTTATTACTAATGAATGCTAGATCTCTATTTTGTGCGCGCGGTGTAGTCATACCCTGCATTTCATATTTTAGAATAGTACAGGGCATACACCGGGAGTGATGACGTAATACCGCTTATCTGTGTTGACGCAAGTTTGCACTCGTGGCCGCCTTCGTTCTTTCTTCGGGCAGGTATTACGTGCGGCTACTCTCGCCCAGTCTATTCTATCTACCCATTAGGTTTAGTCTAATGTTGAACTCACGTTATAAGGGTTAGATAGGTTTAACTGCTAGAGTTTCCCTTTAAAATAGTACTTTAAGAAGTTACTCTATCCAAATACAAGGAGAATTACATTGGAGCGACGTGGGAAGGAAATTGAGAAGAAAATTAAATCCATTACAGCAGGTTTGTTTGGTCATGTCTGCCAACATAAACAAACTCTGTGCACCAATCCTTATTCTTAAGAGTGCCTCTCCTGAGGCTGCTCGCGTTTTATAAGTAGGTTCCTCCCCCACCTCTACCTCCCCTGGGGATAGCAGGTTATTACACACGTGTTCCTGGCTCAATAAGGAAGATCTCTAGTAATATAGCGAGCCAATATTGGACACGACCGAGATCAAATCCTCGAGCAAGTGTACACCGTCTTTTCCTCACAAAAACTTTTCTCTCAACAAATCATCCCTCCTTTCTGCTCCTCAGAGAAAAGTTAATCACTTTCTAAAGACACTATTGAATCCAAACTCCTTTGTTGCTTTATGTACTTCTTACTGTAGTTAAATACAACATTGTTACAATGTGTAAGCTATGATTATTATTTTAAGAGTAGAGTGACAGGGTGAACAAAACGAATATGAGTCAATACAGGGAAAAGCTGACATTAAGGACGTTCCAGATAGCCTAAGGAGCAGTGTAATGGGCCTCAGTGGGGCTCAAGCGTATTTTAAACAGAAATATAGTACATTATTAATTTCTCTAGCCCGCAAATAAAATGCGCATAGTGGATAGAGAAGGTACTGTATTCCATCCAAAAATTAGATGTCGAGATTTCACCGCAAATATATGCTTTTGGTGTCCCTTGAGTCCAAAAAAAAAAAATTATATAAAAAGGTCCGTGTGTATGTGTGTGTGCAGCATAGCTAAAAAAGGCAGTTAAATACCAAACTTTGTATTTAGATTGAGTATCTTCCAAGGATTTTCAAGGAAATTTCCCCACCACAAAGCACCCTTTATATGGAACATTTTTCAAAATTTTCGATTTTCTCAAAAATAGCTCTTACGATTATTATTAAAATTCCAAATGTTTAAAATATGTTGGTGACAAACGAAATGTATATCTTGAATTTTCTAGGAATAGTTTCTTAAGACCCCTCCATTCCCTTCATCATTTTTGAATAATTAATAAACCATAAGAGATAGACACAAATGAACTACACAGTAAATGTAGATGTCACTGAAACTCACAATTTATATTGTATATATATATATATATTTTTTTTTTTTTGTAAATTTAACTGTTTCCGAGATATTCCAAGTTATTGGTTTCCGTTTTAATCCAGTTAAACTTTACTTTAACGGAAAGTCTTCTTTATTTTTGTCTCTTTATTTTAGTCCTAGGAAACAAAGAGAACGAGTTTCAAATGTTTAACTAATTTCTAAAGCATCTGACTATCGCTTAGGCTAGTGTATTCCCTTATTTCCCTTCCACTTACAAAGAAGGAAGTAATAAAATAAATTCTGGTAGTGTTAATCTTGATTAGCATGACGTAAATAAAATAATAATCTTTTGTAAGAAATGTGTGTTTATGGAACAGCTAGAGAAATTCAGTTGAATGAAACACATAAGATTTTATATTATTTTTGGAGGGGGATTTAGGGGTTCTCAAAACACTACTTGGGAAATCTTAGTATCGAATAATTGTGTGGAGCACAATACCTTCTCTATCTAGCATAAATGCATTTTACATACGTGTTAGAGGAAATAAAAGTGTTTTAAATAAAATTGTCTTAATTCATTAAAGACTATCAGAATGTCTAAATGTCTAATTCTGAAGTTCGCCCCCTCATCCCACATGTGGCTGACTGGTGCGCTACTTTCTGGGTAGGTATCCCTTATCTAGAGAGTGTTGGCACTGAACGCTTGGCTGGCCATCCAGGTACACATGTGTGGACATCAAATAATTTTAAAATAAACACAAAAACATACCTTATCACAAGATATGTTGGAAATTCCTTTACAACAGTAACCTTGTATGGTTTGAGTTTTAAAAGTTTTGTCGCTTTCCATGCTGAAGCTTTCGAAATGTCAGTTCCCTGGGCAAGATCCTAAGAGATTTTCGAGGTGACATTTATAACCCTTCTCACACTTCGTCTAATTTCTGCTCCATAAGCACACGTCTGCTTACTTTTCTTTTCCTATCACAAATAGATAGGAACATGCACCCAGAAAATTTAGTTTCATCCTTGCAAGATGATGTAACCACATATGTATTGAACATAAACACTCTTTGTGGTACTGCATACTGCATTTTAAAAGCACTTCAAGCAAAACCAAACACTTCTAAACATTCCTGATGTTATTCACGTGTAAACTGGACTAGAACAGAAATAACACTGACGCACGGGTGACAACAGAAAGGATGTAGCGCGTGTGCACAGAGAAATGCAGGAAGGTCACACGAGACATTTCCTGGTGGCCAAGTTTTTTAAGCAACGTACTGTACATACTGCATCTCTCATGTGATATGTTACTTGTATGCATTTAGAATATATTTGTGGTTTTTAAAGCCCTGTTCTCATAAAATTGTTCGTACTATTTTATTCTAAATATGAGGCTACACTGTATTTTGAGCAATACTTTGGATACTGTTAAATATACTATAAGGTTTGAAAAATAATGTATGAATATCATTGAATATTATATTACTATAATTCCTATTTTCATACACTTTCATTTTCTTAAATTGTCCTCTCACGTAGTGTCATACGATATGCTCAGGCCTTGACCAATGCCAGATGGTCCAACTGTCCCGTTGACGGGTGTAGATATCTCTTGGTTCGTTAAAGGAGTTGTAGAACAAGAGGTTATTTTAAGCTAAAATCCCGGCAGTGGAGAGGCGAGAGTGACCTTCACTTTACACTTGTTACTCTCGGTGAGAGATAAAATGAAGGTCACTCTCGCCCGGTGCTCCAATGAACGATTTTAACTTGAAATAGCGCCGTTGAGTTCTGTAACTCTTTTAACGCATCAAGGGATATCTGCACGCGCCAAATACGGAGCAGCTGTGTCACCTGCTATATGTTACCAATACATGTAGAATATTGCTTACAGAATTGTAGTATCATATCATTCTATTCTACTCTAAATTACAGGTTCACACTCCATTTTTGCGTATACTCCTGGAAATAACCTCTTAAATGTACTATGAGATATTGTTGAAAAATTAATATTTCGTAAACAGATCATTGAGTATTTTCCGTATCTTTGATATTATATTGTTAAATTCTCTGGTGATCACTACCCTCAATTTTCTTAATTTTTCTGCTCACGTGCTGCCATATGCGCTCGGGTCTTGCATGTTATGCTATTGAAGGCAATTGCAACGTTAGTTAAGAAAATCTCTGTGTTTCACGGCCTACTAAATAATAAATGCATTTGTTATAAGGATACAGTTTATTTTAAACTACAATTTTATATACCGAGTGAACACAATTTCTACCATAGGTCTAACTGTTGCCAGCCATGGAAAGCGGAAATAGTACTCAACACTGCTTAACTTAGCATATTCAGTAAGAAAGCCTATGATATATTAACCAAAGATGAACTACATATTAACAGAATGAATCTGGAGAGCTTAATACAAAAAGCGAATTGAAACTGCACAAATGAGTTGCTCAGATTTGTTGAAAATTAAAAATAGTGAAATGGTATCCATTATACTTTCACTTTTTCTATCAAAGAAGTTGGTGCCATATTATGGAGAAATGCCCTTTGACAGGCGGTGAAGTCAAGCTTTATCTTTCACTTTGTTGACCTGTGTCGACCAAGAACACGATGGAGAGAGAATATAAGCGTCTAAACGGGACACTTCATGATGGGAAGAAGAAGAAGACGAAAATATAAGTTGATTTCGTTTTCTCTCTTAGCTTCCATCAAGTAGTTACTCGTATTACACAATGGGAGCGAATAAGCAAGAGATATGCATAGCTATCTCTAGTCAAGGGTGGTAAATGTGGCAACGTCGCAGCCCGTCCTATCAGCTGAGCAACGTTACACCTGTTTTGGTGCAAGATGTTCTCCTCGCTTGTGTATTTTTGCCAATATTTCCAACGTTCTGCTTTCTGCAGAAATATAAATGTTGCATAAACATGCCAGACATATGTACAGTGACAGGGTGCGTAAGAAATTGTGGTAACATAATGAAAACTGACGGATTCATAAGATGTTTTCTGTTACCTTATGAAGCCGTTCTACCGAGTAAATGTTTTTGTTTTGTTATGAGAGCAAACTGGTCATCACTCAGAATGTATGAAACATTCTCAGTAATGTTACGTGAGTTTTCTTGAAAAAATATGAAGAAAGAGATGGAAATGCGTGGTTTGTGAACGCTATTGTCCAGTTGCTTCTGATTTTGCATGTATGTCTAATTTGTGTGAGTGAAACTAAAGGAAAAAGTCTACAACAGAGAAGAGAAGAGATTTACTGTCACCAAAAAGGTAAAGGAGGATGAAAAGAAACAGGCAGAAGAAGAAAACTGTGTACAAAATTTTCCTAATTTTGTCGATAATACATTCAATAACTGCCTAAAGAAATGACTGGGAAGTATGTAAAAGCAATCCTATATATATTGTATATAAACTACCAAGGCTCCTAAAATAGCTTCTAGCGTTAGAGTGAACGGGTATCTAGAGTACATGTTCTCATGAATGGTGGATGTCTACCAAACGAGGTCTTAAAATGTATAGCTTTTGACGTGTTTATAATTGTGTTTTTTCAGAATGGATTCAACTTTCACCCCTAATAAGACATTTGCGATTGTTATGCTTCACCAAATACTACGTCAAAATCATTTTTGTATTTCAACTTACAGACTCCATAAAAGTTTGAAATTATTGGTAAATGATGAAAACAGCTTAAAAATTAGGTTTTATACGTAATCAGCTAGAATTAATATTAAGACCATGAATTTGTGACAAATTAAAATAAGAGCAAAAGGCGTTCATTTGAATTATTCAGTAATTGAAAATGCAATATCCACTATCAGTAATATATCATTAAACAATAGTTATTCAGACGCAAACAATGAGTTTTCAGAGAAATTGATAACGTTGTCTTAATTTCCTCATATAAAACAAAATCCCTATAAATACAGTCGTATTAAATACCCACATATAAATTTTATTTCATCCACATGTCGTATTTGTCATATGAAAAGCAACACAAAACTATAAGAAATATAGTAGCAGTGCGTAAAAGATAATTAATCAGTTTTCTTTAAAATACGAAGACCATGTGGAGGTTTCTAGGTATTTAACAGAAGTGTAGCAGGACGACAAAAAACTCGCTGCGCGACGTTGCCAGGTAGCGATTGCCTGGCCTTAACTATAATTGGAGAGAAATTACCTTGTGATTGACATTCCTGCTAACACGTAGCTGTCTCGGTACACTGTTGGCATATTTACTCGCTACTCTTCTCCAGCGGAACACGATCCACTGGTTCCGCTAAAACGCCTTCTTTTTTCCATGCATTTTGTATCGCACTTCTCGTATGTTAAACTACTTTTCCCTTTCAATATTGAGTCCTGTATTTCACTAAACGTAAACGTTTGGTTATTTCGGCTAATGTAATCTCAGCGCGTCTATCACGGCTGTAAGATATTTTCAAATCAAAGTGTCACTCTTGGTAGTTCCAGTAGTAATGTCCGCGATATATAACAGATAATAACGATTATAATTGTAAATTATTACGGAATCACTATGCATAACAACCAAACTTTTCACAGGATGAAATCAATTAGATTGCAATCAGATCCGTCATGCATGGAATCGCTTCCACTGAACTCGTAGATGTTGCAATGCCGATGACATTGACGGTAATGCATTCTTACTCTATGATTGGTAACAACTCTGTCAGCAGACGACACACCCCACCAGTGTTAATCATAAGCAAATTTCTCACTGATCGTAGAAATGACCATGGATTATGTTAATAATCTGTTATCATACATCAGTATTACTCCATGTAATCTGTTAGGGCTCCAAAAACTATTTGCATTGCAAGCTGTGTAGCGTTTCGTGCGGGCTGTTTGAAAATTGTATCGGACATTTTCCGAAATTTTAATGGAAATACAGAAGTTAAATACTTCCCTTGCTTCTAAATAAAACACCTAAAAACATCCTTGTGACTACACCTTGCTTCCGTAAATCGGCGCGGTATGTGAGCGGCTTGCTTCAAAAGTCATAGCCAATTGTTGCCATCAATTGTTACACCTGCTGAGTGGGCACATATCTAATCTCTTAGTAGTTTATATCGAAGCTCCAATTGTTGGACCTATGTGCGAGTATGTGACATTTGCGGCGATTAGCACTTGCGACTGCTTCTGGAAGTTTCTTGCCACGTCTTCGACCGGTATAAAAATACGAAAATATGCTCCGGGGACAGCCAGTTCAACTGGGAATTCACAGCGTGCAACAGTTGAGTCAGTTTTGACGGGTAGTTTGGAGCGTGCAGTAGCCGCCGCCATAGGGATCATCGAAAGAAACTATACAGCAGAATTATTGCGAAAACATTGAATAAAAACTTTTATTTGTAAGTAGACTCTGACTGTAATCAGTTGGAAAAAGTCTTACGTGTTCCATTCACATGGTTTTCTCTACATAACTGTAACTAATTATGGTTAAAAAGGCTATTATTACATCTACTTGATGATAATCTAGATAAAAATTAGAGACATTCTTATTACTTGCTTCCTTGTAAGTAGTAGGGAAATAGGGCTAAAGCGATAGTCAAATCTTTTAAAACCAGGTTGCCATGTGATTGAAATTCCTTTGTTTTTATGGCCAAGACTTGACAAAATTCACCACAATTCCCATAAAATGCAAGAATTACGTTTTATTTATCATGTAAATATCTTTAGTGTACGATATTTGTATCAAAATCGTTACAGCCATTTTTGAGAAAATCAAAATGTTTCCATGTTAATGTAATTTAGGATGAAGGGATTTTCTTGAACATTTTCGTGTCACATTCTTGGGGGATAATAAACTCGGTATTTAACGGACTTGTCGTTTTTGAGCTATGCTGTCTACAAACGCACACAGACAAGAAAAACGCACACAGATCTTTATATAAAAATGCTTGTTTGGATTCTTAAGTTCTCAAAACATTTGTTTCCGGTGCAAACTCAGTATCGAATTTTCGGTATCGAATACAAAATCTTCTCTATACACAATGTTCATAGTAAATGCTGAGAAAGTAATAAAGCTGGATTAATTGTTTTTTTTTTTTTTCACACAAGTCGTGTGCAGGACAGGAGTTGTTTTTTTTTTTTTGGTAGTGTTTAACGCCCGATTTAACTACTTATGGCACCGCAGGCGGTGACACTGATGATACATGAATGATGATGGAGCACCGGTGGAATGAGATGGCGGGGGAAACCGGAGTACCCGGAGAAAACCCGCCCCAGCGCCGCTTTGTCCACCACAAATCTCACATGTGGTCGCTTGGGATCGAACCCAGGCCGTCTAGGTGAGAGGCGCGTGGTCTAACCACTCGGCCACGGCGCGGCCCGGACAGGAGTTGGATAGGTAGAGTCAGACTGAAAAATTCAATTCCATAGCCGGGATTTAACCACGGATCTCCCGCTCTCCTGCTCTGTACTCTGAGCTATTATGGCAACATGCCGGCATAGCATTGAATTTCTCTACTGACTCGCATGTTTCCCGGTAGACCACAAGGTGATCTCAAATTATTTGGAGATGACAACCCCAATGGAGACTACAATGCTGTAAGTACTTAAGTCCCAGAATTCATAGTATAGCCAACTATTATGGTCAATTGGTATTGGATTAATTGTTTTTTCACACAGCCTTGTGTAGGACAGGAGTTATATAGGTAGAGTCACCGGGAAACAGGCGAGCAGTTGAGAAATTCAATGGTATGTCGGCATGTTACCATGGTAGCTCAGTGGCAGAGCTACTGGCTATGGCATTGAATGTTTCAGTCTGACTATATATCCAGTAGCAAAGTTATTTGAATAATAAAAGAACAGATTTGTTACAGCGTGAATGAAACTTCATTTTGATACTATGTTAATCTTATATCCTTCTCTATTTTTGTCTCTTTGTATATCTTTGTCCTCTGCAGGCATTTCTGGTGGTTGATCATAGGTTAGAATTTCCATTTTTCTATAATGGTCACGTCGTTCTCTCAAATTGGTTTAGGAAGTTGTGAGTAAATTTGATTAGCCTATATAGCTAGCAGTGCACGTATCTATTGCTCGCCTGAAACCATTGAAGTGTTTCGTGCCGTTATGGCTTGGACAAGTTGTTCCAGAACGTGGCGTTACGTGGTGAACAGCTTCATATCTGCTACCAATATGAGGGCAATGTCATGCATAAAATAACAGTTGCCGCACATTTACAGAACTGTTAAGTCTCTCTGGAGGATAAGGCAGACCGACCTCGACTGTGGAAAAACACATTCTGCTCATATTTAGCCTTCCCTTACACATTGTTAAGTCAAACAAAGTTCTCATGCCTGCTATTTTAGATATGAAGATGAAATGATCATCCAAAACAGATTCTACAGGGTGGCGCACGAAAAACCGACCCCGTAGGTACTAGACTGCTCATTGTCGCTCGCCAATTGTCATCTATTGTTGCGAAGCTGTTGCGACACGTTTTTTTTTATTGTCAGTGTGAAAGCCGTTGCGACTTGGTTAAGACGTCTAAAGTACCTAAACATCTCTACGTGATGTATCCTCTTCAAGAAATACGTATATATATAGTGTACGTGTACGTGACTATAGAAAACATGGGACATTATTACTTTCTCTACACGTAGATACTATGTGTACAGAGAAGGTATTGTATTCCACCCAAAATTATTACATGCTTTGGGGTCCCCTAAATAAAAAAAAAATAAAAAAAAAACATTTTTGGGAAAATGTCTATGTGTGTCTGTGGACAGCATAGCTCAAAAACAAAACATCGGTTAAATATTAAACATGGATGCAACACGAAGATTTTCAAGAAAACTCCCCACCACAAACTACGCTTAAATGAAACAGTTTTTGATTTTCTCAGAAATGGCTCTAACGATTTTGATTAAAATCTTTTATGTTCAAGATATTTACATGACAAATAAAATATATAACTTGAATTTTTTGAAAATAGCCTCTGAAGACTTTTTTATTCCGAATTTTTCATAACTTGTAAACGATAAGACACTTACTACACAAAAAACGTAGATCTCGTTAAATCATATAATTCATGTCATAAACACTTTTTCTTAGAGTTAACCGTTTTCGAGATATTACTTTGGGGGTGTCAGTTTTAAAATACTTAAACTTTTCTCATGCAGGAACTTGTCAACTACTGGCCATGCAAAGAAACTATTTCTATCCCATAGCAACCACATTTTAAAATAATTTTACTGTCGTTTTAGCCTAGTGTGTTTCCTTATTTCTTTGTACTTACAAGGAAGCAAGTACTAAGACCTTTTTTGTGAATGAAACACATCAGATTTTTGTAAGGTTTCCTGGCGTTTGTGCTTGAGCAGCTTAGTGGATTTGGATTAGTTAAAAATGCAAAAAACAAACGAGCCTCATCCGTTCGTACACCACTGTGAGAGCGGATATTCGAGCACGAATGAGCCAGAGTGCAAATAAGTCGACACGTAAATTTTCGCAACAAGTGAATGTTTTTCCCAGGTTCTGTCAACGTGTTTTACACCAAATAGGGATGAAGCCCTACAAAATGACGTGTGTCGAGAACTGAAGGAGGAAGATAAGATAAAACGTGTGAATTTCTCTACGCGATTATGTCAAATAGAGCGCAAAAGGTTTTCAAAGAAGAAGGCGTTTATGGCTGCCATCTATCCGCAGTCGAGTACCTCGAAAGAAATTTTGGATGAGTAATAAAAATTATGTAAATTGATTGAAATTCGCCAAGGCTTTCGAAAACGGGTAATCTTTTAGAGAAGCCAAGTTCAACATTTTTGACTCCAATGGTTGAAGAATGATATGGGGGGAAAAAGAATACAGAGACATATTTTACTTACAATAAAACATCGAGACAGTGGGTCAGGAATGGGTAAATTACATCTTATTGATAGTAATATGGACCAAAAAATATTTGAACATTTCACAAGAACATTTTTCTGTGTCAGCATGACCCTATTCCCAACATACTGCCGTAAATATTCAATTATGACTGTTCTACAACACCAAAAGAACTTAATACCCCCCTCAGTTCCCTGACACCAATCCTATAAAGCATCTGTAGTCAATTCTAGAAGAAAATCTCAGAAAACACAAATTTTCTGTTAAACCAACCTCAAATTAAGCTCTTCAACAAAAACTAAAACTACAACACATTTGGTAGAATCCTGCCCCGGAGACTGGAGGCAATAGTTAGGTAGAATCCTTCCCTACTAATTATTAGATTATGACAGTTTTTTGTTAAACTCTATTTAAATAAATACAGTACGATCACATTTTATGCACAAAAACGCAAGCAGGTATTTTATGTTTAACAAATGGAAATGTATTTGTTGTGTTTATTTTTAGCGTCACATGAAGAAAAATTAAGAGTTCAAACTGGTTGTTCATAAATGAGTTATTTATTTTTCCTCGTTTTGTTAGCAATCCACGTTTCCGTTGTCACAGTTTCAAGGTGTATGAACACTTTTTGCATTAACTGTATGTGGAGTAAGCCGACTTTTAAAGTACTCCTTCCAGCCTACAAAAATATTAAAAATACGCCTGTCGCTGTGATTTTGCTGAACATTGAGCGTTTGATGGGGACTCGGGTCTTTCCACGATTCTCATTGGTGCCATTCTGGTACAGCATACCACGCGAATAAGAAAATGTAAAATCTATTGGGTAATCCATCCCTTCACCCCTCAGTCTCGTTTGAGATTCCCTAAGAACAGGTTGACTTGTTTTAGCAGTGTATTTAGTCCACCACGCAGGCGCATTACCTTGGCATTAGAACTTCAGTATGTAGCACAGAGAAAAGATTAACCTAATTTTGTAACACCCAGTGAGAGGGTTCGAGTATTGTCAACCAGAAAATTTAGGAATCACCAGTTCGCAACTCGGAACTTATTTGTGGCAAGCTACGTTTCATATTCAATCCCTTCCCTTCGGCTGTCCAATACACTTTTAAGAGCATAGCAAACAAGCAAAAGACACAAGCGGAGTCAGCGAAAAGACCCCGTCTTACGATAATTTTTCCGTGGATATTTTTATTGTCTTTGACTGTACCTGTAGTAAAACATAAGTTGCGCTATTTATAGCAAAGCTACTGCTGTTCGAAAGCTTGGCAATTCGAGTACCATTTAATAACTTCCAGATATTAGTATCAAAAATCAATGTACATCATTTTCTGTATATAGGATGTAGATTCAGTTTTCTAAAATATCTCACCACGTACAAGAAAAGGACACAGCAACAAACAAGAACGTAGCGCATGTAAATAAACTAGATTACTAGTGATCAGAACACGTTATTTGCATTAACCTGAGAAAAATAGAGGACGCACATAAGCGCTTCGAAAACGGGAATGGAGATTTAGGTATAAGGAACGAAAATGCATAGGAAGGACACCATAATTGAATATCCGAAGCTAAAGGAGATTACCACAGACAGACTTAAAATGGATGAATGCAAATTAATTCAGTTGTTTTAAATGCTTAATGTTTAGGAACCCCTTACCATGGTATGATGAGATGGGGTGTTTGGTGGTTAATTCAATGGAGCTTAACAACGTTTCTAATGCCGGTAGATAAACATCTGAAAGTTCAGAGTAGAAATTAAATTACTGAACCCGAAATATTATCAAGAGAGATACAAAAATAACTACTGACTACCTCGAGTGGTCAGCGAGCTGACTTCTCACCCAGAGGCCCCGGGTTCGATTCCCAGCTGGGGCGGGGAATTTTTCTTTAGCCAGTTTTATTCCTTATCCCCCACAGAGTCTGGAAGTATGTATGTGAGAGTGAATGTGTGTGTATTTGAGAAAAAATAAAATGATTTAAACCAACGTAAAGAACCTACAGACGAGTTGTTTCAAATGCAAAGCCCCCGATATGACCTTAGATGTTAAAGGGGGCTATATAAATGAAACAATAAAAAAAATATTTACTGTATTTTAAAAAGAAGGCCGTGTTTGAAGATCGAGACGCCTCTGTTAAATATGGAAAATTCACATTAAATAAATTATCTTATTGAATTTTATACTAGCTATTATATAAAATAGTAATGATTTTTGCCTTGCATTGAAGTTTTACGTAGCATAGATTTTTAAATAGTAATTTTTACTCTCGCAATTAATTTTTATAATACAAAATGAGCCACGCGCAGCATTTTTGAAATATTCATATAAAAATTCGCTTCTACACAAAATGAGTTTATAAATAGTGCTGCCATTTTATATTTGTTTTATACTCACCCCAAAGCATTTGATTTTTGAAAATTTAATAATGTATATATCAACATTGGAGTATTATTCCAAAAAATATAATGTGTTCCATTCACATAACTTTTTCTACATCATGGGGCCGATCCGTGGCCAAGTAGTTAGACCATTCGCCTCTCACCTAGACGGACTGGGTTCGATAACAAGTGACTGCATGTAAGATTTGTGGTGGATAAAGCGGTGCAGATGCGGGTTTTCTCCGAGTTCTCCGGTTTCCCCCGCCATCGCATTTCACTGGTGCTCCATCTTCACTACATGTAACACCAGTGTCATCGCCTGCGGTGCCTTTGTAGTAAAAGCGGGCGTTAAACACTATCCAAAAAAATCTCTACATCTCTGCATCAAATTATTGTTAAAAAGCTTATGCTTCTATTTAGTTCATGCTACTCGAGAAAAAATTAGTAGCAATATTCTTATTGCTGCTAATTTGCAGAAGGGAACAAAGGGAGAAGGGAAATAAGCGACAACCATAAGTTAAGGTGATAGTCAAAAGCTGGTTGCTATGTGACTGAAGTTCCTTTGTTAGTATGGTCAGGAGTTAATAAATTATGAGAAAAGTATGGGTTTCAAAGCTGAAACCAAAAACAAGGAATATCTAAAAATTTATCAACTCCACGAAAAAAAAGTATATGACATAAATTGTGTATTTTAAAGTGTTGCAATTTTTTTGTGTGGTAAGTTTTTGTCCATCTCTTACGGTTTAGCAGTTATGTCAGGTTTCGCAAAATTCATCCAGAATAGAGTAGTCTTCAGAGGCTGTTCCCAGAAAATTCAAGATACACATTTTAATTTGGCAGGTAAATATCTTTAATATATGATATTTTAATAAAAAGTGTTTGAGTTATTTTTGAGAAAATCAAAATGTTCTAAAAAAAATTCCCTATAAAGGGTAGTAGAGGTTGCAGGGATTTTCTTGAAAACCTTCAACTCGCATCCTTGGAAGATACCAAACGTAAATACCAATCTTGGTATTCAACGGACCTTTCGTTTTTGAGCTATGCTGCCCACAGACACTCACACACATACACAAACGGACATTTTTCTAAAAATGCTTTTTTTTTTGTATTCAGGGGGTCTCAAAACATATATTTTCGGTGAAATCTCGGTATCGAATTTTGGATACAATACAATACCTTCTCTATACACTATGTACATAGTACGTATAGAGAAAGTAATATAGACAAAATGAGTTTAGAAAATAGTGCTGTTATTTTATATTTTTTTTATATTCACCTAAATTATTACATTCCGTACTCCCCAAAACTCAGCAAAGTTATCAACATTTAATACTTTATTTATAAAGATTTAAGGATTATTCCGAAAAAATGTTATGAGTTGCATTCACACAACTTTCTCTACATCTCTGCAACAAATTATTGTTAAAAGGCTTATGCTTCTATCTACTAATCGAGAAAAATTAGCAACAATACTCTTATTACTTGTTTCCTTGTAAGTAGAAGCGAAATAAGGGATTACCATAGGTAAAAGCGATAGTCAAGTGTTGGTTGCTACGCAACTGAAGTTCCTTTGTTTGTATGGTCAGGAGTTGCCAAATTCCTGTATGAGAAAAGTGTGTTTTTAAAGCTAAAACCAAAAACAAGGAGTATCTAAAAATGATCAACTCCGCGAAAAAATGTAATTAACAATTGCGTGTTTTAATATATACATTTTACTTGTCAAGAAAATATCTTTAATATACGATATTTCAATCCAACTTTTTGAAGAAATCAAAGTTTTATAAAAAAAATTACATCTAGAGAGTATTTGGCGGTGGAGGAATTTTCTTGAAAATTTTCGTGCCGCATCCTTGGAAGGTACCAAACGTAAATACCAAGTTTGGTACCTACTGTAATCTCGGAATCGAATTTTTGGGTGCATTACGATACCTTCTCTAAACACTATATACATAGTACGTGTAGAGAAGGTAATAAATATGTGTCTTCAACGATAAAATACACTGCTGACCATTTCAAGTACGGGCGTTTTAGTGGGCCACATGGAAAGCATTTACTAGTGACAATCAATCGCTCCCTCACGGGAAGAAATTAGCCCTACACACCATAATGGATGGCCGCCTAGTGCCATTTATATCTTTCTAAAACAGGTTTGTTACAATGGATCCCTTGTTTATAATAACGCGTTAAATGGAATTTTACAAGGACACCCAATCAGCCCAACATTGATGATGATGATGATCATCATCATCATCATCATCATCATCACAATCGACATCATTAGGGATAGCTCGGCAACACTCTTACTTTACGCCGACGACATGGCAATAGGTTCAGAAGACAAAGAAGAACTGCAAAAGGTGATGAACAGACTCACATCATGGGCTCTGGAAAATGACCTGCAAATAAACCACCAAAATACCGAACATATGGTTTTTAGGATATGAGGTGAACCTATAGCAAATGACAAAATTAAACTTCAAAGCATACCATTAAAACTATCCAAAATTAAAATACCTTGGAGTTTCTCTTCAAACAACATTGACATTTCAATTTCCATGTGAAAGAAAGAGCATCAGCAGCAATAAAAGCATTCTACAACATCCAACCACCCCAAAAACTCTCCAATATCAACATATGGGATCCACATAATCTGGGAGAAACTAAAAGTCAATGACCTCACAACTTTATAAAAAGTCAAAGCTCGCTACATGAAACGAATCCTGAGAATCGGGAAGGCAGCACCGTCAAGATTGGCCTACGTCTTAACAAAAACTTTCTTTATAGAAGACATCAGAATGCAGATACTGCTGCCAAATACCATACGACCTACAAGGTCACACGCCAAATGGAAAAGAGAAAATATATATGGTACGACTTCTATTCAACCGACGCTTTGGCATTAGAAGAATGGAAGTAGAAAAACTACGAACTTCGACATATATTAACGCGATATGCAAAATATGTCTTCCACCAAAAGTTCTGCAAAAAACGAGAGATTTCACTAACCATATAAGGACTGTGTAAACTGTGTAACAAACATCGTGAAAGATATCACTCTTGGAAACTGCAGAAAGACACAAATGTCAATAATAAAACTAGGATTAGATGAATGTAATTCGCTTTATAAACCTGCATATTGCGCGCATTTCATTTATAATAATAATAATAATAATAATGTGGTAAAGAGTCAAACAATGAATAACGAGATATGTTGAGGGGTTTAAAACAGAAAATATCAGGTGAATCGAGCAAGTGCAAGACGCTAGTAATTTTTCATTCTTCCGCTAGGTTTTGCCAGGGAGTCGCAAGCCCACCCCAGTGGAGAGAATAGCTGTTGCAAAGCGAAGTGTCATCGCCTCGGCCTAGAAATACCTGATTGAAAGTGACATGAAACGAAATGAAGGGGCGAGAAATTCGGGGGATGAAAGAAACCTCCCCAGCATTTCCCTGGTGACTGGGGAAAAAATACGAAAAACCCCAGGGGTCAGAAAGTTCGGCCGCGAGAAGCTAACCTTCCAAATGAGAGCATCACGCGTAACCGAGGTGAAGACTAGTAAATTTACAAATACAGAGTTGCAAAAGGGATTTATGTTGCGCTATGATCTTTGAATTCACATACATTAATAATCGCTTTAAACAAATGCTTTGATGAAGATTAAGATCAGCGGAACGTTTTCTTATTACCTCTTAATGGCGCATTATTTGTATGAGCGGTAGAACTAATCTAAACTTTCGTATCGTGCGAGAATACACTCGGATCTCTTCAGTATAACGGCGTCTAAGGCCCACTATAATGCTGACAGGTTTGAAATGGTACACAATATGTAAATAAATAAATGAATAATATTAAGCTGAAACATAAGTTGTGTACCCTTTTCCTTTATAGTCCATAGTTGCATAAATAATTGATTATGAATTTGACACTAATTTATCGTTTATTTTTGCAATTAAAATAGCGAGATAGATAAGTTATTGGTTCTCTTACTATTTGTTGCTAAAATCAATAGTTTAGCTACAAAATAATGTTAGAGAATTGGATTCCAGCGCAGGTATACGCCTGATAACCACGCAACATTGGGGTGGTTAGGAATGTTGACGGTAAAGCTAACTGCCTCAACACCTTGCACAACAGTTGGTTCTGTCAGTGCTTCAGATGTGTTAAATGTATTCAGAACTATGGCAAATGAAGAGAATCTACATATGCTTCTTGTTTAGGGCAAAGCTCAATCCTTTAGGTTATTATTTCTGGGGACATTTGGAAAGTAAGGTTACTAAGAAGAGGTTACTATATTTCATGATCGAAGATACGCAGCCTGCATAGATTCTAACGAAGCACATTTTGAGCATCTATTGTAATGATCAAACATATTTGATGTTGCAGTTATTGACCATTAATACATTTTCTGTTTAGCAAAGATATGGCTTTGATTTAATTATCCACAATACCTCCGAATAGGCATTTCCATAATTCACTTCTGAATTTGCTTTATATTTGATCAGAATAAATCTTATAAGTATCCTCTTTAGTTTCTGTGTCGTGAATACGATCGGATAGCTTCACTCCCTCTCTCATTAGTGGCAGTAGCTGATAGTAAATACACAGGCACGTAACCGGATGTAAAGCACAAACCCAACAAAACTTTATCTTAGCTGCAAACTAAAACAAAACATCGGATCTTAAGGCCCACTATGCAGATAGCGCATCAAATAATGTTCAATTATCTCCGCTACGTATCGGTATAGATGAAGTCGTTATTGGTGTTTATTGTGTCATTTTACATCTCCCAGCACACTATTTCTGCGCACTCATACTCCTAACAGCCTGAAAAAGTGTCTCTCTCTCTCTCTCTCTCTCTCTCTCTCTGTATGTGTACGTGTGTGGTGTTTTGTGTAATATTGAACTTGAGACGGGAAACCAAGACCGGACAGCGTGAGCCCTGCTGCATACCATAAACGCGCAGGAGTGGAGCGAGTAATCTAAGATGACTAGAATGGATTGCCTTGATTTATTGACGTTCTAAGCTGCTGTAGTCCATACAAAGCATAGCACATCATAGTTTAAAAAATATGGCATCATTCCAGAATTTATTGATAATGATGGACTGGTTTACCCCGGACCAAGTAAACCATGTTTTTATTAATTCACAAATTATGATAATCATAAATTAAGTTGTAATTCGTTCACTTTTAGTTATTTAATGGAATCTCTATAGTTATAAATAATACTAGAAGTATCACAAACGGACCAAAGTTTTTAAATATTATTAAAATCAAATGTTGATAAAATTTAATTACTTCGGTAAGGTCTTAATCCTTTTTACTTTCTCCATACGCACTATGTACATAGTGTATAGAGAAAGTATTGCACTCCACCAAAAATTCGATACCGAGATTTCACCCGAAATATATATTTTAGGGTCCCCAATATCCAAAAAAAAAAGCATTTTCACCAAAAGGGCCGTATGTGTGTGTGTGTCCGTGAACACGATAACTCAAAAACGAAAAGTCGATAAAATATCAAACTTGGTATTTAAGTTTAGTATCTTCCAGGGATGCGACACGAAGATTTTGAGAAAAATTCCCCCCCCAACTACCCTTTACATGGAACTTTTTTCGAAAATTTGGATTTTCTCAAAAATGGCTCTAACGATTTTGATTACAATTTCGGATATTAAACATATTTACCTGAAAAATGAAATATACATTTTGAGGTCTCCTGAGCCCGAAAGAAGCATTTTTGGAAAAAAGCTCTGTGTATATGCGAGTGTATGAACAGGAAAGCTCAAAAACGAAAAGACCATTAAATACCAAACTTGGTATGTGATAATAAGTGTCTTCAAAGGTTGTGACACAAAGATTTTGAGGAAAATTCCCCTATCACAAACAGACCCTTTACATGGAAAATTTTTTGAAAATTCTGTTTTTTCTCAAAATTGGCCGAGGATTTTGATTCAATAACCTCCATTAAAGATATATATTTTATATCTTAAATAAGATATATATATATTCTGAATTTTCTGAGAATAGCTTCTGAGGACCTCCTCATTCTGGATGACTTTTGCATAACTGGTGAAACGTGAGAGATTGTCAGAAACTTACTAAACACAAGGTGTAGAACTCCTTAAAACACTCAAATTATGTGATATACTTTTTCGTGGAGTTGAAAATTTCCGCGGCAGTTCTAGTTATTGGTTTCGGTTTTTAAATTCTTAAACTTTTCTCACCCTGGGATTGGCAATTCCTGGTGATCAAAGAAATGGATTTAAATCAGAGGCAAACTAGCTTTTAAAACACTTCCTTATTTCCCTTCTACTTAAAAAAAGCTATAAATAAGACTATTTCAACTATTGTTTATATTTATTGGTATGAAGTAAATAGGAGAACAAGATTCTTAACAATAATTTGTTACTGAGATGTAGAAAGAGTCATATGAATGGAACAGGCCAAATTTTCACTTGATACATCCCTTAAAAAGTGATTCAGTTTTCTCTTTTGGATATGATACCGAGCAGGATGATGGCTTTTTTTATTGGTCCAGAAACATTTGTTTATGTTTATAGTTATAAAGACTTGATATTTTGCAACGCAAACATTTCCGAGTTCAAATCCAGCACAGGTTTTACTTTCTCTTGCCCCGTATGTACGGATAGAGAAGTATTGCATTCCACCCAAAAATTCGATGTCGAATTTTTGGGTGGAATGCAATGCTTCTCTATCCCTATGTACATTGTACAATGTCGAGATTTCACCGGAAATACATGTGTTAGGACCCCCGGAATCCAAAAAAAGCATTTCCAGAAAAAGCTCCGTGTGTGCGTGTGTGTGTGTGTCCGTGTGTCTGTGAACACGATAACTCAAAAACGAAAATTAGCTAAAATATCAAACTTGGTATTTAAGTTCAGTATCTTCCAGGAATGCGATACGAAGATTTTGAGAAAAATTCCCCCAACCCAAACTACCCTTTACATGGAACTTTTTTCGAAAATTTTGATTTTCTTAAAAATGGCTCTAACGATTTTTATTAAAATATCGTATATTAAAGACATTTACCTGACAAATAAAATGTATATATTGAATTTTCTGGGAATAGCTTCTAAAGACCTGTTTATTCTGGATGAATTTTGCTTTATTTGGCATAACTAATAAACCGTAAAAGATAGACAAAACCTTACTATACAAAAAATGTAGTAGACAAAAACTTACTATACAAAAAATGTAGGCCTTGTTAAAATACACAATTTACGTAATATACATTTTTTTCGTGGAGCTTCCGTTTTCGAGGTATTCATTGTCATCAGTTTCAGCTGTGAAGTACTTATATTTTTCTCAGACGGGAGCGTCCGTTTTTCTTTTGTTCTACTCCTGGCCAAGAAAAGAAGCGATTTGTAATGACAATCGCATAACGACAGCTTTTAAAACATTTGACTATCCATTTAGCCTAGAGTATTCCTTATTTTCTTCCTACTTATAAGGAACTAAGTAATAAGAACATTATGCTGAATACCTCGATTAACAAGGTGCAGAAAGAAGAATAATCTTATGTAGTAAGTTTCTAGAACGGCTAGAGAAAGTCATGTGAGTGTAACACATCATATTTTTTATAAATGTAATTTCACAGTCTTATGCTTTTGTTTATATAAAATACTGTTTTGGAATGACCAGAAGTGAGATGTGTAGAAAATGTGCGTGGCAGCCTGCGACATTGGTTATCTATTTCTCTGAAAGTCGCACAGAGTTTTTACATTGACTGAGTCGGGGGGGGGGGGTGGCGGGGGTCAAACAACATACATAGCTTGCTTCGCTCTAAAAAGAAAACTTCATTATAGTTTGTCAAGATAATTAAAAATATTGACATATTTCGGTCCGCGCATCTCATACCTTCAACTGCTTCCCGTCATCCGTTTTAGCAGGCCGCCGTTCGGAGATGATATTTGAAGACATCATTGTTGCAATACACGTGTGTTTGGCTGAATGTATGATGAGAAGTACTTGTTTTCACAAGTAAGAGACAACATTGTAAACAATCTCCCTAGCTTGTCCTCTAAGGGACTTACCGGAAGATATGGAAGGGCTTGACATTACTGTTAATATTCCTCAGTTTATATACTCTTACAATAAACAGCACAGTGATTTTTGTTACCATTCATTGCCGCTTGAAACGCCCGCTTTTGTCTGTGAAAGACAAAAATGTGATGCGCACGCGTGTCTGATGCCAGATGGACATGTGGGAGAAGGGAGAATGACGTAATCGATAATATTTGGGCCCACAAAGTTCTGCGCAGCTTGTTCATTGCCCTGTAGAGCACACTCGACAAATATGAATATAATGGCAATAAATTAAACAAAAAGGGTTTAAATTGTATTATTTTGATCATTTTTTGCCATAAAGCTTATCTTAAACTTGTTGGTGCAATTTTAGCTTAAATTGAATACAAATTGCTCGCTATAGAAGTATCATTGCTGTACCTGCAATACCGTAACTTTTGTGATGTAATTTTTGCTAAGCAGTATACTGGGTCTTCAGATTTATTCGGCCTTTAGCGTCAGTGGGTTTAAATGCATGACGTCATTATTAGTTCAGTGACCCTTTGTCTCTAAGGAGAGCTGCGGAATTGAACCTTGGACTGCATGAATTGCCGGATTCATAAACAAAATGGTGCACTGGGCGGTGCAGAAATGTTTTTCAGGAAATTTTGTGCGTTCTTCGCACGCGATATGGAAGTGACCACCAAACATAGAATTTGCAGGTTGAATGCTATTTCCGAACTGGAAGAATATGCTACCTATCAGTTTAAATTCTGCGATCGTGAGTTTACGAGAGGCAAGTAAATGTTACAAATGTAAATATGAAGACTCTATTATACAGTCTATTGTCTCGTCTACATCGTCGAAGGACAATATTCTAGCCTCTGGTTCCCGAGGTCAAGGATTCAAACCTAACGGAACAATAGATGTTTTCGGGCGTAACAACCCTTTATATGGCTCTCTTCGAATGGAGGGTAAAGCCTTTGATCGTGTGGCATAGCATAGCAGCAGATAAAAAACTCGTACTTGATAGAGGCCTATGGGCAAAATTAAGTGGTCTTTCACGCCTATAGAAAAGGATGCTGAACACTAAAGAAGATAATAAAATGGACCCTAAAATAAAAAATCTGACTTGATATATTCATATGATTTTCTCTACCTATTCTGCAACAAACTGTTCTTACAAGTCTATTCTTGTATGTGCTTGTGCTAATTTATGTAAACATTAACGGAAAAGGTGTTCTTATATATTTTCTTATAGGCTCAGCGGGAATACGGGAGTTCACTATGCTTCAAATCGTCAAGAACTGGTCGCAATGTGATAACAATGACATTCCGTTATATTTCCATGACCAGGACAAAAAAAGCAGACAAAGAAAAAACAAATGATTAGTTCGCACTCGAGAAAATATAAGTATAGGGAAGTTTAAACAAAACCAAGGAATATGTCGATAATGGTTAATTGTATAGAAAAATGTTTTAATCTTTATTTTTATAAGATTTTGTTTATAATTAAGGTTGACCACTAGTGCAAGAATCATCCAGATAGCTTCAGACGCTATTCCCAGAAAATTAAATATATACATTTTATTTTGTCATGTAGATATGTATAATATATGGTTGTATTCTAATCAGAATATGCAGTTATTCTAATCTATCCCAAAAAGTTATATATAAACATATTTTATTTTATCATGTTAATATATAATATATGGTTGGTATTCTAATCAGAATTGTCAAATCATTTTTGCGAATTCAGAAGTTCCGACAAATCTTCGTGTTGCAACTTGGAGGACACTGTACTTAAATACAAACCTTAGTACTAAACCATCTTCCTTTGAGTTATGCGGTTCACAGACTCTCTCTCTCTCCCTCTCTCCCTCTCTCCCTCTCTCCCCCTCCCTCTCTCCCCCTCCCCCTCCCCCTCTCCCTCTCCCTCTCCCTCTCCCTCTCCCCCTCTCTCTCTCCCTCTCTCCCTCTCCCTCTCCCTCTCCCTCTCTCTCTCTCCCTCTCTCTCTCCCTCTCCCTCTCTCTCCCTCTCTCTCCCTCTCTCTCTCTCCCTCTCTCTCCCTCTCTCTCTCTCCCTCTCTCTCTCTCTCTCTCACACACACACACACATACACACATATGTTTCTAAAAATGATTTATTTGGATTTAGCGGTCGTTAAAACAAAATTTCCTGTGAGGTATCGTAATAGAATTTTGGGGTGGAATTCAATACTTTTTCTACCTGTGAGTATATTGAAAACGATAAAAAAAGTAAAAAGGGCTTGCACTCCCTTGTATGGAGAAGAATGTGTGCTTTAATTGGAAAAGGTGATCAATCACGTGACTTCTCAATATCATCAACTGCTTTGAAGTTAATTATACATACTACACTAAAACATTTCCCGGAATGTGTAAATAACATGCAAATAAGTAACCGTTAGGCAATTTACACATTTCCTTCAAAGTAGTTCCTTTCCGCAGTGACCCACTTCTGCCACCTCCCATAAAGAGACTGGAAGCACTGCTGGAAGTCATTTTTATATACGAGGGTCGTTTTTTTCAACCTCCGATAGGCTATAAATTGAAGACAAGTTCATATAAAACAATTATTTTATTGTAAAAGTTTTGTACACTTATGGTTACTTTTCAAAATAATCATCGAAAAGATTGAGACATTTATCGTACTTATGCACAAGCTTTACAATACCCATTTCAAAAAGCGTTACCACCAATGATTTCAAATGAGCATTGACGTTGTTTCGAAGATCTTCGTACTTTACGACGTTTGCGGAGAGTCATACAAAACAAACGAAGAGGAATGCTGACTTCAGGAATTGTGATGATCCATAACAACGCTCGTCCACACACTGCTGGCACAACCCATCGGCTCCTTGAACAATTTTGATGGGGCAATTTCGATCATCCGCTGTACAGTCCTGACCTGGCACCCAGCGACTTTCACCTTTTCCCTGAACTAAAGACGTGGCTAGGAGGGCAGCACTTTCAAACCAACGAAGATGGTCATTTGAAATCATTGGCGGCAACATTTTTTGAAGCGGGTATTGCAAAGCTTATGCACAGGTACGATAAATGTCTCAATCTTTTCGGTGATTCTGTTGAAAAGGAACCTTAAGTGTACAAAACTTTTAGTAATAAAATAATTGTTTTCTATGAACTTGTCTTTTATTTATAGCCTCTCAAGTTTGGGGGGGGGGGGCGAATGGCCCTCGTACCTAAATGTAGTAGTATCCTTTTCACATGTGTATTAATTACTTCAACGTTAAGAAATCTTGACTAAAATGCTTAAATACCAAGATTTATTCATCGCTGTTTCACCATAAGCCCCTCCATTATTCTCAATGTCCCTGAGAGACATTTATGTAACAAAACACAAAACTTGCTCCGTTACCAATGTTATGAAATACAATAAACGAATATGCATACACAATAAAAAACCTCTTGCCAAGCAAGGACAACAGTCACTATTAGCATGAAAAATGAAATAATGTGTCGTCATGAAAGTTACCAACACCTAAAAATAAAATGTTCTTTACTTTCTTACACATTAAAGAGGAAATAGACTATTCCAGTGATTTTTGAATCTAGGGGTTGATATAATATCAACATACTGTGAAAGTGGGGATTAAAATGAAAATATAATAATCTACATTCACATAACTACCTATGCTGCAACAAAATATTCTTGCAGAAAGTATATTATTCTATCTACTTTATACTTGTTAAGATAAATAAGAAGAAATACCTTTCTGTGTATTATTTCTGTGTAAAAGACAATAGAGAAGTACATTCAGCTAAAGCGATAGTCAAATATTTTAAAATCAGTCTTCTATACGATGGCTTTTAAAATTCAGTTTTCTGTCCCCGATCAGGATGAAAAATACTATTTGAATAAGTGCAGGTATTGAAATATCTGAACCTATATCAAGCAATATTTCGGAAATAGCTATCTACACAACGAAACTTTATGTATCATAAATTGTGTTTTAATGAGATCTACATTATTCCATATTAAGTTTCTGTCGATCTTTAATGGTTTAGCAATTTTGTATAATTAATTTAAAATGAACCGTAAATCCAGAATATTCTCAGAAAATTCAATATTTACAATACATTTGTCGTATAATATATTTAATATATGGCATTTAAGAAAAATCCTTTGTCATTTTTTAGAAAATCAAAATATTACAAGGTTTTACTGTAAAGTGTGTTAAGGATAAGGGGATTTTCTTTAAAGTCTTTCTGTCACACCCTTGGAAAATGTTGAACTTAAATATTAAGTATTTAAAAACTTTTCGTTTTAGGTATGCAGTACACACACACCCACACAAACACACACATATTCAGTCATTCACCCTCACACGCATACCCAAGCCTGTCTTTTTCTAAAAAAAGTCTGATGTGTTCCATTCACATGACTTTCTCTACATCTCTGCAAACATTATTGTTAAAAAGTTTATGCTTCTATTTACTTCATGCAAATCGAGAAAGTAAAAAAACTAGCAGAAATAGTCTTATTACTTGCTTCCTTGAAAGTAGAAGCGAAATAATTGAGTACCAGAGGTTAAAGTGATAGTCAAAAGCCGGTTGCTATGTGAATGAAATTCCTTTGGTTGTATAGACAGGAGTTGACAAATTCCTGTATGAGAAAAGTATAACTTTTTCATAGCTGAAACCAAAAACAAGTAATATCTTAAAAACAATCAACTCCACGAAATAAATGTATATAACATAAATTGTGTGTTTTTAAAGTGCTCTACATTTGTTGTGTGGTAAGTTTTTGTTCATCTCTTACGGTTTAGCAGTTATGCAAAATTCCGTAAAATTGACCCAGAATAAAGTGGTCTTCAGAGGCTATTCCCAGAAAATTCAAAATATACATTTTATTTGTCAGCTAAATATCTTTAATATACGATATTTTAATCAAAGTCGTTAGAACCATTTTTTAGAAAATAAAAATTTTCGAAAAAAGTTCCATGTAAAGGGTAGTTTGGGGTGGGAGAATTTTTCTCAAAATCATCGTGTCGCATCCCTGGAAGATACTAAACTTAAATACCAAGTTTGGTATTTTACCGACTTTTCGTTTTTGAATTATCGTGTTCACAGACACACGGACACACACACAAACACGGTCATTTTTCTGAAAATACTTTTTTTGGATACAGGGGACCCTAAAACATATATTTCCTGTGAAATTTCGGTATCGATTTTCCCTATACGCTATGTACATAGTACATGTAGAGAAAGTAAAAAGGTATTTTTTGTTTTGTTTCAAAGGACTCTTGAAACGTGTAGTTCCAGTATAACCTCGTTATCGAAGTTTTGGCTGAATGCATTACCTTCTCTATGTACAAAACAGAGAAAGTAATAACTACGGATAAAACAAGAACTTACCTGTGTGTAAAGAAGATAAGCTGCGTTATTTTGAAAAACGGTAAATAGGAAAAAAGATAAATAAATTCAAGTTGTTATCGGGAGATTACGTGAAGTAATAGTGGGGGTAGAAGAATAAAAGGATGCTTTGGCCAAGGGGAGATTGGCATGAGCAGCACGGAACTGTTTATGTTTAATGTATGAACAAGCGCTTCCAAAGAATTTATTTTGCCCCAGTGTAGCGCGATACATTTTTGTGGGGGAGGGGAGCATAGAGAAAGAATGATAAGAGTGACTTAAAATGTGGCTTTGGATGAGCTAGTGTGAGATAATTAGTCTTAGAGTGCTTATTGAAATACTTGTATAGAATTATTAGAATCAGACATTTTGAAAATATTCGAAAAGCCAAGAACTTTGGGGTAATACAGGATGGCCAATATAAAGCGTTACAGGTGAATATAAACAGAAAAAGCCAAATGACAAGAATTCTAAATCTTATAGGAGTAAGAAACCTTCCAAACTGTGATATGAAAGGTATTTCATGAGGCCGATTATGGGATCCAAACTCAGAATTTTAAATGAAACCATGGTTAATTTTTCTATACTCTGGTTCCCTACAATAAACTAGCATTTTTTTTTACTAAAACCTTTTTTTTTGCTAAAATGAATTGTTGAGCTGTTATAGGATGTTTTCTTTGAAGTACTAAAAAAGTAAGTAAAATTAATTTATTAAATGATCAAAGTTGCCTCCATTAACATCTAAACATTTGGCAATTCTTATGTAAAGTTTTGTCTAGCTGTTAATATACAGGGGCTAACAGTGTGACAAGCTTCAGGTATTCAAAATTGCATATTCTCTTTAGTTCTAGATGCTTTTCAATTTGATGTATTGCCATAAAAATAAGTCCTAGAGTGTCAAGTTTGATGAGTGAGAAAGTCAGATGATAGGTCCAGCATAGCCAATCCTACACCAAATTTATTATTTAGAATTTAACATTTGCATTTTGCAAAATGTGATGGTGCACCTTCCTGCTGATACTACACTGAAGGATTACTACACTGAAGGAGGTAATTTATGGTGGAGAAAATGTCAATATGATTCACCAGTTTGAAGAAGTAAGGGCCGATGACAGGTTTATCAATAATTTCATACCAAACATTTAACAAACAAGGGTGATAAAATTGCACAGTTCTGATACATTTGGGGGTTTCAGATGCCCAATAAGGCATATTATGTCTATTAACTTACTCAGCATTTGAGAATGTTGTTTCATCGGAAATTAATGCTTACCAAGAATGAAGAATTCTTTGTAATGCCATTGGACGACCATTTGAAAAAAAAATCTGATGTGTTCCATTCACATGTCTTTCTCTACATCTCAGCAACAAATTGTAGTTAAAAAGCGTATGCTTCTATTTACTTCATGCTAATTAGCAGGAATAGTATTATTACTTGCTTCCTTGTAAGTAGAAGCGAAATGAGGGAGTTCCATAGGTTAAAATGATAGCCAAAAGATGATTGCTATATAACTGAAGTTCCTTTGTACGTATGGACAGCAGTTAAGAAATTCCTGTATGAGAAAAGTATGTTTTTCAAAGCTAAAACAAAAAATCAGGAATATCTTAAAAATAATCAACTCCACGAAAAACACGTATATGACATAAATTACGTATTTTATCGTGAGCTACATTTTCTGTGTAGTAAGTATTTCCCCATCTCTTACGGTTTATTAGTTATGCAAAATTCCGTAACATTCATCCAGAATAAAGTAGTCTTTAGGGGCTATTCCCAGAAAATTCAAGATATACATTTTATTTGTCAGGTAAATATCTTTATATTTCGATATTTTACTCAAAATCGTTAGAGCTACTTTTAAGAAAATCAATATTTTCAAAATTGTTTCCATGTAAAGGGTAGTTTGGGGTGGGGGGATTTTCTTGAAAACCTTCGTGTCGCATCCTTGGAAGATACCAAACTTAAATACCAAGTTTCGGCTTTAACGGTCTTTTCGTTTTTGAGCTATGCTGCCCACAGACACACAGACATACACATATACAGACACACATACTGACATTTTTGTAAAAATGCTTTTTTTTTTATTCAGGGAGTCTCAAAACATGCATTTCCGGTGAAATCTCGGTATCGAATTTTTGGGTACAATGCAATACCTTCTCTATACACTATGTACATAGCTCGTATAGAGAAAGTAAAAAAAAATAAATTATGCTGAAAATCTCTGTATAAACTCCGATGCAAACACACATGATAAGCGTAGTATTTCTGCTACTTTAGTATCCACTGTATAGAAGTGCGGCTAATCACACTGTCTTTGAACAGTTTTTTGACATATCTGTAGACTTACTTCTTTGGCAGTAAGATTTTTATATTTTCATCCTTCACTTTTGACTTCATCTTCAAGTGATTATTATTCTTTACACTTATATACTTAATTCGTTTAAATTTCATAAGCGACTTTTGTATCTGTATCTCTCATTAAACACTACCGGTGCAGTTCTACGATTTCTCCTGCATTCATATAGTATTAAAATGTATCTACCTCAACACTAAAATGTAGCATTTTTTATTTTATTTTTAAGAGCCACAGAAAAGTTTCTTCCCGAATTCATGAAGATGTTTTCCAAAAGAAAAAAGTCCTATTATATCTCAACAATTCACTTTAGATAAACATGCTTTAATAAAAGTTTCTCAAGATATTGTGGGTATTTAGATGTTTTTTAAATTAACCTATGGTTTCATTTAAAACTCTGAGGTTAGGCCCAATGAGACCCATAAGAATATTTTCCATGTCACAATTTGAAAGGATCCTTGCTCCTAAAAGATTTGTAGTTCTTGATATTTGGATTTTTTCTGTAATACGGGCCATCGTGTACATAGGGTCTACAGATTTATTTGGTCTATGCCGCGCATGACGTCAATACTTAGCAGCGCGTTTATCTTGCAGAGAATTAGTGAACAATGACTAGAAGGGAAGGACGTCAACAGTTTCGAGTTTACCTTAGTAAAATGGGACTTGCATTGTACCTTTCTAATATTTACATTTGAAACATTCCAGTTAGGAAAACTTTCTGCCATCAGTGCTGACATGCAATCAGAAATTAATTCCACACAGTTAAGAAGTTAGAATATTTTTGTGAAAACTCAATTTTTTAAATTATAGTGAAGTCGACCTAAACAGGCGTACGCAACTTGACAATAATGGTAAATAAGGTTGTCGTTTAAAAGTTGTGAGCATAATTGCACATTAAGATGGAGTTGTCAATCACATAATGAACAAACCTTTTTATTGTTTATTATGTTATAAAAATATGTTTAATGCTGCTAAACTTGTTCATTCAAATATCCAAATATTTGCCATTATAAAAATATTACTTTGAAAATAGGTTTTAGAATAAGTAACTTGAAATGTGGGTTTTGCAAAACAAGATTTTTCAAAATAAATGACTCATTTTATCTCAAACTTGAATGAGTATTTGCATTAAAAGTTTACTACATAATGCAAAACAGCCTCTTATTATGTAGAACTGTTGCAGTTGAAGATGCTCAAATTGGTTATTTTTTAAAAAATAAAATCTCAAAAATTCTATTCCAAATTTTATGTATGTATAAAACAGAATAAAAAACTTCTTAGACGTTTTTACTTTCTCTAGGTAGAGTAGGTATTGCACTCCATCCAAAAATTCGATAAAGAGTTTTCACCGGAAATAAATGTTTTAAGAGTCCTCTGTAGCCAAAATAAAATTTTTAAGACAAAAGGTGCCTTTACATGGAAAACTTTTTGAACATTTTGATTTTCTCAAAAATGTTTATAAATATTTTGATTAAAATATCACATATTAAAGACATTTACATGCGAATAAAATTAATTTTATGAGAATAGGTTCTGAAGACCTCTTCATTCTAAGTGAATTTTCTAATTTTTTATAACTGGTAAGCCGTAAGAGATGGACAAAACTTACTGCACATATCTTAAAACACATAATTTATATCACACACGCTTTTTTCGTGGAGTTGACCATATTCCTTGTTATTGGTTTAGTTTTCAAAATACTTAAAACTTTTCTTTTACGGACATTTGTCAACTTCTGCCTACAAAGAGACGAATTTAAATCGTTTAGCAATCAGTTTCAACTTATAAGGAAATAAGCTTTTTAACAATAATTTTTGCAGAGCTGTAGAGAAAGTCATGTGAATGGAACCCATCGATTTCTCCAGTTAGTATTTTAACATGAAAACAAATCAGTGTGTTCAGTAGGAATAGTTAACATCAAATGAAAATATTATATTTTTGTGTAAAGTGGGAGTTGACGAAACGGGTCGTTAATATATTTCGTTTATTTTTAGCGAGATGGAGCTTGACGACTTCCTTAATTACAACCCTTACAGTCTTGTTATACAATGTAGCATTATGAGTCTTAAAATACACTCTCGGAATTACAATAGCTTACTTGTTTTTACGCGACCTGAAATTTTGACATCGCTGTTCTTGACAGTTGCTTCTAATGGTCCTTGAGGACTTCCCTTCTCCTGTTCGCGGTTTGAACCAGAGTATGGTTTTATTTTTGAGGAGCCATTATACCTACAAGGTTACATGTTCGTGTCTATGCATCTTAATCAGGGGTTATAAGAGGAGGCATGCCTCTTGCGTTCAACTTGCCTAATTATCCTACAGGTACAATGTCATAGACATCTGCAAACAAGTGTTGCGGAACATGGGATCATTAGGGCTTGCTTTTGTGCATACATTTCACGAAACGCATTTCAAATCAGCGCTACAGCGTGTCCCAAACTCCCTGAATTTGCTCCAGGCTGAAGATGTTTCTCAGCTTATGATGACGTTTCAGGTGTTAAAGAAACTAAACAATTATACGTAGATATACATATACATATATTGCAATAAATGTTTTTATTGACTAAAGATATAGTTATAAATAAAGCTTTAAAATCACTGTTGCAAGTAATTCATTCGACCCATAGACAATTTATGGATCTACGCCATTCATGGTTTACCCTCCACTGAAGAGAAAATATAAATGTACAGTCTAAATGGGAAGAGTAGAAAGACTTTTAACACGTATAAGTCACGAGCTCGGGGTACAAGATCCCGTTACCTGCCGTGCGTTGAACCGAGGGAAGGGGTGAATATACCCTACCAGAGGGCGTAACCGGACAACAAAACTATGCTCGCTGTTAAGGCGACATTGTAAGGCACTTCGAGAAGGACCTCCGCACCACCAAGATGTGATATTTCGAATCCGTGGTAGAGTCAAACAAGCTACCTTTTAATTGTAGGCACTTGACGAAGAACCCCCGCACGACCAAGATGTGGTATTTGAGCGCGTGGTGTAATCCTAAGTTGTGACGGACGTGAGTGATTTTAAGACCGATGATAGTACGTAATAAATTACGGCTTCAACATTAATAAACAATAACATTCGCGGGCGAGTAAAGTGTAACGTCACAGTAAAAAATTAAGAAGTATACGCGTGTGTTCTACGGCGGAAAAAGGCCGGACTCAGTAAATAAAGCACTTGTGTCTCACCACCATATGAAAGAGTTTCCATGCTAATAAAAACCCTGAGCAAAGCCATAACCGCAAACCTACACCATTCTTATAACCATAACTTGCACCCGGGCGGGCACGAATCCCGTACCGCTACACAACTCACTGCGAATAGACTTTCTGGAATAGACTTACCATTCCAGAAGCGACGTCTCACGTTTTAGCTCCCCCGCCGTATACCAGAGCGAACAGGAGGGCGATCACATGCCGACCGTATTGTCACAATATGTAGAGATGTACACTTTCCCAACATTCTGGCATGTTTAACCCCGCCTAAATATAATATTTGTCAGGCTTTGAAAAATGTAGCTATCTCGACGAGGATTTCTTGTTCAATGTAAATATTGTTCCAGTAAGCCATTTTTTCATATTTGGAAACAAGAAATATCACAGGGTGAATCCGGGAGAAGTGGCAACAATTCATAACGCAATTTATGCAGTTTTATGGTGAAAAATCCAGATGAAGGTGCTGGTGCGTTATACTGAAATAATACTTTCTTCTTTCCAAACGGGCCGAGTCTCCTTCAACCTTTTTTCAAATGGGCCGATAACTCACTGTAGTATTGTCCTGTAATCATTTTACCTTTACTAAGAAGTCTATGACACCTTACATCACGAACTCACCTATTTCAAGTATTGAAGTAAAATCTGATGCTTCTCCAGGACGACTAAAGCAATGTTCTGAATTATTCATCCTGGAGTATTTTACGGGTATTTTAAAAAATATGTGGTGCTAACAAAATATTTCCATTACTTTTCTGGCCGATGTAGCCGCTTTTAACTTTTTTAAAGCAAATTCGCCATTGTTTTGATTTTTATTTGGTTACCGGAGCATAATGGAGAATCCAGGTCTCATTGACGATGACAACTTATCGCAAAAGGCCCTCGGAGTTTCTTAAATAGCAAGAAACACAACTCTGAAGCTGAAAGCCGAACCCGTTTGTTGTTTACTTTCAGTATTCGCAACACATATTGGGCCACAACTTTTTCATTTCCAATTTCTCATGCGAAATATGAGTTGACGTCCCGTCGAGACAGCTATGGTATCTGTAACTTTGGGAAGTGTTACTAATCAACGAGAGTTATATTGTGGGCATTTTCAACACATATTTCTGGTGTCTCGGACCCTCCTACTCAAAACGAACATTCGACCTCGCTTAAAATGGTTAAAATAGCTAGCTGTTTTCATAGATGGCAAAATGTCCGCATTAATTACATCAAATAATTCACCTGCTCAATAGATTCTTCACCCGAAAGCAAAAAGCGAATCGCTAAATGATACTGCACTTTTTCTGTTTTAGCGAAAACTCGTTGAAGGGGTAATTGAAACCCCTCCCAAATCCAAACTAACCTATGAATAAGCACTATATTTGTTTTGGGACAGTAATCGATGGTAGCACCAACTTGCCTTAGTAACAACATTTATTTGGAAACACGAGGAGCTACTGTAGCGGTCTCATGCTTATTACTTCCAGGCTTTGAATTAGGAACCAACAAAGAGCAACTCAAGGCTCTTGGTTGCTTTGTAGAATGTCTGCAAAGGGGAGCAACTGACTGCTATGAACAATATCACGACGCCCTGGACTCCCCTTAGAAGGCACAACTTTACTGCACGACTGACACCGCAAACAGGGTCTCCGACGGGTTGCGGTCATCCTGGTAAGGGGTCAAAGCCACGTTCCTCACTCTCTCAACGTGTCACTTGTAAGTTCTAGAGGAAACCTAACCTCAAAACCAAAGTATTTGCATCGGATCAGGTCATGTAAAGCATATTTCCAAAGTGCTCGCAAGTAAATCAAATGGTATTCGGCGTTATCTTACGGCTGGCGAGTTACCCAATAGTTGTGATTTGAAAATTCTACTACGATGACATGATGCATTATCCCTCTACCTGATTCTTCTTGGTCACCTGAGGCACGTTGCGCTACACACATTTCTTTAGATACGAAATGGAAATGTAGTTCTATTTAAGAACGCTCTTTAGTTGCTGTAGTTCTCAGCGTCCCATTCTATACTGGGCGTGAAAAACCGATTAATTTTGCTCAGATGCCTCTTTGTCAGGTTTGAGGTTCCTTTAAGTCCCGTAAGTCTACGACACGGGAAAAGGATTTACTTCCCTTCGTAAGGAAGCCATGCTAAGGATTTTTACACCCGAAAAAATTCATCGTCCTCCTTCGGGTTTGAACCCGCGACCTTGGGTATATGAAGCTATAATGGACACCATTACACCATGCAGGACGACTCTTTAGATCTAGCCGTTGTCAAGAGAATACATTCACATTTCCCTAAATCTTGAAACATAATAAATTCTTAATTATTACACTAAGTGCGCGCCTTTTCTTGGCTACTAATATAATTTTACAGGAAAGTTAGAGCCAGGGAGAAGAGAGAGAGGTCACCGCATGATTTGCCGTAGTGTTGTCAGTTTTTCTTTTAGGCCTTCATCCTTTATTGGGAATGAATTTAATAAATGACTGAATTATTAAACGAAACACAGTGCACGTACGTGATATCTGGAATCTACAGGCAGAATAAAACCATAGCATTGAAATCACCAGATATCAGGGTACTAGTTTACTGGTTTCACTAGGCTAAACCAAAAGTCAAAACTTTCACAGGTGGTTCCTATTTAAAACAATTGAGGTTCGGTTCACTTTGTATAGCCAGCAAGAGAGATGAAGCGAAAGGTAAATTCCCGTTTCAGAAAAGTTACAGAGCTCAAACTTAAAACCAACAACAAAGAATATCTCGAAGACGTTCAACTGTATAAGAAAAACGTATATAACATAAATGTTGTGATTTAACGAGATCTAAAGTTTTGTTCACTAAGTTTTTGTATATCTCTTACCTCTCCAACAGACTGCAAAATTACTCTGGAACAAAGAGGCCTTCAGAAGCTATTCCCAGACACTCAAAATATATATTTTATTTGTCAAGTAAATATCTTTAATATACGATATTTTAATGAAAATCGTTAGAGCCATTTTTTAGAAAATCAAAATTTTCGAAAAAAGTTCCATGTAAAGGGTAGTTTGGAGTGGGGGATTTTTCTCAAAATCTTCGTATCGCATCCCCGGAAGATACTCAACTTAAATACCAAGTTTGGTATTTTACCGACTTTTCGTTTTTGAGTTATCGTGTTCACAGACACACGGACACACACACGGACCTTTTTCTGAAAATACATGTTTTGCATACAGGGTACCCTAAAACATATATTTCCGGTGAAATCTCGGTATCTAATTTTTTGGTGGAGTGCAATACATTCTCTGTACACTGAGTACATAGTGCATATAGAGAAAGTAAAAATCAAATATCTTAATGATTCTTTATTGGCCATTTATTTTGGTGCATGGGTTGCACTCTTCAGTGAATCACCTTGTGATAGACGACATTTCTTGTTTTATTATCGGGCGGAAGAACAAATAACACAGATGGTCTTCCGACCCATGAACATGCCACATATAAATTGACCATGGGAAGAACATGGAGTTTCTAGATTCAGACCGCAACTTTTCAAGGATTGGCCTTGTGATTTGTTAATGGTCACGGCGAATGCAAGACGGATCGGAAATTGAAGTCGTTTAAACTCAAACGGCAAATCGGTTGGTATCATCGGGATCCTCGGAATGAGAGCTTCCTTACCTTCGAATTTTCCTTTGAGTATCGTCGCGTAAATCACATTGTGCATCAATTTACTTACCACCAAACGCGTTTCGTTGCACAGTTTTGGTTGGTTTATGTTTCGAAGCATGATTACTACTGAGCCCACATTTTGTCGTAAATTGTGAGGTGGTAAACCAGGCACATCCAAGGAGTTTAAAAATTAAATTGGATAGTTGGTGGCCTCATCTTCATTTGTTACACAGTCAATAGAATTGAGCTAGTATGCAAGCAGTAATCAGTGCTGCAATTGCATCGAAACGCTGCTTAATTCAAATCACTACTTGATAAATTTCTTCTTGTTGATCTCTGAGGTTTGCTCGACGATTTCGCATTGCCAACCGAGCCGTTTCAAGGGCTGCCTCGCTGAGATCTTGTGATAAAGAAGTACAAAGTCGAGCCATACTAACGAGGGGATCCTCACGTGCAATTTCTTGTTCTTCTTCAGTCTTTCATTCGCATTGTTTCTAATCTAGTTGCATTACCGCTTTGTCGGGAAAGATTCGATCGTCTTGGTCGCGGCATTGTTAATGATAATATCAATAAGCTAATAGAAACTCGAAGCAAATACATCAATCGGTCAACTTCAAAATTTCTAATTGTTACATTTTCAACCATACTTAACCATAGACAACATTACGTTTAGCTGTCAGTTGCGTTTTGTTATACCACGTTTTATGTCATGTCCCACGGAAACGGGCTAAAAAGTATCCTTTTATTTTTTTGGTAGTGTTTAACGCCCAATTTAACTACTTATGCACCGCAGACGGTGACACTGATGATACATGAATGATGATGGAAAACCGGTGGAATGAGATGGCGGGGAAAACCGGAGTACCCGGAGAAAACCCGCCCCAGCGCCGTTTTGTCCACCACAAATCTCACATGCGGTCACTTGGGATCGGACCCAGGCCATCTTGGTGAGAGGCAAGTGGTCTAACCTAACTGGTTCTAAGCTACCTCCCCAACAATTTTCAGCTAAATCGGTTCAGCCGTTCTTGAGTTATAAATAGTGTAACTAACACGACTTTCATTTATATAAGTATAGATATACGGCATTTTAATCGAAATCGCTAGAGCTATTTTTTAAGAAAAACAAAATCATTTTTCTATGTAATGGTATTCTGTGGTTTGGTTATTTTCTTGAAATCCTTGGAAGATACTAAAGAAAAGAAAAAAAAAAAAGTTCAATACTTAACGCGCTTTTCGTTTTTAAGCTATGCTGTCCACAATCTCTCTCTCTCCCTTCCTCCCTCACTCTCTCTCTATCTCTCCATCTCTCTTTCTCACACAAATACGGACCTTTTTTCCAAAAATTATTTTATGGACTCAAGGAACCTCAACATGTATATTTGACACGGAATTCTTGGATAGTATACAAAATCTTCTTTAGCTTCTAGGTACATTGTATGTACATACGTGCTAGAGAAACTGACGCAGGAGTTGCCATTTAATGATGTATTAAACACAGGAGAGAGATAACGCAAGACCGTTCAAAACACATTATACCCTGAAATTTGTGCGTCATTCGTGACAATGCTAGGAACAATCGGACAAAATAAGATTCCTATGTTATCAATATCATCTTTATTTTTCTCTAGTGTATACCAAATAATTTACCTTATTCACCTGGTATTTATATAGGTCTACTTTACAGATTTATGTTGGAGGAAAGGTAAAAAAAATTATGATGTGCTCCATTCACACGAATTTCTCCATGTCTTCGTAACAAATTGTTAAAAAACTTATTCTTTTATTTACTTCATGCTAGTCCAGACAAAAATTAGCAGAAATTGTCTTATTACTTGCTTCCTTGTAAGTACAAAGGAAATAAGAGAATACCATAAGGTAAACGACAGTCAAATCTTTTAAAAGCTGGTTGCTGTGTGCTTGAAATTTCTTTGTTTATATGGCCAGAAGTTGATAAACTTCCGTATTCGAAAAGTATAATTATTTTAATAACTAAAACCAATAATAATCAATAAATCATGAAAAAATGTGCATAACATAAATTTTGTGTTTTAACAGGTTCTACATTATTTGTACAGCAAGTTTCTGTTTATCTCTTACGGTTTACCAGTTATGCAAAATTCAACAAAATTCATTCAGAGAAAACAGGTGTTCAGAGGCTACTCCCAGAAAAATAAAAAAATAGATAATATAATTGTCATGTAAATATCTTTAATATACCATATGCGAGATACTAAACTTAATACCAAGTTGGTATTTAACTGCCTTTTCGTTTTTGAGGTTTGTTGTCTACAGACATACACACACGCATGGGCTTTTTTTCTAAAAATGTTTTTCAGGACACCAAATATCTCAAAATATATATTTGCGTTGAAATCTCGTCATCGAATTTTAATTGCAATACAATAATTTCTCTAGATATTATACAGGATGTTTCAAAAATACGGGGCATAATTTCAGGTATGTATTTCCCACATGTAGACAATCAAATTAGTTTACCATAACATGTGTCCGGAAATGCTTCATTTCCGAGTTATAGCCTTCACAACATTGAAATTTACTGGAACGTTTTTCTTTCCGCAGGTTGTTTTCATTACAGAAGATGTTCAAAATGTCCACCTCCTGCTTGAATACAGACCTCACATCGATGTCTCATTGATCTGCGAACACGATCCCAAACTCCAGGAGTATTGCGTATGTCCTCAAAACTTGCCACAATTCGATTCCGAAGGGATTCCAAATCCGGCACCGGAGACGAATAAACCAATGATTTTAAATGGCCCCACAAGTAGAAATCGAGAGGGTTCAGATCAGGTGAGCGTGGAGGCCAAGCAATTGGGCCACCTCTACCTATCCATCGATCAGGAAACCTTCGATCCAAGTACCGGCGAGCCGTAAGACTGAAGTGTGCAGGAGCGCCATCATGCAAGAAGTGAATGTGTTGATGATTGATCAGTGGAGTGTCTTCGAAAACGTCAGGTATGGTGTTTTCCAGGAAGTTTTTGTACGCCTGCCCCGTAAGTCTGTTTACAAGTACATGGGGTCCAACTAATCGATCACCAATGATACCGGCCCACATGTTGAAGGAGAACCGCACCTGGTGATGAGATACAACAGTTGCACGTGGGTTTCATGCTACCATACATGCTGATTGTGGAAATTTGTTATGCCATCTCTTGTGAACTGTGCTTCATCTGTAAATAATACGACGGCAGAAAAGTTCGGATTTACACCACACTGCTGCAAGAACCACTGACAGAACCTAACTCGTGCAGGGTAATCTGCTGGTGAAATGGGCCTGTACACGTTGCAAATGATAAGGATACAATTGATACTCGTTCAACAGACTCCAGACAGTTGTATGAGGAACATTGACTTCCAATGCTAACCGTCGTGAGCTGATAGAAGGAGTCCTGTCCACAGCCTCCAAAATCTCCTCCTGTAGATCTTGGATCCCTTCCCAAACCAGGAGAGGTGAATGTTCCATACTCGCAAAGACGGGAATGGAGACGTACAAATGTCTTCCGATCTGGACATTGTCGCTGTGGGTACCTCTCCTGGTACAAACGATGAGCCAGCGCAGCATTGCCGTCCGCCTTACCGTACATGAAGTGTATCTCTGCCAGCTCTTGAATTGAATGCATGTCGCACAGTCTTAACGCCTAAAGAACACTGAATGTAACCTTCCTCAGAATGAACTATCAGAGCGCCCTCTTAATGTCTCCTTTGACGGCAAAGACCTGCGGAAAGAAAAACGTTCCAGTGAATTCCAATGTTGTGAAGGCCATAACTCGGAAATGAAGCATTTCCGGACATGAACTATTTTGATTGTCTACAGGTGGGACTTTCAATGTTGTAAAGGCCATAACTCGGAAATGAAGCTTTTCCGGACACATGTTATAATGAACTATTTTGATTGTCTTCATGAGGGAAATACATACCTGAAATTATTCCCCTTATTTTTGAAACACCCTGTATAAATGGCATGTACTCGTACATACGGCTAGAGCATGTAAAAGTAATGTTATGTATTTCAAAGAAAACAACGCCGCAGTAGAATAGTGAATATAAAAATCTGATGTGTTACACTCACATGACTTTCTCTAGAGGTTCTACAAACTTCTTGCATCAGATAATTCTTCTTTCTGCACCTTGCTAATCGAGGTACTCATTAGCACAATGTTCTTATTACTTAGTTCCGTATAAGTAGGAAGAAAATAAGAGAATACACTAGGCTAAGCCAATAGTCAAATGTTTTAAAAGCAGTCGTTACGCGATTGTCATTACAAATCGCTTCTTTTCTTGGCCAGGAGTAGTAGAACAAAAGAAAAACGGACACTCCAGTCTGAGAAAAGCATAAGTACTTCCCAACTGAAACTAATAACAATGAGTACCTCGAAAACAGTAAGCTCCACGAGAAAAATGCATATGACGTAACTTGTGTATTTTGAAAAAAACATACATAAGTTTTTGTCTATCTCATACGGTTTACAAGTTATGCCAAATTAAGCAAAATTCATCCAGAATAAACAGGTTTTCAGTAGCTATTCCCAGAAAATTCAAGATATACATTTTATTTGTCAGGTAAATATCCTTAATATGCGATATTTTAATCAAAATCTTTAGAGCCATTTTTAAGAAAATCAACATTTTCGAAAAAAGTTCCATGTAAAGGGTAGATTTAGGGTGGGGGGATTTTTCTCAAAATCTTCGTGTCACATCCCTGGAAGATACTAAACTTAATTACCAAGTTTGGCATTTTAGCTACTATTCGTTTTTGAGTTATCGTCTTCACAGGCACACGGACACACACACATACGGACCTTTTTCTGAAAATGCTCTTTATGAATACAGGGGGTTCTAAAACATGTATTTCCGGTGAAATCTCGGTATCAAATTTTTGGGTGGAATACAATACTTCTCTATCCCTATTACATTGTACATACGGGGATAGAGAAAGGAAAAATTTATGTGAATGAAACATTAGATAGTTCTGGGCTTTCCTCGTTTGCTGGTTACATCCCCAAGCAGAAAACTGCGTATAACCGTTCTCATTAGTTAGTTCCAGAGTATGTATAAAACCTCAGCCTGCATCTTGCACAGATGTGACATATCTGGTCGTATCACATGCTGAAGCGTCTATTGATTATGCGGCCCGATTAAAACTGCCGGAAACATTTAATAAAGCTTTCTGGTTTTTAATTACAACATATTCCAGAAGCGTGTATTAAAAGCTTCGCTTAAAAACCGCGGAATTCGCTGCAACATATCAGCTGCATCATCCAAGTAATTATTTCTGTAATGTTTCCCACACTGTGTTTCGTAATTAGTGGCTCGTTTGGTGGCAACTTCTTGTAAAAACTGAATAAGGCAATCTCATTAACAAGCCCGGCTGTTTTTATTATGGCATTTAAGCCGCGCATTTCACCATGTAAACGAATAGTAACCATATTAAAGGTTAAAAGCACAACATAAATGAGAGACCGCGTTTTTTCTTTTTTTGTTTGCCTCTGGTAAGCCCAGAATAACTATTTTTGTTTTTATAACTCATTCAGTGGTCTGTTTTAACTTTTTATCCCTCTGGACAATGAAAAGGTATCTTCATCCTGAATCTGGTAATCCCCATTCATATAAAAAGGTTGAAATGAAACGAAGTTAACGTGTGTTAAAGTTTTTATACTATCGAATCTGACCTGAAATAATGAATGGTTACGCTTGGGTAACACAGATTTCAAAACATACTAATGGAGGCGAGTTAAATAAAAGCCGCTTTGCTGATGGAGGTTGAAAGAAACGATGTATTTTCTGCCGAGTTGGAAATGTCATTTTACGTGTGGCATTTTGAATTCAAGTGTAGCATCAAAGGAATATTTATTGAAGCAAACCTTATTGTTCACATACTGCTTAGTGATAAATCTAACGTAAAAGTATATAATCCTTTATATAAGGTATAACTATTCATAAAATTAAAGATAAAAAAGTTATGATTCACACGACTTTCTCTACATCTCTGCAACATTTTATTAAAACGCAAATGCTTCTATTTACTTCATGTTAATCGAGAAAAAATTAGCAGAAATAGTCTTAGTACTTGATTCTTTGTAAATAGAAGCGAAATAAGGGAGTACAATGGGTTAAGGGGATTATCAAAAGCCGGTTGCTATGTCACTGAAGTTCCTTTATATGGACAACAGTTGATAAATTCCCATATGAGAAAAGTGTGTTTATTAAAGCTGAAACCAAACACAGAGAATATCTAAAAACGAGTAACTCCACGAAAAAATTATATAATATGAATTGTGTGTTTAAATGTGCTCTACATTTTTATATGTTAAATTTTTCTCTATCTCTTACGGTTTAAAGGTTATGCAAAATTCCGTAAAATTCATCCAGAGCAAAGCAGTCTTCAGAGGCTATTCCCAGAAAATCAAAATATACATATTATTTGTCAGGTAAATATCTTTAATATACGATATTTTAATCAAAATCGTTAGAGCCATATTTGAAAAAATAAAAAAATTCGAAAAAGTTCCATGTAAAGGGTAGTTGGGGGTCGGGTTTGTTTCCTTTGTTTGTCTTTGTTTCCTATCCTTGCAAGATAAACTTAAATACCAAGTTTTGTATTTAACGGTTTCTGTTTTTAGATATGCTTATATAATGTTCCGATGTCTATATGGATGGTTGAAGAATTTAAACTTTTAATTGGAAAAAAAAATAGTAAACGATCCACTTTTATTTCTATTTCTATGTTTTCTATCATTTTGACACAAAGACACACACGCACATGTGCAGACACGCACATACACGGTACTTTCTCCAAAAATGCTTTTTCGGAATTCAGGGGGACCCAAAACATGCATTTCCGGTAAAATCTCGTTATCGAAATTTTGAGTATATTACAACACCTTCTCTATACACAATGTACATAGTACTTGTAGAGAAGGTAATAAAGGAAATGTATTGCAAACACTATGTGATGAATATTTCCGACACTAAAGCATTTATATGTTCTTTACAATACAACTTTTTAGCCAGCTCGAACTAAAAGTGGAATTTTTACTTTCTCTACACTTACCATTTACATAGTTTACAGAGAAGGTATTCCATTCCACCCAAAAATTGGATGCGGAGGGTTTAGAGTCCCCTGAATTCAAAAACAGCATTCTAGAAAAAGGTCCGAAAGTGTGTGTCGTGAACACGATAACTCAAAAACGAAAAGCCAATAAAATAGCAAATTTGGCATATAAGATTAGTATACTCCAAGGATGCGACACAGGGATTTTTAAGAAAATTGCCCTAATATTCTTTTCTCAAAAATGGTTCTAACGATTTTGGTTAAAATACCGAACATTAAAAATCTTTACATGACAAATAAAATGCATATCTTGAATTTTCTGAAAATAGCTGCTGAAGACCTCTTTATTCTGACTACATTTTGCTGGATTTTGCATAAATATTAAATCGTAACAGATACTAAAAGCTTACTACGGAAAATATGTAGATATCACTAAAACACACAATTTATGACATATACATTTTTTTTGTGGAGTTGGCCATTTTTGAGATATTCCTTGTTTTGAGTTTCAGTTTTAAAACACCTGAACTTTTCACATATGGAATTTGTCACCTACTGACCATACAAAAAAGGGAATTTCAATTACCTGGCAACCAGCTTTCCTAAGATTTGACTATACCTTTGGCCTATGGTACTCCTTTATTTCCCTTCTACTTACTGGAAGCAAGTAAAAGACCATTTCTGCTTAATTTTTTCTCTCTAAAGTAAATAAAAGAATAATCTTTTTAACAATAATTTATTGCATAATGTAGAGAGAGACATGTGAATGGAACACATCAGATTTTTAACACCAGCAGCACGAGCTAAAAGTCATTTTATCGCACTAATGCCACTTCATTGTCACAAACTATGATTTCATGACTAGTAATATCTCAATTAGTTGTTATATTTGCAGTTCTTTATTAAGTAGACTGGTTTTGATTTGATTTACAATAATTATGGAATTTTACATCATAATTAATTTCTCTTTGGGTCACAATATTTATTAATAATATAAATTGTCATCTTTTAATTCGTTACAGTGATATCGGCACCTGATCGTATAGTTTTGACTTATTCCTTGAGTTGGCAGCCTGGTACTTGGTTGATATCCATGTCCCTTTAACTGTTCACAATACTCATGCTAAGAAGAAACAAATGAATATCGCAGGTACGCTGCGCATCACAGATACGTATAATAATTAAATTGTTTAAAAATATTGACGGCTTCATTTCGCAAGCTTCTACTTACAACATGCAGCACTATATTAAACTTGTATATGTAAATAACTATTCTAGCATTACTCTGTATACATGAGCAGTGGCGAGCACAATTATGTGTCCATGTAATGAGCTCTGTGTTAAGTTGGTAAATATTAATAAAGTACCTCCTCCCACTTTCATAGCTCTACTTGGTTCTAGAAAACCAAGTTCATTAGTAAACTCGTATTCTATTTGTTTTTTTTTTCAATGGCAACAATGGTTTAGGCGTTTCGTCTGGGACTGACATTTGGAAGGTCGTGGGTTGAATTCCCCCGTATGACCTCCCTGACCCATGGGTTCCTTAGGAGAATTTCCCGGGTCACTGGGCGAATGCATGTGGACATTTCCTCATTCCCCTAACTTCCTATCCCTTCATTTCATCTCCATCTCACTTAACCGGTTTATTTCGGGATTGTAGTGTTAACGAAGACTGCGATGGTGGCGCCCTTCCGTGGTGGTGAATGCGCTCTCGGCGGCAGGGTGGCGTTAGTGTCGTCTGTAGGACTAACGGTGTTCTGTCATGCAAGCTCCTAGCGTTGCCGTCGTCAATACTAACTGCTTATACTATGTTAGGGACCCAAAGTTAGCTCTTTCCCCGCGGTTTGGTTTCGACCGACTGTCGATATTGTTCTTAATATCATCCTATCCTCCTGGAATGTGACGCACAATAAGCCCATGTGTGGCTGCAGTGTGGAACACTAGATATCCTTACCAATAAAGTATTTTTAATATTTATGACACAATAACTAAAATATTAAATTAAATATTTTGAATTCGAGATAAAATTTATAATGTATTTTACTGAACCGACCAAACTAATCAAGCCAATCAAACCAATAAATCAATCTTTTTATTCGTTATGAAAATTAATCAGCTCAAATTTATTAATTGTTGTCACTAGGAATGAAAGAGAACCAGAATCTAAAAGTAAGTGTTTTAACTTTAGGATATTTTATATCAAGAACTGATGTGTACCATTCACATGACTTTCTCTACATATGTGCAACAAACTATTGTTAAAATGCTTATGCTACTGTTTACTTCATGCTAATCGAGACAAAAAATTAGCAGAAATAGTCTTATTACTTGCTTCCTGGTAAGCGAAATAAGGGAGTACAATAGCATAAAGTAATAGTCAAAAGCCGGTTGCTATGTGACTGAAGTTCCTTTTTTTATATGAATAGGAGTTGACAAATTCCTATAAGAGAAAAATATAAGTATTTTAAAGGTGAAACCAAAAACAAGGAATATCTAAAAAATGATCAACTCCACGAAAAAAATATATATGTAACATAAATTGTGTGTTTTAACGTGCTCTACATTTTTTTGTGTCGTAAGTTTTTGTACATCTGTTACGGTTTAGCAGTTATGCAAATTTCTGTAAAATTTAACCAAAATAAAGTAATCTTCAGAGGCTATTCCCAGAAAAATCATATATATATTTTACTTATCAGATAAATATCTTTAATGTATGATATTTTTATCAAAATCGTTAGTCATTTTTGAAAAAATCAAAATTTTCGAAAAAAGTTCCATGTAAAGGGTAGTTTGAGGTGGGCGGATTTTTCTCAAAATCTTCGTGTCGCATCCCTGGAAGATACTAAATTTAAATACCAAGTTTGGTATTTTACCGACTTTTCGTTTTTGAGTTATCTTGTTCACAGACACACGGACCTTTTTCTGAAAATACCTTTTTTGGATACAGGGGACCCTAAAACATATATTTCCGGTGAAATCTCGGTATCGAATTTTTTGGGGGACTGCAATACCTTCTCTATACACTATGTTCATAGTGCGTATAGAGAAAGTAAAAATCTGATGTGTTCCTTCACATGACTTCTCTACATCTCCGCAACAAATTATTGTTCAAAAGCCTATGCTTTCTATTTACTTCATGATAATCGAGATAAAAATAGCAGAAATAGCCTTATTACTTGCTTCCTTGTAAGTAGAAGCGGAATAAAGGAGTACCATAGGTTAAAGTGATAGTCAAAAGCTGGTTGCTATGTGACTGAAGTTCCTTTGTTTGTATGTATGGGCAGGAGTCGACAAATTCCTATATGAGAAAAGTATTACGTTTTTTAAAGCTGAAACCTAAAACAAGGAATATCTAAAAAAGATCAACTTCACGAAAAACATATACATAGCCTAAATTGTGTGTTTTAACGTGCTCTACGTTTTTTGTATGGTAAGATTTTGTCCATCTCTTACGGTTTAACAGTTATGCAAAATTCCGTAAAACTCATCCAGAAGAAAGTAGTCTTCAGGGGCTTGTCCCAGAAAATTAAGATATACATTCTATTTGTCAAGTAATTATACGATCTTTAATATACGATATTTTAATCAAAATTGTTAGAGCCATTTTTGAAAAAATCAAAATTTTCGAAAAAAGTTCCATATAAAGGGTTGAGGTGGGAGGATTTTTCTCAAAGTCTTCGTGTCGCATGCCTGAAAGATATTAAATTTAAATCCAAGTTCGGTATTTTACCGACTTTTCGTTTTTGAGTTATCGTGTTCATAGACACACGGACACACTGACTTTTTTCTGAAAATACTTTTTTTGGATACAGGTGAAATCTCGGTTTCTAATTTTTGGGTGGAATGCAATACTTTCTCTATATACTATGTACATAGTACGTGTAGAGAGAGTAAAAAATAGAAGCATACAAAGGAAACTTGTGTTTATTTTCACAGATGTGTTGCCTTAAATAAAGACACAATTCTTTGAATAACATTGGGATAGAACCTTAAAACTAATAGCGTTTCAATATATATCATTAAACGAAGAATCAAATTTATTATTCCAACAATAAAACTTAAAAGTAGTGCTTAGTCTTAATTAGGGTGGAACTTTAGAAGGGAAACATCGTGACAAATGAGTCAACCTCTGCACAGCTTCAGTGGCATAGCAGTCCTAAAGCCAGTGTTTACTGCACTAGTTCAGTAAAGACAGTTTAATTGACAGCATTTAATTAAGTCCTTCTGCACATAAGGTATTGCAAATATTAAAAGAAATGAAAAACGTGGGATGTAAATGAAATTTGTCATGGTTGTTTTGCATGATTATTAGTTCTTTGATGTTTGCTATTTTGCACTAGATTCTGTATGTCTAGTTGTAAATCAGCGTTTGTCGAACTCAAAGTGAAACTAATCGTTTGCAATAAGCGAGGAAGCGGACGAGGTAATGGAGGGGAAATGCTCTCTGCACTCGTCTTTATGTTCCGGGATTTGCTGGTCGAATAAATATGCGCAACGCTTCGCAAATATAAGTGAACGCGATCAGAGCTGCACCTCTGATAGGAAATGATCTGAGAGCGTAGTATTTTAATTGTCAACTGTTTAATCTATATCCAGCTTGAAATTAATAAAACTCTTAAATTAAAGACACCTTTATTTTCTCTAACGTACTATGTTCATAGTGTATAGAGAAGGTATTACACCCCACCCAAAAATTCGATAAGGAGATTTCACCGGTAATACACGTTTTAGAGTCTCCTGATTCCAAAAAAATGACCGTGTGTTTATAAACACGATAACTCCAAAACGAAAAGTCAATAAAATACCAAACTTGGCATTTAAGTTTACTATCTTCCAGAGATGAGACACGAAGATTTTGAGAAAAATCCTCTCCACCCTAAAATACCCTTTACTTGGACAAAAGTTAGAAAATTTTGATTTTCTCAAAAATGGCTGTAACGATTTTGATTAAAATACTGTATATGAAAGATCTTTATATAGCAAATAAAATGAACATCTTGAAATTTCTCGGAATAGCCTGTTTATTCTGAATGAATTTTGCTGAATTTTGCGTAAGTGGTAAACTGTAAGACATACACAAAAACTTGCCCCTCAAAAACCTAAATCATACTAAAACACACAATTCATACCATATACGTTTCTTTCGTTGATTAATCATTTCTAAGATACTCCTTGTTATTTGTTTCATAAGTAAGATACTTCAACCTTTTTCACACGGAAAGTTGTAAACTCCTGGCCTTGCATAGAAATGGATTTCATCCACATAGCAACCGGATTTTAAACGATTCGATTATAGTCTTAACCTATTGTATCCTTTATTTTCCTTCTACTAACAAGGAAGAAAGTAATTTAAGACAATAACGCTAATGTTTATTTCGATTATCGTAAAGTAGATAGAAGAATATGCTTTTTAACAATAATTTTTACAGTGATGTAGAGAAAGTCTTTTGAATGGGACACATCAGGTATTTTGCATAAGGCCAGGCGCTATGTTCATAGTGAACGGATCGGCTTAAAACTAAAAATATGATGCGTTCTATTCGCATGACTTTCTCTAGAACGCTGTGAAAATTATTGCTAAAAGCTTATGCTTCTATCGACTTCATGCTAATCGAGATTAACTTTAGCAGCAACGCCCTTATTACTTAGTTACTAACAAGTAGAAAGGAAATATCTCTTGATATTGGTTTCAGGTTTAAAATACTTAACCTTTTCTTATGTAGAATTTTATCAACCCCTGGCTACGCAAAGATATAGATTTGTTTCACATAGTAACTACCTTTAAACAATCTGATATGTTCCATTCATATAACTTTCTCTAGCTATTCAAAATATAAACTTCTTACATAAGATTACACTTTTATCTAAACCATGCTAATCAAAGTAAGCATAGTAGAAATTGTCTTATTATTGGGTTCCTTATAAGTAGAAGGGAATACCTTAGGCTAAAGCTAAAGGTGGCGTCCTGTTTGAGAAAAGTTATGTAGTTTAAAACTGAAACCAATAACAAGGAATACCTCAAAAATGGCGAACTCCATAAGAAAAATGTATATGGCATAAACTATCTGTTTTAACCAGATCTACATTTGTTATGTATCTACCACTTGTGGTTTAACGCTTATACAACAATTCATCTAAAATCAATATATTATCAAATATTTTTCCATGTAAAGGGTAGTGTAGGGTGAAAGGAGTTTCCGCTTAATCTTATTGTATCATTTTTAGAGGATATTAAACTTGGTATTTTACCGAATTTTCGTTTTTGAATTATTTTTGTGTATGTTCACGGACAGACACACACACGATCGTTTTTCTAAACGCGCTTTTTATACAGGTAAATTTAATACGTGTATTTCCAATGAAATCTTGGTATGACATGTACCTACCATGTACATTGCACTGCTAGAGAAAGTAAACACTTGCCTTTTGTTTTAACTTAGTGTATTCTCTTGCTTTCCTTCTGGTAAGGAACTAAGTAATAAGACCATATGTATGTTTGGTATGTATGTATATTTGGTATGGATGGATGGAGGGATGGAGGGATGGATTAGCATTAAGTAGATAGAAAAATTAGCTTTTTAATAACAAGTTATTATCCAGATGTAGAGAAAATCATGTGAATGGAACACATCTGATTTGTTTGCCCATCCGTTTATTATGAATATAACAAAGTTCAGGCTAAATTTACACACATATAAAATAAGAGTAGCGATTCTAATGATGTAGGCATATGGTTGAGGTGAATATGTCAATAAACCAATAAAGCAATGCAGAGAAGCGGACTGAAAGAAGGACAATGGCACGATAGAAGAACTTGATCAAGCAATTGTCGATCAAAATACGTGGTCTCGAGCTATTTTCTAGCAGAACTGTGACTTTGACCTGACCCACTTATATTTGTGAACCACCTTTTTCGAAAATTTAAACCTTGACGTGGGAAAGTTCTCCTTTGTAAATAGAACCATAAAAGACTGGAATGAATTGCCTGGAGCAGCCTTACAGGGTTGTCCCCTGTGTCTGAAGAAATTTGTGAAAAATCTTGATTTTAATGTTGGATAATTTTTGTAAATATTCCTTAAATGAAATGCTTGTGATTTCATATTGTTGTAAATACAAATGTTAAATTGGTTGGTGATTCTAATTATGAAATTAATTAATCTGAATTGAGAGAAAGATTAATGTTTTCATATTTGTGTAAATAACTATTATATCTAGCTTACAAAGCCATAAACTGGCAGCTGTGATTTATTGTTTATATATCTTGTATACATATATAACTCTGCCACCGGCTGATATCCACTTGTAGAGAAATAAATACATACATACAAATCGAAAATCAGCTTGACCATAAGGGATGAAAATCTGATAGCCCAACTCCAGATTTTAAAAGTTTTACTTGAAAAGCTTGAAGTATAAGGTGCTTAAAGCTTTATTACTAATTTTAACAAAAATGTATAAACACATATGAATAAAATATATTCTACAGAGAGATTGCTAACGGAAAATCTTGTCTTCTTCACCTGCAGCATTAGGCTTACTGGCTTTTAGCGATTCCAGCTTTTTCCATCCCCTTGGGTCGTACCTTAAAGCTATATCCTTTCCTTGGGTATATTTTTTTCTGTCATTCGTTGTGCATGTTCCAACCATTTCTTTCTAAAGCCGACAATTAATTATTTATACTGTATATATATTTCTTGTTTTTATTACTTTAATTTTTATTCTGTTTTCACTCGTCACATCCATTGCCAACCTCAGAATTCTCATTTCGGTTGCTTATATTCTGTTTACGTCTCTTTTCCTCAAACTTTAGGTTTTGCTGCCATATAAAAATAGGTGTAGCCATTGCTTTATTATATTTAATATTTTTGATTGTAATTCATTTTATTGCCTTCTATTTTGTATTGACCACCTACTCTATCCTGGTTTGGTATTTAATACCCGGAATAATTTAGAGGTTACATGTTGTTTGTGTTGTACTTCTATAATTGTTTTTGATCCTACTGGAGTATTGCCTCTAAAAGCCATGACTTCCACATCCTTCGGGGCGATTGTCATATTATTACTTTATCTACACCAGTATAGAGAAGGAATTGTATTTCACCAAAACTTGGCAATCAAAGTTTCACCGGGAATACATGTTTTGAGGATCTCTGAATTCAAAAAAAGACCTTTCAGAAAATGTCAGTGTGTGTATGTGTGTGTTTGTGGACAATACAGCTCAAAAATGAAACTATCTTTAAATACAAATTTGATATTTCAGTTTATTATCTTCCAAGGATGCGACACCAAGATCTTAAGGATAATACTCCCACCCAAATACCCCTTACATAAAATTTTTTTCTTAAAATATTGCTTTTCTTGAAATTGACTCCAACGATTTTGATTAAAATACCGTATACTAAATATCCATAACATGTGTAGCTTAAATTTTCTGGGAATAGCAATGAAGACCTTATACATTTTGTATAAGTGATACATCGTAAGCGACAGACAAATACTTACTACACAAAAATATAGATCTCGTTAAAATACAGAATTTATGTTTTGTACCTTTTTTTTTGTAAATCTAATTATTTCCGACATATTCCTTATCACTGGTTTCAATTTTTTATCGAACGGTAAGTCATCGATCGTTTCAAATCTCTTTTGTTTTACTTCTGGCATTCGAAGAGAACCGAATTTCAATTGTTTCACATAACAACCAGCTTTAAAGTATTTGACCAGCGCTATTTCTTTGTTTCACTCCTACTTACAAGGAAACAAGTAATAAGAAATTTCTGCTAACTTCTATCTGGATTAGCATGATTGTTACAATAGTTTGTAGAGAAAGTCATCTAAATGGAACCATTTATACTTTTTCTATATAGTATATATATGGAGAAGGCACTGCATTTCACACAAAAATTCAATATCGAGATTTCAAATAAATACATGCTTTAGGGTCCTCTTTATACACAAAAAATATTAGAAAAATGTCGGTGTGTATGTTCGTATATCTCTGAACACGATAACTCAAAAACGATAAGTTGGTAAAACACCAAACGTTGTATTTAAGTTAAGTATCTATCAAAGATGCAACAGGAAGGTTTTGAAGAAAAAAAAAATCCCCATTCCTAGCTGCACTTTTTTTTTTATATTTTCACAACAATGGCTCTAATGGTTTTGATTAATATACTCCATAATAAATACATTTGAATGACAAATGAAATGTAAATCCTGAATTTTCTGGGAATATCCTTCAATTACTCTTTATTCTGGATGAGTTTTGCTGAATTTTGCATAACTGTTAAACCGTTAGAAATGGAAAAATAATATGCCAAAAACTTTACATCCCGTTAAAATACACCACTTAAATCATTTATATGTTTCTGCATGAAGTTGACCATTTCAAAGATATTCCTTTTTATTGGTTCCAGTCATAAAATACTTTTAAAATTTCTCATATGGGAATATGTAAACTCCTGAACATACAAAAAAAGAAAGGGGTGGGGAAAAACGAACGGGTTTCAACCGCAGAGCAACTTGCTTTTAAAAGATTTGACTATAAGATCATTTCTGTTATATTTATCTGGATTAGCATGAAGCAGAGAGAATAATAAGCTTTTTAATAATAATTTGTTGCAGAGATGTGAATAAAGTCATTTAAATGGATCATATCAGAGTATTTTACTTTCTCTACAGCGTATTACATACATAGTTTAAAAGGTATTATATTTAACAAAAATAATCTATGCAGAGATTTGCCGGAAATAGCCGGTCCACTAAACTATTTTTAGAAAAATATTCATGTTTGTCGCATGTCTGTGAACAGTAAAACCCAGAAACCAATAGTCTATTGAATTCCAAAATGATTATATTAGTTATCATTTTTTCTATTTTCTGCAAATAAAATTTTCACTAAAGTACCATACTTTAAGGTATTTTAAAATCTAATAAAATTTTATCCTGAATTTTCTAGGCATAGCGTCTGAATTTCTCCTCACTCTGAATGACTTTTGTATAGATCTTAAGAGATAAGACTAATTCTAACTACACAATTGGTATAGACCTTGGTTTCCAGTTTGACCACGTGAGTAATTGCTCGTTTCTAATTGATGTCGTTAGCCTGCGACAATGCTGTACTAAGTAGCGCTCTAGCTTCTAGCAATTTGTATGTGATGTTATTTCTTATCACAAAGCAATTTTAAGAAACCCATCACACCACTCAATCATCACATTGGCGAGTACGGGTTGTATCCTCTTTTCTTCTTCTTTCTTTGAATGATTTACCGCACGTAATAACAAATACGCATTTTTCACCGTCTGTGAATAACAACGACCTTTAACGAACTGTTGCTTGGTCAATGAAAATTCGGTAATGAAATTACTCGTGCTGCTGTTATAAAGTATGGAGGCTTTTTTTTTTTCAACCTCCGATAGGCTATAAATAAAAGACAAATTCATAGAAATCAATGATTTTATTACTAAAAGTTTGTACACTTATAGTTGTTACTTTTCAGCATAATCACCGAAAAGATTGAGATATTTATCATACCTGTACACAAGCTTTGCAATGCACGCTTCAAAAACTGTTGCCGCCAATGATTCCAAATGAGAATTGACGTTGTTTTGAAGATATTCGGACTTTACGACGTTTGCGGAGATCCATTCAAAACAAAAGAAGAGGAATGCTGACTTCAGGAATTGTGTTGATCCATGACAATGCTCATTCACACACAGCTGGCAGAACCCATTGGCGCTTTGAACAATTTCAATGGGACATTTTCGATCATCCGCCGTACAGTCCTGACCTGGCACCCAGCGACTTTCACCTTTTCCCTGAACTGAAGACGTGGATTGGAGAGCAGCACTTTCAAACCAACGAAGGTCTTCAAAACAAAAGAAGTAACTTGCCTGATATCTTAGAATAATAATCTACATCATTATTGCTTGAAAGAATAGTAATTAGTTTGAAATATTCTAAATGCAGAGAATACATTTTTATTTTAACTAGGGAACTAGTTTCTATGACGGTATGTAGTTATAAGTCCATCAGAAAATACGGAGAACGATAAGCATGTCATATTGAACAAAAGTAGGGTAAGGTAAGGAAAAACAGACTTTAGGTTGAGGCGAGAATTTCTTCCCGGCCATTTAATTATTTATTAGTGTAGTTTTTGCAATGTAAACATGTGAGTTTATTTTTATTTGTAGTAATATAATACGATTTAAGATATTTCATTACTAATATCTAAAAATGAATATATGTAACGATTGTATACGTGAAACTGAGGTGTTCTTTTGAGAGGAGAAAGCAGTTTCTCGTAGGCTATTTTGGAAGGGGCCGAAGTCACTAGGAATTTGCTGTGTTGCTATTGTATTCCAAAAGCCCCGTTCTTCGCGCGAGGTCAAGGGAGACCACCAGAAATTCACGATATTTGCCACGTCTACGAGGGTAAATGAGTTTCGGCCTATGGGAACCCCACAGCTTTCAAACTGCCAGGAAATTAAGAAACCGACGCGAAAACGTTCGGCAAATCAGTTGATTTTAAGGCGCAAAGCCAGGTTTAAAAACCAAATAAATACGGAAGACACAAGAGCTTGTTGCTCGTTGCTTGTTGCTAGTTTGCTCGCACTTGTTTCATTCAGGTAGTAAAGTATGCTCTAATACGCAGAACGACCAAAGCTGGGAAACGCGGTAAAGAAGTTGAAGTAATCACGCGTGAGTTTAGATCGCCCAAAGCGATCTGGGTGAAAAAGTCGCGAAATGAGAACCGCGCGAAGTCTCTAGCCACGAGAACCGCAGCATATAAAAATCAAAAGGACGCGCCAGGTGACTTCGCAACCAGAAAGAAAAAGAGGAGTCAGCGTGACCTTTAAAATAAATTGATGGTTTTTCTGAAAATTCCATCAGGATCACTTCTTTACGAGTTCAAATACTCCATTGTAAGTTCCCAAAATTTAAGGTTATATTATTTAGTTATGAAGTAAAATAACTTCGGTATTGTCATTACCTACAGTTTAATTTTTCAGGCTTTAGAATTACAAGTTTTAGAAACTTCTCCTGTGGGTAACTTAAAAACTTGGTGGGCATCTTTTCAGCCTCATTTACCCTTAGACCAGGGCCTCTCAAGTTCTTAAAATCACATGTCTCGTGTTCTTTTTGTTCTCCACTCCTGAAAAAACCGCCTGCGGTGCCATAGGTAGTTAGAGAGAGCGTTAAACTCTACAAAAAAAATTCCTGAGAAAGCGACGAGTCTCGTGACATTTCAGCCGTCGGCAGTGCCCAGAAGAGAGCGAGAGACAGTCCAAAGATGCCGGTCCCCATGGCCACGCTCGTTTTGGTGCTTCGTGGGTAGGGGATCGTGGGTTCGAGTGCCGCCTTGGGCATGGGTGTTATATGTTTGTACAATGTGTATATGTTTGTGTAAAGGAACAGTAAAACCAGTAATCATACAGGGGGAATGTAAATAGGGGATGCAGCACCGGAGTCCTGACCAGACTCCGATACTGTTTAAAAAAACAAAAAAAAAAAAAAAGGGAGCAGACGACCGAGGACTCAGGTACGTGGTGACAGATGAGGAAAATTCGCAAGGTTGACCATAAATCCCCACTCCTGCAACTGTATTATTTCTTTCTTTCCTTACGTTAGTCTCGCTCATTCCACTTATTTTCCCCTTCCTCCGTCTGTTCTTTTCTGTGAAATACCCGAGCCGACTCGCATTGCACCGATGTACCGTGCAATGCGCCTCTAGATTTCAGTTTATACGCATGTGATTTTTAAGAACTAGAGAGGTCCTGGTCTAAGGGTAAATGAGGCTGAAAAGATGCCCACCAAGTTTTTAAGTTACCCACAGGTGATGTTCCTAAAACTTGCAATTCTAAAGCTGAAAAATTAAACTGAAGGTAATGACTGATACCGAAGTTATTTTACTTCATAGCTAAATATTATAACCTTAAATTTTGGGAGCTTACAATGCAGCATTTGGACTCGTAAAGCAGTGAACATCAATTCATTTTAAAGGCCATTTAAATGTTAAAGCCTACGGAGAATTTTAATGTGATTGGCATTTTAAGTTTTCTATCAAATATTAAAAAAAAATCTGATGCAATTCATTTACATCTCTGCAACAATTATTGTTAACAGCCTTATACATGTATTTACCTCATGCTAGTTGAGAAAAAATTATCACAAATACTCCTATTACTTGCTTCCTTTTAAGTAGAAGCGAAATTAGGGAGTACCATAGGTTAAAATGACAGTCAAAAGCTGGTTGCTATGTGGCTCAAATTTCTTTGTTTGTATGGTCAGGAGTTTACAAATTCCTGTATGAGAAAAGCAAGTCTTTTAAAGCTGAAACCAACAACAAAGAATATCTCAAAACGATCAACTCCACCAAAAAGAGTATATGACATAAGTTGTGTGATTTATCGTGATCTACATTTTTTGTGTGGTTTTTGTCCATCTCTTGCTGTGTACCAGTTATGCAAAATTAAAAAAAAATCATCGAGAATAAAGACGTCTTTAGAGGCTGTTCTCAGAAAATTCAAGATATACATTTTATTTGGCATGTAAATATCTGAAATATGAGAGATTTTATTCAAAATGAAAAATTTCGAAATTTTTTTCCATATAAATAGAGGTTTGGGTTGGGAGGATTTTCTTGAATATCTTCGTGTCGTATCCTTGGAGTTATGCTGTCCACACACACACGGACCTTTTTTCTAAAAATGCTTTTTTTGGATTCAGGGGGACTTAAAACATATATTTCGGTGAAATCTTGGTATCGAATTTTTGGGTACAATAGGATACCTTCTCTATACACCAAGGAAAGTAAAAATATATACATTTTTTTGATCGGAAACTGATTCAAGTTGCTTTAAAAGATAAAGTATGTGCTCCAGCAAGTCCAAATAGTACATTTCTGGGACTTTAGTTACTTGTGCTTGCCTATCCCGTTAGATAGGTTTTCTGCGCTAAAACTTACGAATTGTTAGGCGATTTCCCTCAATGCTGGGCAGATAAAAATAATGCGTGGCTTACAGTAATTGCCGACATAAGCGAGGGTTTTAGAGCAGTGGGAATGGAAAGCCTGTTCTTATAATGTTGACTGCCAGAGGTAAAAGTATCAGCATTATTTCATGCGTGGTCGTACGATATAACATCCTAATGCTTATTGCTGTTAGACTAAGTTGTTATTCATAACTATATGCTCCAAACTGTTTATAAAACATCACCACTTTGGAAGCGTTCGAAAGGATTTCTTTCGAAATTTTTCTACAATTACACACGTTTTAAAGTTGTTAGATTTTCAAGTTGATATATGCTTTTAGGTTTTAATATTTATTATTTTATTGTAGTTATTACTATTAACAGTATGATAATATTAAAAATGTATGCGTTTAACAAAGCACACAAGCGGCCTAAAGAGTTTTTTTTTCTATATCCCCTAGACCCCATCTAGGCGGTCCGGGTTCAATTCCAAGCGCCCGTATGTAGGATTTGTGGTGGATCAAGCGGCGTCCTGGCGGTTTTTTCCGGTTTCCTCTGCCACTCATTCCACCAATTGCTCCATCATCACCTTCCCTATCATCCATTTCGGCTGCATTTCATATAATCCATTTCCTCACGCTCATGCCTGGCTACGGGTCTACTACTCGTTCCAGGTTCTCCATTCTGTGGTTTCATGCCGTTGACTTTCCGCCAGGCTTCCAACTCCTAAGCACCCGCTTGTAAGGGGGTATCAGTTCTAAAATACGAGGTAGGTAAGACGACTATGAAACATATTTCTGTCTTTAATTATCATCGGTTTCATAATATACTCTCCTGTAGAAGCCGGTCTTCTTTTCGATCTCCGTCACGGAAAATAAATCGTATAATACTGTATGTAATCTAATAAAAGGTTCGAAAACTATAAAAATGTAAAAATATTAAAGATCGAAACACTTATTTGGGCACATATTACTGTGCAAAGAAAGTTCCGGGAATTTGCCATTAAAACACAAAAATGAATTATTCATCCAATTTTATTTTATCGCCTTCAAAGTAGGCGTCCCCTTCTAAAATTATATATTTATGCCAACGAATAATCCAATCATCAAAACATTTTTGTAGGCACTTTTAGGAATCGATGTCAATTGTCGCCGCGAATTTTATGTCTCCTATCGACTGAAAACGGGCGCCTCGAAGAGGTAACTTGAGTTTTGGAAAGAGAAAGAAATCAGCAGCAGCCAGATCGGGTGAATACGGTGGTTGTTCGATGAAATTTGTTGAGTTTTTGGCCAGAAATTCGTTCACAATAATAGCCTTGTGAGCTGGTAAGTTATCGTGGTGCAGATTCCGCGAGTTGTCGTTCCAGAAATCTGGCCTTTTTCGCCGTATTTGTTCTCTCAAACGCCGCATAACGCTCAGATAATAGTATTTTACCATCTGACTTTCTAGCTAGAACTCTGAGTGCACGACACCGCGATAATCGAAAAAAACTGTTAACATGACCTTCAGTTTTGAGCGAGTTTGACGTGCCCTTTTAGGTTTCGGTTCAGTTGGAAGGTGCCATTCGGAAGCTTGTTGACGGGTTTGAGTGTCAAACTTGTAAACCTACGTCTCATCACCAGTTACAATGCGTTTCATGAATGTGGGGTCGGAACTGGCATGTCTTCAGCAATCCATACGCGATTGAGTTTTTATAGAAAATTAAAGTCTTTCGAACTAACCGAACTGCAACGAGTGTCATGCCCAAACAATCGTTTAAAATGATACGAAAGTTCAGCGGCAATCTCTCTCAGACCTAAATGACGATTTTCAAACATAATTTTCTTCACTTTAGCGATGTTCAGTTCAGTTGAAACCGCTGATGGCCGACCAGAGCGAGGCACATCTTCCACCACATCTCGAACACTTTTGAATGCACTGTACCACTCATATGCACGTGGTTTTGATAAAGTTGATTCACCGTAAGCCCTCAGTAACGTTTTCGGCGATTCGGCACACAAAATACCATTTGCAATGCCAAATTTGAGACAGATTCTTTGTTGAATATTTGTATCTATCGTAAAATTGCAAATCCCTTTGAGATGAACTAACAAAATGGTGTACTGTAAACAAACTAGATGACAGATGACGATCAATCTCCGCGTGGGTATAGAGGAAAGTTATACCAACTTAGCGACAACAATGATTTCGAATCCCCTTTTAAACAGAATGTTTAAATGATCAATTCCCGGTACTTTCTTGACAGAATGTAAGTATACCACCAAATGTTAAGTCCAGACCACACTGCTCGGTATGTAGAGGAGGGTTGGAAACTATAAGATACTTGATCCCTTCATATCCAAACATGATAGCGTGCATAAACTGGTAAGCGTAGGCAGAAGTAGATCGAAAACCGTACACCGCTAAATGCAAGTAAGATCAACGTGTTTGATGATTGCAACAAGTGATGGTTATGTACAAAGAAACTCTGATATTCTAACAAAAGAGTTGTTAACAATAAAATTTACACATTTTGAAAGGTGCGTATCTACTTACCTAAGACGTACGGCGTACCAAGTATGGCTGGCACCGTAAAGCCAACTCCAAACCGGAACACACTCCACGTCCAAAAGTCTTGAGCAAAGGCCGTTGCGATACCGAAGAGGCTCTCAATAAAGAGATAAATAAAAAAGGCAGGTCTGCGTCCTATGCTGCAACAAACAAAAATATTTTCGAGTAAGTTATGTAGTAATTTTCAAACTGGTAGTAATTAATACTGTTCTGTCGTCCCACAATTGATCAACACTGCTGTGCTAAACCCAAGGAAAAGATGGACAAATGAACATACACATGAACTACTTAGTAGAAATAAATGAAAGAGCGGGTGAATGTTGCCAGAGTATCTCACACGCACAGACCGCTGGACGTCACCTGGCCTGAGCGTAGCGAGACTATAGCACAAAATGGGTCCGGTCCCGCAACGTAAGTTGTTGAAGAAACAGGACAAGAGTGCATGGCAATCAGGTAGCTGTTACAATGCACTTTAGTGGTGATCTTTTCACTTTCTTTACGCATACTATGTACATAGTGTATAGAGAAGGTATTGTAATGCACCCAAATGAATCCCCAAAAAAAATTTTAGAAACATGTCCGTTAGTGTGTGTGTGTGTGTGTGTGTGTATGTGTGTGACTTTGGACAGCAGAGCTCAAAAACGAAAAGACCGTTAAAAACCAAACTTGGTATTTAAGTTTGGTATCTTCTAAGGATGTGACACAAAGATTTTCTAGAAAATCCCCCACCCCAAACTTCCCTTTACATGCAACTTTTTTCGAAAATTTTGATTTGCTCAAAAGTCACTAACGATTTTTATTAAAATGTGATATCTATTAAAGATATTTACATGGCAATTTTCTGGGAATAGCCTCTGAAGACTACTTGATTCTGGATGAATATTACGGAATTTTACATAAATGCTAAACCGTAAGAGATGGATAAAAACTTATCACACAGAAAATGTAGACCTCATTAAAACACACAATTTATGTTATATATATTTTTTGTAGAGTTGATCGTTTTTAAGGTATTCCTTGTTTTTAGTATCAGCTTTTAAAAACTTACTTTTCTCATATAGCAATTTGTCACTCGTGTCCATACAAATAGAGGAACTTCAGTCACATAGCAACCAGCTTTCGACTGTCACTTATTTTGCTTCTATGTACAAGGAAGCAAGGTACTTCTGCTAATTTTTTCTGAATTAACTTGAATTAAGCTTTTTAACAAGAATTTGTTGCAGAGATGTAGAGAAAGTCATGTGAATGGAACACATCATATTTTTTTAAAACATTGACCCGCATATAATATTTGATGGCTTCACACGGGGAAAAATCATCGGAAAAATGGAACAAAGACGAAGTGTGACGAGCGTTGTCCAGGAGTTTGGTATTCCTCATAGTATTGTTTCACGTGCATGGGTAACCTTGAAAACCACAGACAGTGCTGTCTCAAGGAGAGAAAGTGGTCGAAATGGTCATCTATAGCAGCAGATGGCCCCTACATTGTGCGACACGCAAGATAGATCCATGTCAAATAGTGGGTGCAATATCATCCACATTTAACTGAACTGCTCACCACGCAATCTCACGCTGCACTGTAGCACGACGAGTACATAGATATGGTCTGTTTGACCGACGGCCAGTACATTAGCGGTAACGTTTGCGATGGTCAAATTGAACCAACTAAGATTGGGGTTGCGTGTCCCACTCGGATAAGAGCAGACTCATCTGAGTAATGATTCTCGACTAACCTTCATCTGGAGAGAAGTGGGATCATAACATGCGCCCAGGAACACCCAGAGCAAGATGTACTTGGAGTTCCGGGTATTCTGGTGTGTAGAGGCATAATGTTGTATGGGCGTACCGAACCACAAATCTTTGAAGAGTGCTCTCAGTGATCAAAGTTATGGTGATACCGTAATCCTCTTCAATGTACGTCTTTTCAGAGATGCAGTCTGCCCTGACTTCAGCTCTATGGCTGAAAATGCGCCTCCGCATCGAACAGCACAGGTGGAGCTTCTCTTGGAACCAGAGGATATTATGCGAATAGGCTAGACTGCCCTTTCCCCCGAGTCAAATCCCACTGAACACGTATGGTATGCTTTAGGGAGACGCATTACAGCACGTCCAAATGCACTAACGACCATCCGACAGTTGTCAACAGCGCTGGCGGAGGAATGGAGCACCCTTCCGCAGGAACTCCTTACCAAACTTATGGGCAGCATGGGAGTAGATGCAAAGCATACTCTCCGTGATGAACATACACCATTTTATGTACCATGTTTTTATTTTCTCTATACTACTATGTACATAGTGAGTAGAGAAGGTATTGTAATACACCCAGAAATTCCATACTGAGATTTCGCAGGAAATATATGTTTCTGTAAAAGGTCCGTGTGTGCGTGTGTGTGTGGAGAGCATGGCTCAAAAACGAAAAGACCGTTAAATACCAAACTTGGTATTTAAGTTTGCTATCTTGCATGGATGCGACACAAAGATTTTCAAGAAAATCCTCCCACCCCCAACCAACCTTTACATGGAACTTTCATCGAAAATTTGGATTTTCTCAATATTTTGATTAAAATATCGTATATTAAAAATATTTACCTGACAAATAATACGTATATCTTTAATTTTCTGGGAATATCCTCTGAAGACCACTTTATTCTGGATGAATTTTACGGGATTTTGCATAACTGCTAAACCGTAAGAGATACACAGAAACTTACATTACAATAAATGTAGACCACATCAAAACACACAATTTATGTTATATACGTTTTTTTTAGATATTCCTTGCTTTTGGTTTCAGCTTTAAAAACACTTTTCTCATACGGGAATTTCTCAACGCCTGTGCATACAAGCAAAGGAACGTCAGTCACATAGCAGCCAGCTTTTGACTATCACTTTAGCCTGTGGTACTCCCTTATTTCGCCTCTACATACAAGAAATTCAAGTAATAAAACTATTTCTGCTATTTTTTTTTTCTTGATGAGCATGAAGTAAATGCAAGCATTAGCTTTTTAACAATACTTTGTTGCAGAGATGTAGAGAAGATCATGTGAATGGAATACATCAGATTTTTGTATACGTCGTAGTGACTTTAATGAGGCTTATTTTAGCTGAATAAAAGTGTAATTTCTGCCAGTTTCATTGCATGTTTGTTTAGTATATGCATATAGTAGCAGCTTTATTTATGTATAATTCACGTTGCAACGGCCCATTTACTTGGCAGTGCCACATAATCAGATTATTACCTACATCCTCAGGGTTTCCTCACTAGCATATAATGAAGCAGGAATGCTGTTAATATTAATGACAGGTCTATTTATCCCTTCCACTGCACCTACTGATAATCGAAATCGAATTAACCTTCGGACAGAAGAAAAAGCATTTCATTTCTTGAAAATGACTTATATTATACACAATTCTTATTTAGCATAAAAGATTAGTTAGAGCAAATAAACATCTAAATATAAATTTCCGCAAAGCATACGGATAAACGGCTCCGAAGAGCTATTATGTGAAAGGCACCTTTCATTCAGTAGCTATGAGACGCTAGTTTAAAGATGAATGGCAGGGAAAATCACGATTGAGCTGATCACATTAATTAGAATAAAGCTGATTCTCAATAATAAGGAATTCGAGGGTGCTCAAAACATTTAACTAGTAATACAGATTTAAGTACGAGGGCCGTTTTTTTCAACCTCCGATAGGCCATGCATAAAAGACAAGTTCATAGAAAGCAATTATTTTATTACTAAAATATGTCTACGCTGATAGTTATTTTTCAACATAATCACCGAAAAAATTAAGACATTTATCGTACCTTAGCACAAGCTTTGCAATACCCGCTTCAAAAATGTTGCATGCCCCTGTGAAAAAGCATCTTAAACACAAGGGCAACTTAGACTGCAGATAATGCAGAAAGAATACTGAAACAGCCAAGCACATTTTATGCTCCTGCGAAGCTCTGGCTCACAAGAGATACAAATCTTTTGGAAAACTGTTTATAGAACCAGAAGGAGTTTTATCCATACCTATTGCAAGGCTACACTCCTTTTTAAGGGATGCAAGTGTAATGGGTTGGTATAAATGTTACAGACAGCACAATAAGCCTCTGGCTGAAGTGCGTCCGGAGAAATGATGGGAATCTGTATCGCTAATGAAGAAGAAAAAGAAGATGGGAATCTCATAGATAAATAAATACTTCTTTGATTGCCTTGTATATTGAAGGATAACATATATAAAAATTAACAAGGCTTTGTCATTAAATTTACAAGTAATAATAGTTTATTTAAATAATAATGAAACTAGAAGAAGCATTCGTTTGAACGAGGGTTTTAAATAGCAAATTTACAATATCAAGCAAAATGAATTTAAAGAATTTAACCATGAATGGTAATAATGATGAAACAAGTTACTATGTAGGGCAGGAGTTGGATAGATAAGAGTCAGACTGAACAATTCAATGCCATAGCCAGGATTCGAACCACGGATTTCCCGATCTCTAGCCAGTAGCTCTGCCACGGAACTATCATGGCAACATGCCGGCATAGCATTGAATTTCTCAACTGACTTGCATGTTTCCCGATAAACCACAAGATGATCTCAAATTATTTTGAGATGACAACTCCAATGGCAACTTACAATGCTGCAAGTACTTAGACCCAGGATTCATAATATGGCCAAATATTATGGTCAATTGGTATTGGAATAATTATTGTAAGTCGCCATTGAGGTTGTCATCTCAAAATAATTTGAGATCACCTTGTGGTTTACCGGGAAACATGCAAGTCAGTTGAGAAATTGAATGCTATGCCGGCATGTTACCATTGTAGCTTAGTGGCAGAGCAATTGGCTAGAGATCGGGAAATCCGTGGATCAAATCCCGGCTATGGTATTGAATTTTTCAATCTGAATCTACCTATCCAAGTTACTAATGTTAAGAACAATATATTAATATGCAATTTACAAAACCCTTTGTGACAACTTCAATACCTGCTTTACAGACTAGCCACATTGCCCCATTCGACCTTCTCGACAGTGCTCACCTCAGCTGAGACAGGTCTACCAATACAAACGTTCCTCTGCCTTATCGATCTCTACGGAGCTACCGTGTTAATTAGCTTGGGTCTGCTACTAAAGTGATTTCACTTACACTAAAACATTCCTAGAATACTACACTTTATGTGGGTCAAGCAAGTCTTTGTAAAATGGCAAAGCGAAAGGAATAATTTAAAATGTAAATGAAGAACGCTGTTTCATTGTGCTTAACTTTTCGTGCCCTATGATTTGCCCCATAACTCGGCTCCCCCAAATTGTGTTAAAATGACGATGCTGTCATGAGCGAGCTCGATGCTTCTACGTCTCTGGTACTGCGTAATTGTAGTTCTGGCATAAGCTTATGGTTGAAGACTGTCGGTCCTTATCTTAGACTGTCGATGATTAACTGCTGATTATTTACTCAGTTCTGTCTCTAGAAGCCTCCATGTGCTGCCGCCTAATGACTACTCTGATGTGAAGAGCTGTTATGATACTCCGAAAGGAAACTCCACTCAAACTTTTTTTTCCGAGTGGAGAGGAAAAATCCGCCTTCAGGACTGACACGGGCAAGCCCGGAGTTTAGGGGCTCCCTGAGTTAACTAAAATATCTCACCTTACTAGAAGGAAATAAGTTGAGGCAGTATCGCATGATTGCACCCGCGGCTTCAAGGTGTTAATTGTCTTAACCGGACAAAGCAGCCAAAGGGTAGGAATTAGAGACAGGAGACAGAATTCACCTAGGCCTAGACTGACCCCCAGGCAGATTCAGGGTGAGGAATGTAGGATTAAGGGTTTTGGTTTAAAGGAATTACTGAACATGACATGAGTGACCCTTCTGGCTTGTTGGCTCATCTGGCGTCTTCAAGAGAGCTCTCACCACCTATTCGAAGTTTTCCCGGAGGGGAACGTTGTTCTATCGTATGCAGCCTCAAATGTACACTTGGGAGGGTAGTTGTCTGTGAAGTTCTTGGAGACTTTATATAGATAAGCCCAATGCATCCTGATGTTCCTGCTGCCGATTCTCCAGGGTTGTTAGTTTAGCGATCAGAGTCAGAAGCCCCGAATTCAGGTCGCGAATGGCCTTACTTTCTTGCAGGGATTTCTTGCAGCAACGTGTCTGTTGCTGCAGGTGAAATAATTGGTGATTGCGCGGCTGTGTAGAAGCGGTTGGTAGGTCCAGGTTGGCAGCGGTGTCGGTTGCCCGCTCTTGGTGTAGCTGGGGGCCACCTCACGGCTGCGGAGGTCAAGACCAGTTTAGGCGTTCGCGCCGCAGTAGTGGCATCTCGGCAGCGAAAAGCAGGCACAACAGCGACAACAGGGCCGGTGTCGCTCCTGTTTGCTGACCTCAACTTGCATTATTCATCCTACAAACAAGAAGGCCACCGGGACTAAGCAGCGACGAGGTGCCACGACACTGTACTGGGGCGGCGGCGTGGAGTTCAGCGGTGTTACGATCACATTATAGATTTGATCATCTCCAATTAGGGATCCGGGTTGACCTAATTCGGTTCGAATTAAAATGTTTAAGGATGTTCCTAGTATTCCTGTTGCATTCACGGTGACGAAGTATACTGGCTGCTGTGAAGCAGTGGTGGCGAGTGGTGATGGGGATCGCGATGGTCGAGTAGTCCCTACCAGAGGATACCAGGAGAGAGCTGGCAGCAGAAGAGTCAGCGGATCTGCAGTTTTTTTATTTTTATTTATTTATTTATTTTTTTATTTGGTGTGGCCTCGCCTCCACCCCACCTGATGACGATCATCCGAAGGGGATCTACATCGTCTCCTCTACCATACTCTAGCTACTCTACAGTGATAGGTGGGAAGATTAGGTGAAGGTGGTGTCCGGTACCGCCGAAGCAAAACGAATATTAGTGGGTGGTTACTAAAAAGACGCCTACATACAAGGGAGTATACAGACAGAGTGGGGAGTAGGTACTGGCCTTTGCTGATGCCCAGACCAGGACCTATTGTTAGTGGTGGTATTTCATGCATGTTAAAGGAGAGGTTTGGAATCATGCTAAGAAAAATCAAAGAGAGGCCGTAATATAGTCGGCAACGAGGGTGAAACGAGGAAAAGATGGTGCCTGTCAGCCTTCGACAATATCGGTGCTGACAACTGCAACACACGGCCCACTCGAGCGTAGCGCGCGTATATAAGCAGCGCCTCTTTAGTGCAGTACAATAACTCAATATATGAAAGCGCCAGAAGCGATGGATAATTGAGTAACCGGAATCATATCGTTACACCTCCAATTAACTGAAGCTATACATACTTATTTAGGCACTACCAAATTTAAACCTTAGTTTACTGGAAACCTTTCCATATTCAAAACATTCTACATGATGTAGTTTAAAATTTTGATTTGTTTAAAAAATATATATATATATATATATATATATATAACTACATTAAAATAAATTTTTCGAAACATTGTTACAATTTTGAGAAATAAATTATGAAATGTTAAAAAATTGAGAGCTTTGAAGAGAGTGAATTGTAATAATTTTCCTAAAATAATTACAGTTAAAATGAAATATAGAATATGACATCTATTTTTAAACTCACGTAATGTTAAAGTTTACTTTATTTCAGATATTTTCACTTTCTCTACTTAGTATATAGGTATTACCTATGAGATATTGGAATAGAGACGGTATTGCACTCCAGCCAAAAATTCCATACCGAGAATTTACCGAAAATTCACGTTTTAGGGTCTCCTGAGTCCATTAAAATGTGCATTTGTGTGTGCGTGTGTCTCTGAAAAACAATAACTCAAAACTGAAAAGCCAATAAAACACCAAACTTGGTACTTATGTTTACTACCTTCAAGGATGCGATGCGAACATTTTGAAGAAAATTCCACCACCTCAAATTACCCTTTACATGGATGAAAGTTCGAAAATGTCATGAACGATTTTTGATTAAAATCCCGCATATGAAACATATTTAACAGTAAATAAAATGTATATTTTGAATTTTCCGGGATATCCTTGAAGACTTCTTCATTCTGGATAAATTTTGGATAATTGGTAAACCGTAAGTGATAGATCAAAACGTATTGGCTACACAAATATCTCATTACGGGGAAATGTCCTATCTTGGCAATGTTAAATTATGACCTATTGTCTCAGTTATCTGTTTTAAGATAGTGAACTAAAATTTTCACCTAAAAATCATCTTTACAATCGATTGATGAAAAATAGAATACTTCTGTTTATTATAAGGTATACTTTTTAATAAAGCCCTAAAACTTTTAAAAAGTTATGACTTTTAAATTTAAAAAAATAACTAATCCATATACATAAAAACTTTTACGTTAAAATAAATCCCATTTAGTTACAAATGTGTGGTAAAAATTTCAGCTCTTTCTATCAATCAGTTTCTGAGATAATGGAGCATTTGTATAAAAATTGTACTTCTTCAGAAATTGCTTTCAAACATAGCATTAAAAGAATGTAATTTAACTTTCCAAACACAACTTTGTAGTACTTCAAAACTCTACACGAAGGCAAATGAGTGGAATGTCAATGCCACCAACAGCTAAAGTAAAAATAGGATATCTTCTTTAACACTAATATTTACAAAGTTATTGATGTTTTACCAAGTGAGTATACCAAAATGTTCTAAAAAGTTACTACACAGGATTATCTTCAGCAATATTTTTAAACTGCTTATATTTAGGTATCTCTATGAAAGTTATAAAAAATAAACGGGAGACTTGAAATATTCATATGCAATTAAAATATTTAATTGGAAAAAAAATTATGAAAATCTCATTTCGACTCACCTTATATTCGTTTTTTCGTGGAGTTGGCCATTTCTAAGATATTTCTTGTTATTGTTTAAATTTCAATCAGCATGAAATACAGAGAAGAGTAGGCTTTTTAACAACAATGTTACAGAGATATAGAGAGAGATTTATGAATGCAAAACATCAGAATTTAAAACTACAATGAATTTAGACAGTAAACTAGTATTCCGCAAATAAGGATGAAGCCTGGAATTTCTACTTTCTCTACACGTACAATGTAATGCAGTATACAGAAGCTACTGAATTCCACCCAAAAATTCTATATTGAGATTACACAGGAAATAGACGTTTTAGGGTCCCCTGTATCAAAAAAAGGAAACTTTTTTAGAGAAATTTCCGCTTTCGCATGTGTCAGTGTGACTGTGAACACGATAACTCAAAACCGAAGAGTAAAATACCAAAGTGTTATATAAGTTTAGTATCTTCGAAGGGTGTGACATGAAGATTTTGAGGAAAATTCTCCACCACAAGCTACCCTTTATATGGAAAAATGTTCGAAAATTTTGATTTCCTCACAAATGGCTCTGACGATTTTGATTAAAATACTGTATATTAAAGGTATTTACGCGGCAAATAAAATGTATATCTTGAATTTTCTGGCAATAGTCTATGAAGACTCTTTATTCTGGATGAAGTTTGCTGGACTTTGCATAACTAGTGAACCGTAAGAGATATACAAATACTTGCTACATAAAAAAGTAGATTTCGTTGAAGCACACAACTTATAACACACATTTTCTTCGTGTAGTTGACCATCTTTGAAATATTCCTTGTTATTGGTTTCAGTTTTAAAATACTAAAAATTCCCGTAGAGAAAAGTAGGTATAAGTATTTTAAAGCGAAGCTAATAATAAGGAATATCTCAAAACAAACAAAATGTATACTCCTCGAAAAAAATGTATACAACATAAATTGTGTGTTTTAACGAGCTCTACATTTTTTGTTTGTTTTAAGGTTTTGTCTCTCTCTCTCTCCTCTCTCTCTCTCTCTCTCTCTCTCTCTCTTAAGGTTTACTAGTTATGAAAAATTCCGCAAAATTCATCTAGAATAAATAAACATATAGTCAGTGGTTATTCTCAGAAAATTGAAAACATACATTTTATTTGACGTGTGAATATCTTAAATATGAGAGATTTTAATGAAAATCATTAGAATCATTTTTGAGAAATTCAAAATTTTCTAAATTTTTTCCATGTAAAGTGTAGCTGGGAGTGAGAGGATTTTCTTGAAAATCTTCGTGTCGCGTCCTTGAAAGATACTGAACTTAAATATCCAGTTTTGGTTTCATTTTTGAGCTATGCTGCCCGCATGCACACACGGACAATGCTTTCTTTGGATTGAGGGTGTCTCAAAACATGCATTTCCGGTGAAATCTCGGAATCAAGTTTTTGGGTGCAATACAATACCTTCTCTAAACACTATGTACATATGGTGTGTGTGTAGAGAAGGCAATAACTGGCACAAATTTGAATAAGGTATTTTGAAGACTGTGGATTTTCCAAATTTCGCAGAGTTGTAATTCTTTTGTTATTTATTTCCTTTGTAAGGTATCACAAAGTGAGACATAAATACTTCACTGTCCTGTTCCGCCGTGAGTTACTTTAGAAGGGTTTGTGGTGGTCACAAACAGAGTTAGTTTCGCTCTAAAAGTTCTGAACCACTGGTTTGTTCCTCGTCAGCAGATACATAGGAAGTCTTTGGCCTATAAAATTAGTTCGTGATAGTTTGGAAACTAATCGTGTTGTAGTTAAATGCGTTGTTCATCCGGAACTTTCTAGTTCAACTATCAAACTCACGTTATTCTTGTTGTAAAACAATTTTCGGTTGAGTTAGCTAACAGAGCTAGGTGATTTGCTGTACCATCCATACGCCGAACATTAGTTTGCATTGCAGATGCATATTACAATACCTGGTGCATGAGGCTATAGATAGAATATTTTAATAAAATTTACCTTCATTTGTAGCCACTTCGTTGTACTAATGATTTTTTACTTCTTCTAGCACGTGTACACAATTTACTTAGTAGGTAGAGAAGGTATTGTATTTCAAAACTGCAATGTCAAGATTTCACCGGAAATGTACGTTTTGAGATCCCCTGAGTATGGAGACTTCATTTTTACTTTCTCTACATGTATTATGTACATAGTGTATACATAAGACATTGTATTGCTCCCAAAATTGATATCGATCTCTTACTTTCTTTACCTACTAACCGGTGTCTCAAATGTTTCTCCGCAGTGAGGTGAATGCACTAGCACTTCTACTCATAAACTTTCAGTTGGCAATGGATTCCGCTAATTTTTGTTGGGATTGAATATAAGCTGAACTGAAATTGAAAATAATTATTTACTTTATCAGAGAAGATGCTACAAATGCTTTGTTGATCTGTAGACAAGAGTTTGATTCTTTTGCTATACCTTCGGACACTGTGTAAGGTTTCCCACGTAACCGTATATACATGATACTTTGCGGCTGTTTCCTGTGCTAATTTCCGCATTTATTTACTAGAGCTTCTTAAAGTTTCATCTGAAGTTTCACCAAATTTAACCCCTGTTGAAAGTTTAGGCCCACCGCTTTTCGCAGCATCATGTACAGATCTAGTTTACAGAATTTAGTAAATAAATATATCACGTACTGGATGAGGGCAGACCGAATGTGCAAAACGATCAAGAAATTTACGTTTTACATTTTCTGAAATCTAACCATTTATCACCATCAAAGCATACGTCGGCTGAAAACATTCTCTCTTCAATTGTTAACGTTTTGACTTAGTTTCACAAGCATGCGGCGGATTCAGGGTTGGCAACCGTTGTCGTCGACTATTAAGTCACTTGGGTTGGCTTGCCTGGATTAGGGCAAGCTTTTAGTTCACCCCAACAATCCCTACACAATTCTTGCTCATTCAGTAGCTGGAGGTTATATTAATTATTGTTGGTCCGGCTAGCATTTACTTGTGTTAATTTTTTTTAGTACCTTAATTGATCATGAAATAATAGATGTGCAAGGGGTTATGAGGAGATTCAACTATTGATTGAGATTGGGCTGAGTTTCTGCTGAGATCTTTTAATTTATTTTCTTTAAATTATATAAATGTGCATGTAACGAACCAAAACAGATTTCACAATAAATGTTTTTATTGGCTTACTTAATTTAGCGAATCCACGTAGAAATCTTATAACACATTACTGATATGAACATACCTTTATTCCCAAACGTAATTTACAAAATACGAGGTACGTCCAGAAAGTAAGTTCCGTTTGGTAATAAAATTAAATTGTGTACAGATACAGAATAATTATTTATTGCACAAAATTCTACAACTCTTAAACTACTTTTCCACATAACTGCCGAAATTTTGCAGGCATTTGTCATAACGTGGCACAAGTTTTTGTATACCTTCTTCATAGAAGTTTGCCACCTATACCCAACGTGAGCAAAGTTTACGAAACATCAGTTTTTCGGTAACAATTTCATGAATTAGTGATCGTGAGCTTTGGGGAAATTCCATAGCGAGAGCACTAATTGTAAACTTGCGGTTTTCCTGGATCTTGTCATCAATCGCGTGAACTAGTTCTTCTGTAACCAAAGATGGACGCCCACTTTGTTCTTCATCGTGCACTTCACTACGTCCTTCATTGAACTGTCGGACCCATCTTCTCACCATTGAATCACTCATCGCATTTTGTCTGTAAACTTCGCAAATTTGCCGATAAATTTCAATTGGTTTCACTTTCCTAGCATTCAGAAAACGAATCACACATCTGATTTCACAAGCGGCGGGATTTTCAATCAACACCGACATTGTAAACAAGCAGAACAAAGCGTATGTGGCTGACAGCGATCTCAAAATGGCGCATGTTTCTTCTCCTTGATACAGAGCGTCTACTGCGCATGTGCGGAACTGCGATCGCAGCGCTGCAGCGGAGATAAATGGAAACGGAACTTACTTTTGGACGTACCTCGTATAACAAGCTTCATTAAAATGATATCCCCTTATCGTGTGTTATAATGACGTGTGTGGTACAAAATTCGTTGATTAGCATTTACTTACTTTTTGTTTTTCTTACATTTAACTATACATGCACCTTCTGTTACCACACATTACTCGAAGTATACAATATATTTAAGAAAATCGAGATTTACAGCACTCGTTTATTCGAATTACACAACGCTAACTTTTTAATGATTTTGAGAGAGAAAACTTTTTCAACAATGTTTGCTTGGTAGCCATAGTAGAACAAAATATCTACATACATAAGATTCCCCCTTGTTATTTCCATAGGTATTTCCTGTGTATTAATACCAGTGCAATTAAGCCAGAATGCATGGTTGTATTACACAACCTGCTGCTACAAGCACAGCCACACAATATTGACTTCAAGCACATACTTCTCGCAATATTATTCAAGGAGAATAAGGGAGTACAAACCTGCTCAAAGTAAAGCTCCCTCTCCATAGTTCCGTAACCAGCGTAACCACAACCGTCCTGGTTCATTGTGGAGGCTCTTTTTAGGCACCCGATATACGCATAGCACGTGTAGAGAAAGCAAAAATAAAGTGAAGCTTACAAATGTCACTTATAATTAGCTTTTCCCTTTTTAAAGTTTACCGCACATTTGTGGACATAAAGAGTATAGTCTCCAATTTTCGGATTAACAATACTGTAAACATGAAAAAGCTTTGGTATTCTAGTACATTTTAGAGCATCTGCAGGATTAACTTTGCCTCATATGTCTAAAACAACTTGAATATTGCTAATGAGTCGTATTAGGCGCAATAAAAGCACGTTTTTATCATTGCAGATCATTAGTTGACAGTCATTTTACAAATAACCTATTTAAAAAAAGAGAAAGAGCGAGTTATTCCATGAATGAATAGCATGTATATTATACTTACTAAAACAAGTGGCTAAGTACTAGAAATTACGTTTAACTAGTTATCATTACATTAGTATGTTTTGTGCACTTTTTAACACTTGTTTTGATTTTCTCTCACTTAATGACGCGATTGATATGGGGGCTCGTTCACGGAGATTTTGGTTCATTAGCCACTTTTTTCTCTTGCTGTTTCCGTTACACCCATTTTCCTGATAATACTTAGCTACTGCTTTAAATGTATAGGTTTGTGAAATATGGAGGATTATTTATATGTTGGCAATATAAATATCAAAGCTAGGGGCTGGTAGTATTTCAATTAAATTAAAAATATTAGTAGTATTTTCAATTAAATTGAAAATATTAGTAGTATTTTCAATTAAATGAAACGTTATTAAATGAAGCTGAGGAACTTCTACATCTATTTAACGAAGCATTTGATGGAACAAGTAAAGAATCTTATTGTTCAACTCAAAAGACTCTGTATACCTGTTCTGCAAACAAACTATTCTATTCGTTTCGAGTCGAATTATCCTCCCCGTATTTAGAACTGACACCTCACTAGAACTTAGAAGCGAATGGCTAGGGGTTCAGAAGCCTATTGCGAAGGCAATATTGGTGTTTGACTGGTCTATATATGTGAATACATGGTGTACTTGTGAGTGTAAATGTGTATGTGTGTGTGAGCGTGTGTATGTGTCTGTGGAGTGTGTATGTGTGAGTGTGTGTGCGTGTATATGTGTCTGTGTGTGTATGTATCTGTGTGTATGTATCTGTGTGAGTGTGTGTGTGCGTGTGTATGTGTCTGTGTCTGTGTGTGTCTGTGTGTATGTGTCTGTGTGAGTGTGTGTGTATGTGTCTGTGTGTATGTGTCTGTGTGAGTGTGTGTGCGTGTGTATGTGTCTGTGTGTATGTGTCTGTGTGAATGTGTGTGCGTGTCTATGTGTCTGTGGAGTGTGTATGTGGCTGTGGAGTGTGTATGTGTGTATGTGTCTGTGTGAGTGTGTGTGTATGTATCTGTGTGAATGTGTGTGCGTGTGTATGTATATGTGTGTGTGTCTGTGTGTATGTGTCTGTGTGAGTGTGTGTGTATGTGTCTGTGTGAGTGTGTGTGTGTGTCTGTGTGAGTGTGTGTGTATGTGTCTGTGTGTGTGCCTATTTGTAGTGTTTGTGTTTATGTGTCTGTGGAGTGTGTATGTGAGAGCGTGTGTATGTGTCTGTGGAGTGTGTATGTGTGAGTGTGTGTGCGTGTGTATGTGTCTGTGTGTATGTGTGTGTGCGTGTGTAGTGTCTGTGTGTGTCTGTGTTTATGTGTCATTGTGAGTGTGTGTGTCTGTGTGTGTCTGTGTGTGCGTGCGTGTGTGTGTTTGTGTGAATGTGTGTGTCTGTGTGTGTTTGTGTGTGTCTGTGTGTGTCTGTGTTTGTGTGTCATATCAGTGTTCTTTCTTATATTGTTCTGAGGTTCTGTTGTAGCAAGCAAGCGTGTTTATGTGTCTGTGGAGTATGTGTTTGTGTCTGTGTGTGCGTGTGTCTGTGTCTGTGTGTGCGTGTGTCTGTGTCTGTGTGTGCGTGTGTCTGTGTCTGTGTGTGCGTGTGTATGTGTCTGTGTGTGCGTATGTATGTGTCTGTGTGAGTGTGTATGTGCGTGTGTATGTGTCTGTGTGTGTGTGTGTGAGTGTGTAGGTGCGTGTGTATGTGCCTGTGTGTATTTTCAATGTCGTTAAGAGATATAAAATATATATGTAGGTAATATCTTAAACTCAAGTACTTTTCGATAGCATGTACGGTCACTCGACCCATGCGACTGTGTGACGCAAATATTGTATTATTATAAACTTAATAAAATACTACCACCACCACCACCACCACCACTAGCACTACCACTACTAAATCACAGAACAGGGAATCTGGAAGGAGTGTGCGGCCTGCAGCCAGGCTGAGGAAATGAAGTGGATGATATGAAATGCAAGCAAAATGGATGATAAGAAACGGGGGGGGGGGGGAGATGCCGTTTCGGCTATCACAAATCCCACACGCGGGCGCTTGGGATAGAACCTGGGCCACCTAGCTGGGAAGCCCGCTGTCTAACCACTAGGCCACGGCGCCGCCACAAACTATTCTTGCAGAAGATTATCTACATCAAGATGAGCCTTAGCAGACAAAGTCTTATTAATTGCTTCCTTGTAAACAGCAAGGCAATACACTAGGCTAACGAGATAGTCAAGCACTTTAAATTCGCTTCTCTTTTCATTGCTAGGTATTACACAAAAGAGATATGCAACGAAAGATGACTTCCCGTTGAAAAAACTTTAAATTGATAGCAGTAACAAGGAATATATTAGAAACTTTAGGTCTGCAAAGCCATGTGTGATATAAATAACTGTGTGTTTTAATGATTTCCATATTTTTTCTGAATTAGATTTTTGTCTATCGCTTACGATTTGCCAGTTATACAAAAGTCAGCCAGAATTAAGAGAACCTCAGAGGCTATTCCCAGAAAATTCAAGATATGCATTTTATTTGTCGTATAAATATCTTTAATACACGATATTTTAAGCAAAATAGTTAAGAGCCATTTTCAGAAAATATTTTCATATAAAGGGTAGTTTTGGTGGGTAATTTTTGTTGTTGTAATCTACGATGTTTTTCTTTATTCCACCGCTAAAAACATGGTCTAGTTCCTATGTTTCAAAGCCACAATTACAAAAACGATTTAGAAAATCTAATTGTTTTATTACAATAATTTAGGGAGGTAGATTTAATATTGAGCAATAGGTAGATTTCATTAATCTTATGGAAGTAATTTGTCCTTGAGGATTTTTCATCTGACTTTAAAAATCTCATGTATTCCATTCGCTGACTTTCTCTACATGTCTATAAAAAGTTATTGTCAAAAAGCTTATTCTTCTATTACATTAAGATCAAAATTAAAGGCATTGTCGTTACATGGTCTCTTGAAAGTAGAAGGGAAAAAACAAAATGTGTTCGATTCACATGATATCCTGTAGCTGTTCGGCAAACAACCCGTTTACTCAAAATATTAGTCTGTTATCTACATCATGCTATTCAAGATAAATATAAGGAGAATTAGTCTCGTTACTAGCTTTTTGTAAGTAAAAGAGTAATAAGAAAACGCACAGACTAAAGCGATAGTCTCCTCCATTAAAAGCCGCTCGCCATGTGAAAAAATTGAAATTCCAATCTCTTTGGTTTTCAGGGGTAAACAAATGAGAAACGAGAAGAAAGAATTCTTGCCGTTTAAGAATAGCTCGAAAGCAGTAACAAAATGTGTGTAACATAAATTGTGTGTTTTAATGCGATCTACGTTTTTTGTGTAATAAGTTTTTGTGTATCTCTTACGGTTTGCCAGTTATACAACAGCAACCCAGAATGTTGAAAATCCAGGATGTACATTTCGTTTGTCATAAAAATATCTTAAACATGTTAAGGGTAGTTGGAGTGGGGGGAAATTTCTTGAAAATCTTCGAGTAGTAACCTTGGAAGATACCAAACTTATACCAAGCTAGGTCTTTTCGTTTTTGGCTATGCTGCACACACACACACACACACATATATATATATATACAGACACAAACTGGACTTTTTCTAAAAAGGATTTTTTGGATTCAGGGGGTCTCAAAACATGTATTTCCGGTGAAATATCGTTATCGAATTTTTGGGTGCAATGCAATACCTTTTCTATACATGAAAGTAAACATGTAACTAAACGTACAAGTATCTGTGAGAGTGTGTACCTCCTTGAGAGAGAGAGAGAGAGAGAGAGAGAGAGAAAAGAATAACAACAAAATTAAAAACCCAAATAATGGAAACTGCCTTAGTAACGTGGGATTCAATGATCAGTTCTATACCGACTCACCCATCAATATGTTACATCGGATCGTTCTATCTAATCACATATGAATTGATCCACCGAACTGTTATCACTAGCGTGCACACCCTCAGAGAACATACAAAACTAATAATTTTAAATATCTAATTGATTATGCGCCATTATTACTGTACTGTAGTAATCCTAGGTAATACTTTGCACAAAAACCGCAGAAGGAATCTTCATATAAACAAGTTTCCTAAAAGGTCTAGTGAAATATTTATAGGCAACTGCCAAAAAAAAAAAAAAAAAAAAAAAAATAATGGAGAGCTTCATCATAATTATATTGAATAACCCTTTTCTGATTACATTTCTATATTTTAAATTGTAGTTTTGAATCTGACTCATAAATTATACATGTTATAGTTAAGTCAACATTTTAACTTACCAAACGTACAATATCCCAAATTTTACCCAAGCTGAAAGAATCGCCACGCTTGCCTACCTTATGCAGGAAGCTTCGCTGTGCTTATTGAAGAGAGGATCGTCACCTGGCTATTGTTCTCTCCCACGATGGCTTGCTAAAGGCAGCGGAGGATGAAAAATTCTGCTATTTCCCACCAGGCTGCAGCAATGTTGCATATTGCTCACTCTGGCAAGTTGTATGGTGAGCTTGCTTCTGCCGTAACTGTGACGTAAGTGATACCAATTGTACGACTGGAGCCGCGAAAGGGATAAACGGCATTCTTTCTACTGCTGGCATACAATTGAATCATTCTAAACACACACGCCCACATTATTTTAATTTAGGACCATTGATATTCGATCCAGAAATCAGCTGTAACTCTGACATGTGGTAAAAGATACAATAGGATTCCTATCTCACGTTGTTTATTTAGGATCTCTCTGAAAGCATGCCAATTTGTGCGACTGAATTCTAGAGCACCTGTGTATCTATATACGTTTTTACTTTCTCTACACATACTATATATAGTGTATAGAGAAGATATTGCACGCCACCCAAAATTTTGATACCGAGATTGCACAGGAAATATATGTTTTAGGGTCCCCTGTATCCAAAAACAGCATTTTCAGATAAAGGTCCGTTTGTGTGTGTCCCTGCGTCCGAGTGTCTGTGTGTCTGTGAACACGATAACCAAAAAAGAAAAGTCGGTAAAATACCAAACTTTGTATTTAAGTTTGGTATCTTCCAGGGATGCGACACGAAGATTTTGAGAAAGATCCCTCCACCCCAAGCTACCCTTTACATGGAACTTTTTTCGAAAATTTTGATTTTCTCAGAAATGGCTCCTAACGAGATTGATTAAAATATCATATATTACAGATATTTACTTGGTAAATAAAATGAATATCTTGAAATTTCTGGGATTAGCCTCTGAAGCCCTCTTTATTTTGCCTAACTGCTAATTTGTAAGAGATGGGCAGTTACTTACCACATGTATATACATGTTTTTTGTGGAGTTGATCGTTTTTGAGATATTCCTTGTTTTTGGTTTCACCTTTAAAAAATTTACTTTTATCAAACAGGAATTCGTCAACTCCTCTCCATACAAACACAGGACCTTCAGCCACATAGTAACCAGCTTTTGACTACCATCTTAGCCAATGGTACTCCCTTATTTCGCTTCTGCTTACAAGAAAGCAAGTAATAAGACTGTTTCTGTTGATTTTTTCTCAACTAGCATGAAGTAAATAGAAGCGTAAGCTTTTTAACAATAATTTGTTGCAGAGATGTAGAGAGATATTTTTTTTTTTTAAATAAGAATATCCTTTAACTTACATTTAAGATTTTATTAATGACCTATAACCGATGTTACACTGTTCTCTTCCTTGGTATGCTATACTACAGCGTAAATCATTGAGCGTTTTGACTTCTCACACCATTGCATCCACCTGCATCGCAACACATTCTTGTATAATGGTGAATATGGTCAAGTACACAAACGGCACGCGCCTTTCAGCTGAACGTTCAAAGCAAAAGCAGCAACACGTAGTATTCGCCCGTAGCAAATGAAATAACTTTTCTCCGGTATGGCATGCTATCTCATTCCCATTAGCTTTCATGTCATCAACTTCGCCCTGTATGTCAAAGGAGCAACCAACCGTTCTGTTAGCTTACGTTTCTGAATATAACAGTTTATCTGTTTGGCACCAAAGCTTTACTACAGTAAACCCGTCAAAACATCCAAACGAGAATTTATCTTACAACCATAAAATAAAACTATCAACATATAAGTTGATATAAAAATACGTTGTGATAGTCTCATACTATCTCTCTACCCACTATATCTTATGCTAATTTTACGAAAACTTATTTTTCTAACCACTTTATTAATTTCTCTAGCATGTATAATGAACCGAGTGAGTAGAAAAGATATTGTACTCCATTGAAAACTTCGATACAGAGATTTTAATTACTCTATAAATCTATATACAATTTAAAAAACATATTAACTTTAAAGCCCTTACCTAATAATTGTTATTATAATATATAGTCAATCTATTAATATAATCATAATCTTCATGTCGTTAATTTTGTAACTACATGTTTTGAAGACCCAAAATAAAAATAATTTTGGTAAAAGGTTCAACATCTTCCAAGGATACAACACGTAGACTTTCAAGAAAATCGCCCCACCCCAAACTACCCTTTAAATGGAAAATTTTCGAAATATTGATTATTACTCTCTCTCTCTCTCTCTCTCTCTCAAGCACGTATTGACATGTACATAGTAGATAGATAAGGTAGATATAGAATTTCAACCTGAAATTTGATACCGAGTTTTAACCTGAAATACAAGTTCTGAGACCCCATTAATCCAGAAAAAAGTTAAAAACATTTACGTGTGTATATGTTTAAGAGAGTTTGAAGACAAACGAAATTAATTTTCTGGGAGTAGGTTCCAGGACCTCTTCAATGAGGATGATTTTTTTATGTAAGTGATAAACCGTAAGAAGTAGACAAAAACGAATTGCACAAAATATGTATAGCTATTTATGTCATAATCATTTTTATTGCAGTTAACTGTTTTAGAGATATTTCTTTCTAGTTGTTTCAGTTTAAAATACTTAAAACTGTTTTCATATGGAACTTTGTCAAATCTTGGCCACGCAAAAAAAAAAAAAAAATGGATTTCAACCATACTTTAAAACGTATGACTGTCGGTTTAGCCTATTGTACTCCCTTATTTCCCTTCTACTTATAAGGAACTAAGGAATAAGAACATTTCTACTGTTTATCTTAATTAGCATGAAGTAGATAGAAGAATAAAGTATATTAACAATAATTTATTATAGCGATTTAGAGAAAAGTCATGTGTATGGATCACATAATTTTTTTTTTAAAAATTTTCGTGTGTCTGTGAAAACGATAACTAAAAAGAACGAAAATAGCCAACTTGGTGTTTAAGCTTAATAACTTCCAAAGATGCGACACGAAAATTTTGTGGAAAATCCCCCCAGTCTGAATTACTATTTACATGGAAAAAATTTCTCAAAAATAGCCCTAACAATTTTGATTAAAATACTCTATATTAAAGATATTTATATGAGAAATAAAATATACGTTATGAATATTCTGGTAATAAACTCTGAAGAACTATTAGTTCTGGATGTATTTTGCTAAATTTCCTAACTGGTAAGCTGTAAGAGATAGAAAAAAAAAGTCTGTGTAAAACACTTAATCTCGTTAAAATACACAATTTATGTCATAATAGTTTTTCATAGAACACACCATTTCTGAGATATTCCTTGTTGTTGCTTTTAATTTTAGAATACTCATGCAATACTTAAACCTTTCTCATCGGTAATTTGTCAAGCAAAGAAACGGATGTCTATTGTTACAACCATGAAAATTGGAGCTTAGGGTTGTAGATATTCAGGATAGAAAGCAGGTCAAAGCTTGGGTAATCAATAGGTTTATTTTACGGATTTTACACCTAATTAATTTTAAGCGATATTGAGTATACAGTTTTAAGGGGAGCAACAGTAGAGTACTTATTGAGTCCTACCTTGAATAACTGTAGTGTTGTGTCGAGGAAGAACTGTGGACCACATCAGATATTATTTATAGAATAGAAATTTTGGAAAAAAAAAAAAAAAAAAAAAAACCGTAGAAGGTATTTGGGATGGGGAGGGATTTCCTGAAAATTATTCTTGGAACATGCTGGAATTAAATACCAAGTTTGTTATTTTCGTTTGTAAGTTATGCTGTACGCAGACACACATAGTCCGTTTTTATTTTCTCTACGCGTACTTATGTACATTGTATAGAGTAGGTATTGTAATACACCCAAAAATTCGATAACGAGTATTCACCGGAAATACATGTTTTAAGACCCTCTGAACTCAAAACAAGATGTTTTAAAAATGTCCCTGTGTGTGTGTGTGTGAGCAGCATAGCTGAAAAACGAAAAATCCGTTAAAAACCAAACTTCGTATTTAGGTTTTGTATTTTCAAGGATACGACACGAAGATTTTGAAGAAAATCCCCCCCTCAACTATCCTTTACATGGAACTTTTTTCGAAAAGTTTGATTTTCTCAAAAATGGATGTAACGATTTTGATTAAAATATTGTATATCACAGATATTTACTCGACAAATAGAGTGTATATCTTGCATTTTCTGGGAATAGCCTCTAAAGACCTCTTTATTCTGGTTGAATTTTGCGGAATTTTGCATAACTGCTAAACCGTAAGAGATGGATAAAAACTTATCACGTAAAACATGTAGAGCACGTTTGAACACCAATTTATGTAATATAAATTTTTTCGTGGAGTTGATCGGTATTTGGATATTCCTTGTTTCAGCTTTGAAAAACTGGTTCTTTTCTCATACAGCAAATTGTTAACTCATGTCCATACAAACAAAGGAACTTCAGTCACATAGCAACCAGCTTTTGACTATCACTTTAACCTATGGTACTCCCTTATTTCACTTCTACTTACAGTCAAGTAAACACACTATTTTTGGTAATTGTTTCTCGTTTAGTATGAAATAAATAGAAGCATAAGCTTTTTAATAATATTTTTAGCAGGAATGTAGAGAAACATGAACAAGATTTTTTAAAAAATGCTTTTTTTCTATTCAAAGGTCAACAAAACACACATTTGAAGTGAAAACTCGGTATCGAATTTTTGGTTGGAATACAATATGCTCTTTGCCTGCTATGTACATTGTACCTGCGTGCTAGAGAAATTAAAAATATTTTAGTATTTAAATTATTTCTTACAATATGTCAAGAACAGTAAAATAGTCTTACCTATCCTGCAGATAGCCAAAAATGTAGTTTCCAATGAGGCCACCAATACCAAGAAGTATTAGCGCTAGTGTAGGGTAGAAATCTTTATCACAGACAAGGTCCCACTGTAAACAAAAAGAAAAATACCAACTTAAAACACAAGTAGATTTGAGTATGTGACATTCCAGTATAAATATTATTCGAGAACAAAGTGGCTTCTCTGAAAATACACTTTGTGGTTCCATTTTATGCAAACACAAAACAATGGAATAAAAATAATAATTATTATTAAAGCTAAGTCCTTAAGTTTATGCAGAAAGTAAATTTTACGTTCATATTTATATAAGTGGTGGTATATAATATTAGTATAAAACTACTTAAATAAGGTTTTAAATAAATTAAACATATAAGTAGAATAATTCCAAATAATATAAGTTTCTTAGAATTCGATGCACTTTTTCATGTATTCGTATAATGCCATTTACGCAGTTGGGATTTGGATTCCACATCTTAGAGGAAATTATTTTCTAAGAAGTCGAAAGTGACGGTTTTTACTTTCTCTATTATATTTAGTAAACTAGGAAAGTATGGCATTCCAACCAAAATTTATACCAAATTCTCCTGGAAATACACGTTTTGAGGACTTCCGAATACATAAAAATATTTTTAGTAAAAGGTGCAATTGTGTGTTTGTCTGTGTTTGCGATTGCGTGTTTGTGTGCCTATGACCAGCATTACTTAAAAACGAAAAGTAGACTAACGGTATTTAAGTTTAGTATCTTCTGTGGATACGGTATTAAGATATTTACGAAGATCCTAAGTTTACCAATTATGCAAAATTCATTCAAAGTAAAGTCGATTTCTGAGACTATTCCCAGAAAATTCAAGATATACATTTTAGTTTTCATGTAATTATTTTTTTTTAATCAATATCAAACCTTTCGAAATATTTTCCATGTAAAGTATACTTTGGAATAGAAGATTTTCTTGAAAACCTTCGTGGTCGCATCCTTGAATGATGCTGAACTTAAGTACCAGGTTTGGTATTTAGTCGACTGTTTGTTTTTGAGTTATGTTCACATACACACAGAAAGACATAAATGCCATTTTGGACACGGGGAACTTCAAAACATGTTAATCGGCATAGAATTTTTGGTGGAATGCAATAAATTTTCTATGTACTATGCATGTACTATCTTTAACAAAATTAAATATGTACTTTCTGTTTGAGTGTGCGATGGGTAATCAAATTCTCAGGTGTTCCTACATAGGTGGTATGAAAATGAAATATGCCAAAGGCCTCATTTTCCCTTGTGTTCAAGAGAGCTATTTCCACATGGCTTTTGTATTTGTGTCGTATCACTGCATAATTAACTATATAACTATGAATGATTGTAATCATTCTCTCAAAATTTCTAAAGACATTATTTTCTTTACTTATTTTCTACATTTTAATTTACTTCTCATCTAGCATGGCTTTCCAACATAAAAAATATACAAATGCTTCCTTGTAAGCTAATATAAACATTAATATATCCTTTCACCTCTATTTGAATATTATAGCAGGATCCATTTGAATGTGAGATTTTAAAGGAAAATATTGATTTTTGGAGGAATGTTTGCCCCTTGAGGTAGGAGAATTTCTCCGTTTTATTTACAGCTTTTGCAATTTATATTTTATAAAGCATTCAGTTGTATAATTTCAATCGTGTTGCAGCATTCAAAGATGGTGGAAAATTAACATTTTGCTATGCGAATAAAACTATCCATGTACTTTTCTGAAAGGAGGAGCATATTAATATATCAAACGTATAATTCGCACAAGTCAGGAAAATAAAGATTAAACAAAAGAAAAAGATCTGGTGTGTTCCATTTACATGACTTTCTCAACATCTGTGCACCAAATTATTGTTAAAAAGCTAATGCTTCCATTTACTTCATGCTCATCAAGAACAAAATTAGCAGAAATAGTCTTATTACTTGCTTCCTTGCAAGTAGAAGCGAAAAAAGGGCGTAATATAGGTTAAAGTGATAGTCAAACGCTGATTGCTATGTGACCGAACTTTCTTTGTTTGTATGGAGGACAGGAGTTGAAAAATTCCTGTATGAGAAAATTATAAGTTTTTCAAAGCTGAAACCAACAACAAGGAATATCACAAAAATGATGAACTCCACAAAAAATGTATATAACAATAATGTTGTATTTTAATGTGTTCTACATTTTTTAAGTGGTAAGATTTTATTTATCTCTTACGGTTTAGCAGTAACACAATATTCCGTAAAATTCATCCAGAATAGTTTTCAGAGGTTATTTTCGAAAATTCAAGATATACATATTATTTCTCAGATATGTATCTTTAATATACGACAATTTAATCAAAATCGTTAGAGCCGGTTTTGATAAAATCAAAATTTTCGAAAATAGTTTCATGTAAAGGGTAGCTGAGGGTTGGGAGATTTTCTTGAAAATCTTCGTGTCGCTTCTTTGCAAGATACCAAACTTAAATACCAAGGGGCACACACACACAGACACACACGCACACACACGACCTTTTTCCAGCAATGCTTTTTTTGGATTCTGGTGGACCCAAAACATGTATTTCCGATGAAATCTCGGTATCGAATTTTTGAGTGCAATACAATACCTTCTCTATACACTATGTACATAGTACGTGTCGAGAAAGTAAAAAGCATGTTGTCATTTTACGAGATTCGACCCGCTTCCCACTTTTCAGGTATTAGGCAGAAACTTCTTTTAATCACTTCGGCTATTCTGTTTGCTGCTGATTAAACTTACTCTTTTAAGCAAAGCACCCAAAACTGGGAGTGTTTTACCTCAGATCCACTAATTAATCGAAACACATCTTATGCAAGTGTATTAAAGTTGAATTCACAGTAGTTTCCCATTAGTTTACAATGATTGCTGAAATATTAGTTTCCAAAACTGCGAGGTGAACGAATGGCTGTCATGCCATTTTGAACTCAAAGGGTTATTTGAAAGGAAGACGGTAGATAATTCGCTGAAGGCTTGCAGAGGTAAAGGAGCTGCGTTAAACAGGATGGCTCTAAGGTAGACTGTCGTTATTGCCGAGATCTGCATTATATTACATTTATAAACATAAATATTGTCAAACAGAGGTCTATGTAATCACATTCTCACAAGAATACCTTCCAAGCCTGATAGAGAATCAGGTTCCATCTAGGCTAAAGTATTGTAATTTAAAACAGGAAGCGTTCCCTAATTAATACTAATTTGTACATATTTCTGTACTGATTTGCTTGATATGAATGGTATATTATTCCTTCAGATCTTTGTGTTGTTATGATTTTGTGACAGTTCTATTATTTTCTCTAGCACCAATTACATAACAGGAGGAGAAGATGTTGAATTGCACCTAAAAAATCCTATGTATTCCACTCATATGACTTTCTCTACATCTCTGCAACAAATGATTGTTAAAAGTTTGTTTATCTTTACTTAATTCTGCTTCCTTGTAAGTAGACGGTAAATAAGTGATTACACTAGGCTAAAGTGATAGTCAAAAGCTGGTCGCTATGTGACTGATGTTCCTTTGTTTTTATGGACAGGAGTAGGCCAATTCCTGTATGAAAAAGTATGTGTTCTAAAGCTCAAACCAATAACAAGGAATATCAGAAACGATCAGCTCCAGAAAAAAATGTATATAACATAAACTGTGTGTTTTAACGAACTCTACATTTTTTTGTGTAACTCGATTTTGTCTATCTCTTACGGTTTACCGTTATAAAAATCCGTAAAATTCATACAGAATAAACATGTCTTCAGGGGCTATTCCGAGAATATTTTATTTGCCATGTAAATATCTATAGTGTTCGATATTTCAATCAAAATCGCTACAGCCATTTTTGAGAAATTCAAAATTTTCGATAATGTCTCTATGTAAAGGGTAGTTTGGGGTGGGGAGATTTTCTTGAAAATCTTCGTATCTCATCCTTGGAAGATACTGAATTTGAATACCAAGTTTGGTATTTAACGGACGTTTAGTTTTTGAGCTATACTGTCCCCCCCCCCACACACACACATACACGGACAGACAGATCCACACACACTGACATTTTTCTAAAAATGTTTATTTGGATTTAGGGTGTCTTGGTGAAATCTCGGTATCGAATTTTTGGGTGGAATACAATACTTTCTCTATACACTATGTACATAGTACATACAGAGGAAGTAACAAGATAATGCGATTTCACCAGGATCTACTGAATTGATAGTGTTATTTGGCATTTTCTATCATCGGTTTTTTTTTCAGTACGACGAACAAGAATTTAGCATTGTAAGTAAAGACAGATACAATATTTCTGTTTTGTTATAGTAAACTTTCATCTTGTTCTTTTCAAATCACGCCATACGATTTCCAATTTTCCCCGAAAATATTAATTAATAACATTCAAGAAGTAAGCTGGATAATGCTGCTTTAATAATTTGAATTAGCTTTCCTTAAGAATGTAAATTAATTTTACACGTAATACATAGGTCGAAAAGCTTTAAATCAATCCGTTTATCATACTGTACCCTATATGTACAGACGAGCTAATTGAAATTAAAATAAGGCATGCGTTTTGTTTGCTGAAGAATTATCTAATTAATTAATACCCAACAACAAGAAGGTATTTTATCATGACAAATAAATCCATTTAAGTGTATATATATGTTTACACATTTGAGATTCAAACTTCACAGTTTAAATGTATGTTATTTTACAGCCCTTGAAACTGATATAGGTTCTGTCTCACTAAAATGTCGTGATACAAGCGGACAATACCATTTTTGAGGAATATATGATTCTAATATGTATTCATCAGAAATATATGTATAAATATCTTAAAATAATTAAACTATATACAATTCCAGGACTTTAGCACTGATAATTCATCTGGAGAAAACATCTGGAGCCATGCCCCAGTGAATATATCGGCCTTCGCGTTAAACAGCGCCAGAACAAACTGTCCACTCAAGTCACAACGTTTTAAGCTACACCTCTCTGAATTCAACTCGCAGCCGTTGCAATTAAATGTATGTTGCTCCAGGATATTTTAACCCAGCTGGACTAACTATTGAGCCGAGGAAACTCCACACCGAGCTTTATGTCGCTGTTGCATGTCAGACTCGTGGTTGGAAGAACGAGATGAAGGGAGACAGCAGGTATGCCAAGCAATTGTGCGGCCGAAGTGCGCCCTATATGATGCTGGTAGTTTTGCATCCCTCCGCAATATTTCAAGCAATCGTCAGTCCACACGTGTTTTGACACTGCTCCCCCCGCGCGGACATACAGCCAACATACCACCCCAGCGGAGAGAAACGCAGTTACAAAGCGAAATGTCATCACCTCAGCCGCAGCACAATCACCGACACTTCTACTTCAAAAGACCGTTTTAAAGCATGAAATGGGACGAAATGAAGGGGCGAAAGAATCCTCTCAAGAATTTGCCTCAGGAAAACCCGCGAAACAAACCCATGGGCCAGGAAGGTTGGCCGCGAGAATCGACCCCATGACTTCTCTCAGAACCATGTCACTCGGTATTAATTTTGATTATAGAAAGAGCGTAAATAATGCATTACGCAATTTGAGTTTTAGTGTGGGTCATGTGCCTACATTCTCTAATATGAGGAATGAATCCAAATTATGCTCAAAAGAAATGAATCAAAACGTTTATACCTATTACAAAACACATGCATTTACAATGGTCTCTTAGGAATGGCGAAGGGGAGCATCAACCAATCACAACCTCGCATCCAATACATAGCAGGCACAGAGTCAAACCGCAATGGTGGCAACTCATGGAACTATAATCCGTGACGCAAACAGTCTGTCATATATTGAAGAAAATAGCTGGAGTAGCACCAGAAAGATATCAGCAGACGAGAATGTGAGTCATATAACATTGTGGAGCATTCCACGAGAAAAATACCTTTATTCATATTACCTTCAAAGAGTCCATGGCCTTATTGTGCATGCCACAAAAATACTGCTTCTCGGAAACTAAGAAATACTGTTTGTACGGACCATTTTCTTGTTTCTCAAGGTTTTCCCACGTATTTAGGTATTCCCGATGTGTATAAATAGTCTTGTACCTTGTATACAGTATCTGCTCACGACGTATAAGTTCACCCAATTCAAGATGAATACTTAACAGTCCAATTAATTTTTGGTATAAAATTACTCTCTGTATCCTAGGTAGAGGGGAGCGCATAGCATTGATTTAAATCAGTCACAAATATATTTATTTAAATACTTCTAAACACTTTCACTCTAAACAGAAGTAAGAGCTTTCTAACAATAATTTGTTGCAGATATGTAGAGGAAGTCATGTGAATGGAACACATCAGATTTTTCCTTCTATTTTGTTTCAAGCAGTTTTCAGCCTCTCATAGCATTCGGTTGCGATACGTTGCAAGCAATCAGGACAGCCATCTTGCACAAAGCTTTTCCATCGTCCATTTTGTCATGTAGATATATCTTCAGCGCACATTTTGGTGGTCTTCAGCCTCAAAAATTTCACGCATCTTGATTCGCCTGCCGTTCAGCACTATACCATGCACTTTTTCAACGATTTCTGTTATGTTCATTTTGGACGTTCTTGCTTGACTGGTTTTGAGTTGAAGCAGTGGCGTCTAAACTCCACAGCCAAATGACGAAAAGAACTACTTTACATGGAGCCAAACCTTCTTTTTTAAACAATTTAGATAACCGATTTAGATAGACAGTATTGTCGAAATATCAAGGTAGAATTACAAGTACAAAAATGAAGAAACTCATGGAAATGCATAGGAAAAAAATCTGATGTGTTCCATTTATATTACTTTCTCTACATATCCGCAACAAATCATTACAAAAAGGCTAATGCATCTATTTATTTCATGCTAATCGAGAAAAAATTAGCACAAATAGCCTTATTACCTACTTACTTCTTTAAAAATAGAAGCGAAATGAGGGATTACCATAGGTTAAAGTGATGGTCAAAAGCTGGTTGCTATGTGACTGAAGTTCCTTTGTTTGTACAGACAGGAGTTGACAAATTCCTGTATAAGAAAAGTATAAGTTTTTCAAAGCTGAAACCAAAAACAAGGAATATCTCAAAATCGATCAACTCACCCAAAAAGTATATAACATAACTTGTGGTTTTTAAGGTACTCTGTATTTATGTGTGGGAAATTTTTGTCTATCTCTTGCGGTTTAGCAATTATGCAACACCCCGTAAACTTCATCCTGAATAAAGTAATCTTCAGGGGCTATTCTCAGAAAATTCAAGATATACACCTGTAAATATCTTCAATAATCGACATTATAATGCAATTCGTTAGAGCAATTTTTGACAAAATCAAAAATTTCGAAATTTTATCCATGTATTTTGGAGGGGGGGGATTTTCTTAAAATATTCGTGCCGCATCCTTGGAAGATAACAAGCTTAAATATCAAGTAATTAACGGTATTTTCGTTTTTGAGCTCTGCTGTCCACAGACATATACACACGCACACACACGGACCTTTTTCCAAAAATGTTTTTTTTTCTCCGAGGGACCCAAAATATGTATTTCCGGGAAATCTCGGTATCGAATTTTTTGGTGCACAATACCTTCTCTATAATCTGCGTACATAGTACGTGTACAGAGAGTAACTAGAAGGTACACTGTCAAATAAGGAATATACTTAATCAAGAACCAGTAATACAAAAGATAGAGGCAAATATTTCAAAAAGGTTTGGACGAATAAATAGGATGGATGAGAGCAGGAAACCGAAACGGATATGGGAGGCCAGAGAAGAAAGAAGAGGGAGAGGGCGACGAAGAATAGAATGGAGTGATTATGTAGACAGAATAGTGAATGAGAGAGGAAAGCCTTTGAAGGAAGTTAAACAACTAACTAGGGATTGGACAAAATATAGGAAATGGATTGTGGCCGCCTGAGGAAACCCAACACTCTTAAAGGCATAATGAATAAGGCAGAAGAAGAAGAAGATAACAGATTTTATACACTTTGGTTAGTAATAAGAAGAAGATGCCTTCTTCAGGGTACGTATATAATACACAATCAAAATACTCATGCTTTAAGAACGCTTATTTCAGGCTTGCCAATTATTTTGCGACAAAAAATATTATTACAGACAACGGTTATGTTTGGTTGATACTGAGAAGCTACCAATTCACCCTTGACAAACATTTTATTTCAATAGAATAGGCAGAGATAAATTATTACTTATATAGATGCTTTAATGTAACTGAACTATAGATATACTACAGTATTACCAATGAATTTTCTAAGTAGTACAACTTAATACCAAATAATGTCAAAAGAAATAATAGACATTCTCAAAATTATTTATTTGCATAAAGTCATCTGTTACATGTGTCTTCATTCATTTATAACTTTAGCTAGCTCGAATGCACAATGTATATAGTGGGTAGAGGAGGTACTATATTCTACCCAAATATTCGATGTCGAAATTTTTCGGAAATATACGTTTTGAGGTTCCCTGACTCCAAAAATTAATTTTTAGAAAAAGGGACTGTGTGTCCTGTGTATAGCTCAAAAATTTAAAAATCAAACTTGGTATTTAAGTTTAGTATCTTTCAAGGATGCGCCCGAGTATTTTCAAGAAAATCCCCCCCCATCTCAAACTACCCTTTACATAGAAAACGTTTTGAAAATGTTTGTCTCAAAACTGATTCTAATCTTTTTTTATTAAAATTCCATATATTAAAGGTACTTACATTACAAATGAAAGGTATATTTTAAATGTTCTAGGAATAGCCTCTGAAGATCTCTTTATTCTGGATGAGTTTCGCAGAATTTTGCATAATGGTTAAACCGTAAGGGATAGATAAAAAATTACGACATTTGGATCTCATTCAAACACTTAATTTGTCATATACGTTTTTAGGCAGAACTTGCTGTATCTGAGATTTTCCTTGTTATCGTTTTCAATTTTAAAGTACTTCAACTTTTCTCAAGCGGTAAGTTTCGTTTTGTTCATCTCCCTTATTTTACTGCTGGCCATGCAAAGTGAACCAAAGTTCAGTTGTTCCACATAGGTCCAGCTTATAAAAGATTTGCCTTATGTCTCTTCTACTTACAAGGACAGTTGTTTGTGTATCAGCTAGAGAAAATCATGTGAATGGAACACATCAATTGTTTTTTCCAAATAGTCTCCTTCTTTAAGTCAACAGTTGCCAACGCTCAGTCCATTTTCAACACTTCAAAAAAAAACTTGATGTGTTCCATTCACATGACTTTCTCTATATCTCTACAACAAATTATTGTTAAAAAGCTTATGCTTCTATTTACTTCATGCTAATCGAGAAAAATTAGCAGAAATAGTCTTATTACTTGCTTCCTTGTAAGTAGAAGCGAAATAAGGGAGTACTAAAAGTTGGTTGCAATGTGACTGAAGTTCCTTTGTTTGTATGGACAGGTATTGTTACATTCCGGTATGAGAAATGTATGTTTTTAAAGCTGAAAACAAAAATAAGGAGTGTCTCAAAAACGATCAACTCCACGAAAAAATGTATATAAGATAAATTGGTGTTTTAAGGTGCTCTACATTTTTTGTGTTTGAAGTTTTTGTCCATCTTTTACGGTCTAGCAGTTATACAAAATTCCGTAAAATTCATCCAGAATAAAGCAGTCTTTAGAGGGTATTCCTAGAAAATTCAAGATATACATTTTATTTTAATATACGAAATTTTAATCAAAATCGTTATAGCCATTTTTTAGAAAATCAAAATTTTCGAAAAAAGTTCCATGTAAAGGGTAGTTTGGGGTGGGGGGACTTTTCTCAAAATCTTCGTGTCGCATCCCTGGAAGATACTAATCTTAAATACCAACTTTGGTATTTTACTGATTTTTCGTTTTTGAGCTATTGTGTTCACGGACACACACACGGACCTTTTTCTGAAAATGCTTTTTTTGGATACAGGGGACCCTAAAACATATATCCGATGAAATCTCGGTATAGAACTTTTGGGTGGAGTGCAATACCTTCTCTACACTCTATGTGCATAGTGCGTATAGAGAAAGTAATAGGAGTTTTTGGGTATATGCCTTAAATACGCGTACTGAGAGTCTTCCTCTGAGAGTCTTTCTCAAGGTGTCAAACCTCCACAAACCACTCGGAGCAAGATCAGGGAATCGGAGAAATTACTGAATCGAACAATTTTATTTTGCAGTAAGACTTCGGTGACAATTCTAGAAATATATGATGGAGTATTGTCTTGATCAATATATTCTCGCCACCATTTCAGGTGAATTTTCCTCACCATCGAGGCTCCTGTTAGCAAAATGTTCTCTATGGTCAATCAACGATCTCTCAGAATGAGATTATTGACACATCCTAAGCTGGAACCCCAAGAGATGAGCAAATTCGGTCTAAGCGCGGCAAAACGGCTTGTGTTTTGAACTTTGAATACACAATGCTGAGGGCTGGGCATCTATCCCACAAAATGACTGGTTTACGGTGAAAATTGGCATTAGTTTTAACTTCTCTCTCTCTTTCTTTCTCTCTCTCTCTCTCTCTCTCTCTCTCTCTCTTACACACATACACACACAAATTAAAATGACAAGCTATGGATCCATCAAAAATCTGATGTGTTCCATTCACATGACTTTGTCTACATCTCTGCAACAAATTATTGTTAAAAAGCTTATACTTCAATTTACTTCATGCTACTCGAGAACAAATTAGCAGAAATAGTCTTATTACTTGTTTCTTTGTAAATAGAAGCGAAATAAGGGATTACCATAGGTTAAAGTAATAGTCAAAAGCTGGTTGTTATGTGACTGAAGTTCTTTTGTTTATTTGGACAGGAGTTGACAAATTCCTATATGAGAAAAGTAAGTTTTTCATAGCTGAAAACAAAATCAATGAATGTCTCAAAAACGACCAACCTCCATGAAAAAAATGTATATGACATAAATTGTGGGTTTTAAGGTGCTCTACATTTCTTGTGAAGTAAGTTTTTATCTAAGTTTTACGGTTTAGCAGTTGTGCAAAATTCCGAAAAATTCGTCCAGAATAAAGTAATCTTCAGAGGCTAGTCCCAGAAAATTCAAGATATACATTTTATTTTTCAGGTAAATATCTTTAATATATGATATTTTAATCAAAATCGTTAGAGCCGTTTTTAAGAAAATCAAAATTTTCGAAAAAAGTTCCATGTAAAGGGTAGTTTGGGGGGGATTTTTCTCAAAATCTTCGTGTCGCATCCCTGGAAGATACCAAACTTAAATACCAAGTTTGGTATTTTACAAACTTTTTGTTTTTGAGTTATCGTGTTCACAGACACGCGGACACGCGGACCTTTTTCTGAAAATACTTTTTTGGATACAGGGGACCCTAAACATATATTTCCGGTGAAATCACTTTATCGAATTTTAGGGTGGAGTGCAATACCTTCTCTATACACTATGTACATAGTACGTATAGAGAAAGTAAAAAAAGCATTAAAATCAGTATAAAATAGCTTCTTATGAAAAACATCATTCAAACCTCCCTGGCCTCCTCTTTAGAGTTACACAATGATCTATTTGTATACCAAATTCGTCCACTTCGTGTCTGGTGGAGTAAGAAGCGTACAATGACGACAACAATCCATGCGTTACTTTTGGAGTTCACCTCGTATCAAGTAAACATACTATCAATCATCTCCTAAATACTCCAAGTTTGTAAGATATGAACAAGCCTTAAACAAGGCCTTTGATATTGAAGGGCAAGAGGAATGCACAAAGAAAAACAATAAATGCATAAATTGTTGTTGAACATTTTATAGCAATAACGTGGACAATGTGTGTTAATGTTAAACACAACATATAATGAACTTAGAGAATAAAACTTACAAATATAAGCAGTACGCCAATAAATAAAGTTGTGTCTCGTACTTACTTATATACTTAATATATTAGGTGAAATAACATTGCTACAACATAACATACTGTACAATATTAGTAAAACAATAGGCCCAGGAATAATGTTCTTAAAACGCACATACTGTAACATGTTAGGAAAACAACCCACCAAGAAATAACATTGCTACAACATAACATACTGCACAATATTAGTAAAACAATAGTCTAGTAATAATGTTCTTAAAACGCACATACTGTAACATGTTAGGAAAACAACCCACCAAGAAATAACATTGCTACAATATAATATACTGCACAATATTAGTAAAACAATAGTCTAGTAATAATGTTCTTAAAACGTACATACTATAACATGTTAGGAAAACAACCCACCAGGAAATGAAGTGATTACAACATACATATTGTACGATATTAGTGTAACAATAGAGAAATTACGTTGTTATACTACATAACATTGTAGAAAAACAGTACAGAATTAACGTTGCTACTACGTCCATACTTTATAAAGTATTAGAAAGACAGTACAGAGATAACGTTATTTCTACATAAATTACAGACATACTGAAGCATGCCCACTAGAGGAATAGAGGAACATAAATATGCCATAAGATGGAGTTAAGTTGTCAAAAAATTGTGATATGTTCCATTCCCATGACTTTTTCTTCCTAATCTGTAACAAACTATCCTTATAAACATTTATTCCTCTATTTGATTCATGCTAATAAAGATAAACATTAGCAGAAATGAACTTATTACTTAGGCCCTTATAAGTAGAAGGAAAATAAGAGAATACACTGGGCTAAAGTGATAAGTGTTTAAATTTAAGATCTCTTTGTATGGTCAGAGTAAAACAAACTAAGCAGGAATGACAAGTTCCCATTTGAGAAAAGTTTGAGTACTTTAAAATGGAACCAAACACAAAGAATATGTCGACAATGATTAACTCCAGAACAAAAAATGTATATACATAAATTGTGAGCATTACGAAGCCTACAATTTTGTGAAGTTAAATTTTTTCTATCTCCAACGATTTATCAGTTAAATAAGTCATCCATATTGAAGGTCCTTAGGGATTAATACCCGGGAATTCAAGATAAACATTTTATTTTTACACAATTTTATTTTAAATATGATATTTTAATCAAAATTGTTAACGTTATTTTCTCATGAAATTAACATTTTGAAAGTTTTTCAATGCAAAGGATTTCTTGAAAATCTTCGTGTCGCAAAGTTGGAAGATGTTGAAGCTAAATTTCTAACCGAATTTTCGTTTTTGAGGTATGCTATTCACGACACATACACGTCTTTTTACTTTCTCTATACGCATTATGTACAAAGTGTATAGAGAAGGTATTGCACTCCATCCAAAAATTCGATACCGAGATTTCATCGGAAATATTTGTTTTAGGGTCCCCAATATCCAAAAAAAGCATTTTCTTAAAAAGATCCGTGTGTCCGTGTGTCTGTGAACAAGATAACTCAAAAACGAAAAGTCCGTAAAATACCAAACTTGGTATTTAAGTTTAGTATCTTCCAGGGATGCGACACAAAGATTTTGAGAAAAATCCCCTTACCCCAAACTACCCTTTACATGGAACTTTTTTCGAAAATTTTGATTTTCTCAAAAATGGATCTAACGATTTTGATTTAAATTTAGAGTACTAAAGATATTTACCTGACAAATAAAATGTATATCTTGAATTTTCTAGCAATAGCCTCTGAATAGAGTTTATTCTGATGCATTTTACTGAATTTTGAATAACTGCTAAACCGTAAGAGATGGACGAAAACTTACTACACAAAAAAATGTAGAGCACGTTAAAATCACACAATTTATGTTATATACATTTTTTTCGTAAGTTCGTCGTTTTTGAAACATTCCTTATTTTTGGTTTCTGCTATGAAAAACTTATACTTTTCTCATACAGGAACTTGTCAATTCCTATCCATATAAACAAAGGAACTTCATTGACATAGCAACCACTTTTGACTATCTTTTTAACCTATGGTAGTCCCTTATTTTCTTCTTACAAGGAAGCAAGTAATAAGACTATTTCTGCTCATTTTTTCTAATTAGCATAAAGTAAATGGAAGTATAAGCTTTTTAAGAATACTTTGTTGCAGAGATATGGAGTAAAGTCATGTTAATGGTACACATCAGATTTTTTCTAAAAATACTTTATTTGACTCCAGGAATCCTAAAAGTCTGTTTCCAATAAAATCACGGCATCCAATTTTTGGAAAGCGTACCTTCGCCATCAATATATTACGTACGAAGTAGATATGGTAAAAAACAGTTATTATCCCCATATTATAGCTTTGTCGTTGACTGAAACAGCCCGTTACATTACGGGCACGGCAATATACTGACATACAAAGCTGAGAATAACAATAGCAAAAGTATTTCAGATAATATTACTTATATGATACTATCCCGAAGATATTCCCTAAGCACAGCTCTTCTCACGTTAGGTAGGAGACAAAATCGTTGCTGCGGAAATATCACATTTTCCACAAAGTGGAGGGGAATGGAAGCGACGTTTCTCTTAACTGGATTTCTTTCCTTTTCAGTGGGTTTGTCTTCTTGGGAGAGTCAAGTGTTTTATGAAGGGATACAATTTTAACCGTAGTAGCAGATATATAAAAAAAAGAAAACAATAGCGGAGATTCTCTCATAAAACATTACATTGTTTGAAAACTCTCGTCTCGATGCTTGGTTTTAGAAAAAAAAGACTCCTATACATCCCAAGCATTAATATTAGGAGTTTTTTTTTTTTTTTGGCCATCATGAGATTAAAAACTATCATGGCATATATCAGTAAATAAGAACACCTGCAGAGTGCTATAAAACTTTTGTTAATACTAAGTAGATTTCACATACTATAAATATCGTATGTGTTCCATTCACATAACTTTCTCTACATCTCTACCACAAATTATTGTTAAAAGGTTAATGCTTCTATTTACTTCATGCTAATCAAGAAAGACATAGCAGAAATAGCTTTCTTGTAAGTAGAAGTGAAATAAGAGAGTACCACAGGTTAAAGCGATATTCAAAAGCTAGTTGCTATGTGACTGAAGTTCTTTTGTTTGTATGGATAGGAAACAAGCAATATCTTAAAACGACCAACTCCACGTAAAAAATGTATATAACATAAATTGTGTGTTTTAATGTGATCTACATTTTCTTTGTGCTAAGTTTTTGTCCATATCGTACGTTTTAGCAATTATGCAAAATTTCGTAAAATTCATTCAAAATAAAGTAATCATCAGAGGCTATTCCCAGAAAATTCAAGATATACATTTTATTTGTCAGGTAAATATCTGTAATATACGATATTTTAATCAAAATCCTTAGAGCCATTTTTTTAGAAAATCAAAATTTTCTAAAAAAGTTCCTTGTAAAGGGTAGTTGGGGGTGGAGGGATTTTCTTGAAAACCTTCGTATTGCATCCTTGAAAGATACCAAATCTAAATACCAAATTTGGTTTTTAACGGACTTTTCGTTTTTGAGCTATGCTGTCCACAGACACACAGACACACACATGCGCGCGCACACACACACACACACACGGACCTTTTTGTAAAATTGTTTTTTTTTATTCAGGGGAACACAAAACATGTTTTGTATAGAGAAAGTCAAAATCTTTTGTGTTCCATTCACATGAATTTACCGAAAATCTATTTCTACAAAAGATTATTACTTTAGATACATTATTTTTTTTACCAGTGTTTACGCCCGCTTTTACTACTGTGGCACCACGGGTGATGGCGGGGTAAACCGGAGAACCCGGAGAAAACCTGACCCTGCGGCGCTTTGTCCACCACAAATCTCACATGTGATCGCTTGGGATTAAACCCGGGCCGTCTAAGTGAGAGCTGATGTTTAACCATTCGGCCACGGCGCGACTAGGTATATCGTGATAATTAAGATAAATATTTAGCTGAGTCTCTTAAAGGTAAAAGGAAAATAAAGTAATACTCTAGATAGTCAAAGGCGGTCATTATGTATAACAATTGAGATTTGGTTCACTTGGCACGGTCAAAAGTAAAGCAAGAGAGAAACAAATAACAAAGAATATCTAGGAAACGGTTTGCTGTACGAAAATAATGTATACGATATAAAACTGTGTGTTTCGTGTAGTACGTTTTGGTCTAATTCATCCTAAATGAAGAGGTCTTCAGAAGCTATTCCTAGAAAATTCAAGATGTACATTTTACTTTTCATGTAAATATTTTAATACACATTATTTTAATCAGAATTGTTGGAACGAATTTCGAAAATGTTCTACGTAAGGAGTAGTTTGAGGCGGGAGGAATTTCTTGTACCTTTTTGTGTCTTTCCCTTTAAAGATACTGAACTATTACCAAATTTGGTTTTGAAAAATCTTTTCGTTTTTGAGCTATGCTTTCCACATATACATGTACACACACCGACCTTTTTCAAAAATATTTTGGATTCAGGGGACTCAAAACGTATATTTTCTATTAAATATCATCAAATTTTTGGGTGGAATAAAATCCCTTCACCACCTACTATACACATGGTAGGTGTAGAGAAAGTAAATATGGCAAAACAAAAATATTCACTTGCTAAAGTATATTACATGAAAGTGAGCCTATAGTAATGCTAATAAGTTGGAGTACGCATGTGTACAATGACCATAGCATACACCTGATGTACCTATATTACAAAATCTGAAGTGTTTCATTCATATGGCTTTCTTTATCTATTGTGCAAACAAGTAAAAGATTATTCTTCTATCTACTCCATGTTAATTGGGATAAACATTAATATAAATATTACTTAATATCTTGTAAATAGAAGGGAAATAAAGGAATGTACGAGGCTAAAGCGATAGTCATACGATTGAATTTGAATTTCAAATTTCTTTGCATGGAGGGTAAACCAAAATTATTTTCAATATAATAAATTATAATGTAAACTTCAAAACAAATCTTTTCCTTCAACGTATGACTACTTCCTATTTGAAAAGAGTATTATGTGTTTTAAAATTGAAATCAATCATAAGGAATATCTCGGAAATCGTTAATACTACAAAAAAAGATCTGATGTGTTCCATTTAGTTGACTTTCACTACCTGTTCTGCAAAAAATTCTTACAGAAGATTATTCTTAATATACATGTTAAGCAAGGATGTCAGAGACAGGGTCGGGGTTGATGCTCTCACTATCCACTCAGATGACGACCATAGAGACACTACGCGATGTAACTTAGCTAATATTCGTTATTTTGCTTTGCTTTCATCTTGTGTCACAGTAATTCTAAGATATTTTGCCAAAAAATGGAAGATGCAGCAAACAAAGGTCCAGGCATTTGTAGAAGATTTGGATAGGAGCTGATATCTTCTGATGGTGGTGTGGTGAGAAACTTTTCTTTCAGTATAAACACTGCTTAACAAAATACAGTAAGAACCTCACCCCAAAATCCATTACATGTGACCTCAATGAAAGAGACTAAATTAGTACATATTGATTGCCTAACTATTATATCCACAAACCAGAAGTTGGCGTAAAAATTTGTACATATGCATTTGTATTAAAATATATTTTGATTATATTTAAAAGTTTATTGTAATATACAGACAATTGTGATAAAGTTTATTCCGCAAATACTGTACTGTTCCCACCTGCCTTTGTTTTATCATCACTGTTCAAAAACCGGTTTGCAGAGCGCGTGGACCTTGTGTCTAAGGTAAATGTTCAGTGAATTTCAGTACTTACACACCAGAAATGCGAAATTATGAAGCTCAGAATAAATAAAGTAGAGGAAAATAGATGATTTCATCTGATACAGAGTGTCATCATAAAGGATTCATTAACAAATACTACTATACAACCATAAGACATGATCCTGGAGGACCCAGGAGAAGATGGAAGGAATTGAAGACTGGAATAGACTAATAAGCTTGCGGATGTTGACGATACTTTGGGCAATAGGGTGGTCTAAAAGTGGCGGGTTTTAAATTTGTATTGCGGATCTTGCTCATTATAAATTAGTAAACTCTATAAAAATCTCCTCGTAAAAGAGTACAGTGCAATTCGATTCCACAGGTAATTAACATACAGTAATAGTAATAATATAATAATAATAGTAACAGCAACAATAGTAAAGGAGGAAATATTGTAGATGGCAATGATACTTTTCTCAATTTGATATATGTTAACTATTCATATTTAAAGCTGTGTATAACATTTTTTGTTAAGAATTGGAGCTGGTCATTTTTACTAGACTGAGAATAAAAGTGGATGAACCGGGATAAGGATTTCCTCGTAACTTAATAGACAGGTGAATTCAAGGCAGAATCTATCTATAGTAGGTATATTTAGCTATAATATAGGTACGTGAAGACAATATTGTGAGAGATAAGTAAACCAACGAAGTGTCAGTAATAAAAAGGAGAGTCCTAAATCGAAATGCGGAGTGTGTCAACATCCTCGGGCAGTATTCATTGATTGATTCAGCCATTAAAATTGAGTTCAACCAGCATTCAGCGGTCACAATGGATGAAACATGGATTCATCACTTCACATATGAATTCAAGCAGCAGTCGAGGCAGTGGACAGAAGCTGGTTCTTCAGCTCCAAAGAAGGCGAAGATGATGCCATTGGTGGGACAGATGATGGCGTCAGTGTTTTGGGATGCCAAAGGAATTTTGTTGATTGACTACCTCGAAAAAGGTAAAACCATTACTGGAGAATACTACTCTAAACTTCTAACAAACTGAATGCAAGCATTCGTGAAAACAGACCCAGGTTGAAAACGAAAAAAAAAAAAAATTGTTTTCCATCAGGACAATACACTGCCCACAAAAGTGTTCTGGCAATGACAAAATTGAGAGATCTGCTGTCTGAAGTGCTGGAACATCCACCCTATTCCCCAGATTTGACTTCTTCGGACTTCCATCTGTTTCCAAAACTGAAGAAATTCCTTGATGGTAGGCGCTTTTCGTCCAATGAAGAAGCAATTGCGGCTGTAAATTGGTACTTCGCAGCCCTTCCAGAGGATCACTACAGAGAGGGGATAATGGCATTGGAACACCGCTGGACAAAATGTATTAATATTAGAGGAGATTGTGTTGGAAAATAAAACTATTTTGAAAGCATGAATGGACGCTTTTCACTATCAGGCCGAGAACTTTTCAGACTACCAATTGTTACAACTGATCTTGGATCTAGTGAATGACATTATTGTAATTAACTTTCGCAATAGGAAAATGTTTATTCCGGTCACGCGGTAATAGATTGGAATGGTGAAATATACTCAGATACTTTGTTTCGCTTTATACTGGTGAATAAAATAAGCATGTAAAGTCAAAGAAAGTGTCATTATTTAAAACTAATTCATTCCCAATGACCATCGGGCAAATATGGTAGTACTAAAGTTTTGTTAAAGCAGCCACAGCTCCTAAGTGTCAGAATTTCGACTGTATTTAAGTATCAAAAACTACTTAGCCCTTTTTTTTGTGCTAAAGTTTATCTTCCTTTAAACTGGTAGGTCATATCGGATGATGAATAAATGAAATGTTGAAATATTACTTAAATGAAACCAGGGTGAGTAAAGTATACTTCAGATGCTCCTACTTACTTATCGTTGTACCATAACATTATCTTTAAGTACCTATTGCTATTTATTACTTAATTCATGTTTATTTTATGCTTTATTAATATTGCTTTATACGTACGGCAAAAATGTACAGTTTGCTATTTGTGGACGTCTTAATTCCGTCTTAAATGCGTAGTTGCTTGGAAAGATAGTACCTAAACATCCAAATGTATTCTTTCGAGAACAAACTCAGCTACAAAAAGTTGATGCAAAAAAGGTCTATTCTACACTAATTCCCCTAGATCAGTATAGACAGGAAGTTTTCATTATTTTAAACCTCGCCAGCGATTCAGAACTTACGTCACAAAAGAGATCGTCGTATTTCACAGTGCCCGATTCCAGAGAAATTCGAAATAAATTTTAAAGTTATCTGGTATTGTATCATATGTGGAGTTAGCATGAGTGTATTATCATATGGGGTTAGTACAAGTATTGTACTATTTAAAGACCGTCAATGGTTTTTACACATAGCTGATATTCGTTAGGCTAGTTCGGTAGATTCACAATTGCACGCCAAGTTGGGCAGCAATAGCAGGTCTGCTTTTGGTTCTATCCAGCACCGCACATAAGGCGGCTTGACGGTGCTGAACATAACGTGCCAGGCAGATGTGGGTTAAATCTCTGCTAGCGGACTCAAGTGGAAGGACGTGAGAGTTATCGGAGTTCGAAAAATCAACGGCCATCAGTACACGATGCAGTTACAATTGTTTGGCAATATTAATTAAGTGCTAATTAAGATGTAATAATTTGTAGTTCTTGATAGTTTTGCACCAGCGTCCCTTTATCAGAGATATATAACCAATGGAATCTTAGTATTCTGCCCGGTACCCATTACAAACTAAGTGAGACGTCCGACTCCAGTTTTTTTTTTGTAGTATTTAAAGCCCGCTTTAACTGCTTATGGCACCGCAGGCGGTGACACTGACGATACATGAATGAAGATGGAGCACCGGTGGAAACCCGCCCCAGCGCCATTTTGTCCACCACAAATATCACATGCGGTCGCTTGGGATTGAACCCGGGCCGTTCCAAGTTTGTGTTACATTAGTAGAGAGTTAATATATTGTGCAGTCGTTAATCAGTTGTTGTTTAGGGTTACAACAGTACATAATTTCCAGACAGTCTCCAGTTTCAGCGTTCTCAAAGATCGTTGCTATGGTACTTTGCTCCGCGTCTTGGCTCAATTATATTATAACAATGTAACTATAATTATAAACGTTACTTTAGCGCGGTGTTTATGTTAAGGTGATTCTTGTATAAGAGGGAAGTTTACGGTCATTATAAGAGTGTTTACCTGCTTATTTTTACGTGAACTTCAAATCTAATAAATAACGCCAGGAAATATGTATATCTCGTGTAGCATTATTCTAATTGTACTAAAATCTGGATCATCGTTTACTCCACCCAGAGTAAGCCGAGTGAGACAGTATGTGTCGTGTTATGGGGTTTAAAGTTATCTAAAAGGGAGATATGAAGTATAGCAAATATAATATAAATTATACTAAGAGGGGACAAACGTACATTGGAAATGGCTAGGAAAGAAATATTGTAAAACACGTCTAGAAGGCAAGGACAAACAGTTATCACGAGCTGACAAGCGACCCAAGTAGGACGTTAAGGGCAGGACATTGAACTGGAGAAGGTGAGGTTCCAATGCACGAGTGTGGATATAACAAGGAAAACAAAAACAATTCCCTTGCTGGTCGAAGGACACTTTTGCACTAGCTGGGAAAAGGTTACGGAGATAAGATGTAATATTTGAGTCCAAGGGGGAGTCAATCAGGCTACATATGACCACCATGGAAATGGTGCTTATTTAATAAGGTCGAATTCACTAGCTCTGGAAGATGCGCAGAGGTAAGACGTGATAGCTGAGTCCGCGGTAGAAATGCACGGGCTACATACGGCCGTGATAGAAACAGTGTTTATTTGATGCACCAGCAGGGTCAAAAGTAATAAGAAATGATAAAGGTAGTTGAAAAGGGGAAAATTTAGGAGCAATGCGAGTGTGTTCGAGGGCAAAAAGGTCGAACTAAATAAATAAATGAGTTCAATAATAATCTGGAACTCGTGTTTCACCACACCTGAGAAAGATTTCATGTCATAAAAATCCTGAGCTAGTGTAACCACATCTCCCCACACCATTCTTAAATATCCAAAACCTTTACGAATCCGGGGCCTCTATAATAAGTTACCGCCGCACGAGGCAACCCCCAATTATATTTTAGCTTTCGAAAATTCAAGACATGCCTGTCACTCTTGAAGCTGATGTGCAAGCCTCGCGCACACGAACCACTGTTTTTATTTCGAATGGAATGGCAGATGGCGCGTGCAGTTATCTTTTACCTCAGCATGTAAACATCCAGTCACAGTAGGGTACAAAATAAACGTTCACATTTTCCAGTGCGTATCTAGTATGGAAACCAATTGCCTGGCATAACAGTTGTGTATAATTGTACGTGTTTTACATTCCGAAATATCCACTTACCATGAAGAAAAGTAAATGAGCAAACAATATACATATTACAAAATAGATTTTTTCACAAATTCATCGAATCGTCCAAATAATTAGCTAAAGCATATACATAAAGTAATAACCCATACATTTGCAAATGAATACAATACGCTTCTTTACATCTCATTGCCGCGAATCACAAGATACATTCGTAATGTATCAAATAAAAAATATATCTCCTATTTTCACTTAAATTAAGTTTACAACAAGAAAAACTTCGTTCCACATTATATAACGTGGCAGCTGCATAACGAAACAATGAACTTTCGTGGATTTGTATCATTGTTTGAATTCAATAAAAGTCCTTAATGGTGCACATATCTGCAAAGTCAGAGCTTTTCTGCAGAACATAGAGTCTGAATTTGACTTATTCAGTTTTTGATGCAATTACAAACTGAAAATCCCTAGACGTTTCTATAAATACAATATGTCCAAAAGAAATACAGAATGATCCAAAAGTCTCTTGACATTTTCTTCAAAACATCCTTTTGTTGCATAAGGAAAGTAATGACTACTGGATGATAAACCCAGTACAGTTCAATATGATGGCCCTGTAAGTAGCGGCACAGACTCCGTCTTTGTTGTGTAGTTCGAAATATTTTTGCCACTATAGTTGGCGTGATTGCACCTACTGATGCAGCGATTTGATTTTTCAATTGCTGTAAGGTGTTGATTTTTGCTTCATACAGTTTGGATCCCAGACAAAGAAGTCTAGTGGTGTCAGAGCTGGAGAGCGGGAAGCCCAAATTCTCGGTGAACCACGGCCAATCCACCTACCCGGGGAGACCTCGTTGAGATGGTAACGAACAATGATCGCCTCAACAGCAACAGATCTTGTCCATTTCAGTTTCGGTACCAGATCTCAAACAGCCTGCTTGCCAGGACTTGGTTTCCTCAATGTTTTAGTGAATTCTTCTTGGATCTAATTGTAAGTCAATCTTCATGTACGACCAAAATGGCAACGATTTGGATAATATTTCAAGAGAGTTTTGAATCACTTTGTATATCATTGGCAACGTGAATCGCCACAGTGACCTTCGCTACAGCACTGCCTGTAGGTTGGAGATGAAACCCTGCCCACTAGCATATCTACTCAACCCCGCTCGTTCTCAACTGCAGGCCGATAATTCCGTGTCCTGCTGATGAATGAGCCACGAGATCTACATATTACCAGGAAAAGTGACAGATTGTTATTAAGGCTACCACGGTGACATTCGATATTGATCGATATATGTTGACGTTCATCTGTGATGGCGCACAATAATATAGTTTAATACTTAATCATAACCTTCCTGAAAATATTTAACCTTATGAAAATGCCCTCACAGTCGAAGTCGTACAAAAGAGCTCTACAGCGTGCATTTCACGGGTAAACTTAAAAATTAGCAACCATGTTTACTCCAGTCAAATACGAGTAACTAAACAAAAGTGAATCGCTCAACAGCAGTTGTCTACCAAGGCTTTCATTTGCCTGTTGAAGTTGCATTATCTTGTGTGAATGTCTCTCTTGTTCCTCCACACTGACAAAGCCAAACACTAGAGAGGTTAAGTGCGTAAATTGTACGCACAAAGGGAAACTGTGGTCACAGTTGCAACCAAACTTGGCGTTTCCCGCAAATGGGTTGCTGCTGCATATTTAATAGCCTTCAAAGGTTTTCTTAGATGGCAAAGCGCTAACGATTACGAGTCAATTGCCATCCATTTCACCAACGCTACCTGTTGCATTTTCCTGACGCAATTGTGGAATGTTGTATTATTTCGTTGCAAGATGTTGCATGATAGATTTTAAACTCGGATGGAGCATTCATTTCATACATCTCTCCTGTTTCTTTACAATATCTATATTTATTGTGAATCCTCCTCTTGCCTCTTATAATTGTAATCTCGTACAGACACGGTTATTCCTAATAATGGGTGAAAAATTCCCTGATAACGGAAATCTGCAAGCACAGTAAGTCTCTTAAAAGTGGAACAATATTCGGCCGCAATGTTTTTGTAAACTTTTACATAACTTCACATGTGAAATTGTATAAGGTTTTGCGTTCTTTTTGGTCGCATAGTTATTTAACCACTACTAACTTCACAATAGTGAGCCTCCAGCCTTTTCAGTTCTTCATTTCAATCTTGGACTTCCTTAGGATCTCCTGCCTACAGTTGCATATTTTCGGGCCCTTTTATGTATTAAGCCCTCTGTCATTCTATCTAAATACTGAATTCATTTCGTTGTGTGCGATTTAACTTTATCTAGGGGGTGCATGATTCGCAATTATTTACGTATATATATTTATCTTTTAATGAACATATGTATTACTGCACTTAAAAATATTATTATTCAGCACCTAACATTAAGAGCCACAAAACATCTTTGGCACAGCCATTGTTATATAAAATGTTAATTGTGTGCCCTTTGTTTTGTTTTCTAATCTTCTTATGATTGTTCCGCAAATACGTTGCAAACGCAAGATTTTTTATTTTCATGACTTATTTAATAGCACAAAAAATTAATGTTAATGTCCTCATTCAAGCTAATACATCCCTCTTACTTTTTATTAGATCTAGAAGATGACCATAAGTCCTTTTGTTTTTCTAGTACCTGTAGTAAAGCCTAACATAAAATATGTTCTTTAAGCGCTAGTATAGGCCACAAAATGGTGGAATTTTTATTATTTTAAAGATCCCTGTTTAGCATATCTGTTTCATTCCCTTTTTAGTTTATTTGTCTCATTTGACGACGATTTTGAGCAATTTTACTTTTCTTTGACTATTCTTTTTCTCTCCAGCAAGTCTAGTCTCACTTTCAATGTATTTTAACTCAGGCATTACTAAGGCTAACTCAAAATGTAACGATTTCTATTACTGTACAACTCTGGACATCCATTACTGACACTTGCTCCACTAGATTTGGTGTTGGTGGCCTGGACGCGTTTCGACACACTTCGTTGTCATGTTCTTGCAGGTTAACAAAAGTCTGAGTTAGCTGTGAAGCTTCAGGTATCATTCTGATTGCAGCGACACCAGGTGGTAGAAGACGGATATCATTGACATCTGCCTTCTTCTTGCGTGACCTTCGCGACCTCTGGTGAACGTTTCGGAAGTGTTTGCTTGTTTTGAGTCTTTAGCTTCACTTACACTTTGTACTAGTTTTAAAATTACATCTGCTAGTGGTATTTCAAAATTAACCATATTACTGCTAATACAATGAATGACAATTTTCGAACTCCGAAGGTGTATTAATGGCTTTCAGTAATTTAATTTCCTGTCCAATTTTGTGATTAGAATTTCAAAAGTGAGTGACTATTGCTGATTTATCCAACTATTTCTTTAGTGTTCCTTTAAACCTGTTTTTAAGTTTCTCTTGGTTCTACCAATGTAAACTTTTTCACAATCATTACAATTTATTTGATAAATACAAGATTTATTTAACTTAACCACACCCATACTTACGTGTTTTTTTAACATATTTTTCAAATTAGCCTGCTGCTATAAACTATTTTGGATGATAATTAAATATATTATACTTCAATTTATTTTTATTGGTTTTAAGAAGTTAACTTTTTTTCTTTTATTTTCTTGTTTATTAAAATATTATAAATTAATTGACTGTTAAATCCAATATTTTCAGCAACATTGATGATATGATTAAATTATTTCTTGTGTTCTTCCTTTGTTAAAGGTCCATTTATTAGCCTATATATTAAGCTATAAAAAAAAGAATGTTGATGACTTTTAGGACTGCATTTAATACTCGTACTTTTTATGTAGTTATCCACATGATTAGGCTTTCTGTAAATACCACACTGTAACTCATTATTATTTCTAAAAATCTTGATATCCAAGAAAGGAAGCATATAATTATCATCAGTTTCCATAGTGGACCTGATATGTTTATCCTGAGCACTTAGTATATTCTATGAGTTATTTATGGCTTGGCTAGGAATGATAGCAAAAATATTACCATCCACATATCTATGTCATACTTTGAATATTTCAGGATATTCCTTTGTGAATTTGATTTCCAGAAAACTCGTGTATAAATCTGCTAAAAAAGGTGAAACTGGATTTCCCATAGCCAGTTCTTGTGTCTGTTTATACACTTTATTGTCAAAAGTAAAAAATGATTTATTGATATAGCAATCAGTAAGAGAAATTAGTTCTCTGATTATATTTTCTTCAACTGAAATGGAAATGAACCATTCTTCTAATAAGCTTGATAATTTTTCAATTGGTACATTTGTAAATAAAGAAGTGACATCAAAGGAAACAAATATCTCTTCTTCTATAAGTTTAAGCTGTTTAATTTTGCTAATTAAGTGAAGTGAGTTTTTGACAGTCAAAGATTCATACTTTTTAAGTGAGCTAAACTTTTGTGTTAACCATTCAGAAAGGTTGTAGCTGGGATATTGTTAATGATAGGACTCATGCTCCCATCATTTTTAGTGTTTTTGGCAGGTACTAAATCCTGGGTAGTATAGGATTATAATTACTCCATGGCACGACAGCTCACGGGGAACCTCGGCCTACCGCCCGGCCGCTGCGTCCCCCATCTCGGTCCACTACAGACGTCATGGATGGGGTGCAGTATTACTGATTTTAAATAACTTTTTAGCCTCTGTTGGTACGAGGCTAGAGTTGGCTATTAGCTGGTTAACAAGTTTAACACAAGTATTTGGTGGATCTTTATTTACTGAAGCATAGTCATCCTTTTTTAGTAACTGCAAAACTCTGGAGTTATAATCTTCTTTATTTAAAATTACTATTAGATTGTCCTTGTCACCTTTTAAATATATACAAGACGTTCATTGAGTTTTTTGATTAGCTTTAATTCTGGATTTTTCATACGATTATACTGCAAATTTTCAAGAATTTCTGCACATTGTAATTTTAATGTATTAGCAGCAGTTTGTGCCAGTTCCCAGGTACTTATGTGTGCCACATAGTTATGAACGTCATCCGAGAAAGACAAGCTGGTTTTAAAACCTTTATTCAGCACTTGTAATTCTTGATTATTGAAAATTTTCCTGGATAGATTAACTGTGCGATTACAGGCCTGAGCGACCTTCCTTTTACTCCTCTTGCTTATCAGCGGAGGCGCCGAGGAGATCTTGTGCATTGAGAAGTTTAAAACGAAGGTCGCTGAGACCGGTTTCTCACTGCGGAATTTTAATTTGAAATAACCCCGTCGAGTTCTACAACCCTTAACGCACCAAAGGCTATCTGCACACTGGGCCGTCTACTATACGAATATTTCAATTTCCTCTATAGGATCACTCCTATTCTTCCTAGGCCTCCTAATTCTACCATCGCTAGGTCTTATGGTGCGCTTAGCTTAACCGTAATATATCTTTAAAGAACATTCTATATCTCTGTCTACGCTTTACTTTCTCTACTACGTAGGTACATAATTGTAGAGAGATTATGTATTTCACCCAAAAGTTTGAAACTGAGATTCCATTGAAAACACTCATTTTGAGTTCCATGAAAAGGTCAGCGCGTACGCTAAGTTAGTGTGTGAACAGCAAACTCAAAAATGAAAAGTTCGTTAGACACCGAACTTGGCACTTAAGTTCAACATCTTCTTAGGATGCGATACGGAGTTCGAGAAAATCCTTCCACCGGATATTACGCTTTGCATTGAACATTTTGCTAAACTCTTTCGTCAAAAATGAATTAACAATTTTGAATAAAATACCATATGTTTAAGATATGCTTACAGCAGATGAAATATATATCCTGAAATTTCTGGGGATAGCTTCTTATCTCCTCTTCATGCTGGATGACTTTTTCATAACTCATATAGCATAAGAGTCAGGCAAAAATGCCACTGAAATGTAGATCTGATGAAAACAAATAATTTGTGCCAAATACATTTCTTCTGTGAAGTATAAAACTTTGCGGATATTCCTTGTAATTAGTTGACATTTTCCAATAGTCATACTGTTCTCAAATCTGAAGTGTTTTATTTCTTTTTGATTTTTACTCCTGGCAATGCAAATTTCAAAGATATCACTACCGAACCAGCTTTTAAAAGGATTGACTATGGCTTTAGCTGACGTGTTCCCTTATTTCTCTTATATCTACAACGAAATAAGTAATAATATAGCTTCTGACAATCTTTACACGATTAGGAATTAGAAGATTTTGGATAGGTAGAGTCAGCCTGAAAAATTCAATGGCATAGCCGGGATTTGAACCACGGATATCTCCCAGTCTCTATTCGGTTACTCTGCCACTGAGCCTACAATGGTTTTTGGGTTGTCACCTCAAAATAATTTGAGAAATTCAATGCTATATCGGCATGTTGCCATGATAGCTCAGTGGCAGAGCAACCGCTAGAGACCGGGAGATCCATGGTTCAAATCCCGGCTATGGCATTGAATTTTTTCAGTCTGGCTCTACCTATCCAACTCCTGTTCTACACACGGTTTCTGTGAGAAAACAATTGCAATTATCAGAAAAATATTTTGTTGCAGAATACGCATAGAAAAATATCTTGTGATGCATAAATATATTTACATATAAAGCTAATTAAAACATTTCTTTCCTTTCATCTTTTGTTTTGTTCCTTATTTTGTTTTCAATTTTATTTTAGAATATAACTTTCACATAAATTAAGTATCAACGAACAAGGAAAAATGTCTTTGGCTTAATCTGAAACTTCTGATTTTTGTGTGTTTGTTTTTGCCGAAAGCTTTTCAATTTTATGTATAATGAAACAGAAAAAAACGAAAAATTTAAACACATGTGCCATTGGATAATAAAACGAATAAATACTCTCACTTAAATGTGGAGGGAAAGGAAACAGACACAAATGAAAGTATGGAAAATAAATGGTCTCGTGTATTTCTGGAAACTATATTATACAATTTTATGTGAAGAAAATTCTAGGAGAATATAACTGAACAAGAAAAATTCCTAGAAAGGTCTTTATGCAAATGAGACAATGGTTGCTGAAAATAGAACATTATGAAAATAAAGATAAAGATGTTAAATTAATAATTACTTGCAAATTACTGCTCTTCTCCGTCATCTAAGGAAATCTATATACGTTTAGATTGCTTAATGTTAAGAATGGGAAAGAATAAAGCAGAGGACAAATTTATTCCCTAGCAAAAAGCTTGTCACATATAAAGCTATTTCTCATTTCTCCTTTTTCTGTTCTGCTTCCAGTACTGTATTTCCACGTATCGTGTTTTTAATGCACGTCAGCTCCTTCCTGTTATTTATTACCACTCTACACGAATGTAATGGATCGGCAGAAAAAAAGCTTGCAAGGCACATGCCTTTGTGGTGGTGAAACGCTCTTTCAGTTACTCACTAAAATACCGAAGGGGTGGACCCCTTGAATTCGCATTTGGGAGGTCCAGTTTCGTTCCCGGTGAACACCTACTCTGTTGGGGGGAGCTGATAAGGGCAATGCTATGTTTCCCCATTCCATCTGAAGTTGTTAAGACTGTTGTTTGGCATGTTAAGTGCAGCAGTGGCGGAGCTAGTCAATTTTAAAGGCGAGTGACTCGGTACCGCAGCATGTCTAGCAGTGTTTCTTCCTCAAATGAGACTTTAGATACTTTTTTGGTGGTGTATTGACATCTTTGTGGACATAAAATCATCAGTGACAGGTTTTTGGTAGACCCAGCATTGATAGAAGTGTAGCTTCGTTTAAACGGGAGCATCATCACTCTCAGTACGGTTCAATTGTTTTTAATAATTCTTGAAAGTCTAGTTTCACATGCTGATTAGCACGTATAGAATTACAGCAATGGCATTCATTCTAGGTACTTTTTACTTTGCATGTACATACCTGCTAGAGAATGTACACAGTACCTAAAGAAGGTATTGTATTCCACCCAAAAATTCGATGTTGATATTTCACCGGAAATATGGTGTGAGGTCACCTGAATAAAAAAAAACGTTTTAATAAAGGTACTGGGCCTCTATTTGTATGCAGCTTGTGTCCAAAAAGAAAAGGCCGTTAAATGCTAAATTTGGTATTTAAGTTTAGTATCTAACAAGGATGAAACAAAATGTTCAAGAAAATCCCCACACTGAAAATGAGTGAAATTTGTTTATCTCAAAATTGGTTCTAACAATTTTGATTAAAACATCGTATATTAGACATTTCGATGGAAAATAAAATGTATATCTTGAATTTTCTAGGAATAACCTCTAAAGACTGTTCATTCTGGATGAATTTTACATAGCTGATAAACCGTAATAGTTAGACAAAAATTTACAGCACAAAAAATGTTGAGCTCGTTAAAGCATATCATATACTCTTTTTTGTAGACTTAACCGTTTTCGAGATATTTGCTGTTATTGGTTTCAATTTTAAACTGTGAGGAATGATCAGAAACTAAAGTTACAAAATCTGCATTGAAACGAATATATTTTATTTCGTTCAATCAATACACCCATCTGATAGTACATACTCGTGCATTAGGTTATTTTCTCACATTGGTTAAGGCACTTTTCGCTTCGTGGGATGAGTTTGCGTGTACACCGTGTTGACATGAAGTGGTGCACCTTCTTATCTAAAGTGAATATTCGGGTTCCTAGGTGTTCCTTCAAGTGAGGAAAAATATAAAGTTGAGATCCGGGCTTTAGGGAGGGTGGTCCATGATATCTCAGTGAAACTACTTCAACAGCGTGGGGATCATCTGGGCTGAATGAGGTCGCGTGTTGTCATGGACGAAGATGACACCTTCGGTGAGGAGTCCTGACCGTTTCATACTGATTGCTTCGCTCAATCGTCTTCCAGAGTCGGTCAGCGGTCACTGTGTGGCCTCTTTCCAAAAACTCTACAAGTATGGCCATCGCGCTGTCTCAAAACACTCCTTAAACTTCTTTGTCTTTTACAAGAGGGGTATCCACTCCATTTTTGACCGCTTACTGCTGAGGATATAATGCTGGATCCATGTTTCGTCATCCCTGAAGAAAATGTGGTAAACAAAACTGATCCCTTCCGTAGAGAACCATTGCAAAAGTTGCTGATTTGCTCCCATGCGCTTCTCCATGTGTTGGTTGGACAGATTTCGTGGACTTTCCGGTACTGGAGGATATCGTGCTTCTAAAAGAAATTCTCATAGTATGTCGTAATGTGATCCTCCTGTTGTCCTGAATTAGCTCCTCCACACGTGCTCCTCCTGGAAGCAGTGTTGGATCGGCCATGCAATTCTCTACAGGCCACAAACTTTAACATTCTGCCGAAATATTACAGTCTCTCCATAAACCTCTACCAACTGTCAATGCAAGTCAGTGGCGGTTACATGTTTCGCCCATCGAATAACGAGCGGATTCTTCTCTAGTTTTCCATACGAATCGTCATTTGTGTTTATCTTTCTGTAGCGCTGTAGCTGAAACCTTGCACAGTTGTCAAACGCATACATTAGAATTAGTTCACACTACGAAGTGCTCTGTGAAAGACCAAATGGACCTTGTTCCTTATTTTATAATCATCCCTCTTAACTTTTGTCAAACGGTAAGTCATCCTTTGTTGCATCTCTCTTGTTTTATTCCTGGCGACGCAAAGAAAACCAAAGTTTCAATTGTTTTACATAACAGATTGGACTATCGCTTTATCCTAATGCAATACTTTATTTGCTAATGCCTATCTAGATTTCTATTATACAAATAAAAGAGTCATTTGTCGTTTTAATAGTTTGTAGAGAAAGCATATGAATGTAACAATTTATTTCTTTTTTTATTTACATTATGTTTTTGTACCTGTAAGCTTTCCACCTCCAGGTAATCAGACCCCTCCGGCTGGTATCAGTTCTCTATGTGAGTGACTGAAAAGGATAGATTAAAGATCTTCCTAATGAACTATCTTACAATCTTTGTAAATATAGGTATGTCTCTATTAAAAATGCGTTACTATTGGTATATAAAGAGACCAAAACAATTACAAAGTTACTCGGCTTTCTAGAGGAAGAGGCATGGATCATTAAGTTGGACAACAGCTACGGCATATGCATGGAGACGAAGGTTAAAGTTATTGCTAATATGGAACGGGAATAGCCAAATCGATAACGAAAATTGTAATGTAGCATGAACACTCAGCGTCAAGTTTTTATGTGAGCCTTCAACATTTCGGTGATATTGTTGAAGGTGGAGCGATATTTGGTCAGTCCCAACATAAACAGATCCGTTTCATAATAGCCCATATTTTATATACGCGAGTATTACTGGAGTATTACAAGTAATCACTATAGGACCTGCCTGATGTACAGCGAATTTGTATAATATAGGGAAAATATTAGACAATTCTAAAAAATCTTCTTCAAAACTTTAAAATGTAAACTGTCCAAGTATGACATGTATGTATCTTATAACATAAATTGTGTGTTTTGATGTGCTCCACGTTTTTTGTGTGGTAAGTTTTTGTCCATCTCTTACGGTTTAGCAGTTATGCAAAATTCCGTAAAATTGATCCAGAAGAAAGTAGACTTCAGAGGCTATTCTCAAAAAATTCAAGATATACATTTTATTTGTCAAGTAAGAACCTTAAATTTACGAGATTTTAATCAAAATAGTTAGTCAGTTTTTAGAAAATCAAAATTGTTGATTCTTTTTCCATGTAAAGGGTAGTTTCAGGTGGAGGGATTTTTCTCAAAATCTTCGTGTCGCATCTCTGGAAGATACTAAACTTAAATACCAAGTTTGGTATTTTACCGACTTTTCGTTTTTGAGTTATCGTGTTCACAGACACGAACACACGGACACACACACGGACCTATTTTGGAAATACTTATTTGGATACAGGGGACTCCAAAACATATATTTCCGGTGAAACCTCGGTATCGCATTTTTTGGTGGAGTACAATACTTTCTCTATACACTATGTATATAGTACGTGTAGAGAAAGTAAGAAAAGAAGAAAAGGAAATATATAATCTGTAATTGGTCCCTAAACCATATCTGTATTTAAAGTTTGCATATTATTTTAATAATTTCATAACTATTTACTTCTCGTTATTGTGCAGATGTAACTAAAGCAACTAAGGTATATAGGTATATATATTTTAAATGAATAACAACATACATAAACGCCATACGCTCTACTCCACAAAACCTAGTGACATCTCTGTATTCAGGCGCGAAGGAAAGAAGTAGGGGCAGGCAAAATCTCTCTTGATGTTGTACGTCGTAATTCATACGGGTTTCACAGGTCCAGTTATACGTTTTATGTAAATTGAAGATAACGTCGCATGTAAACTCAAGATCAACAGTGAACAAGATACATGCCAAGAAATTCATGAACAAAGCCCAGTTCTGTAAGATGCTATGGCAGACTCAATATCCGCGATATTTAATAATTTTATCCGCTGAAGGTGATACGGTTCAGAAGATTTTCATATGACTTACAGCTTCCCTTACTAAAATGCGTGATGTGGTATCTGAGTAATTTTTGTCTACATCACGAAGAACTGTTCTTCATAGTAAATGCTTCGTACCTTTCTTGGTCCCCCAACATGCCAAACACTCCTCTGAAATCAGCCATACTTTCCTACGCCTTGGTGGATTCGTGAGAATGTTCGTGAAGAAGATAACTGATATAGGAATAAAAAAAAACAAAAAAAAAAGAAAAAAAAAAAAAAAAAAAAAAAAACCTATAAGTACTCCTGAAATATGAAGAAAAGTATTGAAACGAAAATAATAGAAAGAGTTCTAACACACACCAAAATTTGGCTACCAACCAGGAAAAACCACAAAAAGCAAGAAGAGAGTGGGCGATGGATGAGAACTGAACTCGAAATCTTCCAAATACGAGCCTATCACGTTAGCGCAGAGTTATTTTGCTCGGTATTCAGGACCATATAAAAACAATAACAATTCTCATAAATAATTTAATTAGCTGTTGCAAGAAATAAATAGTAAGTAGTTATTAACAAATAAAACAAGTAAAGATCCGGGTAAAATTTTAATGATAATATTCAGTCATATAATACGATTATATTCTGTCTACAATAATAAATATAAAAATCTGATGTGTTCCATTCACATGACTTTCTCGTCATCTCTGAAACAAATTATTCTTAAAAAGCTAATGCTTTTATTTACTTAATGCTAATCCCCCCCCCAAAAAAATATATCAGAAATAATCTTATTACTTACTTGCTTGTAAGTAGAATCAAAATAAGGGAGTACCATAGGTTAAATAGATAGCCAAAAACGGGTTGCTATGTGACTGAAGTTCCTTTGTTTGTATGGACAGGAGTTGACAAATTCCTGTATGAGAAAAGTATATGTTTTTCAAAGCCGAAACCAAAAACAAGGAATGTCTAAAAAATGATCAACCCTAAGAAAAATGCGTATAACTTAAATTGTGTGTTTTAACGTGGTGCATATTTTTCTTGTGGTACTTTTTTGTCCTCTCTAACAGTTTAGCATTTATGCAAAATTCCGTAAAATTCATCCAGAGTAAAGTAGTCTTCAAATGCTATTTCCAGAAAATTCAAGATATACCTTTTATTTGTCAGGTAAAATATCTTTAATATGCGATACTTTAACCAAAACCGTTAGATCCTTTTTTACGAAATTCAAAATTTTCGAAAAAAAGTTCCATGTAAAGGCTAGTTTGTGGTGGGGGGATTTTTCTCAAAATCTGGTATCTGGTATGGTATTTTACTGACTTTTCGTTTTTGAGTTATCGTGTTCACAGACACACGGACACACTGACATACATACACACACACACACACACACACACACACGCACGCACGCACGCACCTTTTCCTGAAAATACTTCTTTTGGATACAGTGGACCCTAAAACATATATTTCCGGTGAAATCTCGGCAATCCCTTCTCTATACACTATGTACATAGTACGTATAGAGAAAGTAAAAAGATTATTTGAGGCGATACGTCTGAAATGTAGACAAAATTGCGAAACATTAAAGTAACATAACTCTTCATAATAAAATAATACGTTTTGTAACGTGCTATCTGTATCTGCTGCATCATGTAAACGTACAATAGAACACAAAAATGATTGAAGGTATTTACAAACGAGGAATTAAATCCTCAGCCAAGCTCAACACATTAAATAATAACAATAACAACACAGTCAAGCGAGTATACTTGCATTTAAATCAAAGTGAATGGTCAAACGGAAATGTAGTTTACATTTCACATTAAATAACACAGCACTTTCAAATAATTAAGGAATATACAAACGTTCATAATATGCAGTAGGTTCCGGGCTAGTAATAATTTATCAAAAGAAAACAGAAAATTACTCACTAAGTCTGAGCAAATATTAATAATTTAACCAAGTTAATGAATTAAAAGACGATGTAACATTTGGAAAGCCGAAAAGTTATCTTCATGGCTCAGTAGCCCAATTTCTTCGGTATAATATGAAGATGTGCCCTACGCGAACATTTCTGACGAGAATGGTACGAGAATCTGTCCCATTTGCGAGGAGGAAGATGTAGGGGTACGGAGGAATGGCGGGAAAAATATTTGCCGCGATTTTTTACCACTGCGAATGTAGGGATAGAAGCATGTTGGACGCTACTGGCAGGCACGGAAAACATGGACGGGCTAGGTAAAATTATACTTAAGGCAAGACAGCAGAGATCTGAGGAGGCTGCCAATAGAGAAGGGGGGGGGGGGAATAAGATCAACTAAAACAAAAGTGACTACAATGTTCTACATACATATATATTATGTCATACTTAGGTCATTGTTGTGCTAGGGTTGTATATATTATGTGTATATATGTCTTATAAGTGTAATTATCTATTATAAGAGGGTGCATTTATGAAGGTGTACTCTGTGCTGTAAATTTAAATTGCTATATTTGAATATCTTTGTATCTTTATTTTCGGATTCACTCTTAATTTTTATTGTTGTTTAATATTGCTTTTGACTGTGTATTTCCTTTGTCTTTTTATTTTCGTGTTTATTCTTTTAATTCTTTGTTGTGGTTGTTGTTGTAATATTGCTTGTAATGTGTATTACAAAAGCACGTACGGTCTGTGGACCCGTGCGACTGTTGAAATTCTATGTATGATATTGCTATGTTAATAAATACACTTATTCATGCATTCAAGATGTGCTCTAGACGAAGGCTTCTTGTGACTTGAGACAGTTTCGTGGCCATCCATCCCTGGGGGTGCATCCTTTCTGCATATGTTCTCCCATCAGTCGCCGTCTCACAGAAAACCACTTTTTTCTGGGGTGGTGAACACAACGAAATAAATTCGGTGGTGAATGAAAGAACAATTTGCCGAGCAACTTTCTGTGCGCTGCTTGCATGCATCCAGCTGTCTCGTTATAGTATTTTTCAGAATATTACAACCCTGCCTCACTCCTCTGCCAAAAGCAGAGTTTAGGATTAGGAAGTATGAGGATGGAACCACTCTCGCTGTTGCCAAGTCTTCCACTTATTGGTCCCTTAACTGAGGCATGATTCTCGACTTGCAAATCTCCAGGAAACAGAGATTTTACTACGTTGATTCTCGCCTCTTGTACAGGTTCGTCTTTTGTTTTAGTTATTGCCCAGTGATAGGGGGTAGTGGTCCCGTTTGAAGGCCTTCATGTTTTGGTGACACTCGCACACCCTTCCCCTCCCCAATCCGTGGAAACATCTGAAGACAGCGATGGGAAGCAACGGCCAAAGTCGTAGCCCCCAATTTGATGTAAACTGCCCAGGTTACCATCACACAACTTCCGAAGGAGGTTTCATAAAAGAAAATTCAGGCGGCTCCTGGATCGACATAGAATGATGGACGGTATAAATGTAGTATATTCGTGCGAGTTAGAATCATCTTTACAAACTCTGAATTTTGATTTCCTAAGTTTAAAACTTCTTTGAAGAATGACCTACACGATTACCAAAGGTACAGTAAAAACATTTAAAATACGCCTGGAAATACTTATCATAAGTCCGGGTCTTTTCGCTGGCTCCGCCCATGTCTTTCACCTGTGTATTTGTAATGCTCTTAAAAGCGTATTGGACAGGCCGCTTTACCGAAGGGAAGGGGTTGAATATGGGTCGTAACTTGCAATAAATGAAGCTCCGAGTTGATAATTGGTGATCGCTAAACCTTCTGGTTGGACAATACATCACCCCTCACATGGTGTCTTACAAAATCAACTTAATATTTTCTCTGCGCTACATATTGAAGTTCTAATGCCAAGGCAGAATAAATTGATATACTGCTTAAACAAGTCAACCTGTTCTGAGTGAGTGTCGAGCGGGGCTAAGGGGTGAAGGGGTGTATTGCCTATCGGTTTTGCATTTTTTTACTCGTGTGGTACGTTGTACCAGAATTGTACCAATGAAAATCGTGATTACCTGTCGAACGTTCATATTATCAGCACATCGCCGCGTCAGGCGTATTTTTACTTTCTCTATACTATGTGTTTAGAGAAGGTATTGTATTCCATCCAAAAATTCGACACCGAGATTTTACCGGAAAGACATGTTTTGGGTCCCCCTGAATAAAAAAAAAAGCATTTCTGGAAAAAGGTCTGTGTGTATGTGTGTGTGTGTGTGTGTGTGTGTGGACAGCATAGCTCAAAACGAAAAGACCGTTAAATACCAAACTTGGTATATAAGCTTGGTGTCTTCCAAGGATGCGACACGAAGATTTTCAAGAAAATCCCCCCACCGCCAACTGCCCTTTACATGGCAAATTTTTTCGAAAATTTTGATTTTTTCAAAAATGATTCTAACGATTTTGATTAAACTGTCGTTTATAAAAGATATTTTCCAGACAAATAAAATGTATATCTTGAATTTTCTGGGAATAGCTTCTAAAGACTAGTTTATTCTGGCTGAATTTTAAGGAATATTGCATAACTGCTAAACCGTAACAGATGGGCAAAAACTTAACACGCAAAAAACGTAGTGCACATTAAAAAACGCCATTTTCTATACACATTTTTCGTGGAGTGGATGGTTTTTTAAAGTATTCCTTGTTATTAGTTTCAGCTTTAAAAAAACTTATACTTTTCTCAAGCAGGAATTTGTCAACTGCTGTCCATACAAACAAAGGAACTTCAGTCATATAGTAACCAGCCTTTGACTATCACTTTAACCTATGGTACTGCCTTATTTCACTTCTAGTTAGAAGGAAGCAAGTAGTAAGATTATTTCTGCTAATTTTTTCTCGATAGCATGAAGTAAATAGGAGCATAAACTTTTTAACAATAATGTGTTACAGAGATGTAGAGAAAGTAATTTGAATGGAACACATCAGATTTTTAATGTCTTTGACTGTACATGCCAGCGAAAATTTTGAATTGTCCAGTTTTACATCCTGAACCAAACGCTTTAATTTGTGTTCCTCTTGTTATATTGGTCACTGTGGTAACAGTTGAAGTTACGCCAACATTTTATCTAAATCACTAAATGAAATTGTCATGGGTAGAAGTATAAAGAGTTGCCTCGTAACATAATTTAACCAGCGCAATTACAGAATGTATATGCTGTTCCCAACGATCCAACAGAAATATACGAGCATACTGGTTTATTCGACTTACAATATATCAAAATCTTCCAACATTTGTGGTGGCAAATAATAATATAATGCCAAACATGTAGGGGAAAATCTGGACAAGACGTTCCTGAAAATGAAATAATTTGTTCTTAACGCCTCCTGAAATATGGACACAATTTTTACTTTCTCTACACGTACTATGCACATAGTGCATGGAAGAAGCATATATTGAATACCACCCAAAAATTCAATACCGGTATTTTACCGCAAATACATGTTTTGAGAATCCTAAATCCATACAAGGAATTTATAGGAAAATGTCCGTGTGTGTCTGTAGGCAGCATAGCTCAAACGAAAACTGCGTAAAATACCGAACTTGGTATTTAAGTATAGTATCTCTCAAGGATGCGTCACGAAGATTTTTAAGAAAATGCCCCTACTCCAACTATCCTTTACATGGAAAAAAAATCGAAAATTTCGATGTTCTCAAATATGGGTCTAACGGTTTCGATTACTATATCCTATACTAAGATATTTACAGCTATTTATCAAAGGACTGCTAAAATGTAGTAGACTTCAGCTGAGAACAATTACTGCTTTCCTCACAAGGCATGCCTCCGTATAAAAGCATCTCAACACAACTGGGATGCTTCAGGGCAACTTTGCAGATTTTGCAGGCAGGAAACCTAAACAGCCCAGAACATTTTATGCCCCTGGGAAGGTTTGGCTCGCAAGAGATACAAAACTTTTGTGAAAACGTTTATAGAACCATACCCATTGCAATGCTGCACTCCTTTTTAAGGGATGCAGGTGTAATGGGTTGACTCTAAACGATACACATAGCACAATGAGCTCCAGACTGAAGTCAGCCCGGAGAAATGACGGGAGTCTGCATCGCAAATGAAGTAGGAGATATTCACAGGATAAATGAAATAAATATGAATATGTTGAATTTTCTGGGAATAGTCTCTTTATTCTGGATGATTTTTTTTATAACTGGTAACCCGTAAGAGACAGACGAAAACTTACCACACAACAAATGTAAAAGTCGTTAAAACAGAACATTTATGTCTTATACATTTTTTCGTGGAGTTGACCATTTCCGAACATTCCTGTTATTGGTTTTAGTTTTAGAATATTTTTCTCATATGGGAACTTGGCAAATTCTGATCACGCAAAGAAACGCATTTCAAACGTATAGCAACCAGCTTTAAAAAGATTTGACTTTTCACTTTAGCCTAGTGTATTCACTTGTTTCCGTCTGCTTATAAGCAAGCAAGTAAAAAGACCATTTCTGTTAATGTTCACCCCGATTGGTATGAAGGTAAAAGAATATGCTTTTTATGAAAAGTTTGTTACATAGTTGTAGAGAAAGTCATATGAATGAGACACATAAGATTTTTCTGTTTACTGTAGTCAAAACAAAACTAAAAAATAAAAAGAAAACAAAATCTGTATCCATAAATGGGGCCCGAGTAAAGATATGTTTAATCCATAATAAATAACACAGAAAGGTAGATTCTTGTATGCTCAAATTTACTGTAAAGGTAACGTTTGATAATAATTATAGTAGATGAGCAGATGTGGATCGAATTTAAGATTAAACTCCGGATATAGCTCTCTTAAATAAAATAAATCGATTTAGATTGGGAAACCAGTACATTTTCGACGAGTTTCGTCAGAGTAAATGGTACTAACAGTGAGTGAAACTTCTCCATTAGTTGTACCAATTTCGATATATATTCGGTTGCAAATGACACGCTTTTAAGCACATTTAAGCGTTTCACATCAAATTCAGATCTGCCACGTAAAACTAACGGTGTAGAGAATGTAAACAGACCGAAAAATCCTTTAACTAGTATGGAAATATAGATTCTGTACACTATTTTTGCAACGCTTTTTGTTGTAAAGCAGCAATATTCATTGTTTTGCTTAGATGTCTGGACTAACAACTAAATTTATTGTGAATCCTCGCCATTTAACCGACGAAGATGAAAGAGAAGGCGTAATTCTGCATTCCGTAACAATTCTAGATATACGTGTACCATATTTATATACACACGCCTACACAGAGAGTAGAAACACATATTAATAATATTCTTAAGAAACGTATTAACGCAATTTTAATATACATAATTCATTGCAGAATGCATCTGTTGCCAATTAAGTTGAAGAAAAAAATGGATGTTAAATTCTCCTGCAGGCTTATAATTTAACACCTGTTCAAAAGTAGTTACTGTTGAAATTATGCACCACTTTTGCAATCGCTTTAAAGCGAAAAAAAATCTCTAAACTTCTGTGGTATCTGTAGCTGCGACGCCATGTTAATTAGGGCGGAACACAAAGATAATTGAAGGTGCACTTTTGTAAATTTAATGTGATAGAAAGGCGTCAGCCAAACTTAACTCATACTCGCATTTAAATGTTTCTCAAAGTGAAACAAGCAAAATTAAAGAAAGTTTATAATTTACATTAAATAATACAGTGCTTTAAAATAATTAGAGAATACACAGACGTTCAGAATATATAGTAAAATGGGTCGGCTAGTAATAATTACAGAAAATTATTAAGTCCGGGCAGAAGATAAATAATTTAGCAAACTTAATGAATAAAAGGTTGAAGTAAAATTTGTAACGCCGAAATGTTGCTCCTATATAACATAAAGGTGTGCTCTAGACAAAGGCTTTCTCGTTCCCTCGAGAAACCTCTGTGGTCAGCCATCCCAGGGAGTGTGTTTAGGCGCACTCTTTCTGCGCAGGTTCTCCCACAAAGCGCGTTCCACGGAGAACCAATGTTTACTTTCTCTACACGTACTATATATAGTGTATAGAGCAGGTATTGCATTCCACCCAAAAATTCGATACCGAGATTTCACCGGAAATACACGTTTTAGGGTCCCCTGGATAAAAGAAAAAGCATTCTTGCAGGCTCGTGGGGTGTGTGTGTGTGTGTCCGTGTGTCTGTGAACACGATATCTTTAAAACGAAAAGTTGATATATAATAATAATAATAATAATAATAAAAATAATAATAATAATAATAATAATAATAATAATAAAAGCATCCGAGAGATTTTGAAGAACATTTTTGATTTTCTCAATTTTGGGGAATTTTGCGTAACTGGTAAACCGTAAGAGATAGACAAAAGCTAACTGGACATAAAATACAGATCTCATCAAAACACACAATTTATGTCCCTTACGATTTATTGTGGAGTAACCGTTTCGAAGATATTAACTGTTATTGGTTTCAATTGTAAAGTAATTACACTTTTCTCAGACAGGAAGCGTCCGTTTTTCTTTTGTTCTACTCCTGGCCAAACAAAGAAGCGATTTGCAATGACAATCGCATAACGACAGCTTTTAAAACATTTGACTATTACTTTAGCCTAATGCATTCCCTTAGCTCTCCTGTACTGATAAGGAACTAACTAATAAGAACTTCTGCTAATGTTTATCTCGACTAGCATTGTGTAAAAAGAAGAATAAACTTTTGTTTGTTTGTAGATCAGCTAGAGAAAGTCATGCAAGTGTAACACTTCAGATTTTTCATGGGGAAAGGGGGATAAAGCCCAGAGAAATTAATTGTCACTGGTGTGTCGATTGAGAGAACTATTTGTGTACCCAACTGCGTGCTGTTTCCAAACAAACAGCTGCTTCGTTTTTTAACCGGGATGTGAAGTGTGACGTCACTATCGTAAATTTGGGAAAATATATTGCTTTCATTTTGCGAATTTGACCTACTAATTAACTTAACCTATAAATGTACTGGCGAATGCCTATTAGGCACGACGAAATTTAAATATTGGTTTCTTGTAAAATAATTTTCAACATTTTGCAGCATTCAGAATGCTTCACATGATATAACTGTTTACTAATTTGTTTTAGTAATATACTTCTGGCTCTCAAGAGCAAATTAAAAAAGGTAACCATATACGTTTTTTGTCATAAAGCTCCAAACTTCAGGAATAACTTATTAATTTTTGAAAAAACCAGGAGTTCTAAGTAAAAATGCAATACTTTTTTATAGTAAATATGGGGCTAATATAACAATTATCTTGTATGATAATATCATTTGTAATATCATTTGCTATAAAATGAATTTTCGATGTGCATAATTTTAATGATGCATGGTGTGTATTAATTATTATTATTATTATTATTATTATTCCGTCAGTAGTTTTTAATTTAAAGAACCATAAAAATTTAATTTTAATTTATGGCAAAAACATAATAATTATTGTGTGTAACAAGAAGTAAGATTTTAAGAGAAATGTCTTGCATACTGTGAACTTTTCAAATTCTACTGACCCATTTCTGTGACATGGAATGAACAAGAAGGACAGGTACTACCACTGGATTAATGCTTATTATCACTACTTATATTAACTTTTTTTGGTAGTATTTAACTACTTATGGCACCGCAGGCAGTGACACTAATGCTACATGAATGATGGAGCACCGGTGGAATGCGATGGCGGGGGAAACCGGAGTACTCAAGAAAACCCACCCCAGCGCCGCTTTGTCCACCACAAATCTCACATGCGGTCTCTTGGGATCGTCTAGGTGAGAGGCAAGTGGTCTAACCACTCGGCCACGGCGCGGCCACATTATAATAACTCATGGCACGACAGCTCACAAGGAACCTTGGCCTGCCATCCCCCATCTCGTACCATGACAGACGTCATGGATGGGGTGCAGTAATTGAGGGTGAGACGTGGTCAGCGCCTCGAACACCCCCCGGCCGATTAATGCGACCTGGAGCCTCTACTTTTCCATTAGCTCCTCAATTGGCCTCCCAGGCTGTGCACCTGGGATCAGGTCTCCCAGAGGGGGGAAAATATCCTCACGCCGGTACCGGGAATCGAATCCAGATCTCCCGCTTGGCAAGCAGCTGTGCTTCCACCGCGCTAAGGAGACAACCCTTATCACTTATTGCTCATATTAGTTTAATAGTTTTAATACGTTCGAAAACATCACGCAATATACAAGCGCACAGGCCAACACTGATGTTGTCTAGTTACATATGAATAAAACTTGAGACTCCGAGAAACGTCTTTAGATATTGAAACATTTCGTGGCTTACGTTTGAAACGACCGAACAAGAAGTAGATGTGCCACAAATGCCTGCACTATACCTTGCTTTACACCCGTAGTACGTGCTTAGAGTCACAACTACAAGTCTTAGTGGAAATCTAAGGAGACTTTATGTAGCCACATTTCACCCTGCAATAGAGAAAGAAACTTCCAGGGTCTTCTGAACGTAACCAGCTGCAAGAACCTACATTAGACTTTAGGGTAATGTAGACAGCACGTTTTAAGGGAGAAACACTGCAATACATAACCACCATTGAGAGTACGCCTTGCCAATGGATTCAACAGTTCTAGAGAGTTTGCCTTTCCACCTCAACTTGTTGAATATTCCGCAGGAGGTTCAATAAATACCCGGAGATCATAATAGATAGAGTTGATAAGGTAAGTCGTGCTCTATATGAAGCTAAAACAAATTTAGTATACATTCGTAGGTTCGTTTAGATTTGGCTGGCATTTCAGTTGAAAGGAGATGATATCAACATTTGACATTTGGACATCTATGATGACATACTGATTTAATAATAGCACTCACTAAACAACACTCCTAATAAAAAGTAAGATTTTCTCACATCAACATGTTTTATTTCATTAATATATGTTAAAATAATGTTTGTTCACCTTCTTAAAGTAGTGGTAAATTTTTAATTAGAGTTTAATGAAATTCGCACGGTATGATATCCGTCTGCAAACAGGCTAAAACTATAAATAATTTTAAATGTGGTCGAATATCCGTTTTAGATAAGCAGGACTATGGACGTCGGGCACATGTGTTTACAGAAGAACATTCAAAGGTTCCACTTTATAATTCTCACTGATCGTCGAACGAAAGTTTGTAAAGTGACTCACATGTGTCGAGAGGAAGGGTAGCTTATATTTTGCATAGCTTGGTAGTAAAGAGATTTTTCGGTTTGATTGCTCAAAGTCCACAACAGGCGTGTGCGACTTTCTGCTTCGAAGCTGTGTTTGGAGCTATCTAAGCGAAATCCGAAGTACGATTGTCTCGTCAATGAAACCTGGATTCATCATTACAATACATAACCAAACAATAACGAAAACAATGTGTTTCTTACAGGCGAATTTGCTTCTAAAAGAGCAAAGGCAATTCCATCGACCGGAAAAATATGAAGAGCATTTATTGTGATACGAAGGGTGCCGTAATTATTCAATTATCAGGAAAAGGCATAACGATTACTGGATAATACTACTGTGATTTTTCGCATTCAACAAGAAGGTGAAGGATACAACAAAGCACACTCTTCTGCTAAGCTGCTGGAATAGCTGCCGAACCCCCCTTATCTTCCCAACCTGGCTCTTAGCAACTTCTTGTTCCCAAATGAAGAAATGGATCATAAAAACAAAACTTACATCAAATGAAGACCTGGGCAATTCCTATTTTTGGAGCATTAAAAGAATGTCAGGAACGTTGGGAGAAGTGTACATACCTAAAAGGGGAATAGTTGGATAATAAATAATTTGTGTTTTAAAAATTGCGTCTTTATTCCTATCAAGGTCACTTGCTGATCTGCCCTTGTATTTCTGTTATTTTCTGATTTAAAGAATAAACCCACAACTGCAAGTTCTATGCTCATATCATATCATTTTAATAATTTTATTGATTTTCCAATATGGCCCAATAGGCTGAAAGAACGTTAATCATATAAAAATAATAATAATAATAATAATAATAATAATAATAATAATATTTTGAGATTATCAATTGTAGGTCATGTTATCCATCCCATCTGATTATGCATCTAAGTTTTATTACAAGAGAATATTAAATGACTAGTTATAGTCATTGATTACGATTCTAGGCTTCAGTACCACCTGTTGTGTGTGTTATAGCCCTTCCCATCTATAACAAGAAGCTGCTAGAAGTCGTCAGGCAGTAGACCCCTCCAATCCAACGGCTCTACTAAAAGTATTCTGCGACTTGCAGTAGGATATTTGTTATAGCTAAAAATGCTATACCACATACCACACTCCTAGTACTGAAGTTCTTGTGACTTAAGAAACCACTTTGTGATATTTGTTTAAGAATTGTTCCAGAGTTTCATCAACAGAAGACCCCTCCAAACCAAGTATCAATGTAACAGACGCTACTAAGAGTATCCTACGACTTCCAGTTATAGCTGGGAAGTGTTATAGCCTAGGTTCTGGACTTGGTGATATGCGCTTCAGAAATGTCGTCAGGCAATAAACCCCTCCAATCCTACTATCAACATAACAGGGGCTATTAAAAGTATCTACGTCACTGGCAACAGGTTGAACACAATGCTGATGTCTACATTGAAGCATAGTAAAAATTTTCTATCAGTTGCAAAATAAATAAATTAATAAAATAAAAATAGTTGCCACTATTAAGGTTTCAAACCCCGTAATAGAGTTATAAGCTGCTGCAGGTTGCAACATTCCTAAGCGCTAACAGAATAAAATTATTAAATAAAAATAGTTAAAATTGTGCTCTTATTAATTTGTTCCTTAAAGTGCAGTCTCTAATGAGAAATGTGTATTTATGGAAGCCTAATAGAAAAATATGTGCCAGAATAAAAGGCACAATGTCGTATATATTTTCTTTATCGAAAAGATAGCCATCAGTTTGGGATGGGCGAACTTTTTTGAAAACCTTCGTATGGCATTCTTGGATGATTTTGAGTTGAATTTAATTTTTTGGTATTCAGGCACTTTTTCAATTTTTATTTGTACTTTTCAAAGACACACAGAGGATGCAAACGCAGGTCCTTTTCTATTTATATAATTTTAAATTGTACTTTGGGGGCCTCAAGACATGTATTTATGCGATGTCTTTTTATGGAACTTTGTCTGGAATGCTGCATCTATTTACCACGATGATCTCCAAAAAGTAGAAAGGATTTGACAGCTAAATAATGAACGATATAGACACAAAGTTACAGTACCATTGCAGTGAAGGCATTTACTCTAATGTGCAACCAGGTTTTCAATGTCGGTGTTATACTATTCTACCGCGAAAGATATAATGCTTTTGAATGTATAAAATTATTCATCAATCTAAATTTATAGGCAAATACCGCAAATGAGCAACAATGAAGGAGTCTACAGTGAGGAAATACTGTATGCATTAATCAAGGAAGAATCTATGTGGGCGATAAAGTGAGCGAGAGCTCATTCCTCGTTATAAAGAAGTTGAAAAACAAATGTTGAGCGTTTCATTTCGAAAACTTGCATGACTTTTTGAGGAAAATATTTTTCAACCGATGAAGACCTCAAAGTGGCAACGATACTTGGCTTAGGTCTTTGGTGGTGGATGAATGTAAAATCTTTATCGAAAATTAGTAGACTCAAATAAAAGAGAAAATTCACTGTAGACTTCCTTTATTGATAATTGCTGTTAGTTTGAGCCACTAACCCTACGAGCGACTCCCGACACAACCAATCGCGATGACATAGTTTTGTTTAAGTGCTAGTTCCACTTTTACTGAGTTATATTTTTACACTCATCACCATAATCTTGAGTTTCACGGCCAGTATAACAATTACGGTAATAATTGTCATTCTTTCCCCCCTGAGCAAGAGACAACTCATGGTCTACAAGAACGAGCTTAGCCAGGGCAACAAAGGGAATCTGCAAGGTATGTACACTCTAAATGTAGAGAATTTCACGACCATTAACCCTCGACCAACTCCAAGTAGTCTCACCTTATAGCATCATACTGTCACAACCACGTGGCAACAAATATACCGCGACCCTAACTGGGGGTCAAATATATAATTACGACAAGAGTTAAAAGTCTTCGAGCTATTCCGAGTTATTGGCTTCAGTTTTAAGCTCCTTAAACTTTTCTCGAACTCCTAGCAAGCAAAGAGAACCGAATTTTAATTCAAAATCTTCTCGGGCTTCTAGCCAGGTAATAACTTGGCTTGACACCAACGTTTCGAAGAAGTGCATCTTCCTCGTCTTCAGGGTGAACTGATGGTTTGAGCTTGCGGAGACTGGTATTTATAAGAGCTGGGATGAAGCTAACATCTGATTGGTTCGCGAGATATTATGGCCTGGTATTTAAGATGACTGAGACATGGGCACGGACTTCGTAGAAAACTATTTATAGCAGTTATTCGGCTAATGTTTTGTGTTTGAGCACGCACCTGCTAGAAAATAAGTCTTGGAAGACTGCAGGTACAGGATTAGGTGTTAAGGCTCTTTATCATCGGTGTCCATGCTGAACTTAATTGTAGGCCAGAATCGCGATTTAGATTATTTGTTTCAGATGAGATGGCTAAAGCTTCTTTTACTCTCCTTTCCCAGTAGTTCGAACACTTAGCCACTATCTTGGTGTTAGTAAAGTTAGCTCTGTGGCTCTGTTCTATACAGTGTTCAGCCAGTCCAGATTTTTCGGGTTGCATAAGCCTTATTGATCTTTGGTGTTCAGAAACGCGTGTGGCAATAGTGCGTCCTGTTTGGCCAATGTACGCTGCGCTGCATTCGCAAGGAATGTGGTAGACACCAGGTACTCTGAGAGCTAAATTATCTTTAACTGGCCTGACCAAATTTTTGATTTTAGGTGGTGGCTTATGGATGGTTTTGACATTATATTTGTAGAGTAGTCTACTAATCTTTCCCGAAAAATTGCCGGTAAACGGTATATAGGCTATGGCGGCTGGCTTGTCTTTTTGTTGAGTGTTCTTGCTGGGGTTTCTTTTTCGTCCGGCTCTTTTCAGCGCTGATGTGATGTCCTTGGCTGAATATCCATTTTGTTGGAGTGTGAATTTTAGGTGTTGAAATTCCATTTGCAGATTATCTGGGTCTGATACAGAAACTGCTCTATGTGCCAATGTGTTTAGAATGCCCATTCGTTGTGACTTATGGTGGAAGCTGTTTGCGTTGAGATAAAGATCCGTGTGTGTAGGTTTTCGGTAGACGGCATGACCAAGAGTTCCGTCCGCTTTTCTGGTAACCAGAATGTCCAGAAATGGGAGGGAAGCATTTTTCTCAACTTCCATTGTGAACTGTATTTGTGATCTAAGGCTATTTAGGTGTGCAAGAAAATCTGGAAGAGTGTGCAGTCCATGTGGCCAAATTACAAATGTATCATCTACATATCTGTAAAAATGTGTAGGTTTTAATGGGGCTGTGTTAAGTATTTCATGCTCCAGAAACTCCATATAGAAGTTGGCAATAGCTGATGACAGAGGAGAGCCCATCGCAACACCGTCTGTCTGCTCGTAGTAGGTGTTGCCATACAGAAAGATTAGTAGACTATAATTACTTACGCATCCCAAGTATGGGGGTATGCCGCCGAAAACCACATCAAAAACTTACAAAGATTCCAAAATAAAATTCTACGCTTAGTATCTAAGGTACCATACACAGCTCCAGCTGACATACTCCACGAAGAACTCAAAATACATACAATCGAACAATTCATTAAAAAGCTAACCTACGACGCATATCAAAAATTAAGTGCACATCACAACCCTTTAATAGAAACGCTAGGGAACTACGACACAAAAACAAACAAACACAACAGACCTTTATCACTTTTCGACAGAACTATAACACAAGACACCACTCCAGACGAAATACAACAGTACCTTACAAACCTCCTTCCCTAAAAACCTCTCCCCTTCTAACACACAACTATATATATGTTTATTCTTTCTCTCTTCCAATATGTTTCAGTACCAGCCCGTCGCAGAGCCCTAAAGCCCTCAACTACACCTGAGGCGGACCGGGGGAAGGGGCCTCCCATTGTGATCGACGCGGGCAGCGTACTTCGGGCAGCTGCAATATGGAGTCAATCACTTAGACGACCTTGGCAACTACATGGCAAACGAGATGACGAAGGCCTACGAGCCCGGTACTGCTACTAGCGACGAACGGCTGCGCAACCACTGACGGACGGAGAAATCTCCCGAAGCAACAGCGCAGAAGCGGAACTTATTCTAAACATATACTATAAGACTAAATTTAAGTGCATGTTAGATAACATTTTACTTAATATGACAAGCAGGCACACCCTGCTGAAATAGAACATAACCATTAACGAATAAAACACCTACAAAGTAGCGCATGATTATCCACTGGTATTGTTCAGGTTTCATGGACAATCCCAGTAAGTAGCATTAACGCGCTCGCATGCAATGCATGCCAGCTAAGTAGCTCTCACTTACTAACCGGGGTGCTATGCGGGACCCGACTAATGCATGTTTGCACGAAAGTACTCTATATATAACGATTAACACGTGGAGGGGTTTTTTAGTGGATATACCGCACTCTGCGGGGAGCTCCACATATCCCCCAAGCCATTGCACTAAGGCTTGGGGTCGAATGCAGGAATGCATTTTTCCCCTCCACGGTAAAAAAAAAAAAAAAAAAAAAAGGTGGACTCAACAATGTAGCCGAGCAAATTGCAAGTAGTCACCAACGGATTCTTCAGGACCTTACCACCAAAACTTCATGCCCTCTCACACACACCCGTTCAACCAGACATCAGTACTAAAGCACACCCAAGACTCCCTAGCGCTGTACTCAGGGCCCTCGGGTCATGTTTACAGACTAGATAAGCCATTCCTTGTTGCAGCCCCATATGCTGCAGCAACATCAACTTTACCAATAATCACGGAGGTGCTACAGCGGAACTCCATCATTCCCCATTCACTGTTCCTTTCCTATCACACCCGATTTTTCCCTTCTAATCTTCACCCAATGGCGAGATAAGCCATTCTTTCAACCCTCCAACTCTCTCTCTGTCTCCCCTTTCCAAAAAAAAAAAAAAAAAAAAAAAAAAAAAAAAAAAAAAAAAAAAAAAAAAAAAAAAAAAAAAGGTGGACTGGCAGACAGCCCGCCATGTGTGCACTTTATACAACCTTGCTACACACTGGTTAACGAGATACAATTGACACAGCCCACAGGCGGTAATAATTTCACTGTATATACAAATAAAATACTAGCAGTAAGCACATATATATGTACATATAATCAAGATGAAGCCGACAGGCGGAAATACAACTCAACTATTTAGAGATAAACACGCATAAAAAAAAAAAAAAAAAAAAAAAAAAAAAAAAAAAATTACCATAGAAATTAAGGCACATGGATGAAGCCCTCGGCGGATCATTCTATACAAGTAAATACTAGAAAATAAGTACACAAAGAATCAAAATGTTAAGATAAGTCAAGAATACATGTAAGTAAAAACACTTATTAAAGCCACTAGGCGAACTTATACACCTTCTTTCAGGTAACCCGTTCCTGACGAGGCCAGAAAGCTGATATGTATACAACACAAATACACCGCCAACTACAACCTATGTCACCTCCAACTCCCACCCAGGGAGCACTCAGGGTGCAAGTCATGTGTGTCCCCTGGCACTTCAGTCTTCACTCGCTGTTACTGCCACTGGCACGCAGCTTCCATTTTCTCCAGAAATGCGCAGGTGCTTAATGCGGTACTGCACAAGCGAGGCATGGGCCTCCTACTTCCGGTGGGGGTTTTTCGTGGGTAGTGCCGCACTGGTTCGAGTCCAGGGCGGGGAGTCTCACACTCCCAGGCTTGCCTGGGGTTAGGGCGTCAGTAGCCTTTTCCCCCACCACTAACAAAAAAAAAAAAAAAAAAAAAAAAAAAGGTGGACTCGACAAGATGGCCAAGAAGAGACTGCGCAGACACGCCGCTGCTAAGGCAGCACCCGTCGCCTCTTCCTCGGCAGTCGCCGAGGAGGCAGCTTCTCCGTTGCTACCGGTCCCGGCAAGCCCTGCTTCGCCGCCGGCCGCCACCACACCCTCGCCGCAACTGCTGCTGCAGTTGCCGTCATCACCACCACCGCCGCCGCCCAGCTCCACGCCGCCGCCGCCCCGGTTCAGTGCCGTGGTACGGGGGGACCCTAGGGACCTTTCCACCCGGCACCTCCTCGCCGCAGCGAAATCTAAGTGGCGTTCTTGTTTGAGGGCCACAAGGATAATTTGCAACCGGGGACCTACACCACTTGTGAGGCTGGAAATTCAGGATCGTTCGGACCTCGACGCTGCCTTGGCGACAGGGCTGCCCATGTTAGGGCAACTCCTGGTCGTCGAGGCCAGCAAGATGGAACGTTACCGGCCCTGCCGTCGCTGTTGTGCCTTCGGGCATACAGCCGACTCCTGCTCCTCGACGCCGCGGTGCCACTACTGTGGCTCCGCCAACACCACCGCTGAGTGCACTGAGCACAATCTTCGCCGTCGCCGCCGGTTCTGTGCCACCTGCCGTGGCACGGGACACTTTACTGGCCAGGCCCAGTGTCCCCTTTACCCGAGGGACGGGCGCACCACTCCGCAGCCAGTTCAATCACCGCAGACCCAACACACAGACGCCACACCACCTCCAGCTTCTATTGACACAGCGACGCGGGATGCCATTCAGGACCTTCATGCGGAGATCCTGAATATCGGCGCTCGCTTAGCTGCGTTAGAAGAGGCCTTCACCAGCGTCATCTCCAGGAAGCTACTGGACCTGCAAGCTGCCACCACCGCCGCCATCTCCACTCTGCAGTCCTCCACCGCTGAGCTGTCCAACCGGATAGCCAGTGTCCAAGTGCAGCTACAGCAGGACCACCCAAATCAGCAACACCATTCCGCCGACCAGTTTCCATACAACAACCCGCTATACAAAACTCCAATATCAGCAAGCGGTTTATACAGGTCCCAGCAAGCACGACAACTCCGAAAACACCAGCAGATCCACTCAGAACACTGAGTAAACTCACCGTAAATCACCATTCATCTTCACCAACCACTTCTCCAGAGGGGCACTCAGGGCGCAAGTCATGTGTGCCCACTGGCTAAATTCACTATCACTCGCTGTTACTGCCACTGGCAGGCAGCAATCACAATCACCAGAAATGCGCAGGTGCTTAATGCGGTACTGCACCAGAGAGGCATGGGCCTCCTACTTCCGGTGGGGGTTTTTTGTGAGTAGTGCCACCCTGGTTCGAGTCCAGGGTGGGGAGTCTCACACTCCCAGGCTTGCCTGGGGTTAGGGCGTTAGCTGCCTTTTCCCCCATCATCAATAAAAAAAAAAAGCCATAATATCTCGCGAACCAATCAGATGTTAGCTTCATCCCAGCTCTTATAAATACCAGTCTCCGCAAGCTCAAACCATCAGTTCACCCTGAAGACGAGGAAGATGCACTTCTTCGAAACGTTGGTGTCAAGCCAAGTTATTACCTGGCTAGAAGCCCGAGAAGATTTTGAATTAACACGTCGCCAGGAAAGCTATAGTTCTTATTTCGAATTTTAATTGTTTCATATAGCGGCCGGCTTTTAGAGATTTGCCTTTCGTTTTAGCCTGGTGTGTTCCCTTGTTTCACTTCTAGTTAGAAGGAAGCATTGAGACCAATTTTGGTAATGTTTATCTTGAATATCATTTCGTAAATAAAAGCATAATCTGTTAAAAAAATGTGACGTATACCATTCACATGACTTTCTCTACATCTCTACAACAAACTATTCTTTAAAAAGCTTATACTTCTATTTACTTTATGATAATCAGAAACATATAATAGAAATAGTCTTATTAATTGCTTCCTTGTGAGTAGAAGCGAAATAAGAGAATACCATAAGTTAAAGTGATAGTCAAACTCTAGTTGCTATGTCACTGAAGTTCCTTTATTTGTATGGACAGCAGTTGACAAATTCCTGTATGAGACTAGTATGTTTCTCAAAGCAGAAATCAAAAACAAGGAATGTCTCAAAAAGATGAACTCCAAGAAAAAATGTATATAACATAAATTGTGTATTTTAACGTGCTCTACATTTTTCGTGTATTAAGTTTTTGTCTATCTCTTACGGTCCAGCAGTTATTCAAAATTTCGTAAAATGCATCCACAATAAAGTATTCTTCAGAGGCTATTCCCATAAAATCCAAGATATATATCTCATTTGTCAGGTAAATGTCTTTAATATACGAAATTTTAATCAAAATCGTTAGAGCCATTTTTGAGAAAATCAAACTTTTCGAAAAAAGTTCCATGTAAAGGGTAGTTGGGGGTGGAGGGATTTTTCTCAAAATATTCGTGTCGCACCACTGAAAGATACTAAACTTAAATACCAAGTTTGGTATTTTACGACTTTTCGTTTTTGAGTTATCGTGTTCACAGACATACGGACACACACACGGACCTTTTTCCGAAAATGCCTTTTTAGATAAAGGGGACCCTAAAACATATATTTACGGTGAAATCTCGGTATCTAATTTTTGGGTGGAGTGCAATACCTTCTCTATACACTATGTACATAGTTCGTATAGAGAAAGTAAAAATTGTGGAATAGCTATAAAAAAAGTCATGTGAATGGAGCACATCAGATTTTTTGGAGTAATAAAGTAGAAATTTTGTTACAGTATGCAGGCCAACAGTACGGAAGGTGAATTATCCACTTTTCGTTTCTCAATTTTCATGTATAGAAGGTTGCATTATATAAATCCCATATATCCCTATTCAACATTGCAGCAAACAACATACTACATACTGCTAACGGGCATGAATATAGCTAATGCAGATTGAGAGCAAAACAAACAAGAGTACCATTTCAATGTTACTGTTTCCTAACTCCATGCTTTAAATAGCAGGATCAACAGCACGCTAGCAACACATTGTGTGCCGTACAATTTACACGCCAAACAAATGGTGGAGACGCCTAGCAGCCTGTATTGTATTCGCTGTCATTTTCAGCCAAAGGAAGTTTACTGGAACGCGGAAAGACAAAGTACTATTTCGGATATCCGCTGAAGCGCTGCAGGTAGATATATCTCGTTCTTTATCTGGCGCTTTCAACCCACCGGTGTACTAATGAACAGTAGTGACATCTAGGGGATCGATTCCAAAGAACAGCATTAACTAATGAATTGAGCAGAACCTGAATAAAAACCCGCAACAAAAAATTAAAGTCTTCATTGCTTATTTGTGGAAATGTACACCAACATGCATAAAAAGAAGTTCATTCCCTATATCACGTTAGTGTTTTCTCCCCGTAAAGTAGAATGGTTGCAGAATCAGTAGTGGCTATTGATCTTCCGATGTACAGGGGAAATATCATTGCGGAAGTTCTGTGTACATGAAAATTATATGTTCATGAAAGACTTAGCCTATTACCAAGCAGCGTTGGGATGTGACTGATATCTAATTGATAAGCTGTCATGACAGGTTCTAAGCTTGAATATCAAGATTGGGTCTTCTTTATTGAAAATCACTTTCTGTGATGGGACTTTGTCAATACGAAAGGAAATAAACAAAGAATTGAACACTTAATGAACTTAATCAACACGGGAAAGAATCAAAATATACTAAACCATGTACGATACAGTTAAAACCTTTTCCCTGCAGTTGAAACCGTGGGAGTGACAGACACAGAACATGTGTGTTTCACTTTTTCCTTTGTAATGTATCTCCAAAATACAAATGAGAACAAGAGGCTTAATGATGAGTATATGCATTTCTTTATTAACATGTATAAAGATTAAATGGTTTTAATTATTTATACCATCTTATCAAGGAAAATTTACTTAATTATTCATATAATAAATAGATCTCGATGCGGGGTCACACATTTCCGGAATGAGGCTCGGTGAATATAACAATGACATGATAGAGTATACGTGGTCTCTACAGCCCGTTTCGAAACGTGTTGCACTACTTATCATTGCTCAATGCCGAGACTCGTTCAGTTCCTGCTAGTAGATAAACCAGTGAGCACTGGAAGAGAGTACAGATTGAAAAACGTCGAAAATACGAAAAGGGTAGGCGTTATACACTGAATTTGTGACTGATTCAAACACATCTTGAAGGAGAGCTTTTTCTGCTAATACAGTAAAGACATATCTTATAATTCACTGCAATGAGTTCTGAGTGAGTTTGGTTGACTTATGAGCATTGTCTTTTCAAAGCTCCGCATATTATTATTCAAACGTTTTGTATCAAGTTTAATACTTTTATTTGTAAAAGTATACGGTGTTTTATTTACTAATCATATTATGAAATAATGATATTATTGTGTTACTTCATGAATTAAAACGATGGAAATAATTGCAATGCATGTAATGAACTACTTTTGAAACAGGTTATACCTCAACGTGTGCAGGTTTACACTATAAAGCCCTCCCCACTACGCTCTCCTTATAACGCTGATTGTGTGTTCGTAACTGTGTGCGCTTCGGAACCAAAAACAGAGCTTTAATAATAACCTACACGAGAAATAGAAAAGTGTCATAATAATAAATGCATAAGATGTTCATTATATTTATGTTAGTTCCATCCAATAAAATATTATATCTATAAAATATTTATATTATATTAAAAATATAGTTTCATTCATACTCAGATTTCATGTAATAAGAAAAAATCTGATATGTTACGTTCACATGACTTTCTCTGCATTGCTGTAACAAATTATTATTAAAGTCAATTCTTCTATATAATTTAATTTAATTTAGTATAGGTTAAAGTAATAGTAAAAAGCCGGTTGCAATGTGACTGAAGTTCCTTTGTTTGTATGGACAGGAGTTTTTATGGACAAATTCATGGATGAGAAAAGTATAAGTTTTATAAAGTTGAAAACAATTGCAAGGGATATCTCAAAAAACGATCAACTCCACGACAAAAATGCATTCAGCATTAATTGTGTTTTAACGTGCTCTACATTTTTGTGTGTAAGTTTTTGTCCATCTCTTACGGTTTCGGAGCTATGCAAAATTACGTAAAATCCATCCGGAATAAAGTAGTCTTCAGAGGCTATTCCCAGAACATTCAAGATTAATATTTTATTTTTCCGGTAAATACCTTTAATATACGACATTTTAATTAAAATAGTTAGAGCCATTTATGAAAAAATCAAAATTTTCGAAATAAGTTCAATGTAAAGGGTAGTTTGGGGTAGGGGGATTTTTCTCAAAATCTTCGTGTCCCATCCCTGGAAGATACTAAACTTAAATATCAAGTTTGGTATTTTACTGACTTTTCGTTTTTGAGTTATTGTGTTCACGGTCACATGGACACACACACGGACCTTTTTGTGAAAATGTTTTTTTTGATACAGTTGACCCTAAACTACATATTTCAAGTGAAACCTCGGAATCGAATTTTTGGGTGGAATGCAATACCTTCTGTGTACACTATGTACCTACATAGTACGTATAGAGACAATATAAATGGGTCAGAAGTGGATGCAGTATTCTGGCTCATGCTCCCTGTAGCTCCATGAAGAATGAATCTATCGAAGAGATGTTATATTGCAACAAGTGCATCAAATGAAACTTTTGTAAGTTGCATTTCTCAACATAGTTTCTGTTGTGTTATTACTATGAATAATTAAAATCCAATTCAGTAGTTTATCTGATTTGCAATGTTGCATAGGGCATAAGTTGTTTCTATATGGTGACTTAAAAACAGAATTGTAGGTTTTCTTTGTTAAGATTTGGTTTCTACAGATACTTGTAATAGACGGCGTTGCTATGCAGAAAGGACATAAGAAAACTTGGACTTTGAATCAAAGTGATAGTTATTAGCGATACAGGTGGGATAAAGCAAACAAAATTTACTCGTTGCTCGGTAACGAGTGGGATAAAGCAAGCAAAATTCACTCGTTGCTCGGTAACGAGTGGGATAAAGCAAACAAAATTCAATCGTTGCTCGGTAACGAGTGGGATAAAACAAACAAAATTCACTCGTTGCTCGGTTACGAGTGGAATAAAGCAAACAAAATTCACTCATTGCTCGGTAACGAGTGGGATAAAGCAAACAAAGAAAAAGTTGATAGTTACTAATTTTCTATAACCTTTTAACAGCAACATTTTATTCTTTAACACTTTTTATGTTGATTTTACGATAGGATATTTGCTTCACAAAGAAGAAGAAAAGAAAGAAAATTAAAATAAAATTGAAAGAAAATTAAAATAAGCAAAAATCACTTCTTCATTAATGCACTAAATATTTCTTCCTATCTTCCAATCCTTAAATTGCTGAAACTATTTTTCGTACAATTTCCATGAAGTCGGCTGTAATAAAGCCTCAGCTGGTTCTTTTGCTTCATTTAATATATAATTTAGAACCGATATATTAACGTTCTCAACGCCCATCGTATACTTAGGAAATTTGAAACCAGCAGCAATAAAAGCAAAATTAGTATGCATACATAACCTATCATATTTTATAACTATAAGAACGCCGCAATTCAATGCATTATTTCTTTGCTATCAGTTGTAAAATCGCTAACTGAATATTTGTCAAATATTAATTTATCGTATCTGTAGGATAAAATAATGTACTACACAAGTGGACTGACCTCTTATTATCCAATCGTAGAACTTAAATCGCTTCCCTTCGGGTGGCGTTTTAAATTGTTCTACTAATGCATAAACTCTCTGTTTATCCACTTGTATAATAATTATTGATTGGCATTTGTAATGTATCATAAAGTGTAGAGGTGCTAAAATGCCTGTGATGGTAAACTGCTAATACAACGGGAGTGCATGTTTGTAATTTGTGAGTTAAAACCCCAGTGCCCATATTCCCTGCAGCTGTGCACATATTACCCTTACATTTTCTCAAATATGGGTAGTTACTGCGCTTGTTGTGCAGCTAAATTGCATTCATACAGATTGGAGTTTGATGTTCACTGTTTGTTCACTGTTTGAGAGGCTATAGTTTCGAGTTTTGAATGCATTTGTTTCACAAAAGTGGGAAGTGATTTTCTGCCCTTTTTTCCATGTCAATATTTTTATGCCCATATTTGCCAAGTAAGGCAACTACGTTTATCAATTTTGAGCTGTGGCAGTCGTTGGTTTGTATTCGTATTGTGAAGTGTTTCGACAATTCGTGTATTCCTTAGAAATTTTATTTCTCTTATTGGTCCATGTAAATGTCTGCCAACAAATTCATGTTTACAAAATCTGATGTGTTCCATTCACATGACTTTCTCTACATCATTGTAACAAAATTTTGTTGAAAAGCTTATTCTTTTAATTACTTCATGCAGAAATAGTCTTATATTTGCTTCTGTGTAAGTAGTGGGAAATAAAGGAGTACCATAGATTAAAGTGATAGTAAAAAGCCGGGTGCTATGTGATTGAACTTCCTTTGTATATGGACAGGTGTTGACAAATTCCCGAATGAAAAAGGTATAAGTATGTTTATACCTGTAACCAATACAAAGGAATATATAAAAATGATCAACTCTACGAAAAAATATATGTGATATAAATTGTGTGTTTTGTCGTGATTTACATTTTTTGTCTATCTCTTACGGTTTATCAGTTATGCAAAATTCAATAAAAAATCATCCACAATAAAAAGGGATTTAGAGGCTATTTACAGAAAATTCAAGACACATATTTTATTTTTCATGTAAATATCTTAAATATAAGCGACTTTAATAAAAATCGTTAGACCCATTTTGGAGAAAATCAAAATTTTCTAAATTTTTTCCATGTAAAGCGTAGTTTGGGGTGCGAGATTTGCTTGAAAATATTCGTGAAATATTCTTGAAGGATACCAAAATTAAATACCAAGTTTGTTATTTAATGGTTTTTTTTTCGTCTTTAAGCTATGCTGTCCACAGTCACGTACACATATACACATGGATATTTTTCCAAAAATGCTGTTTTTGGATTCATGGGGTCCTAAAACATGTATTTCCGGTAAAATCTCGCTATGGAATTTTTGGGTTTAATGCAATACCTTCTCTGTACACTATGTACATAGTACGTGTAGAGAAAGTAAAAACGTACTTCTATGATACTGAACCATGTAGACACTTGTGTAGACAATTTCAGCAGAAATTTCCTGAGATCTGTGTAGAGACAGATACAAATAGACACACACAAGCCTTTTCTTAAGAATGCTTTTTATGGATATAGGGATCCTAAAACGTGTATTTTCAGTGAAACTTGGTATCGAATACATTCTCTACCTACCATGTTCTATGTAGAGAAAGCAAAAATTTCTCTAAATTTCCTTAAAATCTTCACATATAGTTCTAAAAGGAAATTGTAATAGACGAAATGCATACTCCAAACGCCTAAACTCCTAGTTGAATGAGTCTACTGAAGGGATGTTGGAGATGGGAGTGCATAACAATAAATAATTAAAACTTGCAGAAATGTCGATAGATTCAGGACAACGCAGAAGAACAAATTTACGCAATGAGAAGACGTGGAATCCGCTGAAAGGCTCCAAATGTGATGGAGTAGATAAATCTTAAATTTATGGATTATAGCACGGCTTGAAGTGACAAACGGTCTCTACAAGTGAGGTACTTTGCGGAGCGGCATATTCTTAGTAATGCCCCTTAATGTTCCCAGTTTCCCTTGTAATGTTCTTCTGGGTCACAAATGTGTTGCATCTGTTACAAGAAGTTCCTAGTTTGACATAATCCAAGCTAAAAATATGGAACTTACAGCTTTGCTACTCTTCAAGAAACTCACTTTTCCCCCACTATCTGTTCAGTTTGTACTTCCAAAAGTATAGTTTAAGAAATTACAGAGCAGTTTAGAAATTTAGATTAATAAATAGAAGAGTTTAAGGGGAAACCTAACACAGTTCCTTTAACACCAGTGTATAGGTATTTGGATGAAGGCTTAAACCATAGCCAAGGTCAGCTGGGGTCGGCAAAAGCGCTGAAATCGGAAAAAGAAATGGGCGAGGCATACCAGTTGCTATGTAACAGCCGCTTTCTTGCTGACGCCAGATTACCACGTGTTTAAACTACGCTTGGCTTCAATTTACAAATCTTGCTGTTCTCAGTTATTTTACATCTGCGTTATTTCTTGCCAGTTGCTATGGTAACAGCCGCTTTGTTGCCAGTGTTGCTGACGCCCGATTACCATCTGTTTAAACCACGCTTGGCTTCAATTTACAAATCTTGCTGTTCTCAGTTATTTTACATCTGCGTTATTTCTTGCCAGTTGCTATGGTAACAGCCGCTTTCTTGCCAGTGTTGCTGACGCCAGATTACCACGTGTTTAAACCACGCTTGGCTTCAATTTACAAATCTTGCTGTTCTCAGTTATTTTACATCTGCGTTATTTCTTGCATTATTTTACTTATTCGCTTCTTTGTGTGGATGTAGATGCAGCTGATATGTGGACATTAGCTCCCATTTAAATGATGATAAATGGTGTTTAGGGGCACAACCATATAATAATATAAAATAATAAATAAAATCAAAACAATAAATTCTAATCTCAATAAAGTTATTAATAAATGTTTACGTTTTGAAGAAAATACCCATAAACCACAAAAAATATAAAATAAAATATTATTAACATTAATAATATCTAATCTATTTAGTTTATTTATATTCTTCTTACTCACTAACTTGTTTAGCTTACTACTTAATTTGTGGTAAAGATGAAAAACTATACGTGATTTGTAATTACAATTATCAATGGTCATTCTCTGTACCTTAATGTGTACATTCCTCGACACTCCAAAGCGCATACAATATTTTCATTTACTTACTTCCTGCGTCATTTCTTAATTTAGTTCTCTGGAGAATACCTTAATGTTTGAGTTATTAATGTTTACATACACGTAATTAAAAGTACTCTTATTCAACGGATTTTTGTGTTCTATGTAATTTATTATTGGTTGAATATATGAATAAGTGTAATTATTGAAATAACAGTATCATATATTGAACTTCATCACTCGCACGGGTCTACAGACCCTACAAGTTGTTTATTATTACTTGCTAATGTGTCACTCAAATTGGCTATTTAGCGCTTAGTTCGGAGTTTGAGCGCTAATCTGTCAGATTCAAATTTATAAAAATATGATGTGTTCCATTCACATGTCTTTCTCTACATCTCTGCAGCTAACTATTGTTAAAAAGCTTATGCCTCTATTTACTTCATGCTAATCGAGAAAAAATTAACAGCAATAGTCTTATTACTTGCTTCCGTGTAAGTACCGTAGGTTAAAGTGATAGTCAAACGCTGTTTGCTATGTCACTGAAGTTCCTTTGTTTGTATGGACAGGAGTTGACAAATTCCTGTATGTGAAAGGTATGTTTTTTAAATGTGAAACCAAATATAAGGAATATTTAAAAAACGACAAACTCCACGAAAAAAATGTATATAACATAAATGGTGTGTTTTAGCGTGCTCTAAATTTTTTGTGTTGTAAGTTTTTGTGTATCTCTTACGGTTAAGCAGTTATGCAAAATTCCGTAAAATTTATGAATACATTTTATTTGTCAGGTAAATATTTTTAATATATGACATTTTAATCTAAATCGTTAGAGCAATTTTTGAGAAAATAACATTTTCGAAAAAGCTGCATGTAAAAAGCAGTTTGAGTTGGGGGAATTTTTCTCAAAATCCTCATTTCGCATCCCTGAAATATTCTAAACTTAAATACCAAGTTTGGTACTTTACCGACTTTTCGTTTTTGAGTTATCGTGTTCACAGATACACGGACACACTGACATAGGGACACATCTACACACACACACACACACACATGGACCTTTTTCTGAAAATGTTTTTTTTTTTGATAAAGGGGACCCTAAAACATACATTTCCGGTGAAATATCAGTATCGCATTTTTGGGTGGAGTGCAATACCTTCTCTATACCCTATGTACATGGTAATTATAGAGAAAATAAAAATGTGACAATTAAAATTGGAATAACTTGAATATCACCCTATTCGCCAGATCTAGCACCCAGTGACTACCACCTGTTCTCAAACCTCAAAAAATGTCTTAGAGGACGAAGATTTCACAGCAACGAGGAGATCACTGATGCGGTAAACAGCTATTTTGAGGACCTTGATAAATCGCAATACAGAGATGGTTTAATTAAATTAGAACACCGATATGACAAACGTATTAGCCTTTCTGGAGGTTATGTTGAAAAATAAAGGAAACAAAAATTAATGCTGTGTTCATTGAGAGGCCCGACCCTAGTTTTTGCCGAGATAATAGGTCAAACTTTAATATTGGTAATATAGAGCATTTTGACTCCCCTTAAAGAGCGTCCAAAAATAAAACTGCAATTCCATTTCCTGCTGGTTTAACCGCCCATTACTTCGCCAGGGACCTAGTGCTGGCCGCCCCTGTTCTGGTAGCTTGGATTTCGAAGCTTGAATGCTAACAACCATGATTATAATCGTGTAATTAGCTAATGAAGGAATACCAGGTACTGCACATTAGTGCTAATCTACACACTAAGAGGCAGCCAGACAGCAGACAAACGTGTAGGCCTGGCCGTTAAGCGGATAAATGAACGCTAGACAGCTAAACCACATCTAAAGGCCATTTGGAATGGTGGTACGTTATTCCCGCTGGCAAAACTGATATAATTATAATATCAGTCAATGAATAAGCATTAACTTCATAATGTGTAAATGAGAGGTCTTTGTTTGTGTTCGGTTTCAAATGGATCATTTTACCCTCGTAGGGATTGCCTCCAGCTACTCGTAATACAAATGGATTTTCTAAAGCCATATCTCTCATTTCAATACCAGGCAGCGGAATATCCAAATCTTTATTAATTCTATAATAAGAACCTAATTCCAGTAATAACTTCGAAAGCTATGCAGCCTACATTTTAATACTGGAAATCTTATTTAATGGGTACAAGAAGAAGATATTTCAGAGCATTTTTCAGGGACACTGGTAGTGAAATGTCCAATACAATCGGTTTAGCTTTTAAATGCACTGTGATTTTAGAACAATTTTATAATAATTTAACACTTTTATTGACAGTTTTAATTACATTAACCTTAAACACTAAATACACGTTTTTAGCAATTTTATGTCGAAATATTAATTTATTTCAATAATATTACAGTACATTTTTAATAAAAATCAAAATCCACGTAACTGTAATTGAACTTACCCCGTCACCATCCACACCTGTCATCACACCGATTATTTTACGTGGGCTCTCCCCATCCTTTAGCACAGACACATTTAACTGCAGTTGCCGCCATTCGAACTCCCGAGGTTCAGCTTTGATTGAATGGCAGTTCATTAAGTATCACATTAATGCGGAAAGGTTTAAATCTAACATTTACAGTCTTACAACTCCTACCTTAAATTGTACACATATTACATGGCCCATATATAAAACCATGGAAGATTAAACTCTGAGGCTAAATGTTGTTTAGTTAATATTTTTGTGATTAAAGAATGCTTGCATTCATAGTCTATATCCTCCTGCAAATTTACTGCAATTGGGACGAAAATTATACTGAAAGTTTTTGAAACAGTGATAAATAAAGTTAAGCTTCATCTTTTTACTTTCTATACATGTACTATGTACACAGTGCATAGAGAAGGTTTTGAACTACATCCAAAAATTCAATACCAATATTTCACCCGAAATACATGTCCCTTTATCAAGAAAAACATTTTTAGAAAAAGATTACACCCTATTTCTTCAATCAATTTACAATCAGAATCAGAAATCACTGCTTTTCTTCAATGCTTTCGTAACAATACTGCCGCATAATTTCCTTTCGATGACTGGAAACTGAACTCTGGACAGGGCTTCCTTCCCTTTTTATACCTGTCAGTCAAGTGACAGGAAATTTTCAGAAGCCATCGTACGTGAAAAACCACCGCTGGTATCACAAACTCGCTCTTGTCCAAAATCCTTCCGACAGAGCACGTATCCATTCACACAGGTTTACCAATCACTGCTGCTATGTCAAAATAATTTGCTACCGGCACACGTGACCATTAATCAACAATGACTTACAAAACAAACTCCTTCACGAAGAACAGTCCTATGAAACGTAATTCTTAACAAACTTCACAAAGAATTTAAACTTTTATTGGAAAGAAAAAAATTAATAAAGGATTCGCCCTCATTTTTATTTCCAGCTTCTCCATCATCTCGTATAACAATTTTATAGGTTTATTTAAATACATTTTTACTTGAGATAAAGTAAGCATAGACGCTCTTAATACTTCCTTCCTTGTAATAAGAACAGAAAACACAAGGCTAGAGCAAAAGTAAAAGTTTTTAAAAGCTGGTTGCTATGTGGTTGAATTTCTTCGTTAGTATGGCCAGGAGTTTAAAAATGCCCGTATAACAAAAGTATAAGTCTTTTAAAGCTCAAACCAATAATAAGGAATATCAAAAAGGATCAGATCTCCAAAATGGTTTACAAGATAAATTTATGCGTTTTAACGAGATTTCCATTTTTATGTAATAGGATTAGTCTATCTGTTACCGTTTACCAGTTATGCAAAATTCAGTAAAACTCATCCAGAATAAAGGGTCTTAAAAGGCTATTCCCAGATATACATTTTATTTGTGATGTAAATATCTTTAATATACAATATTTTAATCAAAACTGTTAGAGCAATTTTTGAAAAAATCAACATGTTCGAAAATTATTCCATCGAAAGAATAGTTGAAAGTGGGGCAAATTCTTGAAAACCTTCGTTTGGTATCCTCGGGAAATTCTGAACTTAATTACCAAGTTTAGTATATAACCACTTTTCATTTTTGAGCTATGCTGTTCTCGGAAACCACACATACACACTGACCCTTTTCTAAGAACTTTTTTTTTTTTTTTTTACATCCAGGGTGTCTCAAAAGCTCTATTTTTGGTGAAATATCTCGGTATTGAATAGATGGATGGAATACCATATCTTTTCTATATACTATGTAGGTAGTATGTGTAGAGAAAGTAAAATTTTGATGTGTTCCATTCACATGACTTCCCTTACATCTCTGCAACAAATTATTGTTAAAAAGCTTATGCTTCTTTTTAATTTCATGCTAATCGAGAAACAAAAAATAGCAGAAATAGCGTTAATACTTGCTTCCATGCAAGTAGAAGGGAAATAAAGGAATTGCATACGCTAAATTTATGGTCAAAAGCAGGTTGCTATGAGACTGCAGTTCCTTTGTTTCTATGGACAGGAGTTGACATTCTCGTATGAGAAAAGTATGTTTTTAAAGCTAAATCCAATAACAAGGAATATCTCAAAAACGATCCACTCCAAGAAAAAACTGTATCTAATATAAACTGTGTATTTTAACGAGCTCTACGTTTTCTGTTCAGTAAGTTTTTGTGTATCTCTTACGGTTAGCCAGTTATACAAAATTCCGTAAAATTCATCCAAAATAGTCTTCGGAGGCTATTTTCAGAAAATTCAAGATATACACTTTATTTGTCAGTTAAATATCTTTAATATACGACATTTTCATCAAAGTTGTAAGAGCCATTTTTGAGCAAATCAGAATTTTAGAATTTCTTTCCATATAAACAGTAGTTTGTGGTGAGGGGGGACTTTTCTCAAAATCTTCGTTTCGCAACCCTGGAGGATAGTAAACTCAAATGCCAAGTTTGGCATTTTACCGATTTTTGATTTTTGAGTTATCGTGCTCACAGACACATGGACACACACGGACCTTTTTCTGAAAATGATTTTTTGAATACAGGGGACCCTAAAACGTATATTTCCGGTGAAATTTCGGAATGTAATTTTTGGGTGGAGCGCAATAGCTTCTCTATACACTATGTACATAATATGTGCAGAGAAAGTGAAAAGGTTTACTTTCGAATAATTCATAACATAAGGTTCCTCAGATTAGCAAGATAAATACCGTTAGGTAGTGTGTCCTTTTTAGTTTCTTAGCTCCCTTTAGCTTGAGAAGCACCTCATGGACTCCAGGTTATTTAACGTTGGTTAGGTATTCAGCTTCCAGGAATATTTATTATACTTACTTATTAAGTAGAGGCTAGCAAGAAAGTTAAGATTAACTGCAAATATGGGGCATGTAATACTGAGAAACATACACACTTGAAGCCGTGTTCTCAAGTAATTTGGCTTTAGGTTAAGCTAAGTGCAACACAAAATAGGTGGAAACGTTTATGACTCCGGAGCATTGTATAAATATGAGCTTAAAGTTGCTTGGCTTAACTAGTTTTCATAGTTGAGCATTTTGCTCGGAATTTCATAACCCAGCTGGCTTTAAGCAGTTCCTTTTAATAAATTGCATGCGCCTATCTCTATTTTATGCTATGTTATATTTTACCTCTAGCAAGTGTAATATTTCACGCTAATTTTTATCGATTTTCTCCGTAAATATATATTTTGAGACCCCTGATCAATATCTCCTAAAAATACTGATGTGTTCCATTCACATGACTTTCTCTACATCTCTGTAACAAATTATTGTTAAAAAGTTTATGCTTCTATTTACTTCATGCCAATCAAGAAAAAATTAGCAGAAATATTGCTTCCTTGTAAGTAGAAGCGAAATGAGGGAGTACCATAGGTTAAAGTGATAGTCAAAGCTGGTTGCTATGTGACTGAATTTCCTTTATTTGCATGGACAGGAGTTAACAAATTCCTGTATGAGAAAAGTATAAGTTTCTCAAGGCTGAAACCAAAAATAAGGAATATCTAAAAAACATCCAACTCCAGGAAAGAAACGTATTTAACATAAATTGTGTGTTTTAATGTGCTCTACATGTTTTGTTTGGTAAGTTTTTGTCTATCTCTTACGGTTTACCAGTTACATAAAATTCCGTAAAGTTAATCCAGAATAAAGTAGTCTTCAGAGGCTATTCCCATAAAAATTAAGATATACATATTATTTATCAGGTATATATCTTGAATATACGATATTTTAATCAAAATCGTCACAGCCAGTTTTTTGAAAATAAAAATTTTCGAAAACTTGTCCATGTGAAGAGAGTTGGAAGTGTAGAGATTTTCTTGAAAATCTTCATGTCGCATCTTCGGAAGATACTGAAATTATATACCCAGTTTGGTATTTAACGGTCTTTTCGTTTTTGAGCTATGCTGCCCACAGGCACACACACACATACACACAGACAGACAGACACACACACACACACACGGATATTTTTCCAAAAATGCTTTTTTGACTCAGGTGGTCTGAAATCATGTATTTCCGGTGAAATCTCGGTATCGAATTTTTGGGTACAATGCAATACCTTCTCTATACACTGTGTACATAGTGCGTGAGGGAAAGTAAAAATTAATAAAGTGGTGTAAATAAAGTGTTTAAGAGTTCACACATTTGTGTATTGAGTTTGAGCATTTTATTTAAACAATTTATATAACTTTTTAATTTTCTGAGATCCTAGCTGAAACTATTAAAACGGGTTAACTTGCAAGTAAATCTCACGTTTCACCTTTCTTGCCTAAATAATTATTAAGACCGACGAACTGGGAGAACAACTGAATGTACTGCTGCCTAAAGATAAATTAAACTGTGTAGTAAATGACAACTTCCCTGTAGAATATATATCGAGCACTCCTGTATTAAAACTGTGCTCTAATTGGCTTGTTTTCCCCACTCCCAGTACAGTCTCCTTTAATGAGCCAATAGAAACTATCCTACGATTTCACTTAGGTTACTAACTCTCACTAACTTTCCAGTAACTTTCACAATCACCACCCCTGAGCTCATGCTGTCCTTTTAGCTCAACGGCATTCTTTCATGCCTTTCATCCGAGCTCCCTGGTTATTGTACACAAAAAACCTTGCGTAAGATTTCTCTTTTGTAACCCATGTACAGATTCAGCTTTTGCTAACATTCTCTAATAATACAGGGTTACTGCAAAAGAAATAGACAACTTCAACTGCCTGTAAAACAAAAACTATTAGAGATAGCAACCTAATTATTTTGGAGGTATGTTGAGAAACTTTCAAAGTTTTGTTTGTTACTATTGGTAAAGCTGTAGTGTTTTGTTTGTTGTTGCAGAAGCTGAGATGGAGGAAAATCCTTTTTGTCTAACTCTTACGGTTTACAGTCATGCAAAATTCAGAAAAGTTCATCCAGAATAAAGAGATTTTCAGAAGCTATTCCCAGAAAATTCAAAATATACAACTTGTCATGTGAATATCTTAAATAGAAAAGATTTTCATCAAAATCGTTAGAGCCATTTTTGAGAAAACTATAATTTTCTATTTTTTTCTTTTCATGTAAAGTGTATTTAGGACGCAGAATTTTGTTGAAAATCTTGGTGTCATATCCCTGGAAGACACCAAACTTAAAAATCAAGTTTGGTATATAAGGGACTTTTCGTTTTTGAGTTATGCTGTCCACCGAAACACACGCGCACACACAGACTTTCAGGAACTCACGGTCATTTTTCTTAAAATATTTTTTTTTAATTCAGGGTGACCCAAAACATGTATTTCCGGTGAAATCTGAGATTAGAATTTTGGGTGGAATACAATACCTTCTCTATACACTCTGTACATAGTACGCGCTTATTTCGGACTCAGATACCTCAAAACATATATTTCCGATGAAATATTGGCAATTGAATCTAATATAAACTATTAAAGGTTTATATCTAACAACTTTAGTAAAAATTAAAGGCATAAATCACATAGAATCTGAAAAAACAATTAACCCATAATATTTAAATAAATTAAAGTAATAATTTAATCTATATTTAAATATTACACTTCCTAACCAAAATCCTAAAATTCTCACTTAAAAAGGAATTTTTATTGTCTACTTAAAATAGGTTCACAGATAGATTGGTACTTACAGCAGTGCATGGTGAAGCCTTTTCTTTTGCATTTCCACGAGTTAATTATTGATACAAAAAATTGCTTGAAACTATTACTTGATTTTAAGTCATCTGATGATTCAGATACGTTTGAAATAAGTTTATTGGATCATTAGCTGTGGTACTTTTAATTACAGTTGGAATTAGTAGAATAATGACGTTAAAATAATGAAGGGAACTGTAGCTATGTATACAGATATTAGCATAAGTAAACGCACGTTTCTCATGAAACGTACCAGAGACCAGTGCCCCGAGCAGTTTCGCTTTAATGACCCCTTGTTATTCCATCTCTCCATGAAGCTGTTGCACGTATTAAGCGTGACACTGTTTGTCGACTACTTCATCCTCTTTCCCTCTCTTCCCCTCCTTCCTTGTTTGTTTGCAAGTCGTTTATTTTTGCTACCCTCTTGGTAGTGATGGATTTTTACCACGCCATCGCTCACTAGCCGTTTTCCGGATCTAAGCCTTATGAATGTGATGGATATGCTATTGGAGGAAACCTGCGGTGCAAGCAGTTCACGTAACAAAATGGGGCATAAAGGTCGTATGAACTACTGGCAAATAAAATGAGATGTCTAGTGGTATTAGAGGAGGATTGTCTTTCCTCTTTTCCTTAAGGTAAAATAAATGTCCCATCCGGCCAATAAATCTCCTAAATTCATGACCCATTATTTCAAAGTATGCAAGATACCAGACTGACACTTTTAAAATATTATTGTTCATGTTAGTTCAGTGCTAATTATAATTATAGTGCTATGCTACATGGGACTTTAAGTATTTACGACATTGTAAGTCGCCATTAGGGATATATCATGGATGACACTGATGATACATGAAGATGGAGCCCCGCTGGAATGTAATGGCGGGGGAAACTGGAGAAAATCCGCCCCTGCGCCGCTTTGTCCACCACAAATTTCTGGGATCGAACAAGGGCCGTCTAGGTGAGAGACGAGTAGTCTGACCACTTGGCCACGGCGCGGCCGTATATCATTTCAAAATAATTTGAGATCACCTTGTGATTTACCGGGAAACATGTGAGTCAGTTGTGGAATTTAATACCTAGGCATGGTAACTCAGTGGTAAGAGCAACCGGCTAGAGACCAGGAGATTTGGATCACATTCCAGCTGAAATTTTCAGGCTCATCTACCTATCTACCTATCCTATCTTAAACAGCGCTTGTGTAGGATAATTAAATTAACACTAATTAACCTAACCATATTTTAACTTAATAATTGGTTAAAATATGAAACACGGAACTTGAAGTACTTACGAGAATGTAAGTCACCATTGGAACATGCCATTTCAAAATAATTTCAGATTACTTGTGGTTTACCGGGAAACATACGAGACATTTGGAGAATTTAATGTCGTGCCGAATGTTGCCATGGTACCTCAATGGTTACAGCAACCAGCTAGAGATCGGGAGATCTATGGTTAAAATCACTGCAATGGTATTAATTATTCTCCTGTCCTACATACGGAATGTGTGAAAAAGTAATTAAATTAATATTAATTGATCTAATAGTTGGTTAAACTATGAAGGCCAAACTACAGCGTTATAAGCTGTCATTGGGGTATGTCATCTCAAAATAATTTGAGATCACCTTGGGGTGATTATATTCCGACCAGGAGATCCGTGCTATGGTATTGAATTGTTTAGTCTGACCGAATTTTTTAGTTTAGTTCACTTATCTACGTTTAACCGACAGGTTTTTTACTTTTTCTAGCACGGGTAGATAGAAAAGGTATTGTATTTCAACCAAAAATTTGATACCGAGATTTCACCGGAAATAACATGTTTTGAGACCTCCTGGAGAAAAAAAAAATAGAAATATATATTTGCCATGAAAACTTTTAACTAAAATTATTGATCAATTTTTAGAAAAATCAAAGTATTCGAAAAATTCTCCAAGTAAACATAAATATCAACTTCGTTATTTAACCAATTTTTCGTTTTTGAGTTATGCTATTCACACACACACATAGACACACGCACATACGTTTTCTAATTTTTAAATATATATTCAATGGTTCTGAAAACATATATCTTTTCCCGCATAGGTAGTGTGGAGGTAGCGTGTGCGCCTCACATTCAAGAGGTCGCGAGTTCGAATCTTCCTGAGGGTGAGGTTATCCGAATAAGGGTTTTTTCAGGGGTTTCCCTTATCCTCAATACAAATGTGGAGTATTTAAGTTCCATGGACGCTCAGATAATTTGAATTATATTCCTATTTTTAAATCATCCTTAATCTATGGTATTGGTGTTATTCCGTCAAGCAATTTGTATACGAATAATTAGGAGTTATATTTTTAAGATTTTGATTTTCTTATGTATAGGCATACTAGTTTTATTTCATCATTTCTCAGATTTCATGCATCGTCCGATATGACCAAACCGGGTTAAACGCCGTTAGGTTAAATAAAAAAAAACAAAAACAAACAAAAATGCGTATTTTCAGTGAAATTTCGGTAGCAAATACTTCTCTACATAGCATGCATGTGCACTATACATAGTGGTCTAAAAAGTAAAAAGGTTTCCCTCAGCGAGATCTATTGTTCCTCAAGAGTTTGTTACAGAGGTCGTGAAACACTCTGTATACATCTAGTAAGGTTTTAGGTCCTGTAGGAATATCACAACAACTAGTAGGTCCTGACTGAGTTAGCAGTGTGGAATAGACGGTTAGAGAAGATTAAATATCACTGATTCCCAATACAGGACAATATCTTAGGTGTTGGCTCAGTAAGCAGGCATAAATAAGAGTATATTAAAAAGTGTATATCTCCATGAAATGCAAATTCAGTGTTTAAGCATGCAAGAAAGATAAATTATGGTGTAACTAATAGCCTTGGGTACTACACATTCTTCACACGAATCATGTGGTTTACAGTTATTGCGATTCTCAAATGAGAGATCCTTTAGAGGGTTATAACAAAAACCGCTTCCAAGGCTCTCTAAACTTCTTTAGAGAATGAAGCCTTCTGAGCATTTCCAAAGGAACAATAACTAAGAAAGTCTCTCTTACCAATTCTCTTGTCCTAAAATAACAATAGAGAGTCTTAACTACCGAAATTGAAACTACTGTCATAATAAAGAGCAAAATGTCTGTGTTTCAGCAAGCGGTTTCCTTTGTTTTAATGAACCACTTTCCAGCTGCTGCCTTACATCAAACTGTTTCTCTTTGTAATATTGGATAGCCCAAAGTATATGTCTGCTAATATTATTATTTCTTTGTGAGGGAATTACTTGGTATATTTCTAGAAAAACAAAATGACTGGTTTCGGCGGTAAATGGTAGGTTGTAATTCGTAGTTGCAGTCTGTATTCATTTTAGCATCGTACTGTTCATTTCTCTAGCACGTATTATAAAAGTACATAGTAGACAGAGAAGGTGTTGTATTCACCCAAACATGCAAAACCAAAATTTTACAGGAAATACATGTTTTGAGGACCTCAGAACCGAGAACATTATTTTTAGAACAAAGTTTCTCTGGTGTGTATGTCTGTGTACATATATATATATATATATATATATATATATATATATATATATATATTTTTTTTAAAAAAAAGTATGTTAAAGAGCAGCTTGTTATTTAAGTCCAATGCTACAGACAAAGATTAAAACAATCCCCCCCCCAATCCATATTACACTTTACATGGACAATTTTCAAAAATTTGTTTATTTCAAAAATAACTAACGCTTCGAATAAAAAAATTGATATTAAGGATATTTACATTGAATTTTCTGGGAATTGTTTCTGAAGTCCTCTTCATTCTGAATGAATGTTGCATAACTGGTAAACTCCAAGAGATGGACAACACGTTTGAGACAAATATATACATCTCGTTAAAACACAGAATCATATGTAATTTTACTTTCTCTACTTAGTATAAAGGTAGAGCATTCCACCTAAAAATACAATACGCAGATTTCATTGGAAATAAACGTGTTTGAATCCCCTGAATCCAAAAAAAAAAAACAAAAAAAAAACAAAAAAACATGTGTATATGTGTCCGTATGTCCGGGTTTCTGTGAATATGTAAAAACGAAAAGTCGTTTAAATACCAAGCTTAATTATATGTGCTCAGCATCCTACAAGGGATGAGCACAGCAGATTTTCAAGAAAATTTCCTCACTCAAAATTACCCTCTGCAAGAAAATGTTCGATTACTTTTATTTTCTCAAAAATGGTTCTAATGATTTTGATTAAAGTGCTGTATATTAAAACTACCTTATGCAAATACAATGTAAATCTTGAATTTTATGGAAATAGCCTCTGCACTGCCCTTTATTATTAGGAATTACTTTTGTATAAATTGTAAAACGTAAGAGATAGACAAAGAGGTATTACACAAAAGATCTGATGTGTTCCATTCACATGACTTTCTCCACAAACTTTAGTTACAAAATATTATTCCTTTTCCTTCATCCTGGAAACTGAGATAAACATCAGTAGAAATTATCGTATTAGTTCCTTTCAAGTAAAAGGGAAATAAAGTAATACACTGGGCTAAAGCGATAGTCAAATATTTTAAAAGCCGGTCACATGCGAAACAAAGGAAATTCATCTCGCTTTGCACTCCCACGAGTAAAGAAAGATGAACGAAAGAGGATCTCTCGTTTCAGAAAAATTTAAGTAGCTTAAAATTTAAACCAATTACAATGAATATCTCGGAAACGGTCAACTCTACAAAAAAAAAGTGTGACCTAAACTGACTATCTTTAATGGGGTACAAGTTATTGGAAATTAATGTACAGATCTTTCAGAGGCTATTCCGAATGAATTCAGGATCTGCATTTATATAATATAAATATCTTTAAAATACTGTTTAAGTCTTAAGCGCTCTGACCATTTTTGAGAAAAACAATTTTCTAAAACTTTTCCATGTGGTAGGTTGGAGTGAGAGATTGTTTAGAGAATCTGCGTGTCTCATCCTTGGAAGATGGTAAACTTAAATACCAAATTTGGTATTTAATGAATTTTCGTTTTTGAGCTATCATGTATACATACATGAACTCAAACACATCTGGGCGTTTTTCAAAACAAGAACTGAAGCTTTCCTGGCGACGTATTAATTCAAAATCTTCTTTTTTTTTACTTGGTTAGAAGCCCGAGAAGATTTTGAATATTCTTTTTCATTCATAGGAGCTTAAAACATGCATTCCCGATGAAATATCGACATCAAATTTTTATGTGAAATACAATGCTTTTTTCTGCCTTTTATATGTATACAACCTATGCGTGGAGAAAGAAAAAATGTAGAACCCCTTAAAACACCGAATTTATGCCATTAACCTTTTTTTTTTATATTTAACCATATGTGACATATTTCTTATTTTTGGTTTCAATTTTATAATGCTTAAACTTTTCTCATACATGAAATTGTCAACTTCTGATCATGAAAAAAAGACGAATTTCATCCTGACACAAATCAGATTTTAAAAAGCTTTAATACTGCTTTAGCCTAAACTTTCCCTAATTTGTCTTCTGCTAGAAGAATCTACGAAATAGAAACTAAGTAAAAACACCTTTCTGATAATCTTTATTTCGATTATTCTGAAGTAGATAGAGGAAGAATTTTTAAGAATAATTAGTTACGGAGATACAAAGAACGCAATGTGAATGGAACATTTCAGATTTTGTTGCAGTCTATCTGTTTCTGAATTTTTGTTTTCAATGTTTAAATTGCTTGTGCTTTTCTCAAACGGGAAGTCCTCTTTCGTTTCACCTCTCTTTTGTTCTACACAGGCATACAAAGATAACTGATTTTCAATTATTTTACATAGCAATCATCTTTTAAAGGTTTTAACTATTGCTTTATTTCCCTTCTGCTTATAAGGAAACAAATAATAAGACCATTATTAATATATAATTATCTGGATTAGTATAATGTATAAAAGAATATTATTTTATAAGAATTGTTTGTTTGCATAACACATAGAAAAATCTGATGTGTTTCATTCACATGTCTTTCTCTACATTTAACAATTTATTGTTAAAATCTTATACTTTTATTTACTTCATGCTAATCGAGAATAAAATAGCAGGAATAGTCTTATTACTTGCTTCCTTGTAAGTAGAAGCGAAAAAAGAGAGTACCATAGATTAAAGTGACAAAAACTGGTTGCCATGTGACTGAAGTTCCTTTGTTTGTATGGACAGGAGTTGACAAATTACTATATGAGAAAATAGTTTTTCAAAGCTGTAACCAAAAACAAAGAATATCTCAAAAACGATAAACTCCACGAACAAAAATGTATATTGCATAAATTGTATGTTTTAACGTGCTCTACATTTTTTGTGTGCTAAGTTTTTGTTCATCTCTTACAGTTTAGCAGTTATGCAAAATTCCATAAAATTCATGCACAGTAGTCTTTACGGTCTATTCCCGGAAAATTCAAGAAATACATTTTATTTGTCAGGTTAATATTTTCAATATACGATCTTTTAATCAAACTCGTTAGAGCCATTTTTGAGACAGTCAATATTTTAAAAAAATGTTCCATGTAAAGGGTACTTGGGGGTGGGGGGATGTTCTTCAAAATCTTTGTGTCGCATTCTTGGAAGATACGAAACTTAAACACCAAGTTTGGTAGTCAACGGTCTTTTCGTTTTTGAGCTGTGCTGTCCACAGTCACACACACACACACACACACACTCTGAAAATGCTTTTTTTGGCTACAGGTACCCTAAAACACATATTTCCGGTGAAATCATGGTATAGCATTTTTGGGTGGAGTGTAATACCCTCTCACTTTGAATATAGTACGTGTGGAGAAAGTAGAGATTCATGTGAATGGAGCATATCAGACAAAAGAAATGACATAGAACCATCCGCATTGTGAGGCAATATCCAATTTCATTTAAAGGCCAATTTTTTCAATATTGACAAGTCATAGTACATCTCATATTCGAACACAGAGGATTTCATTGATTACTTTTTTGTTTGTAGTTTAATGTCCTTTATCGTGGTAGGTCACGTCGGGGAATTAATAAAATCGGTGAAATGATGCTAAAATAAGTTTCTCTTTTCATGGAGCTTAAAGTTACTCGACATTCGTCTTCCCTTGATAAGGGAAACCTTCGAAAAAAAAAGTTATCCGGGTAATTCACCCTAATGTGATTCGAATTCAGGATCTCATGAATGTGAGGCAGATCCGCTATCCCCACACTACAGAACCGGGCACTGAAATTACTGTCGAAAATAAATTCTCGCACCTGATTCGCATTGTTTGGAAATTGTCATAAGAGAAAAATAAGTTATTTTAATTTTCAAACTAAATATATGCTTTTTTTAGATTTACATAGCTTTTTGTCTGATATTTTAAATCGATATTTTTTTGTTTATAGAGATAAATGTTTGAAAAATTGTTATGTTACGCATTTCATTATACATATATAAAGAACATCGATAATCACGTTTTCTGAGAACTGGACGCTATATGCTACTCTTGAGATTTCACACCTTTTACAAGCAGTTGTGAGAAGCTAGTGCATGTTCGAGCCATTCATAAAGAATACCACGGAAGTAGCTTATGTCAGAAAAAAAGTTAGTTCTATGTTATGTTCTGGCAATCGAATCAACAGTCAACTCTGTGAGGATGAGATGGTAATAAATAAGGGTAGCATCTTGGGGACCGATAACGGGACAGAATCGAGCTAGAGCAGCATGGTACATATTTGTGATGTGTTGACAATGCAGTGTGTACGTAGTGGTGTTAATAGAAGGAACATGGGGCAGTGATTCTGCGGTAGACGGTGATGTTTTCAATAGTAATGGAAGGGGATTGATGTTGGGTGGATAGTAAACATAAATACTACTGATTTACGGCTACTAACAAAGTTAATATTTAAATACATTCAATTGCTGTTGTGCAGGAAGTCATCAGCATCATTAACCATTCATTTTCTCTCAAGATACATAGATTACTATGCACAACAACAGCGATTTGTAGCATCTCAAATGTGAATCGTCTCTGATTGGCACGTAAGCAGGCTTTATATTGTAAAAAAACTTTGCTCCACATCACAAGATGTAATTGGAACAACACGGAAATAAGACACATCATCGACTATTGGGGAAGATACTCTATCAGCAATTATTTTCATATCAACACCTGGTAGCAAATTTCGTATTTCACGTATTATTGTCGATCCTAAATTTTTTCTAAACACAGTCTTCACGCGGTCTAAAACAAGTGCCATGGATCTTTGATTGATTACTTGCACAAGTTCATCGACAACTTTCAGGGCTAAAGGCATTTCAGTATTCGATGTTTCCAAATATGTGTTATTGTCGTAGATATTCTGCAAAGCTTTTCTGGCTGATTTGCAAATCTTCATGCAATGATTTGAAGCCAGAGATTTTACACTCTTGATTGAAGCGCAAGCAATATCATCAAAGACATTAATTACCTGTAAAACAGTATTGTAATATACAGCATTGTATACTGTTGCGTGCGAGCCACGTTTCTCAATGCAGCTCGGTCTCTACTCGGTAAGTATCTAACAGGTATCCGTATGTGTTTCACTGTCGGTCCCCAAGATGGTATCCCCAGTAATCAATTATACAATGTGTTAGGGATATAGGTAGGTACCTTAAGCTTTTGTACCTGGGAAAATTGACAAAAATTGTGAAAAATTTAACAATTATCTTTTATGTCTTTAAAAAATCAAAATTTTCGAAAAAAGTTTCATGTAAGTGGTAGTTTGAGGTAGGGGAAGATTTCTCTTTCCTGGAAGATACTAAACTTAAATACCAACTTGTTATTTTACCGACTTTTCGTTTTTGAATTATCAGGTTCACAGACAAACGGCCGCACACATGGATCTTTTTCTGAAAATGCTTTTTTTTTTAGATACAGGGACCCTAAAACATATATTTCTGGTGAAATTTCGGTATCGAATTTTTGGATGAAAAGCAATACCTTCTCTATACACTATGTGCATAGTACGTATGGAGAAAGTAATAAATCATAACATTTCAATGGTTGCTAGACGTTATCACTGAAATTATAATTCAAAATGACAACATCCAAACCCCGGTCTACACCTAGCTAGCAAAGACGATCAATAACGCAAATGGAAATTTCCATGCCTTAAGGAAAATGGCACTCAAGATGCCAAGTTAGAATAAACAATGAACGTAAATATGAGAGGAATGCACACAAAATTACGGTGTTTATGGATTTTACATAACATTAATAGAAATATGAGGATAGCTCTCTGAAATTTATTTAGAGATTATAACGATGTGTTTTTTTTCTTTCAAAAATATACTTTATTTGCGATTTGAATACCTTTAATATGAGGTCTTTTAAGCAAAATCGTTATAGCCATTTTGGAAAAAAAATTCGAAAGCTGTTCCTTCTAAAGAGTGTTGAGGTGGGAAGATTTTCTTGAAAATCTTTGTGTCACATACTTGTAAAATATTGAAGTTAAGTACCAAGTTTGGTATTTAACCGACATTTCGTTTTTGATCTCTGCTCTTCACACACGGACCATTTTATAAAACCTTTTTCGGACTCAAGGGACTTCAAAACATATATTTCAGGTGAAATCTCGGTATCGAATTTTGGGTGGGATCCATTACCTTCTCTTTCCACTATGTACGTTGCAGAGAAAATAAAAATAAAAGTGAAGGAATTGTATTCCACCCAAATCTTCGCTACTGAGATTTAACCAGATATGCATGTTTTGAAACGTCTGAATAAACAAAAACTTTTAGAAAGAGGTCCATGTGTGTTTGTGTGTGTGTGTGTGAACAGCATTGCTCAAAAACAAAAAGTCGATTAAATACCAAACTTGTTATTTAAGTTCAATAACTTCCAAGGATGCGAAATGAAGATATTTAAGAAAATTCCCTCACTCTCAAGTACTCTTTACATTTTTCGAAAATTTAGATTTTTTGAAAAAAGGCTAAATATTTTGATTAAAGTTTCATATGTTCAAATATTCTCAGAGCAAACTAAATGTATATCTTGAATTTTCTGGAAAAACCTCTTCATTCTGGATAACTTCTGTACATATAGCAATTAAACTGTAAGAGATAGACAAAAAGTGTAGATCTCGTTAAAGCACAGAATTGATGTCCTATGCAACTTTTTGTAGGTTAGACATTTCCTGTTATTGGTTTCAGTTTAGAACTAGTGAAAAGTTTATCATAGGGGAAAACAACTTTCGTCTCCTACCTCCTTTGTTTTACACTCACGTAAAGAGAACCGAATTTCAATTGTTTCACCCAGTAATAGTTTTTAAAAGATTGGTTATTGGATTAACCTAATGTATTTCCTTATTTCGAGTAATAAGCCAGTTTCTGTTAATTTTTAGTAGATGTAGATGATTAGAATTATGTAGATAAATGAATAATATAGAAATAGTTGTTTACAGAACAGGAGGAGAAAGTCATACGAACGTAGCACATCAGAATTATTACTCAATTAGTTTTTTTAGTTTTCATTTGTTTTATTTTTATTTAACTTAACTTTCTTTCTTTTTTTTTTTTTTACTGCGAATGCACATACTTAGAACACAACAAAAAATCACTTCAACATTCAAAGCAATGCTGTTTCTTTCCACCGTACTACTAAGTGTATGTAATGTTAGCTTCACGAAAATGGCGTCACTGAGGGGGCGGCTCATGTGTTATCTTCTTTGGGCTGCATTGGGAGGTTCTGGGTCTATATTCCCCTAGGACAATCAATCTGGCTGACAGTTTTCCCTCAGTCGCAAAGGTAAATACCGGATTGGTTATATAATACCAGTTCCCAAAATTCTACCTTTAATCTAAAACAACGTTCAACGTAGCACATGTGACAAACAAGCAAGCCAAGCGCCCAATTACAACACAAGAAGTTAAAGAACGTATAAAAAATGGAAAAAATAACAAACTAGTTGGGCTGGACGGTGTATAGACCGTAAATTTAAAAGACACTCAAAAATCTGCAAAACCTGAAACATATCCGTGCAACAAATGCCTAAAACATCACTCAGTTCCAGAACAATCGAGGAGGTCACTCTAAAGAAATCCCACTATTGCGTACCCTATGCGGCTACACAGTGAGCTTCGCTGTACTTATTGATAGTAAGACCGTCCCATGGCGATGTTCCTTGCTGACTGACTGGCTTTTCTCCCTCGAGGGCTTGCTAGAGCAGCGGTGGAAGAATAGTTCAGCCAGTTCCCACCAGGTAACAAGTGGCAGGTAACAAGTGATTTTGCTTATGCCGTAACTGTGATGTAAAGTAGTTGCCGACAGTGCGATTAGAACTGCGGAAGGGCGTAGCAGCTCAAAGGGAAAGGAGGAAAAAAGGTCCCAAATTCAAGATGTTCTCCAAGATCAAATTACAATGTGTGAAACAAAAATTACGCGACATATTCCATCGAATCAATACAGCTTCACCCCGAGTAGATCAATACTACACACCTTGCAAGAACTTATGTATGAAATGACAACGACCTTAGCACAGTCCGGTATTCCGTTGTATGTGAACTTCATAGATAATTCCAAGGCATTTGATAGCAATAACTTAAAGATACTCATCCACAGTTTGGAGATGATATTAGGCAAGTCAAATAGAGAGTTATAGGCAATCAGTCGACCTTAATCGCGAACTACGAGTCAATCTCCGATGGATTGCAAAGTCAAGGGATATCACTCAAAAAGGGGAGTCATACAAGGGGATCCAATGAGCCCACGCATCTTCAACCTTAGATATCGCTTGAACCATAGATATAAGATATGTTAAACCTATTATCTAAGCAGACGACATGGTCATCCTCCACAGGAACCCAGAATATCTACAAGCTGCCATGGAGAGTGTCAGAACGGGGGTGCAAGAAAGTTATACGGAAGTAAACAATATCAAGATAAAGGCAATGAAATTTATAAGTGATATCTAAGTGAGACCACCTCACGTGCGGAGAAGAAAATTTATAGTTCGTACTCAATTTCAAACATTTGTTATGCTTCAAACAATTAGAACACTTGTCTCCCTGCATATACAGAAGTGCGCAACGGCTACAACGAAAGCCACATACGGCATTCCTGAACTCCAAAGCCTATTCCTGTCAACTGGGTTAAAGCTCTTGTGCCAAACGGCATTCAATTAATATGGCCCTACGTAACGGAGAACAACCTCAAGGAACTTGAGAACGTGAAAGCAAGATTCCTTAAAAGAGCTCTCTCAATCTCAAAATTTATGAGGAACAGCTATGCCCATAAAATAGCGCAGGAGCCCTTCTTCGTCGAATACATAAGACAAACATACACACACACACATTACCGGAACGCAAGCATATAAAACCGTCCTCTAAGAGAGACAGAAAAAGCCTGGTGAGATGCTGGAAGCAATAATGGAGAACCAAAGCTATGCAGCCAAATGTGTAAGGAACTAAACTTTGAGTTTCGCCACCTGTATATACGATTTGCCCATGAGTTTCATGGGAGGTTCTGCTAGAACGAGTCATACCACGAATCCAAGGAGGAATGTGTATGTGTAAGAACTGCAACAAGTCATACCCTAAATACCATCTAAAAATCTTAAGTGTTACACTCACATGGCATTCTCTAGCTGCTCTACAAAACTCCTACAAAAGACTATTCTTCTTTGTACACAATGCTAATCAAGATAAACGTTAGCAGAATTTATTACTTAGTTCCTTATAAGTAGAAGGGAATAAGGGAATGCACTATGCTACAGTGATTGTCAAATGTTTTAAAAGCTATCGTTATGCGATTGTCATTGCAAATCACCTCTTTGCTTGACCAGGAGTAGAACAAAAAAATAAAAAAAAAAAAAAAAAAAAAAAATAAAAAAAAAAAAAAACAGACACTTCCTCTGTGAGAAAAGTTTAAGTACTTCACAATTGAAACCATTAACAAGAATATCTCGAAAACGGTTACCTCCACAACAGACACGTAGAGGACAAAAATTGTGTGTTTTGTCATGAGGTACATTTTTTGTGTAGTACGTTTTTTTTTCTATCTCTTACGGTTCAGCAGTTAAGCAAAATTCATCCAGAATAAAGAGGTCTTCAGAGGCTATTCCCAAAAATTCGAGATATACATTTTATTTCGGACATAAATAGCTTTAACATATGGGATTTTAATCAAAATCGTTAGAGCCATTTTTATGAAAATCAAAATTTTCGAATTTTTTTTCCATGTAAAGGGTAGTTTGTGATGAGGGGATTTTTTTTGAAAAACTTCGTGTCGCATCCTTGGAAGATACTAAACCTAAATACCAAGTTTGGTATTTAACGGTCTTTTTGTTTTGGGGCTATGCTGTCCATAGACAGACACACACACACACACACACACACAAACACACGCACATACGGACCCCTTTTTAAAAATGCTTTTTTCGGACTCAGGGGACCCCAAAACACATATTTCCGGTGAAATCTGGGCATCGATTTTTGGTTGCATTACAATACCTTCTCTACCGCTATGTACATTGCACATATGGGGCTAGAGAAAGTAAAAAGTGTGAAGGCAGCTTTCAATCATTAACCATGTTAATTCAAACTGGTGAAATTTATAAATTTATACATCCATCCATCCATCCATCCATCCATCCATCCATCCATCCATCCATCCATCCATCCATCCATCCATCCATCCATCCATCCATCCATCCATCCATCCATCCATCCATCCATCCATCCATCCATCCATCCATCCATCCATCCATCCATCCATCCATCCATCCATCCATCCATCCATCCATCCATCCATCCATCCATCCATCCATCCATCCATCCATCCATCCATCCATCCATCCATCCATCCATCCATCCATCCATCCATCCATCCATCCATCCATCCATCCATCCATCCATCCATCCATCCATCCATCCATCCATCCATCCATCCATCCATCCATCCATCCATCCATCCATCCATCCATCCATCCATCCATCCATCCATCCATCCATCCATCCATCCATCCATCCATCCATCCATCCATCCATCCATCCATCCATCCATCCATCCATCCATCCATCCATCCATCCATCCATCCATCCATCCATCCATCCATCCATCCATCCATCCATCCATCCAACCATCCATCCATCCATCCATCCATCCATCCATCCATCCATCCATCCATCCATCCATCCATCCATCCATCCATCCATCCAACCATCCATCCATCCATCCATCCATCCATCCATCCATCCATCCATCCATCCATCCATCCATTGTTAATTTTAACAAAATCTATGGGCTATTAGATCACTCGCTTCTCACCTAAGCGACTGAATGCGAGATTTTTGGTGGACAAAGCGCCGCAGGGTTTGGTTTTCTCCTGGTTCCACCGCCATCGCATTCCACCGGTGCTACTACATCATTCCATGAATCATCAGTGTCATCGCCTGCGGTGCCACAAGTAGTAAAAGCGGGCGTTAAACACTATATGAAAAAAAAAAAAGACCTACATTGATTGTGTAGAACGTTTCTATCCTTTTCGGCTTACCGGTTATGAAAAAGTCATGTAGAATGAAGAGGCCTTCAAAGACCATCACCAGAAAATTCAAGATGTAAATTTTATTTATCATGCAAATTCTTTAATACATTCTTTAGATCCATTTTTGAGAAAAAACAAAATTTCACGTGTTTTCACGTAAAGAGTAGTTTCAGAGTGAGGGGATTTTTTAAACATCTTCGTGTCACATCCTTAAAATATACTAAAAATTGTATTTAATCCATTTTTGACCTTTGAGTAATGCTATATAAAGATATGCGCGCGCACACAAACATACATACCTTCTAAAAATGCCGTTTTATTTGGAAGACTTCAAGATGTATTTCCAAAGAAATCTTGGTAACAAAGTTTTGAGTGGAATACAGTATCTTCTCTACCCATTATGACGTACATTGTACTCAGTAAAATATTTAAAGAAGGCATAACCTGATTGTAGATATTTTGTGTTTTTCATCCTTATTTCCCTGTGTGTGTGTGTGTGTGTGTGTGTGTGTGTGTGTGTGTGTGTGTGTGTGTGTGTGTGTGTGAGTGTGTGCAAGTTGAAGATGGAATTTTTCAAGCTCCATAAGTACAGCTTAATATATTTTGCCTTCTGAGGCGTAAAGCCCTTCAGGGACCGTGACCTAGGAAAAGGGCTATTCTCAGGGCCAGATCAAAATGAAATGAAAGCTCCAAAAGCTTTAAACCTAATCCGGAGTAAAGAAAACATGTGATGCTAATGCCATAAAAAAACATTTAATAAAAGAAATATACAATTTCAGAACTTACAAAGAGAGATAACATATAAAAATAAGTTTGAAACAACACTTTGAATCAGTCAAAAGATCCAAAAGAAGACCCAAAGATCCAACTCATTGAGGGACACTGGAAAATAAATTTTGACTACAACCGGCAAAAAAGTGGAAAATTGGTTTTTGCTTTATTACGTATGAACTATATACTGAAAAAAGTATTATATTCCGTTTAAAAATCCAATTTCGAGGTATTGCCGTAAATGTATCTTTTCGGGCCCACTGAATCTAAAAAAAATAATTTTTAGAAAAAGGTCCGTCTTTGTGTGTGTGGACAGCAGAAAAATAGGTTAGTTACAAAAATTGGTATTTATGTTCATTATATTCCATTGATCTTTTCAAAATACCTCTATTTTTTGTATTAAAATAGCATATGTTTAAAATGCTTTTATCAGAAACGAAATGTATCTCTCTAATTTTCTGGGAATACCCTTTGAAGAGTACCTTATTGTGAGTGACTCTTGAGTAACTGGTAAACCGTAAAAGATAGACAAAAACGTACTATACAAAATAGGTATATCTCGTTAAATGCACAATTTATGTCATATAATTTATCGTAAAGTTAACCATTTCCTAGATATTCCTTGTTATTGGTTTTAATTTTGAACTACTTAAACTTTTCTCAAACGGTAAGCTATTTTCGTTTCATATCTCTTTTGTTTTACTCCTGGATTTTTAAAGAGAACCGAATTTCATTGAGCAATACAAAGCGATAACTTCTAAACATTTGACTATCGCTTCAGTCTAGTATTCTCCCTATTTCCTTGTCGCTTATAAGAAACTGAGTAATAAAACAATTTCTGTTAATGTTTTTCTAGCTTATTATGACGGTTGTATAAGTCTAGTCCTTTGTGAGAATTACTTTTTGCATGAAAGGAAAGTTATGTTAATGGAAATCATCAGATTTATTATTAAAGAAGTTGTTGGAGAATTTGAGCTTTATAGAAAATCAACAAAGCTGTATTTCCATAGTTTCGGAATCTACAGTCCTTTAAAAACGTACAATACAATTGTTGCCTAGCATATTTCATAAATCACCGTTTTTCTCAAAACCACATTTTCATACTTTCGAAATTTTTCATGCTCCTCAGTTTTTATTTAACTACAACTAAAGTTTTTTGAAGGTACAGAAATATCTATTATAATATAATTAAATGACAAAATTATGCGTAAACCCATAATAATTGTTTTAAAATTATATTCTTATGAAAATATGATTAATTTAGTAGATAAAAAGTTTTAACTCTTTTTAAAAACTATAATAATCTAGTGATGAATTATACTAAAACATCCTCGTTTAAAGAATTTTTTGTGTTGTTCAAAGCTACATTTCAGAAAATTCCAACCGATAAATATATATAAAAAATTTAATGTGCTCCTTTCACAAGACTTGCTCTAGCTGTTCTCAAACATAATACTTTTTTGAAAAGAAAAAACAGTATTTTACTTTCATCCTGCTAATTGGTTTAAACATTAGCAAAACGGGTCTTATTATTTGCTACGATGTAAGTAGAAGGGGAATAAAGGAATATATTAGGCTGGCGCAATAGTAAATTTTTTTTTAAAGGTAGTCGCTATGTGAAACGATCGTTGCAAGAAGTAGAACAAACAAAGACTAAAATCAAGTTGACCTCCCGTTTGAGAAACGTTTAAGTAGCTTAAAATTGCAATCTTCATGTGGTCAATATTTCGGAAACGGTGAAATCTATAAAAAATATACAATATAATTTGTGTGTTTTAACGAGATCTACATTTTTGTACAGCAGTTTCTTGTCTATCTTTTACGGTTTACCAATTATTTAAAGTCATACAAAGCTCATTAAAGGCCATTCCCAGAAAATTCAAGGTATAGATTTAGTTTATATAAAGACGTCTTAAACATGTTATATTTTAATCAAATCATTTTTGAGAAAATCAAATTTTCAAAATATGCTCCTTAAAGGGTATTTAGGAGTGGGAAGATTTTACTGACTTCGTGTCGTATCCATGGGAGATGCTGAACTTAAATACTAAGTTTGATATTTAACCTACTTTTGGTTTTTGAGTTCTGCTGTCCACACACACATACAGACACAGATCTTTTTCTAGAAATAATTTCATTTTTATCTTTTCAGAAGACTCTAAAACATATATTTGGGGTGAAATATCGGTATCGATTTTTTGCGTGGAATACAATACTTTCTCTATCTACTATATACTTTTTATGTACATACATACATTTTTTAGTCAGAGGTCCCTATAAGATGTAAATCTCAGTATTGAATTTTTGGGTGGAATACAGAATATAGAACTAATAATAGAAGATAGAAGAACTAATTAAGCAGCAAAATATTGTGAAATTCATAAAGGCACAAAGAATAAGATGGCTAGGACACATAGAGAGAATGACAGAAGATAGAATGCCAAAAAGAATATTGAAAGGAAGACTGTACGCTAGAAGAAAAAAAGGAAGGCCAAAAACAAGATGGTTAGATGATGTGATGGAAGACCTAAGAAAAATTGGAATCAGAGGGTGGAAAAGTAAAGCAGAAGATAGAGATATGTGGAGGAGGATTGTGCAGGAGGCCAAAGCTCACCAAGGGCTGTAGAGCCAGAAGAGAAGAAGAATACAGAATATTCTCTATTTTTATGTGCATTCTACATAATGCAAATGAAACTAAAAGCAATAAAGTATCTTTTAAATAAAAAATAAATACATTTCAGTCAGAACAATGCCTTTAGTAAACCCGTAGTAAAATATTTACCTAATCAATCACATTAATATCTCAAAATCCGAGGCGTGTATTACCTTTTGACTATCCAAAATATTTTCAATGTAAAATTTATGAAATAATCTATACCTTTGAAAGTATTTATTCAATTGGAATGGAATTTAGTATTCATATTAAATTAACAACTTATGAATCTGAGGGTATACTGAAAGAATAATTGTGTTGACAGAAAGTTTGATAACTAAATATTGATCAAAGATATCATGAATAAATTCGTTAAAAATTCATAACGGTAGCAAATGACATTAGTAGAAGTAAATTAAAATGGTTTTGATACTAATGCAGCTGAAGCAAATTCGCCGACCTCTGGCGCGGGTATAAAGGCTTGGTAGCCCACAGCTCAATTAAAACTTTCACACCGCAGATTATTGTAACGAGGGCAAATTTTGAAGCTTTAAAACCGAAAACGGCATAAAGGGCGAGATTAGCTGAATAGGCGGCAAAACATTCCAGGAGTGAGAGGCGCCGAATGAAAAGGTCATTTTGAGCGCGAAATTGAGTCGTCATTTATTATTGAATTCTAAACCCCTATAGCATTTCTATATTTTTTACATTCTTTACTAGTCTATTAGGCATGCAGTAGTAGAAGAAAATATACGATATGATGTTAAAAAATAAGATATCGAAATTTCACACAAAATACATGTTTTTTAGAAGATGATCCGTGTCTGTGGATGTATATGCATCTATGAATAGCATAACTCAAAAACTCCAAGAATACGGAACTATGATTTTCAAGAAAATCCCCCACTCCAAACTACCCTTTACATTGATTTTCTCAAAAACACTGTTAACGATTTTGACTGAAACAACGTAGGTTTGATGTATTTTCTAAGAAAATGAAATGTATATTATGTGTACAAAGAGGTTCTGAAGTTGTCTTCATTCTGGATGACTTTTCTATAACTGGCAAACCTTAAAGAGATGGACAAAAACTTACTACGTAAAATGTAGATCGCGATAAATCGCCTTTACTTGTATTGGTAATTAATTGTTCTTTCACGCAAACGAAGTGTTGGACAGGCACAATCGGATCCTGCTTCCGTCAGGTTGCTCTGAGGTACCATGGCAACATGCCGGCACGATATACGTACCCAAATTTCTTCAGTTTTGCAAAGCTACAAGGAGAGCAAACGAAAGGAAACTCTAAGGTTCCATGGTTCAATTTCGTGCTATGATATTGAATTTTTCGGGCTGGTTCAACCTTTTCATTACTATCGTTGACTTTCAGGTATAGCAACCGAGTTAACTATTTAACCTTTACTTTATTTTTAACTCGGTTGCTATCCCGTGAAGTCATATAAAATAATCAGCACAGAGAAATCTTGAAATATTTAACTTCCCATTATTGTTCTTTACATCGTATGAAGTGCCGTATTAAGATCAAACCAACACGACTCTTCAAACTTATGTATTTATATAATTTGTAATGCGTTAAACGTACATAAGAGACTATAAATTTGAGTATTTTTACGTTATATTATCTAAACTATTGTTATACTTTGGTTTTTTAGAAAATACGAAACCAATATTCAACACATTTGTATTTTTACCCAACACAATCACAACTGTCTTCCGTTTTCGACCCTGCAATTAGAAAGAGAAACAATTACCAAGCAGAATACGTTCAGAAATAATTGACTCATAGAAAACGTATTACAGATGTTATATTGATATTCCACAAATAAATTAATAACATACTTTACGATGTCAGTTGTATTTTATCTACTTTCCATTCATGGTGAAAAGTTAAATTTTCTGCATTCCATTCTGGTGAAGTAAACCATCTTCATGCTTTATCTACGATACAGCACATATTTTCATGAGCTAAATTAAATTAAACTTTCTAACGCTCTGTTTTTGTCGCAGATATTGATTATAGTACTATTTATATAACTGAATTTACCTCTTAAATCTGAGATATGACTATACCTTCATTATATTTATAAATAATAATTTCATTCATGCCATAACTGATCTCAAACATTGATTTTTTTTAAAAAAAATGTCTAATTAACTATATATCCTTAGGTGTTCTCTTATGCAGCCTATAAATGAGCCTAAGAATATCAGCTTTTGTGTTCCTGTGATTCATCTGTGAAATTTAGAAAATCTACGGAATGTAATATATGTAGGTATGACATTGAAAGTACACCAGTTATAATAAAATATTATATATTTGCTATATATCAAAATTCGAGCTTGACGCAGGATTTAATGCTAAGTAAATCAAGTCAACTGAAAATGGAACAATACTGCCTTAAAATAATGGTATAAAATAATAAAACATATTGTTTCGCAATGTAAACCAAAAGTTGCATGTATAAAAATGGCAGCGTGGCGTCATCGCTTCACGATACGCAGAAATATAGGCGTGCTTTTACAAAAATATCATAACCAACGCTATGTATACAACACATTATATTGTGTAATGTACAGATAAATAATGGTATTTCCAAAAGCATATTCATTAACTCCATGGCACGACAGCTCACGAGGAACCTTGGCCTACCGCCCGGCCGCTGCGTCCCCCATCTCGGTCCACTACAGACGTCATAGATGGGGTGCAGTATTGGAGGGTGAGACGTGGTCAGCGCCTCGAGCCCCTCCCGGCCGGTTAATGCGGTCCTCACGACCTGGAGCGCTACTTCTCCATCAAGTAGCTCCTCAATTGGCCCCCCAGGGACCTCACGAGGCTGAGTGCACCCCGGTCCAGGTCTCCCAGCGGGGGAAAAATCCCCACGCCGGTACTGGGGATCGAACCCAGGTCTCCCGCTTGATAGGCAGCTGCGCTACCACCGCGCTAAGGAGACGACCAGCATATTCATTATAAAACATAATTAAAAATAGTAATATGAGAGAAGAAGAAGAATCACAAAGTTGAACGAAATACCGGATGCCATAAATTGTTTATACCGGTAACAAAGCATAAGAAATATTACACAAATATTTGTTTATGAAATGTTAGCTATTTATAAGAACATTTCCATATAAATTACACAAATGTGTTGATTTTAAATTATTAGGAATGTATACAAATGTATTATAAATTTGTATTTCACGAAATGTAGAATGGAAAATCTGACGGACACATTACAATGTATGAAACATTGATCTTCAATTTTTGTATATATGTGAAAATTGTAATAAGCTTCCGGGACGCAATCAATGAGATAGACGACAGGGATACGAACGACAAGAGATATTCTCGCAAATCGAGACCTCTTATACGGCTACTTCTGTAAAATATAGTGTTATATTATTGATTACTGATTAACAGGAGATCTGTTGTAAATAAACATTATTAATATATATTTGGCACAGTTTTATAAAAAGTGGATTCTGTTCAAATAGCGTGCCCAAATGCATCACATTGTTCGACAAGTTAAGAAATAAAAGCTCCTAAATAAATAGAAAACGTCCAAATTATCTTTATTTATCATTATATCCTACTATCCAAGCAAGAAGGCTAAGATTCTCGTACTCACCGACTGAAGCTAGCAGAATTAACAGAAAACGTGGCTAAGCTGTGCACAATAAGTAAATTCGCCGACGGTGATAACATTGCAACTGCTCCAACAATTAAGTCAGGCGCAACTACATTTACGCCAACAGCGAAAGGTACCAACTTCATATACAGCGGCAAATTTAAACCAGTTAAAAGGTTTAAAATAACATAGCACAGCACCGTGTAGCAGCCTTGAAAACCACTACAACCTACACAGCAGACCTTCCTTCTAATCCGCCCCAAGCTTATATGGTTACTTAAATAATACATTTTATTGTCTAAATTCATTCTTCTAATACAAATTAGCTACTTGATACCCTTTCAAAAATATCCGCATAAAACCAGTTTTAGAGAAAATCAGTTTACATATAGATACGTGGTATTATTTTTTATATTAGTTTTTAATTGTTGAATAAAAAGTATTACTTTTTCATATTCTACAAAACTCTCAATTTTTGGAACATTTTAAGTACAAAGTTGTGCTGGAATAAGGTTTGCCAGAGAAAGTAAAGTTTAAAGTGGGAAGTGCCCATTAATAAGCATGCGTCCACCCAATTTTAGCTTCAGTTCACTGGAAATTAAATTGCACTAAGTGGAAAGTGCCATATCTTTTCTTACATTTTGGAATTCATCATTTTGTTGTTCTGAAAAAAATTGAATTGTTCCATTCACATGACTTTCTACAGCTGTTCCACCAACAAACTTTTATTACAAAACATTTTTATCTACATCTTCTATTCGAGCTAATCATTAACAGATTTGGTCTTATTACTTGCTTTTTACTTTCTCTACACTTACTATGTACATAGTGTATAGAGAAGGTATTGCATTCCACCCAAAAATTCCATACCGAGATTTCACCAGAAATACATGTTTTGATTCCCACTGAATCCAAAAAAAGCATTTTTGGAAGAAGGTGTGTGTGTGTGTGTGTGTGTGTGTGTATCTGTGGACAGCATAGCTCTAAAACGAAAAGACACTTAAATACCAAATTTGGTATTTAAGCTTGGTATATTCCAAGGATGCGACACAAAGATGTTAAAAAAAAATCCCCCCACCCCCAACTACCCTTTACATGGAAATTTTTTCGATAATTTTGATTTTCTTAAAAATGATTCTAAAGATTTTGATTGAAATATCATATATTAAGGATATTTACCTGACAAATAAAATATATATCTTGTATTTTCTGGCAATAGCCTCAGAAGACCACTTTATTCTGGATGAGCTTTACGGAATTTTGAATAGCTGCTAAACCGTAAGAAATAGACAAAAACTTACCATACAAAAAATGTAGAGCACGTTAAAACACAGAATTTATGCTGTACGCATTTTTTCGTGAAGTTGATTGTCTTTTTAGATATTCCTTGTTTTCAGTTTTCAGCTATGAAAAACATACCTTTCTCAAACAGGAATTTGCCAACTCGTGTCCATATAAACAAAGGAACTTAAGTCTCATAGCTACCAGCTTTTGACTACCACTTTAGCCTATGGTACTCTCTTATTTCGCTTCTACTTACAAGGAAGCAAGTAATAACACTATTTCTGCTGATTTTTTCTCAATATCATGAAGTAAATAGAAGCTTAAGCTGTTTAACAATAATTTGATGCAGAGATGTAAGTAAGTCATGTTAATGGAACACATCAGATTTTTTTAACTAGAAGGGGAACAAGAGAAGGCACTACGCTAGACAATACTCAAATCCTTTAAAAGCCGGTCTCTATGTGAAGCAATTGAAACTCACTTTGCTTACCAGGAGTAAACATAATAGTGCCTTCCGTTTGAAGAAAGTTAAGAGTACCTTAAAATTGAAACTAATAACACAAAATATCTCGAAAACACTTAACCCTACAAAAATGTATAGATATAATGTATAAGTAAATTGTGTATTTTAACGAAATCTACATTTTTGTGTAATAAGTTTTTGGTTATTTCTTACAGTTTACCAGTTATACAAAAGTAACCCGGAATTAGGTCTTTTGAAGATATTCCTAGAAAGTTCAATATATGCGTTTCGTTTGTAATTAAAATATCTTAAATATATATCATTTTAATCAAGAACGTCAGCCTTTTTTCAGAAAACAAATTTCGAAAATTAATTCATGGAAAGTGTATTCGTGATGGGGCGATTTTTTTGAAAATCATCCTGTTACAGCCTTCAAAGATGCTGAATTTAAATAATAAGTTTGTTATTTAATCGCCTTTTCGTTTCTGAGCTATGCTGCTCAACATACAAACTCAAACACAGATGTTTTTCTAAATTATTTTTTGGACTTGAGGAAATAAAAACATATATTTCCGGTAAATTCTCATACAGAATTTTTGGATGGATTACATTGTATGTACATATGTGCTACAGAAAGTAAAAAGTTAATGCTTCACAATTTTTGGTCAAATTTCATAGATACCTCACTTCCTTATAGAGTGGCAGATTGGCCGTATTTGAATAAAACCTTAACTTGGTCTAAAATAGGAAGAACGCGGCAACTATTTAAAACTAAAATAGTAAATAATAAAAACCCAAAACCTCATAGTCATATCTTGTTCAAGGGTACACCTCAACGTGGAAACTTTATTGAGAAACATAAAGCGGATGGCAATCTATATGTTAATGAAGCAATTGAAAACTCATTCATTACTCCCGAACTACTATTCCACGAACAGAAACAAATGCGAGTTCCCATTTCGAAACCGGCTACTTTGGCCTATATATTTGTTCATTATTCTGCTGCAAAAGCCGTGATGTTGGAAATGGAATAAAGCACCAGTTGGAATTGGTATGCAGAAATTATTGTCTAGTGACACTCGTAATTTTGTTCCGACTTGCATTTCAAATAAAGGTCCATTACCCTTGCAAAATACCAGAACGGTTAGATAAACTACGCCAGAAATGGTGGTTCTAAACAGAAGCGTGCAGCCTTCAATTAAAAATCTTCTTTTGGAAGCAGTACATTGCTATGGTAATGTGGAAATGCGTTATAAAAGGTCGAGAAAAGATCAAAGTTTGGGAATTCGCTATTCTAAATTTCTGCTATACACGCGTACGTTACTTTTACATTTGCACTACTGTAATTAAAACCTGAATTAAGTACCTTAATGAACGATAATTAAATTTATAAATCAAGCTTAATATTATAACAGTTTTGAATAAACGTTCCTATCTTTTATTCTTTAAGTGTGTATATATACATACTATATTTGCCCTTCAGACCTCTCGAAAGTTACGACAAAAGATCACAAGGTAATACAAATATCACTCCTAATTATTCTCAAAATAAAACTCTCGTCATTCTCACGATTAAGTTTAATCAACAATAACAAATTTAAGTTTTAACAGTAGATATAAAACGTGAAGTATAACCACTAATAAACTCTATAATAAATTTAACAAGGGAACTTCAGTCACACAGAAATCAGCTTATGTTTAACTATGGTACTCCCTTATTTCGCTTTTGCTTACAAGGAAGCAAGTAATAAGAAATTTCTGCTAATTTGTTCTCATTTAGCGCGAAGTAAATAAAAGCATAAGCTTTTTAACAATAATTTGTTGCAGAGATGTAGAGATAGTCATGTGAATGGAACACATCAGATTTTTTCAGCAAAACCATGTTATGCTGGGCCCAAACGTGGGAAAATATTATGGAGGTACAAATAAATTACTGCCAGAGGCGGGATTCGAATAAAAAATAAAAGGCTTCTACAAATACTTAAACCGTTTGTAAGTTAAATGCAATACTCGTTTACTTTAAATAAGGAACAGCATCTTACATCAGTTCACAAAGCAAAGATACCTATTATGTAAAGAATCCAAAGCTTGTACAGTATAAGTGCTTTCCATTTACGTCTTGCCTTAATCCTCAATTCCATGCACGTAAAACAAAGATGATTAATCAAATGTTTTAGTTTTTGTAGTGACATTTTTTCTAATGTATTAACTAATCTTCAGCAATAAAATTAGGCTAGTTATACTTGTTTTATATTTAAATATTAATATTATGAACATTTTAAATAATATAGAGCAAAACTGTGCAACTGCAGTCAGATGTAACGCCGTCAATACCAAAGCGTGCCATCACACCGGCTATTTTACTTGGGTTCTCCCCTTCCTTTACCCAAGGAACATTTGACTGCAGCTGCTGGGATTCGATCTCAGACGTTCGGCTTTGAGCGGATGGCCAGTCGATTAAGTATCGCACTAAGGATCACGGCTAAGCAAGCCGCTATGTTTGTCATGCTGGTGATCGGGATATAAATACCAGTTTGCGAAATAGAGCAAAATAAATCGTGCAATTAAGAGTTAAAACTATTTGTGGCCAAATAACTAACACAAATACGTTGTCTGGATGCGAGCTAGAATAGAACTTTTGTTTGCTAAGTTAACGCATGAATAATAAGTAGGTGTCTAGAAAAACAAAAAATTGCTCGCGGCCTAAGTTATGCTACCTCTTCACTTTGAATCTGAACGATCGCCACTGGAAGACTGGTGACATGCTCTCTCGTACGGCCGATCTCCGAACGCCGGCCCAGGAGTTTCTGGGACTGCGCAGTTGTGACGTAGCTACGCCAAAGAAGTCAGCTACGTGGAACCGGCTCCTAGGAGAACGTAACTTGTGTTGGCGCCGTGCATGCGCTTATTTCTTGTACTCTCAGACGTTATTTAGTTGTAGTCACAGCAGCACATTACTAGAAAAGGCCAAAACTTTGAAAGTATTAAAGCAGCAACTAGTTTTGAACTTGTGGAAGGTAGATAAAGTATTCTAGAATTTAAATGTGTACCGCATTTATATTACGGCACTAGTAATTTGCATTTATCATTATGACTATTCAATTAAAAAATCTTATGCCTTCCATTTACATGACTCTCTCGATATGTTCTGCAAACAAACTGTACATATAAAGATTATGCATTTGTCTACATCATGCTAATCGAGATAAACATTAACACAAATTGTATTATTACTTGTTTCCTTATAAGACTAAAGCGACAGACAAATATTTTAAAAGCTGTCACTATGCGATTCTCATTAAAAGTTTCCCTCTTTCCATGGCTAGGATTAAAAAAAAAAAAAAAAAAAAAAAAAAAAAAGAGAGAGAGAAAAATGAATCGAGACTTATCGTTTCAGAAAACTTTGAGTATTTTAAAACTGAAATCAATAAAAAGGAACATCTCTAAAGAATTGTATATAAGAAATTATGAGTTTTAACGATATCTATATCCTTGTGTAGAAGTTTTTTTTCTCTCTGTTGAGGTTTATCAATTAGCCAAAACTCATTCAGAATGAAGAGAACTTCAGGGGCCATTCCCAAGAAGTTCAAGATATACATTCTTTTTCATGTAACCACCATCCATATACAGAATTTTAATGAAAATCGTTAGCCGTTTTTTTTAAATCTACCATGAAAAATGTTCCATATAAGGGATAGTTTGGGGCGGGGGTTATTCTTGAAAATCTTCTTGAAATTAAATATCCATTTTGATACTTTTCTTTTTTAAATTATGCTGTCCACACACATAAGCACATACACACGGACCTTTTCCCAAAAAGTTTTTATGAATTCAGGGAGTTTCAAAGCATATGCTTCTGGTGAAATTTTGGTAGAGAAATTTTAGGTGGAATACAACACTTTTTCCAATACTGTGTACATTGTATGTATATGCTAGTGAAAATAAAAATCATTGTGGAATTTCAGTTCTGTCGTCATAGAGCCTAGATGACGTATATATATATGTTTCCCCCCCATGACACGAGAGTTCATAAGGAACATGGCCTATCACCTATCTTGGCTCTTAAGAGTCATGAATGGGGTGCAGTGCTGGAGGGTGAGATATGATCAAGTCTCGAGTCCCTCCCGGCTGGTTGATGTGGTCTTCTTGATCTGGAGCCGCTACTTCTTAAAAAAGCAGCACTTCAATTGGCCCCCCAGGCACCTCAAAGGGCTGAGTGCCCCCCGGGCCAGGTCTCCCAGCGGGGGAAAATTCCACATGTTGGTTTGGGAAATCGAACCCAAGCCTCCAGCTTGGCAAGCAGCAGCATTGCCCTATATAAAGGTGTTATATTGGTTGAATTTCTTAACACTCTCTGTGCATTAGCGTCGTGGAATGTTCGAACAGGGAGCGAAAGTCGCAGATAGAACTGCGGGCGCCTTAGTTTATAGGCCACCAACAACGCATGAATATGGCTTTGCTGGTACATGCATAAAAGCGAAAGTTTGAAGAGAAGTTTGGAAGTAAACGATGGGGTTTTTGAACTGTGATAAGCAAGTTAGACTATTACTTGTTAGAACAGCGAATTGCGGAAATTTGGAGGTATAAAATGCATATTCGCTTTATCTATGATCAGCGCTGTGGCTTTCGCTAAAGGTCTCGGACTCGATTTCAGGCTGAGGCGGAGAATTTTTCATTAACTAGAATCATTACCTATCCCCCTAAGAGTCTGGAAGTATGCATATGAAAGTTAGTGCGTGTCTGTGATTTCAAAAGTGAAATACTGAAAAAGCTAATGCTAATAAGCCCTACAGAAAACACCAGCAGTTGTTTCTAAAGCAAAGACCCAATATAACAATACAAGTTAAAGAGAGCTGTATAATTGATACAATAATCAATGTTATCTGTCATCTCAAAATAATTTGAGATTACGTTTTGATTTACCGGGAAACATGCAGGTCGGTTGAGAAATTTAGTGCTATGCCAGCATATTACCATGGTAGCTCAGTGGTAGAGCAACAGGCTAGTGACCGGGAGATTCGTGGTTCAAATCCCGGCTATGATACTGCATTTTTCAGCATAGCTCTGCCTAACAACGTCTTGTGTGAAAAAACAATTAAATCAATATTAATTGACCATTAATTGGCTATACTATGAATTCTGGGACTTAAAGTATTTGCATCATTGTAAGTCGCTATTACGGTAATTTCATTTCAAAATAATTTGAGATCACCTAGTGGTTTACCGGGAAACATGCGAGTCAGTTAAGAAATGTAATATTATGCCGTCATGCTGACATGCTCGCGGCCTTTTTTTTTTTTTTTTTTTTTTTTTTTTTGAAAGGGGAGACAGAGAGAGAGTTGGAAGGTTGAAAGAATGGCTTATCTCGCCATTGGGTGAAGATTAGAAGGGAATAATGCAAGGGAAAAATCAGGTGAGATAGGAAAGGAACAGTGAATGGGGAAAGACGGAGTTCCGCGATAGCACCTCCGTGATTAGTGGTGAAGTTGATGTTGCTGCAGCATGAGGGCTGCAACAAGGAATGGCTTATCTAGTCTGTAAACATGACCCGTAGGCCCTGAGTACAGCGCTAGGGAGTCTTGGTGTGCTTTCAGTACTGATGTCTGGTGTTACGGGTGTGTGTGTAAGGGCATGAGTTTTTGGTGGTAAGGTCCTGTAGAATCTGGTGGTGACTGCTTGCAATTTGCTCGGCTACATTGTTGACTGTCAGTTCTTGGCTGTCAAGAACTGCAGTATAGCGCTTTTTGATGTCGCTTCGGTTTCCTTTGAGCAAGTCTTCCAGAAGTGTAAGGCGTATTGGTAATTTTGCAGTTTGAACGTAGAGGTCCTGGTTGGCCTCCAAGATCCTGGCGTTGACGTCGTGGATTTCCTGTAGCAGGGTGTAGAGGACGTCCAGCTCCAAGAGGAACTCAGACGTGACCTTTTTCTGGGCTATGGCATCGGTGTCTTGAAGGTTGGCTGTAGAAGTGGTGTGGGTGTCTGAGATTGCTGCAGTCATGGTAGTCAGGGCTTCTTCCAGCGTATTCAGCCGGCCGCTAATGAACAGGACCTCTGAGTGCAGGTCCTGCACGGCGTCTTTAACGGCGCTGTCGGATGGCGCTGCTGCCTGTGGAGTGTTAGTGGCGGCAGGCAGGTGATGGGTGATGTTGGAGTCTTCCGTCTGCGTCGAGGTGGTGGTTGTTGAGGTCCTCGCCTTTTTGTCTATGGGTGTGGCGGCAGAGGCTGGTGTCAGGTGGCGGCGACTGCGTGGGTAATAGGGGCACTGCGCCTGTCCTGTGAAATGACCAGGGCCATCACAGGTGGCGCAGTACTGGCGTCGAGATCTTATGTCGTGGGCTGCGCATTCGGCTGTCAAACTCGGCGCCCCACAGTAGTGGCACCGTGGGGGCTCGGCGCAGGTGTCGGCGGTGTGGCCGAATGCGCAGCAGCGGCGGCATGGTGTCGGTCAGGGTTCTCGGCTAGCCTCGATGCTTAGGCGCCGCCCAAACATGGGCAGGCCCTCGCGCAGGGCAGCATTGAGATCCCCGGCCACGGCGAATACAATCCGAACTAGAGGGGATATCCCTCTGGCGGACATAATCCTTGTGGCCCTCATTACTGAAGGCCATCTCTGGCGTGCTGCGGCGGTGATGAGCCTAATGGATAGGTCTCGCGGGACGCCCCTATCACAGCACTGTACCTCTCGATTAGAAGCGGCGGTGGCGGCAGATGCTGTGGAGGCGTCGGTGCTACTTTGGAAGGTACGTTGGTGTTGGCTGGAAGCTCTGGTCCTGAGGTGGTGTTGGGTGTAGAAGCCGGCATTTGCCGGGCTTCTTCGGCGGTGGATGACTGGCTGACCGGCAGGTGCGGCTGCATCTGCCGGCATTCTGCGGCGGCTGGAGGCGGAAGGGTGGCACTGCTCTCAGCCGAGAAGGCCGGTTGGTGCTCGGCTGTGGCTTCGGCGGTGTTTGAGGCGGTTTGGTTTCGGCGTTTCTTCTTGGCAATGCTGATGATCTGCGGCGACCTCACTGCGTCGAATTTTCCCAAAACCACCTCGCGGCCTAAGTTAATGTTATCTCTTGACGTTGAATCTGGCCGGTCGGCGTGGAAGACTGGTGGCACGCTCTCTCGTATGGCTAATGCATGGACACCGGCCCAGGAGTGTCCGGTGCTGCGCAGCTGTGACGTAGCTACATGGGACCGGCTCCTAGGAGAACGTAACTTGTATTGGCGCTATGCATGCGATTATTTCATGTACTTTCCAGTGCGATTTAGTTGTAGTCACAGCACCTCAGTGGTGGAGAAACATGTTAGAGACCGGGAGATTCGTGGTTCAAATCCCAGCTATAATATTAAATTTTTCAGTCAAATTATCCAACTCATGTTCTACACACGGTTTATGCGAAAAAAAAAATAAAAATAAACAGTGTACAAACAGACCATTAATCCAATAATTTGTGCATTTCTTCTTATGTTCACAAAGTTTTGGAATTTGCAATTAAAAAGCCCAATCAAGTCTTTTAAAATTAGCTCGTAGTGTAGGGAATAATTGTATTACATTCACGTAACTTTTGCTAGTAGGTATTCAAATTACTACTAAAAAACTTTGTTTGTCTCTCTGTATATACTTGCTTTAATCCAGATAAACCTTTGAAGAAACACCCACATTAAAATTTTCATTACAGTTACGAAGAGAATAGAGAGAACCAAAATATGTGTAAGAAATAGACGACATTCTGGCCATAAAATTCCATGCAATATCGAGAATGTTATAAAAGAATGAAAATATTTTGAAAGAAACTCGAATCACTAATAAACGACTTATTGGAAACAGCTTAAGTGACATAAACGTTGTTTGAGAAAAAATCGGATGTGTTCCATTCACGTGACTTTCTCTACAACTCTGCAATGAATGATTGTTAAAAAGTTTTTGCTTCTATTTACTTCCTGCTAATCGAGAAAAAATTAGCAGAAATGGCCTTATTACTTGCTTCCTTGTAAGTAGAAGCGAAATAAGGGAGTACCATAGGTTAAAGTTATGGTCATGGTCAAAAGCTGGTTGCTATGTGACTAAAGTTCACAAGGACCTGTACGAGAAAAAATATGTTTTTATAGGTGAAACCAAAAACAAGGAATATCTCAAAAACAATCAACTCCACGAAAAAAATGTATATATCATAAATTGCGTGTTTTAAAGTGCTCTACACCTGTTGTGGGATAAGTTTTTGTCCATCTCTTACGGTTTAGCAGTTATGCAAAATTCCGTAAAATTGACCCAGAACTAAGTAGTCTTCAGAGGTTATTCCCAGAAAATTCAAAATATACATTTTACACGGTGTATAACCTTTCAAAAGAAGAGACGATACAGAATTCAAGATATATGTACAATTTCCTTCTCATGTAAACATTTTTAATAATTAGCGTTTTAATCAAACTTGCTCGAGCCATTATGAGAAAGTTATAAATGCGTAAAACTTTTCATGCATAGGGTATTTGATGGGAGGCGATTACCCTGAAAATCTTCGTCTACTTCCTTAAAGGATACTAAAATGGTTTCGTAGTTGGCTTACCCTCCACGTATTTAACACTGACACCTCTCTGGGACTTACAAGCTCATGCCTAGAGTTAAGGATGCTGACGGTGAGCCAACGACACGAAACCACGGAATGGAGAACTTGGAACGAGAGTTCGGTCCGTAGCCAAGTATGAACATGAACTGGATATGAAATGCAAGCGAAATAGATGATAGAAAAGGTGATGATGGAGTAATTGGTATAATGAGTGTTGGGGGAAACCGGAGGACCAGAGAAACCCGCCTAGACCACCACAAATCCTACATGTGGACACTTAGGATCGAACCCGGGCCGCTTAGATGGTATGCGAGAGGTCTAACAGATACTGAGCTTAGCACCAAATTTGTTATATAGCAGAATTTTAATTTATCAGACATATACACATATGGAACTCTTTGTAATTGTCCTTATTTATGGGTCTTCAAAACATGTATTTTCGATTTTATATCGGAAACTAATTTTTGAGTAGAACATTGTGTTCATTATCTACCAACTATATGCGTGCTAGAGAAAGTAAAAATACTGAACATAGCAAAAGCAATTTACTATTATTTCATATGAATCCATTGGGTACAAAATTGAAATGATCAGTAAATTATAATTGGATGAACATTCGTTTCCATTACTGAGATATTGTGCAGTATGAAGTACGTACTTTAATTGAAAAGTACCAAAATAAAAATATTTATGCACTAACGAGAAACGCAGACGTTTCCAGCAGAAGGGCATTGTGTACAATAATGAATACGTTTCGGTACTTTTTGGTTGTCACAAACAGAATGAGCCTGTTTATTTGCAGCAAATTGGTTGCTATTCCGTCGCACTGCAGGGACTCTCGTTAGTATGCCTTTACGTGTGCGCCTGCAGTGGCAGTCAGTTCTCTCCAAAGGAGAGAATATTGTAACATCCGGGGCAATTAAAATATCAACCTTTGTATAGTAAAATATTTGTTATGTTTCAACAGATGACCTTCACTATGTTTTCTATAGCAAATTATACCTAGAAAGCTTATTATTTTCTCAATTATTGTATGCTAATCAATATGACTTATTCCTTCCCGAAGAACAGTATTATGAAATTTAATTATTAGTAAACTCCATGAAGAATTTAAGCTTTTAATTGGAAAAAAGTAATAAAGGATCCAGTTTTATTATCATTTCTATTTTTTCCATTATAATTTTATAGTTCTATACATAAATATTAATAGAAATAGTATTATTATAACTTCCTTGTGCACTCAAAGACATTAAATATCTTTGTATCTTTCTCTAGCTATTCTACAGACTTCCTACACAAGAATATTCATGCTACACATTCTAATAGAAATAATCATTAGCAAAATGTTCTTATTACTTAATATGCACTAGACTAAACCGATAGTCAAATGTTTTAAAAGCTGTCGTGCGATTGTCATTGTAGGACATACCACATGTACATAAATTAATATAAAAAGCAGAATTGTATATAATATTATAATAAAAAGGAGAGCAATGCTACAACAGGTGAGAATATTGAAGTGTAGAAAAAAATAAGTTTTTATTATTTCATTTATAAACCCCCTTTAACATCTAAGGTCATATCGTGGACTTTCCACTTGAAACAACCCGTTGTCTGTAGGTACTTTTACGTTGGTTAAAATCATTTTGTTTCACTCAAACACGCACAGATTCACACTCACATTCAAAATTCCAGACACTGTGGGGGATAGGGCATAATTCTGGCTAGAGAAAAATTCCCCGCCCCAGCCGGGAATCGAACCCGGGACCCCCACGAAGGCAGTCAGAAAATTAATTGTAACTTAGGTAATTAAGGAAGCTTTATTCCGGGTAACAGTCCGCTAACCACCACTAGATAATGAGTACAGGAAAAATAGAAAGATAAAAATATAGGAAAGAAGGAGACAAGGGTAATAACTTGATTCTTCCGGAAAACAGAGGATTTGGAAAAATATAAAGAAATAGGTTAGAGAAAGATGGAAGCATTGGGTTTTTCCAGATGCGTCATGAGGAAATGAAACTTGGTACAACTTATTTTCATAATAGTAATGTGATGCAATCAAGGGACCAATCACAGGAGTTGTTAAATTTTATAGCATGAAGGCTGGCGTCATTCAGCGTTAGTATAAAAAGGGTAGCATGCACCAAACTTTTACTCAGTCAGTGTTGATACTAAGTGGTGACCACAACGGGTGGTTGAGATGACGAACGCACGACCACGTGCTTATAGATTAAGCTCCCTGATATTTAGGTTCAGTATCTTCCAAAGATGCGACACGGAACATTTTCAAGGAAATACCCCAGCCAAACTATTCTTTATATTTTCTAAGAATTGGCTCTAACTATTTTGATTAAAACCTCATATTTAAGATATTTACATGACAAACAAATTGTATATCTTGAATTTTCTGGGAATAGCCTCTAAATACCTCATTATTCTGGATGATTTTCTGTTTTCAATTTTGCTCAACTAGTAAACTGTAAGAAATAGAAAACACAAATCTCGTAAAACACACAATTTATGTGAATGTCACATGTTTCTTTTTTTTGGCTTTCGAGATATATTGGTTTCAGTTTCAAGTACTTAAACTTTTCTCGTACAGGAACTGCTGACCACGCAAAGATACAATTTCAACCCTAAAAAGCCACATTTTAAAACTTTGACTGTCAGTTTAGCCTAGTGTATTCCCTTATTACTATTTTACTCATAAGAAACTAAGTGATAAGACAGTTTTTACTAATGTTTATCTCGATTAACTTGAAGTGAATAGAAGTGTAGAGAAAGTCATGTGCATGGAACACATGAGAATTTTTAAGTTATAATATATACTTTACATACATATTGCCCTTCCTAGTTAGTCATCAGGAGGATAGAGGGACTTAGATAGTACACAAACACAGTAAAGCAGAACTCTAAACATAGAGGGATTTGAACCGGTGACCCTTTGGCGGAAAACGTCAACGTCAAACCACGGCTACCGGGCCAGGGGTTACCTTACGTAAACATTCACACTGTCCGTTAATTTAATTCTTTTTTTTCGCACAAGCCGTGTGTTGGACAGGCGCTAGATAGGTAGAGTCAGACTGAAAAATTCAATGACATAGCTGGGAATTGAACCCGGGAATTAAAGCACTTACGGCATTGTAGGTCGCCATTGGAGTGTGTCATCTCAAAATAATTTGAAATCACCTTGTGGTCTACCGAGATTCATGCGAGTCAGTTGAGAAATACATTTCGGTGCCAACAAGTGGCAGTGGTATCTCAGCGGTTAGAGCAATCGGCTAGAGACAGAGATCTGTGGTTCAAATCCCGCCTATGGCACTGCATTTTTCAGTCTGTCTCTATTCACACTTTCGTGCATACTTTCAGACCCTGTAGAGGATAGAAAATAATCTTGGTTAGAACAAAATTCCCACCCTGTACCGTAATCCGAACTCAATATCCCTCGCACAGTATGTTAACTCTTGTTGCATAATATACGAGGTGTGACGAAAAAATAACGGGAATTTTTTGTTTTCTTGAACAATCTTTATTTATGCATCTATATCAACTTTTCCCTTCAAAATAAATTCCCTCAGATATAATACACTTGTGCCAGCACTTTATCGAATTTCGTAAAGCAGACTATTTTTAATGTAAGATTTGAAGCTTTCACGGCGAATGTTATTCATTATGGCTTCACGGGTGATGAGCCGTGTCAGGTGTATAAAATCCAAGCTTTCGACCATTGCACACTCCATTGCACACTCATGCAGTCCCTGATGAAGACCATGGTCGAAAGCTTGGATTTTATACACCTGACTCGGCTGATCACCCGTGAAGCCATAATGAAAGATTATTTTTACTTTCTCTATAAGCACTATGTACATAGTGTGTAGAGAAGGTATTGCACTCCACCCAAAAATTTGATACCGATATTTTACCGGAAATATATGTTTTAGGGTCCCCTTTATTAAAAAAAGCATTTTCGGAAAAAGGTCCGTGTGTGTGTTTGTGTGTGTCTGTGTGTCAGTGTGTCTGTGAACACGATAACTCAAAAAGAAAAGAAGGTAAAATACCAAATTTGATATTTCAGTTTATCATCTTCTAGGGATGGGACACGAAGATTTCAGGAAAAATCCCCCCATTTCTCAAAAATGGATGAAATGGTTTTCATTAAAATTTTTTATATTAAAGATATTTACCTGACAAATAAAATGCATATTTTTAATTTTCTGAGAATAGACTCTGAAGAGTACTTTATTCTGGATGAATTTTACGAAATTTTGAATAACTGCTAAACCGTAAGAGATGGACAAAAACTTACCTCACGAAAAATGTAGAGCACGTTAAAACACACAATTTATGTCATATAATTTTTTTCCCGTGGAGTTCATCGTTTTTGAGACATTCCTTGTTTTTGGTTTCTGCTTTGAAAAACTGATACTTTTCTCATACAGGAATTTTTCAAGTGCTGTCCATACAAATAAAGGAACTTCAGTGACATAGCAACCAGCTTTTGACTATTATTTTAACCTATAGTACTCCCTTATTTAGTTTCTACTTACAAGGAAGCAAGTAATAAGACTATTTCTGCTAATTTTTCTCATTAGCATGAAGTAAATAGAAGCATAAGATTTTTAAGAATAATTTGTTGTAGAGATGTAGAGAAAGTCATCAGATTTTTCTTTTGGTGTTCAGCTATTTCAGCAATTCTGTGTTTTGTTCATCAATAGTGGCTAAACAATGTTCTGTTCAGCTTCGGGAATGGAAAGAAGCCGCAAGGGGCCATGTCTGGCGAACAAGACAGCTGAGGCAACATAATGTTTCTGGATTTTGCCAAAAAATTACGAACAAGCTTTGAGGTGTGAGCAGGAATACTATCCACGACTTATTTTTCCGAAAATACTGGTAGTTTTCTTCGGATTACTTCATCCAAACGGCGATTAACTTTTAGGTATTATTCCTTATTGACTGTATAACCATTTGACAGAACCGTTTCTTTGCATCTTCCACATTGTCATGAATAATTGATGTGTTAGGACTTCCAGAGGATCGTCATATTCAGAGTCTTACTCACAGTATATTTGCCAAAACCACAGCCAACATTTCGACACTTTACTCCATTTTTCAGGTAAAATTTAATGCAAATTTTCTGACCTTTAGAAATACTTAGAACGCCTCAACTGTCAACAATAAACTAAGTATTTAAAAAATCAGATGTGTACCATTCACATGACTTTCTCTATCTCTCTGTAACAAATTATTGTTAATAAGCTTATCTTTTATTTATTTCATGTTAATCGAGGAAAATTAGCAGAAATAGTCTTATTCCTTGCTTTATTGTAAATACAAGCGAAATAAGGGAGTACCATAGGTTAAAGTGAAAGCCAAAAGCTGGTTGCTATGTGACTGATGTTCCTTTGTGTGGACAGTGGTTGACAAAATCCTGTATGAGTAAAGTATAAGTTTTACAAAGCTGAAACCAAGAAAAAGGAATATCTCAAAAACGATTAACTCCACGAAAAAGATGTATATAACATAAATTGTGTGTTTTAACGTGCTCCACATATTTTGTGTGTTAAGTTTTTGTCACTGAAGTTCCTTTCTTTGTATGGACAGCAGTTGGCAAATTCCTGTATGAGAAAAGTATAAGTATTTCATAGCAGAAACCAAAAACAAGGAATGTCTGAAAAACGATGAACTCCACGAAAAAAATGTATATAACATAAATTGTTTGTTTTAACGTGCTGTACATTTTTGTGTAATAAGTTTTTGTCGATCTTTTACGGTAGCAGATATTTAAAATTCCGTAAAATTTACCCAGAATAAAGTAGTCTTCAGAGGCTATTCCCAGAAAATTGAAGATATACATTCTATTTGTCAGGTAAATTTCTTTAACATATGATATTTTAATGAAAATCGTTAGAGCCAGTTTTTAGAAAATCAAAATTTTCGAAAAAAGCTCCATTTAAAGGGAAGTTGGGGGTGGGGTGATTTTTCTCAAAATCTTCGTGTCGCATCCCTGGAAGATACTAAACTTAAATACCAAGTTTGGTATTTTACCGACTTTTCGTTTTTGAGTTATCGTGTTCACAGACACACGGACACACACACACACATACACACAGACACACACGGACCTTTTTGTGAACATGCTTTTTTTAGATAAAGGGGACCCCAAAACATATATTTCCGGTGAAATCTCGGTATAGAACTTTTGGTGGAGTGCAATACCTTCTCTATACACTATGTACATAGTGCGTATAGAAAAAGCAAAAGCTGAAAACACAAACATACATCAGAAACATGAGTACCTGCAAGATAAAACTCTGATGTTTACCATTAACCTGACTTTCTCTATATCTCTGCAACAAATTCTTCTTCCTCTATTTACTTCATGCTAATTAGGAAAAAAATAGCACAAGTAGTCTTATTACTTGCTTCCTTATAAGTAACAAGAGAGTACTATAGGTTAAAGTGATAGTCGAAAGCTGGTTGCTATGTCGCTATGTTTGTATGGACAGTAGATAACAAATTCCTTTATGAGGAACACACACACACACACACACACACACACACACACACACGGATACAGGGGACAAAATAATGGAAACACCTCTTGAAATGAACAAACACTTTATTAATATGGTGTTGGTCCAGCATTTGCTTTCAAAAGAGCTTCAATCCTTCGTGGAATTGATCCATACAGCGCATGAATTGTTACTAGAGGTATTTTATACCACTCATCATGAATAATAGTTTCAAGCTCCTTAAGGGATGAAGGAGGAGGAAATCTCGCCCTCACTCTTCTTTCCAATTCATCCCACATGGGCTCAATAATGTTCAGATCTGGAGATTGAGCTGGCCATGGAAGATGTTTAACTTCATCTTCATGCTCTTCAAACCACTCTGCTACACATCCAGCGGTATGAACAGGTGCATTGTCATCTTGGAATATTGCATTGCTTGCAGGAAACAATGTTTGCACCATAGAGTGCACATGGCCCCCAAGAATTCCCTTATAGACATTAGCAGTCAGTGTTATGATAGGACCTACAGAAAACCAAGATATTGCAGCCCAAACCATGACTGACCCACCACCATGCTTAACAGTAGGCATTAAACAGTAAGGATCATAAGCTTCTTTAGGTGGTCTCCAAAGATATACTCTACCAGTGGTAGGGAAAAGTGTGAATGATGATTCATCAGACCATATCACATGTTTCCAGTCATCAACTGTCCAGGTCTTATGTTCATGGCACCATTGTTTTCGCTTTGTTGCATTAGTCTGTGTGATTAGTGGTTTGGCAATTGCTGCTCTGCCATGTAATCCAAACTTGTGAAGCTCTCTCCTCACAGTTCTGGTAGAAACAGGTTGAGTGACACATGTATTCAGTTCTTCTGTCACTTTATCTGCAGTAGTTTTACGATTTCTTAATACAACCTTCTTTAAGGCTCTCCTGTCTCTGTCGTTTAACTTCTGTTTGCGACCACTGTTACTTTTTGTAGAAGATGTTTTACCTTTTGACAAGTATGCTGACATAACCTTAGAAACTGTACTTCTTGCAATATTTAATAGATTGGCTGTTTGAGTCACTGTAGCTCCTGCTAGCCGGGCACCAACAATTTGCCCTCTTTGAAAATCAGAAAGGTCTTTCACTGTCCAATGGTTTGTACTTGCAGCACACCGGAAACAATAATAATGCTGGAAAACAGTTCTACTATATCGACTTTGTACTCACAAACAAAAGAATGCAGATATAATTACAACTTCAGGGTAGGCAACCTCTTCTAATAATATGTCTGAAACTGGAGTGTTTCTATTATTTTGTCTACCCCCTTTCATAGTATGTATAGAAAAAGTAAAAAGAATAAAAGCTTTGAAAATCGTTGTATAAAGCCCGCGAAATTAAAACAGTCCTGTTAGTTCTTTATCACAATTCGTACATTTATATATACGGTTATGAAGAAGTAAATTTCTATAGTTCTCATATTAAAACAAATATATTTTATGTTAAGGGGACAAGGTAGTCTCTCGGAAACTACACCTTAAGTGAGTTGAAATACCACTGCTCTAAAATTATTCAATTGTTTTCCCAGAAATTTGTATGAACTATTCTATAAATCATAACAATTATTTCAAGTAGTTGTCTGTATTAAAAGATTTTGTGGTTGAGTCTATACAAAGTATTACATTCAGCAGAAAACTAATACAACTTAGTCTTAAAGCATGTGAATGCATGTACCTTTTTCTCTGATACTGCTTGCAATACATAATTACACTTCTGCATCAGCTATCTCCTGAGCCTCAATCATTTAGCTAAGATACAATTTCTGTAGAAGTGAAAAAAAAAACGATTTTTCAAATTCAAAAAAGTAAAAATGTGGAAAATTTAAAATGTTGTTGCTTTATTAATATGAACAATATACACCATTACATCACGATTGTGGTACACAAAGTTCAACTATGTGCTGTATATATGTCATATTTTCTGACAAAAATGTACATAAGTATCCAAAAATGCTAATGTTCTAAAAAGGGGCATTGCAATCAGCTTTAAGGAAATGCAGACTAGCGTTTAAATTATATTTAAATTAATTAAAATTCTCTTAACCCTCCAAAAGTATACATTTTCTGAAACTAAAAATAATAATGGTTTTATTAGTGTCTAAAACAATAAATGTTATTTTTTACCATTTCAGAGTACCTCGACCCCTAAAATAAGGGACTATTTTGTACCGCACAACAGTCTGTACGATAACAACCAATAAGAGATATGGGGAAAATATCTACGAAACACACCTTAGCTGACTCCTCAATGAAGATCGTGCAGAAATGCACACATACCACATATAATAGCTGTTTCCATATGTCAGGGTGCTGTATGTATATCAGCGTCGTATGTATTCGTCTCCCGTGAAACTGTTTCATAGTCGTGATGGGAAACGTCAGCGTAACTCCAGATAACTGCCGCTGCTGTTTACGGTGGGTGCATGTTTATTTCTTGTTGGAAATGATGAACATAGCAGCAACATTGAAATATAATATTCGGATACACGGTTTAGCTTTCTGAAATTAATGGTTTGCTACCGTATGTTCATCATACTTCAACTTTGGAGAAATATTATCTTTCTGGTAAACCCGAAACCGAACTATTGCAGCATATGATACCTTTTCTATTGCAATACGCTAAAGTAAATGATGTGTCTGATAAAACTGTGCATGTGCATAAAACCTAAATGAAAATCTGATGTGTTCCATTCACATGACTTTCTCTACATCTCTGTATCAAATTATTGCTAATAAACTTATTCTTCTGTTGACTTCATGCTAAACGAGATAAACATTAGTAGAAATGGCATTATTATTTGTTCTTTGTAAGAAGAAGGGAAATAAAGGAATATAATAGGCTAAACCAACAGTCAATTTTTTTTAAAATGTGGTGGTTATGGGATTGAAATACAATTTTTAACGTGGCCAGGAGTTGACAAGTTCCCGTAAAAGGTTAAAGTATTTTAAAACTGAAAGCAATAAGAAGGAATATCTCGGAAATGGTCAACTCCACGAAAAAAGAATCTATATAACATAATTTGTATATTTGAGCGAGATCTACATTTATTGTGTAGTAAGTTTCTGTCTATCCTTATGTTTACCAGTTATGCAACTTACGGAACAATTCCTCCAGCATAAAGTGGTCTTCAGAGGCTATCTGCAATAAACTTAAGATATGTATTTTATTTTTCAGGTAAATATCTTTATATACGATATTTTAATCAAAATCGTTAGAGCCATTTTTGAGAAAAATAAAAAAATTCGAAAAAACGTTCATTGTAAAGGGTAGTTAGGGGTGGGGGATTTTCTTGAAAATCTTCGTGTCGCATCCTTGGAAGATATGAAACCTAAATACCAAGTTATGTTATTTAACGGTCTTTTAGTTTTTAAGCTATGCTGTCCACAGACATACACGGAATTTTTTATGAAAATGCTTGTTTAGGATTCAAGCGGTCCTAAAACATGCATTTCTGGTGAAATCTCGCTATTTTTAGGTGGAATACAATACTTCCTCTATACACTATGTACATAGTACGTGTAGAGAAAGTAAAAAATGTCTCTAGCACCGTAGCTACAATATTTTACAATATTGCACTCAAAATTCGATACCAATTAAGACATGTATTGAGGGTCCATTAATAATAAAAAATCTGATGTGCTCCATTCACATGACTTTCTCTACCTCTCTGTAACAAATTATTTTTATTAAGCTTATTCTTCTATCTACTTAATGCTAATCCAGACAAACACTAGCAGAAACAGTCTTATTACTTAGTTCCTTATAAATAGAAGGGAAATAAGCGGATATTCTTTATATGGTCAGGTGTTGACAAGTTCCCATATGAGAAAAGTTTAAGTATTTTAAACCTGAAACTAATAACATGTGATATCTCGAAAACAGTTAACTCCCCGGCAAAAACCATATTCGCATAAATTGTATGTTTTATCGAGATCTACATCTTTTGTGCAGTAAGTTTCTATAGCTTACGGTTTATCAGTTATGGAAAATTCAAAAAAAATTCGTCCAGCATAAAGAAGTCTTCAGAGGCTATTCCCAAAAGTGTAAGATTTGTCACGTAAATATCATATATGTAACATATTTTAATTAAAATCGTTAGCCATTTTTGAGAAAATCCAATTTTTTGAAATTATCTCCATATAAAGGGTAGTTGGGTTAGGGAATTTTCTTGAATATCTGCCTTGGAATATACTGAACTTTAACTTCAATTTTGGTATTTGACGAACGAATTCGTTAATGATTTTCTAAAAATGGCTCTAACGATCTTGATTCAAATGCCGTATATTAAAGATGTTTATGATATATACATGGCAGATGTATACACTGAATTTCTTGAGAATTTTCCCTAAAACTCCCTTCATTTTAATTAGCTTTGCATAATTGTAAACCGTAAGAAATAGGCAAAAGCTTACTACACAAGAAATGTAGATCTCATTACAACATACCTTTTTTTAACAGTGGTTATATCCGAGATATTCTCTGTTATTAGTTTCAATTTTAAAGTACCTACTCAAACGTTCCTTTAATGGGAATCCCTCGTATTTTTATTAACCCTTTCTTTTTAATGCTGGCCACGGAAAGAGAGCCGAATTTCAATGACAACAATGCATAGCGACAGCTTTTAAAATATTAAAACTCTGCTTAAGCCTAGTTTATTCCCTTATTTCCTCTCTACTTATAAGGAACTAAGTAATTGGGCCATATCGGATAATGTTTATCTTGATTATTCTTTTATCTATGTTATGTTAGTCTTTTGTAAGAACTGAAGTGTTTGCAGAACAGATAGAGAAAGTTATGCGAGTGGATTTTTTTACGAGGTCGGTGTGTGTGTGTGTTTGTGTGTGTGTGTGTGTGTGTTTGTGTGTGTGTGTGTGTGTGCGTGTTAGCATAACTCATTACCTAAGAAACAGATTTCCTGAGCACCTAAACGCCTATGAAGTCCATTGTTCTGTGGCTCTGACCATTGTCTGCAGGTTACAGCCAAAGCTTTTAGGTTGATCCACGGTACAGACTAGTAATTTCCCTTTGAGATCTAACATACATAGTCCGTTATCCCACATGTTGTGGATATTGTGAAAAAATAAAATGACAAAACAAAAGAAAAAAAATGCACGCATAGTGTAATCAGAAGGCTGCGAGCATGACTTCAGGTTAACTTCTAGTATATTGCTACGTTGTTTACAAGCAAGCGGATAGGGGAGAGGCAGAATTCCTGTGCGCTACTGAGTTTGTGCCGAAGATATAGTTGATCACAAAAGTAAGTAGCATGTAAATCACATGCACAAAATAACAAATCTGTATTGACAAATGAAACAATCAATTTAATATGTAATTTACAAGCGTGAACAGCTATTGCAATGGATTACCTATAATTTCTGAAGGCATCGAAAGCAAAGCATATTCTATTGCACTTCATATCTTCTGAACAAACTGTGCATGCACTGGTCGCTTGCTTAGAGTGAATGATCGCCTGTGCTTGGTGAGGGGGGAGGTCCCAGTGAAATACAATGTACGTACTACTCGTCCCGCCTCATGCTACTAGTGGTAAATGCTCGAAGTAAACGTTATGTCATTTATTAGACAGACGCTGTAGAAAATCAGTGTGAATTAAACCAATGTTTGATTACAGGTGTGTTAAACAAACGTGTTTATTCATCGTGTACTGTCCCATTAAAGCAGTGCTGACATTACAATAGGCCAGTTATAATAAATCAGATAACTATTGCCATTGTATAGTGTTAATGAGGGAAATCAACATAACTGCCCACTGTTTATATCATGTATAGGACTGTGCCATGCGCTCAATTCGTGCAACTACCCGCGACACATTAGCAGTCTACTCTCGTTAGACAGCAACACTAGCGACACCACCGTCAGCGGTAGCCTGAACTGGAACGGGCTCTAACTACTTTCCAGCTAGAGTGCAACAAAACCGCTACATGTCCAAAGCCTAGTAATGAGCAGTTCATCAATATGAGCCTAGAAGACTGATAACTGGTGAGACGATACTTCGCAGAATAGCAAGTTAGGGAATGGATATCAGAGAGAGGGGTCGGAGTCGGTACACTCACTGACCACTCACTTCTCTTGGGGCGCGTAACTCATCTACTCTTCCTGCGTTTGCGATATTTTAAACAGCATGCAACACTACTGGCAAAATATTTTGCCAAAAGTGTCGAGGATGCGGCGTTTAAAAATACAAACATTTATGGAAGAGTTTGCATCACAGGACACCAGGTCTTACTGACGCTGATATTTTAATCAGTATAAACGTTGTTAAACAATCTACTGTAAACCCTGCCCGTTTAGTGCTGTGGTAGCGTTTTTACCTTACATCAAAAACTCCCGATTCGAAATCTCAGTTAGGGGAGTTATCCGGATAAGGCTTATCCGGTTTTTTTTCTCCCTTTCCTGAGAACACGAATGCCGGGGAACTTTTAGCTTTATGCACTACGAGTTCATTTAAATATTATTTAAACCTATTTGAATGAATCATTATCTGAGACGACCTAAGAGGTTAAAGGACGTTAAACTTCAAATAAAACCGTGGAAATTTCAAACCCAAATCTCTCCAAATGCATATTATTGTTCAATAAATTGAATGTGACCATGATATAAGAGATTAAAGCAGTACAACCTAACTTAGCTATTACTTATATCTACTAACCACAAGTTTGCAAAATGTTTAAATACTTTGAATATTGGCCTTGTAAACCAAGGAATGGTTTAACTTTTAAAACACAAAAAACCAATAATTTTAATTATTGTATAAATATATAATTCCAATAGTAATAGTCAAATGGAATTGTAGTATAAAAATCTGATGCATTGCATTTTCAAAACTTTCTCTAGCTCTTCTATATACAAACTGTTCTTGCAAAATGTTGTATTTCGTAAGAATATATTATGATAGTTGAAATAAATATTAGCAGAATTGGTCTTATTACTCGTTTCCTTGAAGGTGGAAAGAAAATAAAGGAGTAAGCTAGACTAAAGCGATAGTCAAATATTATAATAGGTGATCGCTGGATAGTCCTGCATGAGAAAAGTTAGGTAGCTTAAGATTAAAACCAATTACAAATAATATTTCGAAAACGGTCAACTGTACAAGAAAAAAGTATATGACATAAAGTATGTGCTTTAACATGATATACATTTTTTGTGCAGTAAGTTTTTTTTTTAAATATATTACGGTTTAACAGTTTGCAAAATTATGCAAAACTCATCCAGAATAAAGAGATTTTCAGATGTTATTCACAGAAAACTCAAATATAAATTTTATGTGCGATGTATTTATCTTTAATATACAGAATTTTAATCAAAATTGCAGCCTTTTTTTTCTTTTTTTTTTTTAGAAAAACAGAATTTTAAAAAATTGTTTCCATGTAAAGGGTAGCTTGTAGTGGAGGATTTTATTGAAAACCTTAGTGTCGCATTTTCCAAAGTTACTGAACATAAATATCAAGTTTGGTATTTAGCGGTATTTTCGTTTTTGAGCAATGCTGCCCAAAACATACGCATATGCGCGAAACTTTTTCTAACTTAGGTGACCTCGGAACATATATTTCCGTAAAATAGAAATGTAATTTTCGGGCAGAATACAATGTCTTCTGTAACTACTATGTACATTTTATGTACATATGGGCTAAGGAAAATAAAAAGTAAATTCGGTAAACCTGCATATACATTTAATCACCTACTGCTGAGGTATCTTACATTACATGAACTATACATAAACATAAATAACATTTCCATATTTATGCGTAAATATTTACTTTAATATCAAATGCAATCGTCAAATATATTTCATTCCACAAAGTCAGCCTGCTTTTGTGTTGTCTTTGCTACTCAAAAATCGGGTTTTACAGTACGTGTTGCTTGTTTTTTTTTTTTTCTTTTTTGGTAGTGTTTAACGCCCGCTTTAACTACTTATGGCACCGCAGGCGGGGACACTGATGATACATGAATCAAGATGAAGCACTGGTGGAATGCGATGGCGGGGGAAACCGGAAAACCCGGAGAAAACCCGCCCCAGCGCCGCTTTGTCCACCACAAATCTCACTTGGGATCGAACCCGGGCCGTATAGGTGAGAGACAAGTGGTCTAACCACTCGACCACGGTGCAGCCCACGTGTTGCTTGTGTCTATAATTAAATGTGCAGTGACTTTCAATATTTACATACTCCAAATGTGCTCTCTATTAATAATTTACCGCTGCTCAAGTATGACATTGCTGAAAAATGCTGGAGTTGTTCCCGTTTATAGCTCATACTGTCAAGAAGTAGCATCGGACTTGGCCACATGTATATGTGGCAGCCAAGCTTAAAATCTACTCTCAATTTTACTTGGTTTATAAGTCTAAAAACCTGCATCCATCCTGTTTCTCGCTTACTGGCGGATACATTTCCTGACGGTCGAGCAAGCAGGCATTGAAGTTAAACAACAGACGTACATAATATGGCTGACTTCTGGTTGCTGCCACATCATCGGAATCTTCTGCCAACGTTTCGACATCTTGATAAGACCGTCTTCAGGGCTACACAGCGCCGCATACGGCTATTTGTTACCCATTTATACTAGAGGATTTGAGACATCCATACTTTTCATTTGTCCGTATGATACCACCAATCACAGCCGCGAAAGCTTCCCTGTTTACTGATTGACCTCTTTTTTCTTCCTTTTGGGGGGGGCAGTGGGTTTAGGAGTGGAGTCGGGAAGGATCAAAGAGATAAATCGGGTTGGGGAGATTCCACTGAGACCCTCGTTATTGAAGCAAAAGTAGCCTGCCGGCCTAAGAAGAGGTACAGCAGATGGATGCAGGGGTTTCCGGGTAACAGATGTGACCGAGGGCCTGACTGCCACCCAGGGAGTTATGGAAGGTGCGAAAGGAAGTGCGCGGATCTTTAATAGTCAGCTTTTTTTTTTTACTTAGATCTCGATGGAGGCTAGGGGTTGCGATTGTCGATCTTGCCCCGGTACGAGCAGTTCAGGCGCTGTGCGTCGGTGGCAGTCCTCAATCCATCCAGTGGTTGCGGTGTTGGTATTCATCCGCGTAAGCCTGAATGTACTCCTCGAAGAACTTCAAGTTGTTCTGCCTCCTCCTATTGCGAGGAGTCAGAGGAGGCTCCGGAGTTGGAGTGGCGTCGGTCGCCGTTGATGTTTCAGTCGTATTGTCGGTATCCATGTAGTCCGTGGTCGGTCACTGAGTAGTGCGGTCAGTCGATTGAGGTCTTCCTCCTGGGAAGGTGTCGAGTGTCGAGTAAGGCTCTCTCGGTGGTGGTTGTAGTCTGCTGCAAGTCCTGGATTCCGGCCTCGATGCTCTATAGTTTCCGGTGTATTGGTTCTGGTGATGCGGAGTGATGGCGGCTACGTCTCTTCCAAGCTGGTTAATCGGGCGCTGATGTGCAGGACCTCACAGCAGATGACCTGGACGGTATCCCTCATAGTTCTGTCAGCCTAGGCAGTGGGCTCCGGTGGCTGATGTGTGGTGGTGGTCGTTGTCGTCCTTGCAGCTGGTGGTGCGGCAGCGGAGGAAGCTATAGTTTGCTGCTGCAGGCGGTGACCAGGGTACAAGGGGCACTGCGCCTGGCCTGTAAATAAAGCCGAAGTCGTTACAGGTGGCGCAGTACCGTCAACGATTCCGTAGGTCGTGGGAGGTGCATTCGGCCGTAAGGGCCTGTGCATTACAATAATGGCACCGTGGTTATCCTGCGCAGGATTCCTCAAGGTGGCCGAACCCGGAAAAAACCCGCCCCTGCGCCGCTTTGTCCGCCACAAATCTCACATTCGGTCGAATGGGATCGAACCCGGGCTGTCTAGGTGAAAGGCAAATGGTGCAACAACTCGGTCACGGCGTGGCGCGCGGGTGTGATTGTTGGTGTCATGCGGACAAATGACGAGAATGGACTTCTCGGTTCCTCTGGTATAAAAGGGCGACAATCAGCCACATACGGCCCTGAAGACGGTCTCAACAAGAGGTCGAAACGTTGGCAAAAGATTACGATGACGCGGCAGCAACCAGAAGCCAGCCAAATTATGCACGACACTGTCCGCGGAAGACTACGAGAACAAGCGTAGTCATCGCTTGAACGGAAGGACACCCTCCCATGAAAAGGGCAGCAAGAAAAACTAACATTCCTCCCAGGCATAAACAAGCAAAACAACACTTGCGAACAAACCTCTCACTAAAACACCCCACATGTAAGTTCTATAGTCACTGTGGTGATACATTTATCGCCTGAGTAAGCTCTGGCGAGCTGGTTTTGCTCCTGGCGTTTGCTCCAACTACAAACAATAACTCTGGCACAAGTTGACGCATCCATAATCCTCGCAAAGTGCAATTAAGTTGAACTAATATGTTCGATAGCACGTAACGATGTACTAACCAGATCAATAAGCTGACCAAAGACGGTTCCGAGAAACCATTAATTGGAGTCTGATCAGGTTGTTGACATTCACTCTAATGCCATAAGACATCAAGATTGGAGTTACAGTAAACAAAGTAGTATCGCATAACTATCGACGCACGCATGTTTTCTATATTAAAATGACCTTAATATATTACCTAGAATATTCTCCCGGGCTTTGGTGAAGACCATTTATTTTTATGAAACCAAACCTTTCATTACAGACTGTGGAGAACATCATTAGATGACTTCAATGAGGGCAAGCTCTGGTTGTTTTATACGTTTACTTTTAGAAATTGCTTTTTGTCGATCAGCTAATTATTGATATACCTCAAAACATTAGAGCTGTTTAGACATAGTTCTGAAAGTAGGACACTTTTACTATTTCAACACTTCAACTTCTCAATCAAACTGATTCATCACACGGTTGCGATTTGGTTAAATTCTGGTTGGCAATCAGTTACGTGCACACAGGGTTTCATGGGACCTTCCCCTCTCCAAGTACTACCGGTAATTTACTCAAAGCAGCCACGCCATGGCCGAGGGGTTAGACCACTCGCCTCTAACCTAGACGGCCCGGGTTCGATCCCCAAATGACCACATGTAGTGGACAAAGCTGGGCAGGGGCGGGTTTTCTCCGGGTTCCCCCACCATCGCATTCCACCAGACTCCATCTTCATTCCATGTACCATCAGTGTCATCGCCTGCGGTACTACAAGCAGTAAAAGCGGGCGTTAGACACAAAAAAAAAAAAAATACTCCAAACAAACGATCAGTACATGTATAGCTGGTTTTGAAGGTGCGAAATCCAAAAGAACACGGTTTGCTTTTGATACAATTAGAAAATGTATTGTAATTCCTCTAAATAGCTGTCCACACATAAAACTTACACACAAAACTGATTATTTTATTTGCCAATATTATTATTTTGTTCGAGACATTTATACATTATAACAAAAACTTCTGTTTATTACAGAGCTTTAAGATTCAATTCTGTCTTCACCTTTAGCACAAACTCAGAAGCGTGGCCTGCTTTTTTACCCAAGGACGCGGGTTCAAACCCGGACTAAACTCGGGCGTAAAAATCTTTAGCATGGTTGCTTTCAGAAGCCATTGTCGTATATATACGAAACGTAAAAGAACCTCAAACCTGATAAAGAGGCCTTTGAGCAAAATTTAGTGGTATTTCACGTCCAATTAATAGCGGCACTCTAAGAACCACAGTAGTTACAAGCATCCATAAATAAATCTCCATTTAAACTCGATAGGCATGGGACTTCTGCCTCTCTCTTCTCCGCTCGGTTGTAAACAACATAGCAGTATTCTAGAAAGTAACTTAACCCAAAGTCAGGGCCCAAGCTCGTTCATCAAAATGAATTTGCAACGTAGTAACAGTTTTGACTTAATGTTAATAAATATATTATACATTCATATCAGGTATAACAATAACTTGTGCATATAAAACTTTTATGATAAGGACTGGAAAGGTAGAATCAGACTAAAAACTGCAATGCCATATCTGGGGTTTATGATACTCAACATTTTTTAAACTTTTTTCCACATTGTCACGAACAAGGTATTAAGAGGTGTGGAATAGCTATTCGAGGGTGGTGGAAGGAAGGCAGATGGTAGAGCAATGATAACAATGGGACTTAAATTAAGCTAATATATTGAGAAAGATTAAATAATTTGTAGGTTGCGAATGTTCGGTTTACAAAGGTGGGAGATTGCAATATATTCCATGAATCCAGGCCAGCATTATTATGATTACTGGGGTTACTAATACAAAGCCTTGCCTTAAGAGATGTCATGGTGTGTCTAGGCGAAGAGAGAAATGTAGAGGTTGAGCGGTTGAGCCTGAAGCGATGCCCCAAGAGGCTCCCCGGCGGTTAAGACCTTTTGGTCGGGTCGGCAGTCCCTTAAATAAGTTTAGCGGCATCCCGGAAGGGCATACCAACATGGTGGTGCTCCTAATATGGAGAACCAACGGCCTGCTAGTGGGTAGTCTTAGCCAATCAGCATCGAATGTTTAAATGTTCTAGAATATCCGGCGAGACGTCAAAGAGCAAGATTTTCTCATGACAATGTGTGAATTTGCACGTAGCCCAACGAAAGTTGGTGTCATCGAAAACTCCACTAGGAGTGCCATCGGAAGGGGCTAGTCACTTCCATCCTGTTACTTAGTCAGCATATAACAAATTTTGTAGTTTTCCAATGATATGTAAAAGTGAAATCCCAATTAATTCATATTAATTCATTCCTAATTAATAAAATATTATTAAAACATGCATTAAACTTTCGCCAATGACACACGTGACAGTATAAAGAGCAGTTTCAGATGGAGGGGTTTTCCTAAATAATCTTCGTACTTACATATTCAGTTAGGTGTTTTACCGACTTTTCGTTTTTAAATTATGGCGTTCACAGAAATACGGACGCACTGATACATTAACATCACACACACACACATACCCAAGGAACTTTTTCTATTTTTTTCAAAAGGGGACTCTAAGACATGTAGGTATTTTCACTGAAATCACGATATCCAAGTTTGGAGTGGAGTGCAATACTTTCTCTACCTATGTAAAATGTATTAAATAGAGAAGGTAAAAATGTTTTTATAAGGATAGTATGTAGAGAAAGAGAAATAGTCATGTAAATGCAACACCAGATTTTTTAGTTATGCTGCTCACATTGCTTTGATGAGTGTTTGGTAGGAAGATAATGTAAAAGAATAAGTAGGCGATAGAGAATTTAAAATTAGGCACAGTATATTATGGGATCTCCAGTGTTTACATAACAAATCTGGAAATAGAAATGCTTCTCTTAGGAAGCACGACCACTTACCAACAGAGGTAATTATAACCTATAAAATCTGAAAGGTTTTCATTGTAAATACAGAAGTTCTAAGAAAAATTGAATACAAGAAGCCTTCACGAGTCAAAATAACTTTTTACAGAATATTAATGGAAATATTAGCATTACAATTATAAGGTGAAGAAAACACTCATTTATATGCTCGCAGCATCTCAAAACTTTCTCTGTAAAATAATTATTTAAATGAGGCTTGACGTTTTCACGTGGCCACATTCTAAAAGTTTCTTCACCGGAGGTAATTCGTCTTAAATTCTCCTGTGCTCATGATGACGTTTAACTTTCTCTGCTAGAAAAAAACCAAAATGATTCTTAGTTGTATCTTTAGAATATAAGTTATTTTTATGTTGTACCTTGTTGCAGAGAAATGGAGGGAAACGAAGGAAGGAATAAAGAAAGAAAACTTTGTGAGCTGCCTATGGGTTTATTTTCAAAAGCTAATCGGCCTCCAGTTCTTTTCCACTCATTTTCTTTCGCAAGGCAATTTACTCTTTCTGACGCACATCATTACTGAAATGTTTGTGTACTTATTTATTCAATGCAAATAGGTATTCCCGTGAGTCAAAGATAAATTTATAAAACATCAAAAAGAATAAGTGCCGAATCATCAATATTATAATATACAATATCACAGTGTGTTAACTACAAGTTTATGATGTAATATAAAATTGTTTAAATTAATAGAGAGCGAAATTATTGTATATTCACTGCACATTTAGCTTAGAAATTATTAGCAAGTGCTCTCAAAGACGGTATTTGAACAGGAAACTCAAAATCAGATGGGAGCAGTGTAGTCTTTTTGGAGTAAAATATTTCAAGACCGTATTTTGATCAAGTTTTACATAAACACATGGAAATGGTATATATTTATGTATTTATAATTAATATAACCTATAGCACTATAACAGCACAATGTAACGTGTATATTAATACTCATTAATATACAAACAATTCTGATTGTAGATCATTTGCATCATTCTCTAACTTTACTGTAATAAACTATTCGTACAAAAAATTATTCTTTTGACTAGGAGGGATGATGAGAAACAAAGTTTCAAAGCCTGCAGTGGAGTAGGTATATTTTATTTCGTACAATCAAAACAACCACCCAATAGTGCATTCATTAGGTTAATCTTCACCATAGGCTCTATATCGGTTGCGGTATTTTTCGCTTTGTGGGATAAGCTTTAATGCTCCCTCCTGGAGAAAATCCTGACCTTACGTGTTCAGCCACGTTGTCGTTGGTGTTGACCTTCTCATCCGCGAATCGTCGGCCTACTAGGTATTCCTTCAAGTGTGGAAAAAAGGTAAAAGCCGCTTGGAGCGAGATCCGGGCTCTAGAGAGGGTGATCGATGATAGCAGAACTACTTCAACTGCGTTGGTGTTCTTTCTGACTGTATGAGGTTGCGGGTTGTCATGAAGAAAAATGACTTGGTGAGGAGTCCTGGCCGTTTCCTCCTGATTGCTTTGCGCAATCGTGTCCTGCTCTCGCAGTATCAGTCAGCGGTCACTATTTCACTCTTTCCAAAAGCTTCACGAGTATGACACTTGCGCTGTCACAAAGATGTTCCCTGCAGATGACGCCACCTTAAACTTCGTCTTTGGAAAAGAGGGATTTTTCTACTCCACTGACGACCGCTTACTGTGGGGGTACATTAGCTAATCCATGTTTTGTCACCAGTGAAAATGCGGTGAAGAAAACTGTACCCGTCCGTGGAAAAACCTTGCAAAAGTTGCAGATTTACCTGATGCGCTTCTCCTTGTTGGACGACAGATTTCTTGAAACCCATCGGGAACAAACTTTCCGGTACTGGAAAATAAATGTCATGAGCAATGTGGTGAATGCTACCAAAAGACATTCCAGTTCTATCACCATAAGTCGTAACCACCTGTTGTCCTGAATCTCCACGCGAGCTGTGTTCAAATGTTTGGAAGCCGCACAGTCGGCCACTGCGATCCTCTTTGGTGACATTTTCTCTACCAGCCCGTAAACTTTCGACACCATTCTACGACATACTGGCGAGACAATGCAGTCTCTCCATAAATCTCTACCAGCTGTCGGTGAATGACAGCCGTGGTTATATATTCTGCCCACAGAAATAAAATAACAGCGGATATCTTTACGAGACCATTATTTTAAACAGGTCGCCAATTGTGTTTACCTTGCAATAGAGCTGTAGGTGGCAATTGGCTGAAACTCTGCACGATTACTAACCATATGTATTAGAATTACCGCAAAGTAGGTACTAAATTCGCCCTAAAAGACGAAACACCAAGAATATGAGCTGTAACTTTAGTTTTTGATCATTCCCCGTACTTTGTGATAATCGAGATAAACGTGAGCATAAATTGTGTTATAGTACTTATTTTCTTGTAGGTTCAAGGGAAATACGGTATATTTGTCTAAAGCAATATGAATATTTTAAAATATTGGCAAGGTAAAGTGGAGGAGGCGGATCTGAACGTAGCTCTGAGTGGGTAAGGCTCATGACGTTTTTTGCTGAGGTAATTATTACTTATTATTACTTATTATTACTTTCTCTAGTACGTATGTACAGTGTACAGAGTAGGTAGAGAAGGTATTGCATTCCGCCAAAAATTCATTAGCCAGATTTCACCGGAAATATATCAAAAAAGAAAAAGATTTTTTTAGAAAAATAGTGTTTGTGTGTATCTGTGTTTACATGTGTGTGCGCGCGCGCATCTGTGGATAGCATAAGTCAAAAACGAAAAGTACGTTAAATATATATTAAATTTTGTATGGATGCTAAACGAAGATTTTCAAGAATTACCCAGCACATAGAATTGTTTAATTATGATTTTCTCGAAAAATGGCTATTTTGTTTAAAATACAGTTTATTAAAGATATTTACATGACAAAAAATGATATCTTGAATTTTCTGAGTGGTCCCTAAGACCTTTTCATTCTGATTTATTTTTCATAATTGGTAAACGGAAAGAGATAGATAAACGCCTACTATATGAAGGTGTGGATCTCGTTTAATTTATGTCCTTTACACTTTTCTGAGATATTTCTTGTTATTCGTTTTTATTTTAAAATACTTATACCTTTTCAGATAGGAAATCTTTCGTGTTTCTTTTGTTTTACTCCTAGCCATGTGAAGAATCGAATTTCAATAACAATTGCAATTCGACAACTTCAAAACATTTTGCTATCGCTTTAGCAACGTGTATCACCATAGTTCCTTTTAATTGTGAGAAACTAAGTATTTAGAGCATTCTGGTATAGAATCAAATATTTTACTATTTAAAACATGTCCTCATTTGCTTCAAGACTTTCAAATAGTTCAATTGTATTGGATGCAATTTGATAAAAAAGTGGTATTGACAGCTCTTGGAGAGTGTTATAGTGTACTGAATTTGACAAAACATCTGATCGTGTGCAACGGGCATAAAATTTTCTTCGGAGTTTCTGCTAATCCCTAGAAGGTAATGTGGTGTAACTTAATATTCTTTTTGGATCAGAACGTTAAACATCCAAGATATTTTACTGTCGAAGAAGTACTATTAAAAGTGAAAACTTCCAGTTTAACAACTGCATAAATATGATTGTCTGACACATCTTGTAGAAGGTAGTAGGATTGTAGACCGTTTTGCTCAGCAAAGAAGATACTATTAAGGATTTAAAATATGCTTAATCGCTTATGGATAGCGTAAAACTAAAAAACCTTGCAACGCGGTACGCATCATGCAAACATGAAAATAATGTCTCAGAAGTAAACATAAATGTCAATTCAGTTACTCAAGTCCACAGCCGTTGATAGCGAAATTCTGGCGCACCCAACCCTGTAGGGTTTTACCGCAGATTACGGGGTAGGATTGCGGTTGCGGAGCGTCGGTTGTAATTTGCATAGTTGAGGATGTAAGGAGATGTGGTGGTGCTGCTCAAAGATTATCAGATTAAGATGCAAGTGCACCTCTGGTAGATTGTGGTTTCATTTATTTGGATGTCCTACATGACCTTTTGAAGCCAAACAGTTCTTTGTTACATTGAATATGAAAAGAATGTTTGCTGCCAAAGGAGGCATTTCTAAGATATCTGGATGTGCCAAGCAAGGAACCAGATATTGCCTGAAGTGCCGAGTCCTGGAGTTGCAGGCTTCAAGGTGACTAACAACGGATCTCTTGTAGCAAATTATCACAGAATTTTCAGCCAGGCATCTTATTCATCATCCACGTATGGAAGAGGTGAGAAGCCTTATGCGAAAGGTACGTTCCACAGCAAGACGGTCCATGGTTATGGAGCTACGAATCTCCCACCGGCCCAATCTGTGGCATACTACTTGAAGTTGTCAACATTTAGCAAACATTATCGCCCCCAACCAAAGGGCAATTACTTGGGTCCAAACCCGGCAAAATTCTCATCAGTAAATCTTAATTCTGAAAACAACATATAAAAGAACCTTTGGTTGAAATATGTTAACATTTGCTCTTTTAGAGTTTTAGAGCAGTCTGTGAGATAGGTACCGTTTAGATTAACCGAAGTTATGAATACACATCCCATCGAATAAAACAGTGGAACACCATCAACAAGGTCTTCTTCTTCTTAGCGCGGTGGTAGCGCAGCTGCTTGCCAAGCGGGAGACCTGGGTTTCATCCCGGTACCGGCGTAGTGATTTCTCCCCCGCTGGGAAACCTGGTCCGGAGTGCAATCAGCCGCGTGAGATCCCAGGGGAAAGGCCAAATGAGGAGCTACTTTATGGAGAAGTAGCGGCTCCAAGTCACGGGGACCGCATTAATAAGCCGGAGGGTCCCGAGGCGCTGACCACGTCTCACCCTCCAATACTTTACCCCATTCTTGACTTACCGCAGCGACCCGGCGGTAGGTAAAGGTTCCTTGTGAGCTGTCTTGCCATGGAGCTATTGTTACATCAATGACAAAAGTGTTCTACCCATCCACTATCGCCACTACAACGCCCAGTCACTCGCTTTGTGCAATATAGATCACTCTGTGATCTATAATGGCTGTGATTAATACAGTATCATTTGCAACGGCTTGACATGATGATGAACCTGAATCAACAGTGTTTCCGCATTTTGATCAGAAGTCTTCAATACACATTATTTTGGTGTCATTAGTTTCATAACAAATTAGAAGGCATTACCATTTACATAACGGCGCACATAATCCAACAACTAGCAAATAACGTGGCCAGTAATTCAAGCGTATTAATCTACATTTTCAATTATGATTACTTTCAAACTTGGTTTTACAATTAGCGATGCTTATGTTTTCTTTGGAAAGTGTAGCAAGTAATTCCTACAAAGACGGGAGCGACTGCCTCAGTGGTCGAGGGAGCTGACTTCCCAGCTGGGGCGGGGAATTTTTTTAACCAGAATTATTCTCTATTCCCCACAGAGTCTGCAAGTTTGAATGTGAGGTGAATGTGTGTGTTTGCAGAAAATAACATTATTTAAACTCAACGTAAATACCTACAAACAACGAGATGTTTCAAGTGCAAAGCCTTTGATATGACATTGGATTTTAAAGTGGGCTATATAAATGAAACAATTAAAAAAATCTGATGTGTACCATTCACATAACCTTCTCCATATCCCTACAACAAATTATTCTTAAAAAGGTTATACTTTTATTTACTTTCTGCTAATCAGAAAAAAATAGCAGAAATAGTCTAATTACTCGCTTCCTTGTAAGTAGAAGCGAAATAAGGGACAACTGTACGTTAAAGTAATAGTCAAAAGCTTGTTGCTATGTCAATGAAGTTCCTTTGTCTATATGAATAGGAGTTGACAGGTTGCCGTATGAGAAATGTATACGTTTTTCATAGCAGAAACCAAAAATAAGGAATGTCACAAAAACGACAAACTCCACGAAAAAAATGTATATAACATAAATTGTGTGGTTTAATGTGCTCTACATTTTTTGTGCAGTAAGTTTTTGTCCATCTCTTACGGTTTAGCAGTTATTCAAAATTTAGTAAAATTCATGCAGAATAAACTACTCTTCAGCGGCTATTCCCAGAAAATTCAAGATATACATTTTATTTGTCAGGTAAATATGTTTAATATACGAAATTTTAATTAAAATCGTTAGAGCCATTTTTGAAAAAATCAAAATTTTCGAAAAAAGTTCCATGTAAAGGGTAGTTGGGGGTGGGGGATTTTCCTTAAAATCTTCGTGTCGCATCCCTGGAAGATACTAAACTTAAATACCAAGTTTGGTATTTTATCGACTTTTCGTTTTTGAGTTATCGTGTTCACAGACACAGACACACACACACACACACACGGACCTTTTTGTGAAAATGCTTTTTTTTATATTGGGGACCCTAAAACATATATTTCCGGTGAAATCTCGGTATCGAATTTTTTGGTGGAGTGCAATACTTTCTCTATACACTATGTACACATGGAGAAAGTAAAAATAAAAGATGGGAGTGAGGATAGTGATATTCTCAAAGTAAGTTTACATTAGTAAAGGATCAATACAACGCCTATAGCTGTAATGTACTATGTACGTTACTTTACATATTGTTTAATGAAATGTAAATATAAAATTCCGCGATGACTAATTAGCACTCAATTATGTTTTCAAGCAAGGGTTTTCGATTTTTATTTTATAGATTAAAAACTATTAATGTTAAACATGGAATTTTATCTCTTAAAAATATTGTTTGTTAAATTTCTTCAAAACTATTAAAACCAACCGATAAGCATTCCATTATTTATGTAGTTCAAGACAACACAGTAGCAATAAAATATAATAAAAACAAATACTTCCGAAACAGTTTTTGAAGTCAACTCATCATGTTAACTTTAATCACGTCATTATTTTGGGCAAGATAATGCTTAACGTTACGAGTGCGAAAATTTGATCTGGTCATTGTCATTTACTTGGTCATGCAGATCTCTGGGGCGGAAACGGGGTTACGTGTTCGTATCCCGGGTGCAGGTTTTGGCTATTAGGAATGGTGTGGATTTGTGGGTGCCCCATCTCAGGATTTCTACTAGCATGGAAACTCTTTTCAGTACGACACAAGCGATTTATTCACTTAGTTCGGCCTTTTTTCGCCGCCGAACACACACGAATTCCTCCTAAATTTTCTACTGTGAAACTATACTTTACCCGACCACGGCTATTATTACTTATTAATTTTCATCCAATGATCTCGTCCGTACTCTGGTCTATATTAAACTTAACTATTTCAGTCAAAACTAAGGGCTACACAAAGCACCTAAATAGCACATCTTTGCTCTGCCGATGTTCTATGGAAGTGCTCCCAAACAGTGTCTCCTGACCAGCGGTAGCACTGTTTTCTCTTTTCCTGTTATGTTTCCTCGGGCAGTGTAACCTCACCCCCTTCGGTTAAATGCTCTCCCCTAACGGTATACGGTGCTACCAGCTCGTGACAACTCGGCTACTTAGACGTGCTTGAAATCTTTCTTCCTTGCCCATTTTCAATGTCTACGTTTTTCCCCTCGTGGTATAATTTATATTATTTGCTATAATTTATATTTCTCTCTCAAATCACTCTTAGCCCCGTGAATAGACATATACTGTCTCATCTCGCAAGCGGTGTGCAGTGCTTAGTTGCAAGATTTATCCAGGTTCAAAGTGGAATTTGAGAACGATTAAGGCGCCACAATTTTTTTTTCATATTGATTTCTTCTAGGTCAACATCTGTTTGAGAATCTGCAATCCCCTCGTTTTTGCGGGGATGGAAGCGGGTAAACTACTTTAAGCGCCAAGTCCCTGAGCGGAATAGCTAAGACCATTTCGACCCCTTTTTTGGGGTTTCTCTGGGTGGCCAGGTGAATGCTGGGTAGGTTTCTTTCATTTTTAGAATTTCTTTTCCATATCGCCTCCATTTTCATTTCTTACATCGTACATCTGGTTGGGTTAATTCAAGATTGAAAGATAGTATTCGGTACGTCATGGCATGGAATAAGTATGCAGAAAGTGACTAAATCCGTTCCCCGACTTCAGTAGAATGAGGAGCGCTCCAAGTTGTACTCTATGTGGGGAGGGGGCTCTGTTCTTCCAGTTCGATTGTTGGGGTACTTCAATCTAGAAAATGTAGGGACCTTATCTTTGCTGTGTCGTCACCTCTGATTCCGGCCGCAAGGTGTATTCTCTCACCTCTACTGGATGCCCCCTCATGCGACTTAGGTAAAATAACCTTAATTTCGGTGCCGAGTTCCTTTCCGACCATACTGTATCCTGAAATACCGGTCAATTTTATTTTGTTTTATTGTTTCGTATTTGTTTTAATGAGTGGCCTCTGGCTATATACAGTGTGTTAATGAACTACACCGAAATAATTTGCAAAATTGTGCACGTGACTGATATAAGTAATTTGAGAGAGATTGGCGATGCATAGTCCCCGGATAAACAACGCAGCTACATAGCGTTAAACGTGTGGGTATCAGGTGCTGATTAGTCGGTGTTAAAGCAAAGCAGGTTGAAAATATGACTTAGAATGTCTTTAAAACTGCAACCCGAGTATAGACATATTAATTTTTAGCAGCTTGTTACTAGCGTTCTCAGGATTTAATGTCATAAAAATCTGTAAAATATCGAACTAATCACTTGACAGTGCGACATTGAGCATTCACAAACTACATTCTTGTTTATGTAGCCTACTCTGGAGGCGTTTTTTCAACTGCTCTGGTGGCTTAGTGCGTAATGCGGGAAGCTGTTATTCCAAAGATCATGAGTTCGATTCTTGTCATAGAGTAATTTTTTTTTATTATTTTTTTCATTCCAGACGCAGTGCCGCGATACGTGGCGTACTGGCACTTAAGAAACTTATAGCCGTTACTTCGAAATTTCAATAAACAGGCCATAAGGCTCCTATCTCAAATTACTTATTTGAAGAATCTACATATTCTGTGAGAATATTTCGGTATAGTTCACAAACACTCTGCAAGATTGGCAGGCTGTTATGCGCATAAATAATACATATCACAGCAAATAATAAGAAGACATATTGTTTATGTGGCAAAATAAGCAAATCTGATGTGCTACACTGACATAACTTTCTTTAGCGGTTCTATATACAAACTATTCTTACCAAATTATTATTTTATCTATTTCATGTTAGTCGTCGAGACAAATATTAGCAGAATGGTCTTATTGCTTATTTCCTTGTAAGTATAAGGGAAATAAAGGAATGCATTAGAGTAAAGCAATAGTCCAATGTTTTAAAAGCTGGTCGCCATGTGAAACAACTGAGGTTCAGTTTGCTTTATAAGGAGATGATAGAGTATAGTTAGGTTTTTTTTAAAATTTGAAACCAATAAAAAGCAATATCTCGAAAACGGTGACCTCTAAAAGAAAAACGTATATAACATAAATTATGTGTTTTAATGAGAGCTACATTTTTGTGTAGTAGGTTTTTGTATACCTCTTACTTTAACCGTTATGCAAAACTTTGCAGAATGCATCCAGAATAAAGATATCTGCAAAGGTTATACCCAGAAAATTCAAAATACACATTTTACTTGTTATGTATAATCAAAATCGTTAGAACTAACTTTGAGAAAAAAAAATTGTAAAACAGTTTACATGTAAAGGGTTGTTTGTGATAGGAAGATTTTCATGAAAAGATTCGGTTAGATCTTTGGAAGATACTAAACTTAAATGCCAAATTGGGTATTTAATGTTGTTTTTATTTGAACATACACACAAGAACCTTTTACTAAAAATGTTTTTTCGGACTCAGGGGATCTCAAAACATATATTTCCAGAGAAATCTTGACATGGAATTATTTGGTGGAATACAATACCTTCTCTATCCACTGTGTACATTGTACATAGGGCTAGAGAAAGTAAAGGCTTCCTCTGAAGCAGTGCATAACTATAAGAGAAATATAATGAAATACAAGCACAACTATGCACTTGTAGAGAATTAAATCCTCTGGAGGAATCAACCCAAACGAATATAGTGTATGAGCTTGTCAATAGAGGCAGAGTTAACGCCTACAAAACTAGCTAGCCCGGCTGGCTAGTGTGGTGGTAGCATGTCTGCCTCACATTCAACAGGGCGTAAGTTCGAATCTCGCTTAGGGTGAGTTATCCAGGTAAGGGTTTTTCGGGGTTTTCCCTTATCCTGGGTAGACGAATGTCGAGTAACTTTAAGCTCTATGGACCCCGAGATCATTTAAGCATCATTTCACCAATTCCATTCATCGTCCGATATGACCAACCAGGTTAAAGGACGTTAAACCAAAAAACTAGCTAGAGATAGAGGCAGACCAAGACGCATGCGCAGCGCGAAAAAGTAGCAACATTGATGGAGAAAATGCCTTACTGGTACATGCACATCACGTAAAATGGAAATGGAGTTATATTTATGGAACTCTCTTTAACTGCTGTGGTTCATAGCTTCCCATTCTATACTGGGAATGAAAAAACGCTTAATTTTACTGAGAGGCCTCTTTATCTTTTATGTGTCATAAATTTACAACACGGGACCAACGGTTTAACTTTCCATCCGAAGGAAGCCATGCTAAGGATTTTTACGCCCGAAAAACCCATCGTCCTCCGCCGGGTTTGAACCCGCGACCTTGGGTACATGAAGTTAGCCATGGTACACCACGGACACGATACTGCGCGGTGGTGATTCACCATTTAGAAGGTATCCATGGCTGAAACAAGCCATGTAAAGGGCTAGCCGAGCAAGCACTGTGTCCTCGCACCAACGGCCAAGACAAAAGGAAGACTATCAAGAAACTTCGATGGCGGCGCCATGCACCAGATCTGCATGCTATGAAAGAGAGTATTAGAACTTGAAAAAGCCAAAGCTTTAAGCGTACCGACATCCTGGGTTTAAATATGTGAGACAGAAAAGCAATTACCGACTGTGCACAAGTGGACACACCGCGAATCTCTCCCCTAACAGTTAAGCCTTTATTCAATTCCACGCCCAGGTGGGTAATTGAATTCCTCCATTCAATCTTTTGGTATTGATATTGGAATGTGGCACAGTTGTGGCGGTTCGTTAGTAGAATAGTTTGGCTTTTATCCTGATTGGACATTCGCAAACGTAAAGCAAAGCTGTAACGGCACAAGGTAGAAAGCTTTGTTTACGCTTACATTAAAGGTGAGAAATGATCCAATCAAAGGTAAAGTTTCATACACACCAACACTGTAACGATTGTACAAATCCTACGAACTGTTCATCTTCTGCTGATTAGATTACCTATTATACTAACATACCTACATACATAAACATACTACCATGCCTACATACAGACACACCTACATATACTTGCATACTTAGCCGAACGTCTGAACCCCTTCAGCGAGGGTCCTTTCCGGATTGGGTTGGACTCGGCGGGTAGTGTTTTCCGAAACACATGGGAGATTGGGCACGTCCGAGCGGTAATGCCTGGGCGGGGTTGTGAGATGCCTCAATGCCCTCCGGTACTAGCCTGATGCATGACAAGACAAGACACGCATGGCTTTCATTTCAAAACGTCACAGTATAATGTTGTATAAACAATATAATGCTCTTTCATATCTATCACATTCATTTACTTTACATTTTTTGTTTTAAACTCTTGCCGATCAAACTGGATTCTTATTATGAAATATTGTATATTAAATATTTTATAAAACTGTGTATTCCATTTAAGAGAGAATATAAATTATTGTTGTAAACCATTGTGCACGAAGCACTGCTAATGCTTGTATCCTGAGAAAAACTTAGGTCACTGAAGTCATAGATTTACGTAACTTTTAAAAACTAGTTCTTTTGTAATAAAGTAAACTGAAATATTAGGTCATTCAATATTGAAATATTTTGTTATTTCTGTATGGAACACTCCACGATCATTTCAAAATGTGTGCTGTAACAAAACATTTCGGTTGGTTCCATGCATAGCGTACTTTGAATGAACATATTTGTTCCCTACAAAATACAAATTCACCAAGATCTCAGCAAAAATATTTTGATAGGAGAATATTATTTTGTAAATGGATGTGCCAGAGAGTCGAAGAAGAGTAAAATTTGACGCAAAATATGTGTTTTATTGAGGAAACAACCTTTTGCTTAAATGAGTTTGTACGTATTGGTGTAATGAAAATCCCCATATGTTTCGTGAAGATAATACTCAGTTTCCGCAGAAAATCAATGTAAGCTGGATTTATGCAGGATGATGATGTTGGACCGATTTTTACTTTCTCCATACGCTCTATGTACATAGTGTATAGGGAAAGTATTGCACTCCACCAAAAAATTCGATACCGAGATTTCACCGGAAATATATGTTTTAGGGTCCCCAATATCCAAAAAAAAAGCATTTTCACAAAAAGGTCCGCGCGCGAACGTGTACGTGTGTGTGTGTGTGTCCGTGTGTCCGTGTGTCCGTGTGTCTGTGAACACGATAACTCAAAAACGAAAAAAATACCAACATGGGATTCGACACCAAGATTTTGAGAAAAATCCCCCCACTCCCAACTACCCTTTATATGGAACTTTTTTCAAAATTTTGATTTTCTCAAAAATGGCTCTAACGATTTTGATTAAAATTTCGTATATTAAACATATTTACCTGACAAATAAAATGTATATCTTGAATTTTCTGGGAATAGCTTCTGAAGAGTAGTTTAATCTGAATGAATTTTACTAAATTTTGAATAACTGCTAAACCGTAAGAGATGGACAAAAACTTACCCCACAAAAAATGTAGAGCACATTAAAACACACAATTTATGTTATATACATTTTTTTCTTGGAGTGCGTAGTTTTTGTGACATTCCTTATATTTGGTTTCTGCTATGAAAAACGTATACTTTTCTCATACAGGAACTTGTCAACTCCTATCCATATAGACAAAGGAACTTCATTGACATATCAACCAGCTTTTGACTATCACTTTGACCATCAGTTGTCCCTTATTTCGCTTCTACTTACAAGGAAGCGAGTAATTAGACTATTTCTGCTATTTTTTTCTGATTAGCATAAAGTAAATAAAAGTATCAGCTTTTTAAGAATAATTTGTTGCAGGGATGTGGAGATAGTCATGTAAATGGTACACATCAGATTTTTATTGAAGAAACTAAATATAGTCTTTCCGTTTGAGAAATATTTTGATAATAGTTACCTCTACAAAAAGTTTATGACAAAAATTGTTAATGTTAAAGAATTGCATATTTTTGTTTAGTCCGTTTTTGTATATCGCTTTCGGTTTACCAGTTACATAAAATTCATCCCAGCATGACTATGCCTAAAACTTCAAGATACACATTTCGTTTGTCATAAAAGTATGTTAAACATACGGTATTAATCAAAATCGTTAGAGAAATTTTTGGCAGTATAAAAAATGTTCGTGAAATGTTCCATGTTTTGGATAGTTAGGGATGGAGGGATTGTCTAGAAAATCTTCCTGACGCATTCTTGAAAGATACTGAACTTAAAATTGCAATCAGGTTGACTGAGTTTTCGATTTTTAGCAACGGTTCTACAGATAGACCTACGGGTGAACATTTTTCAAAAAATTAATTTTTTTTTTCTTTTTTGTATTTAAGAGATCTCAAAATATGTAATTCCAGTGTAACTTTGGTGCTGAATTTTAGGTGGAATACAATGCCTTCTCTATCTACTATGTACTTTGTACTTATGTGCTAGAGAACGTAAAAAAGGTAAAAAAGTAATGTCACTATTAGTGATAGGATGACACGATATGTCCACCTCTCAAAGTATTTTTCAACTATTTCAAAATCACTCATTGCGTTAAGTAGGGACGTTGTTAAGTCTTAGAAGTGCCTCCGAAAAGTTAGATGTGTTCAATTCACATGACTTTCTATACATCTCTGCAACATATTATTGTTGAAAAGCTTATGCTTTATTTACTTCAAGCTAATCGAGAAAAAATTTGCAGAAATGGTCTTATTGCTTGTTTCCTTGTAAGTGCAAGCGAAATAAGGGAGTACCATAGACTAAAGTGATAGTTGCCAGGTGATTGAAGTTCCTTTGACTGTATGGACAGAGTTGACAAATTCCTGTATGAGAAATGTATACGTTTTTCAAGGCTGAAACCAAAAACAAGGAGTATCTTGAAAACGATCAACTTCACGAAAAAGTGCATACAACATATATTGTGTGTTTTAAAGTGCTCTACATATTTTGTGCGGTAAGTTTTTCTCCATCTCTTAGGATTTAGCAGTTATGTAAAATTCCGTAATAAAGTAGTTTTCAGAGGCTATTCCCAGAAAATTCAAGATATACACTTTTTTGAGAAAATCAAAACTTTTGACAAAAATTCCATGTAAAGGGTCATTTGGGATGGGAGGATTTTTCTCAAAATTCGCGTGGCATCCCTGGAAGATTCTAAACTTAAATATCAAGTTTGGTATTTAAAGGTCTTTTAGCTTTTGAGCTATGCTGCCCACAGACAGACACATGGATTCAGGGTGACCTAAAACATGTATTTCCGGTGAAATTTGGGAATCGAATTTTGGGTGCATTACAACATTTTCTCTATACACTATGTTCATAGTGTGTATAGAGAGAGAGTAAAAATGCTTTTTTTTTTTTGGATTCCGGGGGAGCTAAAACATGTATTTCTGGTGAAATCTCGGTATTGAACTTATGGGTGGAATGCAATACATTCTCTGTGCACTATGTGCATAGTACGTGGATAGAAAGTAAAAAAATTTTTTTTTTCCTTTTCTGTATTTAAGGGGTCTCAAAATATATAATTCCAGCGAAATTTTGGTGCTGAATTTTAGGTGGAATACAGTACCTTCTCTATCTACTATGTAATTTGTGCTAATGTGCTAGAGAAGGTAAAAAAGGTAAAAAATTAATGCCACTATTAGTGATAGGATAATACGATATGACCACCTCTCAAAGTATTTTTCAACCGTTTTAAAATCGCTCCTTGCAATAAGTAGGGACGATGTTATATCTTAGAAGTGCCTCCAAAAATACAAACCGAATGAGTTGTGGAAGATGCCAGAGTTCACAATTTTCAAATCTCTCTAACGCTTCTGACTTTACTTAGTATTCAACATGCTTCCAGAATGCAAGGATGTGCAAAGCATAACAATAAAATTGTCAAGTCTAGTGTGCAGATACACAGACTACGAAAGCTGTGTTGGTTACTTCTTCAGGTCGATGATCATTCAAATGCACAACAGTGCCATGAAACCTCTCAGGGAATTCGACAAATCTCTTACTGTTTGTTTTGTCATGCATGCTGGTAGCAGATTTCTCTAACGATCTGACAAACATTTACTCCTTCATTAAGACAAACGCTTCCCAACTAAGCAAATAAACGTCTACCTGAATTGTTTTATAGCTATTGCTCTTGTTTATGGCTGTTGCTATGTACGACTTTCAAGTACTATGCTTCACTATGTACACAGAGCACAAATAGTAATAGACATCGAATTTCTGATTGTCTGTAGGAACGTGTCTTCTGATATCCGCTGGCCGCTCTGTCTCTCTAATTGGGGAAAGAGGAGGGGTTGTAGCTTACTGTTGTAGTACATGTTATCTTATATTGCTTCCAATTGAGTGAGGAGGCTATACCTATTTGCGAATGAGTTGACATATCAGCATATAGAACACGCACCTGCAAGGTGATAGTATCAGCAAATAAAATAAAAACATGACGTAATAAAGTACCCTACAAACGGTAAGGAATGCGGTGTACGGGACAAGACACTGCCGGTTTCTTTTTGTGCCTTTTGTACATAGTGCACATAGAAGGTATTGCATTGCACCCAAAAATTCGATACCGAGATTTCACCGGAAATACATGTTTTGTGGACTCGCTGACTCATATTGACTTTGTTTAGCTGCTGTATAAACCAACTTCTTACAAAAGAGTATTCTTCTTTCTACACAATTGTCATTACAAATCGCTTCTTTGCTTGGCCAGGAGTAGAACAAAAGAAAAAGGACCTTCCTGTCTGAGAAAAGTATAAGTAATTTCCAATTGAAACTAGCAACAATGAATATCCCGGAAACGTAAACTCCACGAAAAAAAAGGTATACGACATAAATTGTGTATTTTCACGAGATGTACACTTTTTGTGTAGTATTTTTTTTCTATCTCTTACGGTTTACTAGTTACGCAAAATTCAGCAAAATTCATCCAGAATAAACAGGTCTTCAGAAGCTATTCCTAGAAAATTCAAGATATACCTTTTATTTGTGATGGAAATGGCTTTAATATGAGGTATTTTAATCAAAATCGTTTGAGCCATTTTTAAGAAAAACTATTCTTTCGAACATTTTCCACGTAAAGAGTACTTTGGAGTGGGGGGATTTTCTAGGAAGCCTTCGTGTCACATCCTTGGAAGATACCAAACTAAAATACTAAGTTTGGTATTTAACCGCCTTTTCGTTTTGGAGCTATGCTGTCCACAGACAGACAGACAGACAGACAGAGAAATGTTTTTTTTTTTTTTTCGGATTAAGCAAATCCTAAAACATGTATTTTCGGTGAAATCTCGGTATACCTTCTGTCCCTACTGTGTACATTGTATATACGGGGCTAGAAAAAGTAAAAGGGATTTTTAGAAACATGTTTGTACGTGTGCGCGTAAGGGGGGGGAGGGCGGGGCAGCATAGCTCAAAAAATGAAAAATGAAAAAAATAGATTCAGTATTTATATTCATGAACTGATATTAGAATGCAATTCTAATGGTGTATTAATTGTACTAAGACTTAAAGATAAATTTTCTTTATTTATAACTTTGAAGGATATTAGTTTTTTTAACTTAAAGTCTTTAATATATCAATAAAATTAAAGTGCTATAGGATCAAATCCACATTCAAAAGGAGAATTTTTTTCGCGATCTTCAATAATTTTTTTTCAAGGATGAGACTGGAAGATATTCAACAAAATCCCCACACCCCTATCTACCTTTTAAATGGAAAAAGTTGAAACCTTTGATTTTTCCAAAAATGGCTCAAACGATTTTGGTTAAAATATTTTATGCTTAAGATATTTTTATGACTAACAAAATGCATATCTTGAAATTTATAGGAACAGCCTCTTAAGACATCTTCACCCTGGCTGGCTTTTATATAACTGGCAAACCGTAAAAGATACACAAAAGCTTAGTACACAAAAAATATAGATATCATTAAAACACACAATTTAAATCATATTGTCTTTTTTTTCTCTTTTTTTTTAGAGTTAACCATTTTCGAGATATTCCGGTTTATTAGTTTAAATTTTAGCCACCTTAAACTTTTCTCAAACGGGAAGATTTCTTTGTTCTCGTTTCTCCTTGGTTATTCCTGACATGCAAATATTTGGAATTCAACTGTTTCCTATAGTGACTGACTTCTATTTCCCTTCTACTTACAATGAAGCTAACTCTACTGATGCTAATTAACATGATGTAGATAACAGACTAAGCTTTTGAATAAAAGGTTTGTTTGCCGTATAGCTAGACGATACCATGTGAATGGAACACATTAGATTTTTTCGCTTCTACTTAAAAGGAACCAAGTATAATAAGGGCAACTTCTGGTACTGATTATATGGATTATCCTGAAATATATAGAAAAATAAGCTGTTTAACAATAATTTGTTATAGAGATGTAGAGAAAGTCATGTGAATGTAACACACCAAGGTTTTTTTTTTTCTTTTTATCTACACGTACTATGCACAGAGTGTGTAGAGGAAATACAAGAAATTCGTTACCGAGATTTTACTTATGAGGTCCCTGAGTCAAAAAAAAAGAAGTATTTTTAGACAAAGATCCGTGTGTTTGTGGACAGCAGAACACAAAATAGAAAAGTCTGTCAAATAGCAAACTTGGTATTTAGGAAATTGGTATGGAAATTCTAAGGATGGGATATAAAGATTTTCAAGAAAATTCCCCCACCCCAACTACTCTTTACTGGAAACATTTTTCGAATATTTTGATTTTTTAAAAAATGGTTCTAACGATTTTGATTAGAATATCCTGTGTTAAAATATTTTTATGGAAAACGAAATGTATATCTTGAATTTTTTGTGAATAGTCTCATAAGACATCTTTATTCAGGATGAATTTTGTGGAATTTGGCATAACTGGTGGACCGTAAATTTTCGACAAATAATTATCAACAAAAAATGTAGAGCTTGTTAAATCACAAAATATATGTTATATGCGTTTCTTCATAGAGTTGGCTATTTTTGAGACTTTTTGTTTTTTGTTTCTGGTTTCGGTTTTAAAATACTTATACAGTTCTCGCACGGGAATTTGTCAAATTCTAGCTATACAAATAAAGACATTTCAATTACATGGCAATCAGCTTTTAAAAGATTTGATTGTCTCTTTAGCCTATGGTACTGCTTTATTTCCCTTCTACTTACAAAGAAGCAAGTAATAAGACAACTTATGCTAATGTTTTTCTCGATTAGCGTGAAGTAAATAAAAGAAGAAGCTCTTTAACAATAATTTACTGCAGATATGTAGAGAGAGTCATGTAAATGGAACACATCAGATTTTTGTACTTACTCTACATATACTATAGTACTTTGTAGGTACAGAAGGAGTTTTATTCCACACAAGAATTCTATTCCGGGATTTCACCAGAAATACAAGTTTTGAAAATCCTGAATTCTAATAAGCATTTTTGGAAAAATGTCCGTACACATATACAGGGCGTTTTAAAACAATAACAAACGAAGATGTGTTGGTCATACCGTACGTGATACGTGAATATAACTTTCAGATCTAAATTCGGCACATACAAAAACTGTCATAAAGTCACCATGGATTAGGCAGTCATACCTTACCAAATGGCACGTGCCTGGCCCACTACAAGAGAGATGCCGGTTGGTAGCGAAGGTTCCAGTCGAGTGGTGAAGGGGCGGTAGATCTCACGTTAGTAATGGAAAACGTAGCAAGTGGGTTTTGTTATGTGTTTCGTGTGACACGTTCTGAGGTTGTTTACGTGCCGTATGACAACCGTTGTTCCTTTGCTGTCTAATCCCAAATGTGTGCGATTTTAAACACATGTAAAACTTAAAATATAAGAGTTTGAAAGTTGCGACATCAAGTTTCGGACAAGTCAAAGTGTAAACTAATCAACTGCTGTCTTCGTTTGGTGTCGTTTTGAAACAGCCTGTATATATGTGTGTGTGGGGGGGGGGACAGAATAGTTAAATATCGAATTGTAAGTTAAAAACCAAACTTGGTAATTAATTTATTTCAGTATCGTCCAAGGTAACGACGCGAAGATTTTCAAGAAATTCCCCACAATTCCCCACCCCAAAATGCCGTTTACAAGGAACATTTTTCAAAATTTTTGATTTTCACAAAAATGGCGCTAAGGATTTTTTATTAAAATACCGTTCATTACAAATATGTATATGACCAACCAAATGATATCCTCAACTTTCTGGGAATAGCCTATTAATCTCTCTTCATTGATAATTACTTTTATATACTTTTTTAATAACTGGTAAACTGTTAGAGATAGACAAAATCCTACTGCACAAAAGAAAATGTGATCTTGTGGAAACATAATCTATGTCATATACATTTTTGTGGAGTTCACCTTTTTTAAATATTCCTTGTTATAGGTTTCAATTTTAAACTACATAAAGTATACTCAAACGGGAAAAATGTTTTCTTTTCGACTCTCTTTTTTTCGATTCCTGGAAAACAAAGGAGAGCCGAATTTCATTGTTTCACATAGCGACAGGCTTTCAAAAGATTTGACTACCGTTTTCTTAGCAAATGCCTTTATTTTCATTTTACTTGAAAAAAAAAAACAAGCGATAAAACCAATTCTGTTAATATTTATCTCTTTTAACATGCTGTGGAATACAAGAATACTCTTTTGTAAGAAAAGTTTGTATGCGGAACAACTAGAGAAAGTCAAATGAGTGGAACATATCAGATTTTTATTTATCTACAGGTAGTATATACCTTGTAAGCAGAGAAGGTGTTAATATTCCACCCAAATTTCGATGCCGAGATTTCCGCATAAATTCATTGTATCCCCTGAATCCAAAAATATTTTTTTAGAAAAATGTGTAAACGTTTTGTCTATGAAAAACATAAAAATGTGCGTATTTAAAGTGATGCATCTGTTAAATTTGACCAAATATTACGAAAAATTAAAAAAAATATTTTGAGACATAATAAAATAACATGAATTCTAAACTTCAAGAAATAAATTGACTATCCTACTTGGCGGAGTTTAACTACCATTTAACTGAAGCTATAAATAGGTAGGCACATGTTCATTAATAGGCATTCCTAATTTTAAAACTTATTTTCTTGCTAACCTTTTTCCAACACCTATCCGTTCACACGAAGCAATATTTGAACTTTTCATACTGCCATTCAAAATCACGCTAAAGAAAATGCTCTTATTCTTTTTTTTAACTATGTTCCAATTTTATTACAGATCCTTGAAACAATTTCTTTGCAATTTTTGTTCAGGTGTCAACAACCACGGCGCCCATCTTGCACAGACCTTGTGAAAGGCCAAAACATTACTTAAAATATTACCTGCACGTTCTTTTGATATGTTTACAGCCTCTGCTATCTAAAACTACTTTAATCTGCGGTCTTCTAGTACTAAACGATGAATTATTTCAATGATCTCTGGAGTTGTCACTTCTACAGGGTGTCCACAGCGAGGCTCATCACTAGTGGTCGTATGTCGCATTTTAAACTGTGCAACCCACTTTTAAATCATTGAATATGAAGGGGCAGAGTCTTTCAATGTACTGTCCATTTCCTCCTTGATTTCTTTAGACGTTAAGCATTTCAAATGGAAGAATTAATCACTGCTCCACTTTCGTGAAAAATCTAAAGATGTCTTGTTTAAAATTATGTCTTTCGAAAACTAAACAAGCTATTGCCCTGTAACTATGGATAAAAGCTAGTCTGGAGTTAAACTACACGATTCTACCATCTAACTGGCTTAGTAGTGCCATATCTGTGTGAGGCCGGCGACTTATTAACAGACCCTGTATCTGGCCATCAGCACATAATACAGTATTTACTGGTATGCTAGATCATATTTTAATTCCAAATTGTATTTCACCTTTCCACTTCACAACTATGCTGTCAATATATAAATTAAATAGAATGAGTGATAGACTACACCCTCGAATTAATAATATATAACTAAATAAATTAGCATACACAAAGGATGCCTGCGCTGGCTATCTTCATATACTAATCCAATAACAATGGCGTTCGTTTGACGTATTCATTGGTTTCCAATTACTTCACAAAACAAAATTAACTGAATACGTGGGCTATATTGAATAGTTTCTCGGAAAACAAACCACTTGCAGGCCACACAAATTTTATTGGGTGGTACATCACAACTATGTAATGGGTTGATGGCTTTTTATGCGTAATACTAGGATTTTATGACAACCATTAGATATTTTTTGAATTAACACATCAATGTAAATGCAGTAGACACTGAAGGTCATAAATGACGTAAATGTCGCTATTCTCTTGAACCGAGAGCCAATTTGTAAAAATTTATGAGTTTTTTCCGGAGGCAGGGCAACGATCCAATGAAAAGAGGAATTATGAGTGGCTTCCCTCACTGAATTTTCTCATTATGTTTACACAGTGACCTGCATAGATGATAATTATGTTTAAATGTTGTGAAAATCTAATGTGTCCATTCACATGACTATCTCTCTACATCTCTGTAACAAATTATTAATGAAAAAGCTTATCTTCTGTCTACTTCATGTTAATTGAGACAAAATTTAGCAGAAATTACTCGTACACTATTTTTGGGATAGTATTTAGCGCCCACTTTAATACTTGTGGCACCGCAGGCGATGATATTGGTGATGAATGAAGATGGAGTACCGGTGGAATGCGATAGAGGGGAAAACCGGAGGAAATCCACCCTTGCACCGTTTTGTCCACCAAAAATCTCAGATGCGGTCTTTGGAATCGAACCTAGTTAAAGCGAGAGTCAAATCTTTTAAAAGCCGTTGCCATGTGATTGAAAACCATTTCTTTGCATGACGAAGTTGACAAATTCCGGTATAAGGAAAGATTCTAAGCATTTTAAAACCGAAACTAACAAGAAATATCTCGGAAATGGTGAATTCCACGATAAATTGTGTCACAAGTTGTGTGCTTTAACGAGATCTACATTTTTTTTTTGTGTGGTGACTTGTTTGTCTATCTGTTACAATTTACTAGTTATACAAATTTCAGAAAAATTCATCCAGAATGAAGAGCTGTTAAGCGGCTCTTCCCAGAAAACTCAAAATATTCATATTATGTGTCCCATAAATATATTCAAAATAGGTAGGTATTTTAATCAAAATCGTTAAGAGGCATTTTGGGAAAATCAACACTTTAGAAACTTTTTCCGTGTAAAGGATAGTTTGTGTTGAGGGGAGTTTTCTCATAATTTCCTGTTGCATTCATGGAGGATACTAAACTTAAATACCAAGTTTGGTTTTTGCCTATTTTTTGTTTGTGTTATCGTGTTCAGGTATACGATATCGTAATCCTAAAACCCTTTTTTTTTATACAGGGGACCCTAAACGTGTATTTCCGGTGTCGGCCATCGAAATTTTTATTGGAGTGCAATACCTTCTCTATCTACGTAGCATGTACTATTTAGGGAAAGTAATAAACAACATCTGGACGTAATTTTAGAGCTTAGAGCTATTTTGTAGCATTTATAGACAACATATCTTAGCAAGCACGTATTACTTTAGAGATGCTGTTTTCGTAAATGTATTGTACATGAGTTATATGAGCAGTCAAATGCTCTAATTGAAAATTCTTTTCTAGCACGTATGCACAATGTACATAGTTAAGAAGATATTTCACCCCAAAATTTCAGAATATATATATGTTTTGTGACTCCTGAATCACAGAAAATAATTTTAAAAAAGGACAGTATGTGTGTGTGTGTGTGTGTGTGTGTGTGTGTAAGTGTGTGTGTGTATAGCATAGCTCAAAATACCAAACTTGGAATATAAACTAATATCTTCCAAAATTGCGACAAGAAGATTTTCAGAAAAAGTCTACCACCCCAAACTACCGTTTACATGGTAAACCTTTCGAAATTTTCGATTTTCTAGATATTCAAGTTCACTATCTTCCAAAGATATTATATTTTAAACAAAAAAAAAAAAAGAAATCATCCCACCCTAATCTTTCCTTTGAGTTGAATATGTTTTGAAAATTTTGATTTTCTCAAATAGAGCTCTAAATATTTTGATTACTTTAATATATAAATATTAAATGTCATGCACATAGTTTTTCTTGTCCATAGTTTATGTAAAATACCTTGTTGGAGGTATTAACCATTTCCTAGATTCCTATCATAAGTTTAAAATTTTTAACGGTTATCCGTAATTGGCTTAACCTCACACCCTATTTATAGGACTGATACCCTCCTAGGACTTACAAGCCAATGCTTAGGGGTCAGAAGTCTTTCGGGGAGCCTACGGCACAAAACCACAGAATGCCGAACCTGTTTCTAAGGTCGGCCCGTAGCTAGGCATGAAAATGAGAAAGTGGATGATGTGAAATGTAAATGAAATTGATGATGGGAGCTATTGGTGGTATGAGTGGCGGGGGAAACCGGAGGACCCGGAGATAGCCAGCCCAGGCGCCGCTTCGTCCACCACGAATTGTGGACGCTTGGGATCAAATCCGGGCCGCCTAACCACTCAACCACGACGCTGCTCTTCCAACAATTATACCTTTTTCAAACTACAAATATTTATTGCCTTTCTTTTTCCTGGCCAAGCAAAGAGGTCAGAATTTCATTGATATTTCTGTTGTGTCAATCTGATTTGAGCTGATATGGGCACGCTTTGAGCATGCCGTAAGAAAGCGGTATGTGACTCCTTTGACAGTGTGTTGAGAGGATGTGATGCGAGTGTGCTGGAAAAATGTGTTCAGCACACCATGCAACAAAAGCGAAAATTGCTTCGTTTGTGATGCATGTGAATGAAACTGACAGTGACGAAGATGAAGACACAGCATAATGCAAGCAGAAAATGTGATATTATTAGATATTATTAGCTCTGGGTAGTACTCTCTACATTTAATAAGAACCTTGCTCAAATTATTATTCACTTGATCTGTAAGAAATAAAATGTCCATGTGTGTATTGCGTGTTTATTTGAAGAAAAGTGGCAACATTGCTTTCTAAGACACTGAATCCCTGCAATCTTATTGCAGCCTTTGATGGCGCATCGTTAACCTTTTCAGCAGCACGATGATAGCACTTTGTGATATTTAAAACTCGGCGAACTCCAATATCTTCACGTTGCAACTGCATTTTATTTCTTAGGTATTACTAAGGTAAAAAAAGAATACCTAAACGGTCACTTTTCTATACTAGTACTTAGTGGACCATTATATCACGTGTGCAGATAACTTCTTCGCACTTTAAAAGAGTTGCAGAACTCAACGAGGCAATTCCAAGCAGTTACATGACTAACAGGTTGTTTAATAAAATGTCTTTATATCGCATCACAAAAAAAAAAACTAAAATGTTATATTCATAAGACTTTCTCCATCCATTTTTCAAAAAATTATATTTAAAAATCTTGGAATAATTACTTCAGTTAATCGAAATAAACAGTGGCAGATATGTTTTTGTTGCATATTCCCTTGTACATACATTGTGAATAGGAAAATATATTAGCCTAATTGATAATCAAATTACTTAAAACCGGTCGTTCTGTGAACGGTTTGTAATGTCGCTCTCATTGCTTTCCCAAGAGAATTAAAATGTAAGAAATGTTGAGCATTGCGTCATTTAATCTAATAGCAAGAAATATATCAGAAATATACAACTCTACAACAATGAATGAGATAAATCATGTATTTTAATGAGATCTATATTTTTGTCCAACTTTTACAGCTTTGCAATTATGCAAAAGTCATTCAGAATGAAGGAACTTTGCACAGCTATTCCCAGAAAATTCAAGATATACGAGGTATGTCTAGAAAGTAAGGTCCGTCTCAATTTATCTCCGCTGCAGCGCTGCATTCGCAGTTCCGCACATGCGCGGTAGACGCTCTGTATCAGGAGAAGAATCGTGCGCCATTTTGAGATCGCTGTCAGCCACATACGCTTTGTTGTGCTTGTTTATAATGCTGGTGTTGATTGAAAATCCCGCCGCTTGTGAAATCAGATCTGTGATTCGTTTTCTGAATGCTAGGAAAGTGAAACCAATTGAAATTTATCGGCAAATTTGCGAAGTTTACGGACAAAATGCGATGAGTGATTCAATGGTGAGAAGATGAGTCCGACAGTTCAATGAAGGACGTAGTGAAGTACACGATGAAGAACGAAGTGGGCGTCCATCTTTGGTTACAGAAGAACTTGTTCACGCGGTTGACGACAAGATCCAGAAAAACAGCAAGTTTACAATTAGTGCTCTCGCTATGGAATTTCCCCAAAGCTCACGATCATTAATTCATGACATTGTTGCCGAAAAACTGAAATTTCGTAAACTTTGCTCACGTTGGGTACCAAAGATTCTTACTCAGCAACGCAAAACAAAATGGATGGGTAGCGCACTTCAACGCACGACCACACACTGCAAATGTGACGAAAAACCTCCTACAGGGATTTGGCTGGAACGTGTTTGACCATCCTCCATACAGCCCTGACCTCGCTCCTAGCGATTTTCATCTGTTCTTACATCTCAAGTATTTCCTTTGCGGTCAACACTTCAACAATGACGAAGAGCTGAAAGAAAATGTTTCCAACTTTTTGAAGACATAGGCGGCAAACTTCTATGAAGAAGGTATACAAAAACTTGTGCCACGCTATGACAAATGCCTGCAAAATTTCGACTGTTATGTGGAAAAGTAGTTTAAGAGTTGTAGAATTTTGTGCAATAAATAATTATTCTGTATCTGTACACAATTTAATTTTATTACCAAACGGAACTTACTTTCTGGACGTAGCTCGTACACTGTTTTCGTCATGAAGATATTTTAAACATAAGTATTTTAATCAAATTCGTTTAGCACCATTTTTGAGAAAATATACATTTTCGGAAAAGTTTCCATGCAAATAGTAGTTTTGGGTCAGGGATTTTCTTGAAAATTTTCGTTCCTATCTTTGAAAGATGCTGAACTTAAATACCATGTTCGGTATTTAACGGATTTTACGTTTACAGGCGATTTGTATGATGCTCTCACACACACACACACGCACACACACACACATGCACATAGGGACATACTCGTACAGTGAATTTTGACATCAATTTTTTTGGGCTGGAAGACAATACCTTCTCTACCTTCTGTGTAAATGTAACGTACATCGGTTGTAGAGAAAATAAAAACTGACAAGAAACAAAAGGCAATATGCCCGCCTGGGTAGTGTGGTGGTAGCGTGTCTGCCTCACATTCAAAAAAGTCGTGAGTTCGACTCTCGCTTAAGGTGAGTTACCCGATAAAGTTTTTTTCGGGGTTTTCACTGTCGTGAGAAGAGGAATGTCGAGTGACTTTAAGTTCCATAGACACCGAGATCATTTCACCAATTTCATGCATCGACCGACATGACCAACCAGGTTAAAGGACGTTAAGCCCCCCTCCCCAAAAAAAAGACTGCATAAACTTTATTAATATATACTTTAATATGGTGCCTAGTATAATTCGTTGCAATACCCGGTGAAAATGCATTCAAAAATCTAATGGGCTCCATTCTCTTACGGCTTACCCGGTTATACAATAGTTATCCAGAATAAAAACGACTTCAGGGGTATTCTCAAGAAATTCGGAATATACGTTTCATTTGCCATTTAAACCTCTTCAACATACTGTATGTTAACCAAAATAGATAGAACTAGTTTTTAGAAAATCAAAACAATTTGAAAGTTTTGGAAAATGTTCCATGCAAAGGATAGCTTAGGGTGGGGGACTTTTCCGAACATCTTCGTATGGCATTCTTCAAATATACAGAACTTCTATACCGATTTTTGTATTTAATCTACTTTTCGTTTTTGAGCTCTGTTTTCCACAGACATATACACTACACACACACACACGCAAGAATTGGCCTTTTTAAAAAAAATGTTTTATTTGAATTTAAGGGTCATCTACTATCTACTTACTTCTATTTCATGTATTGCTAATCGAGATAAACATTAGCAGAAATAACCCTATTACTTCCTTCCTTGTAAGTAGAAGGGAAATAATGGAATACACTAGGCTAAAGCGACAGTCAAATATTTTATTGCTATGCTATGTGATTGAAATTCGATTCTTTTGTATCACCAGGTGTTGACACATTCCCGTATGAGGGAAGTTTTAAGTGTTTTCAAGCTGAAACCAATAACAAGGATTATCTCGGAAATGGGCATTTCAACGAAAAAAACAATTATAGCGCATAAATTCTCTGTTTTAAAGAAACCTACATGTTTGTGTATAAAATGTTTATCTATCTCTTACGGTTTATCAGCTATGAAAAATTAAGCAAAATTCATTCTGAATTAAGAGGTTTTCAGAGGTAATTCTCGGAAAATTCAAAATATGCATTTTGTTTATCATGGAAATATATGTAATATACTATGATAACTCAATGGAACGACAGCTCATAAGGAAGCTTGGCCTACTGCCCGGCCCCTGTGTCCCCCATCTCGGTCTATGAGAGACGTCATGGATGGGGGCGTAGTATTGGAGGGTGAAACGTGGTCAGCGCCTTGAATCCCGCCCCCTCGGCCGGTTAATACGGTCTCATGACCTGGAACCGCTACTTCTGCATCAAGTAGCTCCTCAATTGCCCCCGCCCAGGATTTCACAAGGCTGAGTGTACCCCGGGCGAGATCTCCCAGCGGGAGAAAAATCCCCAAGTCGGTACTGGGAATCGAACCCAGGTCTCCCGCTGTATATTTAATATGCGATATTTAAAACGAAATCGTTAGGAGCCATTTTTGAGAGTATAAACATTTTGGAAAATGTTTCATGTAAAGAGTTGTTTAGGGTGGGGGATTTTCTTGAAAATCTGTGTATCTTATGTTTGAAGAACACTCAACTAAAATACCAATTTTGGCATATAACAGACTTTATGGACACACATGGACATACACACTGACGTCTTATTATTTATGTTTTTATTCAGGTGGTCCCAAAACATATATTTCCAGTAAAACTCAACCTAGAATTTCTGGGTGGAATACATCTTCTCTACACACTATGTACATAGTACGCGAAGAGTAAGTAAAGTTATACGTTCATCCAGTTATGCAAATGCGAACCACCACGTTGAAATGTTTTTGAAGCAAAGAACTGTATTCGGTGCTAAAGAGCGTGGGATATTCTGCCAGATAAGTGAATTTGAATACTTAACACTCCGTTGAATATCTAGGAAATACTTTAGCGATTCCCACGAAATCCAGCATAAAACACGTAGAATTTATTGAACCGAAATAAAATAGCTAAATTCTATTACCTCTTGCACACTGCAACCACTGAAGTGGGTTAGGTGATGGATATAACACTGAAAAACAAAGACATCTAAATAATGGAGCACCAAAAGATAAGTTGCTAGTTGGAAAAGCTAGGAATATTCTGTATGTGTTACCAGGGTGATAAGCTATAGACGAGGCGTGCCTTAAATTGAAAACCAAATCCTCACTGTTTTAAACCTGAGACAGAGTGCAAATGTAAAGAAAGAGATATTAGTTGACACTATCATATTACTTTCTCTACACCTACTATGCACTTCAAAAATTCTATACCGAGATTTCACCGGAAATAAACGTTTTGGGTACCCCTGAATCCAAAAAAAAATCATTTTTGGAAAAAGGTCTGTATGTTTGCATGTGTCTGTGGGCAGCATAGCTCAAAAACTTGGTATTTAACTTCAGTGTCTTCCAAGGATACGATTCGACGATTTTAAAGAAAATCCCGCCACACACAACTACCCTTTATATGGAAAACATTTTGAAAATTATGATTTTCTCAAAAATGACTCTAATGATTTTGATTACACTCTCTTATATGTAAGATATTTATATGTCAAATAATATGTACATCTTGAATTTTCTGGGAATAGTCCCTGAAGGCTACTTTATTTTGAATGAATTTTGCTGAAGTTTGCGTAACTAGAAACCGTAATAGCTGGAAAAAAACTTACTACACAAAAAGTTAAAACACACAATTTATGTTGAATACTTTTTTTCCCATGGAATTGGCCATTTCTGCGATATTCTTTGTTATTTGTTTCGGATCTAAAATACTTAAACCTTTTTCACACGGTAAGTTGTAAACTCCTGGCTTTGCATAGAAACGGATTCATCCATATGGCAATCAGATTTTAAAAGATTTGACTATCGTTTTTAGCCTAGTGTATCCATTATTTCCCTTCTATTAAAAGGAGGCAAGTAATTAAGACAATTTCTGTTAAGGTTTATCTGGATTATCGTGGTAGATAGAAGAATAAGCTATTTAACACTAATTTGTTACAGAGATGTGGAGAAAGGTATATGATTGTAATATATCAGATTTTTTTCAGTTACGGTTAAAGACTCACTTGAAACTGTTATTTCTCTGGGAAGTATGTACACTCAAAGACATTAAAAATCTGATGTGCTCCATTCAAATGACTTTTTCTACATCTCTGTAACAAATATTGCTAATAAGCTTATTATTCTAACTGTTTAATGCTAAAACATTAGCAAAAACAGTCCTGCTTATTTCCCTTATAAGTAGAATTAAATAAGGGAATATACTAGGCTAAACCGATAGTCAAATGTTTTAAAATATGATTGCTACAGGATTGAAATCCGTTTCTTTGCCCGGCCAAGCATTGAAAAGCTCCCGTATGAGAAAAGGTTAAGTATTTAAAGCCTGAAATCAATAATCAGAAATATCTCGAAAACGGCAAACTTCACGAAAAAAAAAAAATGTATGTGACATATATTGTTTGTTTTATCATGATCCATATTTTTGTGTAGTAAGTTTTTGTCTATCTCTTACGGTTTTTCAGTTATACAAAATTCAATTAAAATCTTCCGGAATGAAGAGGTCTTTAGAGGCTATTCCCAGAAAGGTCAAGATATACATTTTGTTTGGCGTATAAATATCATTATAAGAGATTTTAATCTAGATTATTTTTGAGAAAATCAAGACTTTTGAAAACTGTTTCATGTAAAGAGTAGTTTGGTGTGGGAGATTTTCTTGAAAATCTTCTTGTTGCACCCCTGGAAGATAAAAAACTTAAATACTAAGTTCGGTATTTAACGATCTTCTTGTTTTTGAGCTATACTGTCTACAGACACACACACACACACACACACACACACACACACACAAACATACACATACACAGACCTTTTCCAAAAAAAAAAATGGTCCAGCGTGACACAAAACATATATTTGCGGTGAAATATAGATATCCAATTCTTGAGAGGAATACAATTCCTTCTCTATACACTATGAACATAGTACGTGAAAAGAAAGTAAAGTTCGCCTGGAAGTACTTATCATTTTCCCTGACTCCGCCCGTGTCTTTCACCTGTTTGCTACGCTCTTACTGGACAGGTCACGTAACCGAAGGGAAGTGGTTGAATATGAAACAAAGGAAGTTCTGAGTTGCGAACAGGTGATCCCTAAACTGGACAATATTTGACCTCTCTTACCGGGTGTTACAAAATAAGGTTAATATTTTCTTTACGCTACATACCGAAGCTCTTATTCTTCGTTCACGGTTTAGGCATTTGCCTCTTTCGGGCTCATATTTGTTGAAGCCATTTTTTTTTTTGGGTCATCCTTTTGATCTTCGTCCTGTAGTTTTATAGCTAAATGCTTGTTTAGGTATTCTTTCTCGTGATATGCGGTGGAGATGTTTCTTCTGAAGCTTTCCATTTCTTCTTGTTTTACTTTCATCTCTTCTCTAATTGTCTCATTTCTAATATGCTCCTTTCTCGTATACAGACCTTAACTGATCTCACTTCAGCTACTTACCTTTATTCTTCTTTGTTGCTTCACTCCCACAATATACCTATCACTGGTTCTGCCATAACTGTGTAGAATCTTATTTTTGTTTCTTTCCTTACCTTATTCTTGCATTTTTTATTTATATCTTGGTCTTTTTCTTAAGTTACATCGCAGCCGAGGTATTCATTTTTTTTGGGTAGTGTTTAACGCCCACTTTAACTACTAGTGGCACCGCAGGCGATGACACTGATGATACATGAATGAAGGTAGAGCACCGGTGGAATGCGATGGTGGGGTAATCCGAAGAACCCGGAGGAAACCAGCCCTGCACCGCTTTGTCCACCACAAATCTCACATGCGGTCGCTTGGGATCGAACCCGGGCCGTCTATGTGAGAGGTCTAACCACTCAGCCACAGCGCGGCCCACAGAGGTATTGGAAATGACACACTTGTATCCAGTTTGTTGTCTTCTATTACTATTTTACTTCTTATTGGACATTTTCCCCGGAATGCATTACTTTTGTTTTTGTCTTATATACCGTAATTTTTACATTTTTTTTTTTTTTGTAGCTTTACGTCCCTTAACCTAGTTGGTCATATTGGACGATAAATGAAATTGGTAAAATGATGCTCAAATGATCTCGGGGTCCATGGAGCTTAAAGTTACTCGACATTCGTCTTCTCTGGATAAGGAAAAATCCTGAAAAAAACCTTATGTGGATAACTCATCCTAACCAAGATTCGAACTCACGACCTGTTGAATATTAGGCAGACACGCTACCACCACACTACCCAGGCGGGCTTCTACAGATTTGATTCAAGTGATATATTGCTTTTTCTAGCCTAACTTCCTTGTCAAAAATTGAAACTACATCCGCAAACAGACGTTCCAAAGCCAATGTAATTCACGCACGTAGTACAATAAATTAACACACTGTTTATACCATTCAATCTGTTCTGAGGGAGCGTCGAACGGTGCTGAGGAGTCGTTTTGCATTTTCTTATTCACGTGATATGTTGTACCAGAATGGTACCAATCCGAGTACCCGCCAAACGTTCACAGTTTCAAAATAATCACAGTACCAGGAGTATTTATAATGTCTACAAAGTACATAGTAGGTTAAGAATGTATCGTATTTCACCCGAAAATTCGATACCGAGATTTTATCGGAAACACATTTTTTGAGGCTCCCTGAATCCAAAAAGAATACATTTATAAAAAGGTCAGGGTGTGGACAGCATAGCTCAAAAACCGTTAAATACCAAACATGGTATCTATGTTTAGTATATTCCAAGGATGCGACGAGAATACTTTCAACAAATTCCCTCGGCTGAAAACTACTCTTTACTTGGAAAAGTTTTAAAAATTGTTCTTTCACAAAAGTGGCTTAACGATTTTAATTAAAATACCATATATTTAATATGTATACAAGAAAAATAAAATGTATATCCTGAATTTTCTCCAAATAGCCTCTAAATATGTGTTCATTCTGAATGGATTTTGTATATCTGGTAAACCGTAAGAGATAGACAAAATCCTACGACATAAAAAGTATAGATCTCGTTAAAACACACAGTTTATGACTATACATTTTTGTAGAGTTAACTGTTTTCAAATATTTCTTTTTATTGGCTTAGATGTTAAATTAGATGCATAAACTTATCTCAAATGAAAATCATGTTTTGTTCAAGTCTCCTTTGTTTGATTCATGTCATGCAAGGAATAACTATCCTCAATTCTCACATAGTGACCAGCTTTTAAAGAATTTTAGCGAAATGTGTCCCTTTATTTTCCTTGCACTTAAAAGGAGGCACGTAATAATACAAACTTTAACAATATTTATCTTGATTAGCACGATTAAAAAAATAAGTCAAAGTATTTCGTTTGAAGAGCAGCTAGAGAAAGGCATAGGATGATATACATCACATATCTTTTTAGACAGTATCCAAAGTGCTTTAATTTATTTTTATTATACTTTTTCGCAGTTAGTTTGTCCTCCTCTTATTTAGAACTGACACTCCCTGAGGAAGTGTCAAAAGCCTGTGTGGGAGCCAACGGCACGAAACCACTAAATGAAGAACCGGAATGAGTGGTCGGCCCACAGCCAGGCATGAGCTTGAGGAAGTAGATGATATGAAATCAAGCAAAATGGATATTAGGAAAGGTGGTGATGGAGTAATTGTGGAATGAGTGCCGGGGAAACCGGAGGACCCGAAGAAAACCCGCCCAGAAACCGCTTCGTCCACCACAAATCCCACATGCGGGTGCTTAGGATCCAACCCGGGCCGCCTAATTGGGAGGCGAGCGGTCTAAGCATTCAGCCACTGTGCTACCCTTTATTTTACTTATGAAAGAAGTTATAAATATTAACATTTATATACTTTTTCTAAGCATAACTTAGCGTAGATATTTTTAATTATTATTAATAAAAACAAACTTTCATATTAAACGTAGATTTATTACATTAGTGCTCACTGGATATTAATTATAAAAGTCTGATGTGTTATATTCACATGACTTTCTCCACCTACTCTGCAAAAAACTATTCTTGCAAACCTTATTCCTATATCTATGTAGTTCCACTAATCAAGATAAACAGTCAAATCATTTAGAACTTGGTTGTTACTTGAGTAAAATTTGGTTCTTTTTACACGACCGAAAGTGAAAAAAAAAAAAAAAAAAAAAAAAAAAAAAAAGAAAACAGGGAAGACAAATTTCCGTTTGAGAAATGTTTAAGTATTTTAAAATGAAAGCAATAACAAAAAAAATCTAAGAAATATTTAGCTCCATTAAAATATGTGTATAAAAGTTGTGTGATTTACGGTTTGTATAGTAAGTTTTGGTTTATTTCTTACGATTTACCAGTTATACAAAACTCATCATAAAGAGGTCTTTAAAGATATTCTCAGATAATTCAAAATATACATTTTATTTTTCATGTAAATATGAATAATCTGGGGCACCTTAATCGAAATGTTTTGTCCTTGGAATATGCTGAACATAAATAGTTATCAGATTTTGTTATTTAACAGACTGTGCTCACGAATACAGACATACACACACGCGCGCGGCTCTTTCTCTAAAAATGTTCCTTTTGGACACGGGATCTCCAAACACATTTCTGGTATTCGCTGAACATATAATTTTGAATGAAATGCAATACTCCTCTAGATACTATGTACATAGTACGTGTAAGTTGTTTCATTCGAACACTGAAGCCCAATAAGAAAGAATATCTCTGAAATGTCTACCCCCACCAAAAAACATTGTCATTATGTCCTTTAAACATATTTAAATATTTGTGTAATAACATTTTTTCTCCGTCCTTTGGTTTACCAGTTGAACAAAGGCGTTGAAGATGTCTTTACGCAGAATATTCAAAATATACATCTTGATATTTAAATATGTTTAAACATATGGTGATATAATCAAAATCGTTAGAGCCAAAATCTCCTAACCTATTCCATGTATGCCATAACTTCAGGCGGGGAATTTCTTGAACGTCTTCAGGTGACATTCTTGGAAGACACTTACCATAAATAGTAAATTTAGTATTAAACCGACATATCGATTTCGAGATATGTGTTGTTTCTCTCTCTCTCTCTCTCTCTCTCTCTGTCTCTCTCACCTCCCCCCACACACACACAGGAACAGTTACTTTTTTTTTTTATTTGTTATATTCAGATAACTTCAAAATGTGTATTTGCTGTAAAACCTTACTACAAAGTTTTTTGGATGATATGTTATCCTTCCTTTGTTTATTATATATATATATATATATATATATATATATATATATATATATGTTTGTGTGTGAGACAGACAATTCCGGCAGGAGAATCGCCCATTCTGTGGTTTGGATGAAGACTGGGCATATATTTCGGCGGAATGTGCACAGTGGGAGAACCAGCGAACAATTAAACTAAAAGAAAAACGTTTAAGTCACACTAGATGGAGATTGGCATGTTGGGATCTACTGGATGACCAGAGGAACTGGCAACACATGAGTAATTTTCTGGCTAAAGTGCGCAAAGCCAGATCACATTTGTTCAGTTTAACAAAGTGAATTTATATCTGTGTTTTTTCTCTTTCTTCTCCTTTAATTTTGTCCTTTCTTTCCTTTTTGTCATTTTTAACTTTCAGCTGAAATGTGCATGCACAGTCAATGACGTATGCAGAAGGCGTTGTGTAAAAACTTTATTATAGCTATTTATATATAGCCATCTATATAAAGGTAGTAATAGAGGAAATAAAAATAAATGGAAAAGGGAGAAACTTCGAGTTCATTAGTGTTCTATACAAAACGTTTCCTCCTAAAGCAGAAGTATCACAAATGGAGCAAGCTACGTGCTCGAAATGTAAAAAGAGTGTGGGGGAAGAGGTTGTTAACCAAACAGAATCCGCCAAGAATATTGCTACTCTTCTTTCTCCTTATTTATTTATTTATTTTTGGTGCTTCTACGACATTTTATTATGTATTTCCTAAATTAATGTTATCTTCTTCACTTACAAAAGTGCATCTCTTTCAACTTCGCAGACACTGATTATATTTTCCATGGTCATCTTTGACCTCTTCTACGAACTGCTTTATAATTAATATTTCCTTTTTACTTTCTGTAGCAAGTATGTACCTACAATGTACATATCTCATAGAGTTGCTATTATACTCCAACTAAATATTTGGTAACGAGGTTTCACTGTAAATACATGTTTTGAGGACCTCTGAATCCATTAAGATATTTTTAATTTCTCTAGCACGTATGTACAATGTACGCAGTAGATATAGGAAGTATTGTAATCCACCCAAAAATTCAATACCGAGATTTCACCGGATATGCCTAATTTTTAAAAGACCTGAATAATGCTATTATACTCCAACTAAACATTTGGGAACGAGGTTTCACTGTAAATACATGTTTTGAGGACCTCTGAATCCATTAAGATATTTTTAATTTCTCTAGCACGTATGCACAATGTACGCAGTAGATATAGGAAGTATTGTAGTCCACCCAAAAATTCAATACCGAGATTTCAACGGATATGCCTAATTTTTAAAAGACCTGAATAAAAAAAAAGCATTTTTAGAAAAAATTAAGTGTGTCGGCGTGTGTGTGTGGGGGGGGGAGGGCAGCATAGCAAAAAAGAAAAATCAGTTAAATGCACAAGTTCATTTAAGTTCCGTATCTTTCAGGGATGCAATACACACATTTTAAGGAACCCCAAACTACATTTTACTAGCCTTCAACATTTTTGGAAACTGCATTTGACTGGTATATTTAAGATGTGTTTAACACTACCAATAAAATTTAGATACTAAAGTTCTTGGGAATAGCCTCGAATGTTGTCTTTTCTCTGAATGAATTTTGCACAACTGGTAAACCGTAAGAAATAGACAAAAACATACTACATAAAAATACAGATCTTTTAATACACACAATTTATGTTGTTCTGTTATGAGGTACCCATATCGGCGATATTCAAGCTTGGTATTTAAGTTCTTATCTACCAAGGATGCGAAATGAAGATATTCAAGGAAACTCTCCATCTCCAACTACTCTTTAGATGAAACATTTTTCTAAAAAATTGAGTTTTTCAAAAATAGCTCTAACGACTTTTATTAAAATTTTGTTTTACTGCTAGGAGTGCAAAACAAAAGCGGTTAATTCGCATAGTTATAGTTTTTAAAGGATTTGAATATCATTTAGCTTAGTGTATTCTCTTATTTTTCTTCTGCTTACAAGGAAGGAAGTAATGCTTATTTATATTAGTATGATGTAGATAATAGAAAATATTTTGTAAGAAAAGTTTAATTGTGGAACAGCCAGAGAAAGCCATATGTTTGGAACACATTTTACTTTCTCTACACGTACTATGCACATAATCCCAAGCGACCGCATGTGAGATTTGTGGTGGACAAAGCGGCGCTGGGGCGGGTTTTCTCCGGGTACTCCGGTTTCCCCCGCCATCTCATTCCACCGGTGCTCCAATACAATTCATGTATCATCAGTGTCACTGCCTGCGGTGCATAAGTAGTTAAAGCGGGCGTTAAATACTATCAACAACAACAACAACAAAAAAAAAACTATGCACATAGTGTATAGAGAAGGTATTGCTTTCCACCCTAAAATTTGATACCGAGATTTCACTGAAAATACATATTTTGGGTCCCCTTAAATCCAAAAAAAAAATAATAATTATTAGAAAATGGTCCGTGTGGACAGCATAGCACAAAAACGAAAATTTTGGTATTTAAGTTTGGTATTATCCAAGGATGTGAAACGAAGACTTTCCAGAAAATCCCTCCACCCCAACTAACTCCTTATATGAAATTTTTTTAAAATGTTTTGATTTTCTCAAAAATGGCACTAACTTTTTTAACTAAAATATCGTATATTAAACATATTTATCTGACAAATAAAATGTATATCTTGAATTTTCTGGGAATAGCCTCTGAAGACAACTTTATTCTGGATGAATTTTACTGAATTTTGCATAACTGCTAAACCGTATGAGATGGACAAAAACTTACCAAACAAAAAATGTAGAGTACATTAAAACATACAATTAATGTTATATAAATTTCTTTCGTGGAGTTGATCGATTTGGAGATGTTCTTTGTTATTGGTTTCAGCTTTAAAAAGCGTATACTTTTCTCATACACAATTGTCAACTGCTGTCCATACAGACAAACAACAGCATCAACATAGCACACCAGCTTTTGACTAACACCTTAACCCATGGTACTTCCTTATTTCACTTCTACTTACAAGACAGCAAGTAATCTATTTCTGCTAATTTTTCCTCGATTTTGTGTTTTATCGTGATCTACATTTTTTTTTTTGTGTAGTAAGTTATTGTCTATTTCTTACGATATACTACTTATGCAAAATTCAATGAAAATCATCTAGAATAAAGAGGTCTTTACAGGCTATTCGCAGAAAATTCAAGATATACATTTTATTTCGCAAGTAAATATCTTAAATGTAAGAGATTTTAATCAAAATCATTATAGTCATTTTTAAGAAAATAAAAATTTTCGAAATGTGTCCATGAAAAGGGTAGTTTGGGATGGGGGGATTTTTTTGAAAATCTTTGGGTCGCATCCTTGGAAGATATCAAATTTAAATATCAGGTTTAGCACTTAACGGTCTTTGAGTTTCTGACATATGCTGCCCACAAACACACACATACATACACACAGACACACAGACAGACAGACAGACAGACACACGGACATTTTCCTAAAAATGTTTTTTTTTCTTGGAGACAGGAGGTGCAATTTTTGGGTGCAATATAATACCTTCTCTATACACTATGTATATAGTACGTGTAGAGAAAGTTCATAGATTCAAAACAGAAAACTCCTTCACACTTACAGTCCCTCCTTACAAAATTGTGTTTGGCGAGTAAGATCTAGAGAAGCTGAGTCTCCTGATTCAAAGTTCTCTCTGAGGACACCTCTCAAGTACGTGAGAACGTGCAGTGTATTGCAATGTTTGGTGCAAGGATTGTCCAAAATGGCAGCCCATAACTTAATAATCCTCTTCATTCTAGTGCTGCTATAATGTTATTATCTTTTCTGAAAACATCTCATTAGCACAAATTCTTCGAGGGAGAGAAAAAGAGAGAGAGATATTCTAGTATTCAGCAGGAGGGTATCCCAATAAAAAGTGAGTATGCTGCAGCATATTTTCGTTCATTGGTTGTATTAAAAATCATATATGTTCCATTCTCATGACTTTCTCTACAAAAAACCTATTCTTAAAAACACTAATGATATATACATTAGCAGAAATGGTCTTATTACCTGCTTCCTAGTAAGTGGAACGGAAAAGTCTAAAGCAACAGAAAAATTATTTAAAGGCTGTGGCTATAGATTGATATTTAAAGTTCGGTTGTATGGCCAGGAGTAAAACAAAAGAGATATGAAGTGAACGAAATAGCTCATAGTTGAGGTCAATAACAAGGAATAGCTCAGAAAGGTTAACACTACCAAAAATGTATCTGATATAAATTTTGATAGTGCATTTTAATTTCTCTACAGTCACAAGGTAATGCACCAAAAAAATTCAATTCCATATCACAGAAAATGTATGTTTTAAGACCCCCTGAGTCAAAAAAAATCATTTTTAGAAAAAATGTCCGGGTGTATTTGTCTTTTTGTGTGTGTTTGTGTGTGTGTGTGTGTGTGTGTGTGTGCTTAAAAACGAAACGTCCGTTAAGAATCAAACTTGGTATTTAAGTTCAGTATCCTCAAAGGATGCGATAGGATGATTTTCGAAAAATAATCCTAGACCTCCAACTACCATTTACATGGAACCATTTTAAAAATGTTGATTTTCTCAAAAATTGCTCTATCTATTTTGATTAAATATCGTGTATTAAAATACTTACACGACAAATAAAATGTATATCTTGAGTTTTCTGGGAATAACCTCTGAAGACACATTTATTTATGTTATATAAATGATATTCGTGAAGTTGACTGTTTTTGAGATATTCCTTGTTATTGTTTCAGTTTTAAAATACTTATACCTTTCTCATACGGAAATTTGTCAATTCCTGGCCAACTTCAATCACATAGCAACCAGCTTTTATAAGATTTGACTATCTTTCTAGCCTATGGTGCTCCCTTATTTCCCTTTTACTTACAAGAGACAAAATAATAAGGCCATTTGTGCCAATTTTTTCACGACCAGCATGAAGTAAATAGAAGAAAAGTTATATAACAATAATTTGTTGCAGAGATGTAAAGAATGTCATGTGAATGGAACACATCATATTTTTTGTGTAGTAATTGCTCTCTATCTCTTACGGTTTATGGTTATACAAGTCATCCAGAATAAAGGGATCTCTAGAGGTTATTCCCAGAAAATTCAATGTATACATTCTTCTGTCATAACCTTTCATTTTCAGCTAACTGTTTATTTAATAGACCTTATCCTAATACATTTAAAGAAGTAGGTGCTGCTATATTACAAGATATAATAAAAATCATCATATGCTATTCTTGTAAACGATAGTTGGGGTGAGGAAATTTTCCGGAAACTCTTCCTGTCGCATCCTTGAAAGACATTGGATTTAAATAACAAGTATTGTCCATAAAATACTTTTCGTTTTTGAGTTATGGACCTCTTTCAAAAAAAAAATATTTTTGGATTCACTGGGTTTCACAACATATATTCCGGTAAAATCTCGGTATTCGAATTTTCGCATGGAATGCAATACTTTCTCTACCTAGTGTATACATTGTAAATACGTGTTTGAGAATCTAGTAAGTCCCATATTTAGTTATATACCATTTTTACTTCAACAATGAACATCAGCAGTAGCTTCGTTTATTGGTTATGTTCTTTATTTGCATACAGCACTAGAATTTATAGCATTGTGTCACTAAATAGAAGTTTCTAAGCTTCTTTGAACAACTAAACAAGTTTTTAAGAACATTATTTAGTTGTTCCTTTACTTCCAAAGGCGTGACACTGCATTGCTTGTCGGAATCTAACTTTACAGTTTTGTGTTCAGACATTTTATCCTGAATACTAGATTCCACATCTACATTGTCTCCACATAATTTTATTGTTCTAGGATTCAACCACCATTAGTATAGTCAATTTAAAGTACACTTCAGTAATTATGCTGAATATAAATCATTCCCCTTATGTTTCTAAATGGTTCTGTTACCTATGAAATGAATAAATTACATTTATACTTGCTTTATACGCTGAAAAAATCTGAGATGTTCCATTCACATAACTTTCTCTAGCACTTATGCAAACAAACTTTTCGTACAAAATATTGTTCTTTTATCTGCATCCTTTTAATCGATATAAACATTAGCAGAAACGGTCTTATTACTTGCTTACTTGTAAGTAGAAGGACAATCAGGGAATGCACCAGGCTAAATCTATGGTCAAATCTTTTAAAAGCAGGTCGCTTTCTCTTGCTTGCCAGGAGCCAAAAGAAAAAATCGATGTGATCTATTCACATGACTTTCTCTACATCTCTGCAACAAATTATTGTTAAAAAGTTAATATTTTTATTTACTTCATATTATCGAGAAAAAAATAGCAGGAATAATCTTATTACTTATTTCCTTGTAAGTAGAAGCGAAATAAGGGAGTTCCATAGGTTAAAGTGATAGCCAAAAGCTGGTTTCTATGTGACTGAGGTTCCTTTGTTTGTATGGATATTTTAATCAAAATCGTTACAGCCATTTTTAAGAAAATCAAAATTTTCGAAAAAAGTTCCATGTAAAGGGTAGCTTGGGGTGTGGGGATTTTTCTCAAAATCTTCGTATTGCATCCCTGGAAGATACTAAACTTCAATACTAAGTTTGGTATTTTACCGACTTTTCGTTTTTGACTTATCGTGTTCAGGGACACACACACACACACACACACACACACATACACATAGGGACCTTTATCTGAAAATGCTTTTTTTGGATAAAGTGGCCCCTAAAACATACATTTCCGATGAAGTCTCGGTATCGAATTTTTGGGTGGAATGCAATACCTTCTCTATACACTATGTATATAGTACGTGTGGAGAAAGTAAAAATAAATAAATAAAAAGAAAGAGAGAGAGAGCAAAACAGTATGTCTTCTCGTTTGAGTAAACATGAAATAGCTTAAAATTGAAACCTATAACACGGAACATCCCAAAGAACGGTTACTCTACAGAAATATATAAATTTGTCTTTTATTAATACGTACATTTTTATGTATTAGATTTTTGTCTATTTACTACAGTTTACTAGTTATACAAAAGTCAAAGAATGAATAACTGTTTAGAGGTTAGTCCCATAAAATTTAGGACATACATTTTATTCTTCATATAAATATCTGTAATATACGGTATTTTAATCACAATCATTAGAGTAACTTTTGAGAAAATCAAAAATTTAAAAAAAAAATTCAATGTTCAGGGTAGCTTGGGGTGGGAGATTTTCTTGAAAATCTGCATGTGGATAGTTAGGATACCCATCTACAATTTTGCTTGGATTGGTTTGAAACTTTAACACTACAATTGCAGTATTAAAAATAATTTACATGCTAATTTTTAGACTTTTGTTTAAAATAGTTTCTGTCATATTAACATATTTATAGTGTTTTATTGTCATTTAATTAAATCATTTTACAGGATGGAATATCAGTTAGAGAAATATAATACTTTGCAGTTATTCTGATAAATACAGTATTAGTAAATTGATGAGATGAAATTTTTATCTGACTATTGATTCAGGAGAAAAAAATATTTAGCTGTCATTTTTTTAATTTTTTATTTAACCACTGTTCAAAATGTTTGAATTTTACTGTTAGCCTGCATATATGTTCAAGGTACTATTATTCTTATTTATAATAACTCGGAACAGTTTTAAGAACTGCTAATATCATAAAAAGAGTTGCAATCATTCCAAAAAGGAGTTTACAACAATTGTATATAATTTTACAATACAACTGTATAGTTTAAATTCTCTTCCGTCTCCTTCCTATAAAGAAATTACACAATTATAAAAACAAGTTTAGCAGAGAATTAAAAATATTTCCGATTACTCACACCTTTATGCACAAGAGGATTTCATTCAGTCCAAAACTACTGACAATAAAAACTCTTAGAGCTATTTTATGCTGTTCACACACATACACGCGAACCTTTTTCTAAAACTGTTTTCTTACTCAGGTATCCAAACGTATGTATTCTCAGCGAGATCTCTCTTATTTATCTCTCTGGCACTTAGTAGGTAAAGCAGGTTTTGTATTCCTCCCAAAATTTCTCTTCCGAGATTTCAGGGGAAATTCATGTTTTAAGAACCCCTGAATAAACAAATTAGAAAAAGGTCCGTGCATGTATGTGTGCGTGAGTGTGCTTTGGATAGTATAAGTAAAATACGAAAAGTCAGTTAAATACTAACCATGATATTTAAGTTTAGCATCTGTTGAAGATGCGACTTGGTTTTCAGGAAAATCCTCCTACTCCAAAGTACCTTTACTTGTAGCATTCTTTGGAAAATGTCCATGTTATAAAAAAGGTTCTAACTCTCCTATATTAAAGATATTTGCATTGCAGATAAAATGTAATCGTAAATTCCTTGGTAATAACGTCTGAAGTTCTCTTCATTCTGAATGAGTTTTGCGTAATTTACAAATCGTCAGAGATAGACAGAGACTTGAGATGTTTTTTAAATTCACAATTTGTGTCATATACAGTTCTTCTGTAGAACTAACCATTTCTGGGATATTCCCTGTTTATGCCACGCTGTGGCCGAGTGGTTAGTATCAAGAGGTGGGTTCGATCTCAAGACGACTGCATGTGAGATTTGTGGTGGACAAAGCGGCAGGAGTGGGTTTTCTCCGGGTTCTCCGATTTCCCTGCCATCGCATTCCACCACACTCCATCTTCATTCCATGCATCATCACGTCAATGCCTGTGGTACCACAGAGTAAAAGCGGGCGTTAAATACTACCTTCCCAAAAAGAAAAATCTGACGTGTTCCATTTACATACCTTTCTCTACATCTCTGTAACAAATTATTTTTAAAATGCTTATTCTTCTATCTACTTCATGATAATCGAGATAAACATCAGCAGAAATTGTCCTTATTACTTGGTTCCTTGTAAGTAGAAAGGAAAAATCTAATGTGGTCCATTCACATGATATCCTCTAGCTGTTCGGTAAACAAAACTTTTATTCAAACACACTAATCTATTATCTACATCATGCTAATCAATATAAAAATAAGTAGAATTAGTCTTATTACTTGCTTCCTTGTAAATAGAAGGGAGATAAGCTCATGCACAGGCTAAAGAGATAGCCTCATTCTTTAAAAGCCGGTTGCTATGTGAAACAATTGAAATTTCAATATCTTTGCTTGTTAGGAGTAAACAAACGAGAAATGAAAAGAACGATTCCTTCCCGTTCGAGAAAAGTTTAAGTGGCCTAAAATTGAAACGAACAATCCGGAATATCTCGAAAACAGTTTACTCTACAAATATATATGACATAAATTGCGTGTTTTAATGAGATCTATACTTTTGTGTAGCAAGTTTTTGCATATCTCTTACGGTGTGCCAGCTATATAAATGCCATCCAGAATGAAGAAGTCTTCAGAGGCTATTCCCAGAAAATATGCGATATACTCGTACATTTCGTCAGTGATAAAAATATCTTATACATAAATATTTTAATCAAAATCGTTAGAGCTATTTTAGAAAATATTAAAATTTTCGAAGAATGTTCCACGTAAAGGGTAGTTGGGGGTGGGGTATTTTCTTGAAAATCTTCGTGTCGCATTCTTGTAAGATACTCGAATACCATGTTTGGTATTTAACCGACTTTTCGTTTTTGAGTTATGCTGCCCTCAGACACACACACATACACATAGACGGACAAACATGCACGGACCTTCTTCTAAAAATCCATTTTTTAGGTTCAGAGGGTCATTTGTTTCCGGTGAAATCTTGGGATCGAATTTTTGGGTGCAGTTCAATACTTTCTCTATACACTATGTACATAGTTGAGTCGAGAAATAAAAATATATTCATTATTACTGGTTTCAGTTTTGAACTCTTAAAATGTTCTCAAATGAATCAAATAGGAAGTCCACATCTGTTTCGTCTCTTTTATTTTACTCCTGACTACAGAAATAGAACGGAAAGTCAATGAAAATCTTATAGCGACGGCTTTTAAATCACTTAGCGAACTTTCTTATTCTCCTTGTAACTAAGTAATTAGACCATATTTATCTTGAGTACCATAATGTGGATAAAATAATAATCTTTTATAACAATAGCTTATGTGCAGAATGGATCTAAATTCTTTTGAATGGAACAGCTCAATGTTTTAGAACAGAGTGTAATATCTTCTCTACCTGCTATGTGTGTGGTAGAAAAAAACTTGTGTGTTCCATTCACATGACTTCTTCTATGTCCCTGCAACAAATAATCGATAAAAAGCTTATGCTTCCATTTACTTCATAGTAATCCAGAAAAAATAAGGACAAATAGTCCAATTACTTACTTCCTTGTAAGTAGCAGCGAAATAAGGAAGTACTATTGGTTAAAATGATAGTCAAAAGTTGGTTGCTATGTGACTGAAGTTCCTTTGTTTGTATGGACAGGGATTGTTAAATACCTGTATGGGAAAAGTATGTTTTTAAAGCTGAAACCAAAAACAAGGAATATCTCAAAAACGATCAACTCCATCAAAAAGTATATTCACTTTACCAACACAAAGTGTGTGTTTTAAGGCGCTCTACATTTTTGTGTTGTAAGATTTACTCCATCTCTTACGGTTTAGCAGTTACGCAAAATTCCGTAAGATTCATCCAGAATAAAGTAGTCTTCAGAGGCTATTCCCATAAAATTCAAAATATACATTTTATTTGTCAGGTAAATATCTTTAACATACGAAATTTTAATCATAATCGTTAGAGCTATATTTGAGAAAATCAAAACTTTCGAAAAAATGTCCATGTAAATGGTAGTTTGGATTGGATGGATTTTTCTCAAAATCTCTTTGTCGCATTATTGGAAGATACTAAACTTAAATACCAAATTTGGTATTTTACTGACTTTTCGTTTTTGAGTTATCGTGTTCACATACACATATACAGGGACCTTTTTCTGAAAATGTTTTTTTTTTTTTTTTGGAAACGGTGGACCCTAAAACATATATTCCCGGTGAAATATCGGTATCCAGTTTTTGGGTGGAGTGCAATACCCTCTCTATACACTATGTACATAGTATGTGTATAGAAAGTAAAAATGCATATGGTGTCCTCGAGGTAATAGAACATACAAACGTAATCTTAAGAGACTCAATTCCAGAGAAAGTATATATAAAGCGCAGCGAGGATAGGACCGAAGTGCTTTAAGCAAGCCAATAAAACTGATTGATCAGGATAGCAAGAAGTTTCGAGTACCTCAGAGCCGCCTCCAAACGAGCATTTTATGACGATCTTCGCTATTCCTAGAGGTGAATATTAAGTATTAATGGCCTGCGTCCCTCTGGAAATCAACTTGTGAGTGTTCCTTATAGCAGTGGGATAGTTTTGTCAATGTGGGTCTTTTTATAGCCTTGATGCGTTCACCGCCGGAGTGGCTTCTGCTAGAATGGTTACTGCTACTGGTTCTATTACCTCCCACAGGTGGCACTAGTGCTTCGATAACGCATTAGTGTTCTTCCTGTCTGCAACCTCAGCACGGATATTAGGGGTCTGGGGAATTTAAAATGACTGTGGTATTTTCTATTCTTAAAGAGACCAACCCGTGAAAATTGATCAAAGTTCTTGAAAATGTTGATTTTTGTATTTTAACACATTGATATGCCGCGGTATTTGTAAACTAATATACCGGAGCTATTTTCAGCCACTTGCAACAAAGGCTAATTATACATATTTTACATTGTAAAATTAGTTGTTTTTTTAAATAAAACTATAATTTTTTTATAATAATAAAGAGAAAAATCTGATTTGTACCATTCACATGACTTTCTCTATATCCCTGCAACAAATTATTCTTAAAAAGCTTACACTTCTATTTACTTTATGCTAATCAGAAAAAATTAGCAGAAATATTCTTATTTCTTGCTTTATTGTAAGTAGAAGCGAAATAAGAGAGTACCATAGGTTAAAGTGAAAGCCAAAAGCTGGTTGCTATGTGGCTGATGTTCCTTTGTTTGTATGGACAGGAGTTGAGAAATTCCTGTATGAGAAAAGTATAAGATTTTCAAAGCTGAAACCAAGAAAAAGGAATATCTAAAAAACGATCAACTCCACGAAAACAATGTATATAAATAAATTGTGTGTTTTAACGTGCTCTACATTTTTTCTGGGTTAAGTTTTTGTCCATCTCTTACGGTTTAGTAGTTATGAAAAATTCATCCAGAATAAAGTAGTCTTCAGAGGCTATTCCTAAAAAATTGAATATATACATTTTATTTGCCAAGTAAATATGTTTAATATACGAAATTTTAATCAAAATCGTTAGAGCCATTTTTGAGAAAATCAAAATTTTCGAAAAAAGTTTCATGTAAAGGGTAGTTGGGGGTGGGGGGATTTTTCTCAAAATCTTCGTGTCGCATCCCTAAAAGGTACTAAACTTAAATACCAAGTTTGGTATTTTACCGACTTTTCGTTTTTGAGTTATCGTGTTCACAGACACACGGACACACACACACGGACCTTTTTCTGAAAATACTTTTTTTTGATACAGGGGACCCTAAAACACATATTTCCGGTGAAATCTCGGTATCGATTTTTTTGGTGGAGTGCAATACATTCTCTATACACTATGTACATAGTGCCTATAGAGAAAGTAAAAATCCATGTAGCTGTAGTCAAATACAGCCCCGTCAGCATTCAAGCGTGCCATCACATCGGTTTTTTACTTGGGTCCTCCCCATCCTTTATCACAGGCACATTTGACTGCGGTAACTGGGAATCGAGCTCGCGACGTTCCGCTTTGAATGGATGGCCAGTCCATTACGTATCCATTATGTTCTGCTTTGAATGGATGGTCAGGCCATTACGTATCCATTACGTTCGGCTTTGAATCGATGGCCAGTTCATTACGTTCTGCTTTGAATGGATGGCCAGTCTATTACGTATCCATTACTTTAGGATTTGAATAAATGGCCAGTCCATTACGTTCGGCTTTGAATGGATGGCCAGTCCATTACGTATACATTATGTTCGGCTTTGAATGGATGGCCAGTCCATTATGTTCGGCTTTGAATGGATGGCCAGTCCATTACTTTCGGCTTTGAATGGATGGCCAGTCCATTACGTTCGGCTTTGAATGGATGGCCAGTCCATTACTTTCGGCTTTGAATGGATGGCCAGTCCATTACGTTCGGCTTTGAATGGATGGCCAGTCCATTATGTTCGGCTTTGAATGGATGGCCAGTCCATTACGTATCCATTACGTTCTGCTTTGAATGGATGGCCAGTCCATTACGTTCGGCTTTGAATGGATGGCCAGTCCATTATGTTCGGCTTTGAATGGATGGCCAGTCCATTATGTTCGGCTTTGAATGGATGGCCAGTCCATTACGTATCCATTACGTTCTGCTTTGAATGGATGGGCAGTCCATTACGTATCCATTACGTTCGGCTTTGAATGGATGGCCAGTCCATTACGTATCCATTACGTTCTGCTTTGAATGTATGGCCAGTCCATTACGTATCCATTACGTTCGGCTTTGAATGGATGGCCAGTCCATTACGTATCCATTGTTTGGCTTTGAATAGATGGCCAGTCCATTACATTCGGCTTTGAATGGATGGCCAGTCCATTATGTATCCATTATGTTCGGATTTGAATGGATGGCCAGTCCATTACGTATCCATTATGTTCGGATTTGAATGAATGGCCAGTCCATCATGTATCCATTATGTTCGGGTTTGAATGAATGGCCAGTCCATTACGTATCCATTATGTTCGGATTTGAATGGATGGCCAGTCCATTACGTATCCATTACGCTCTGCTTTGAATCGATGGCCAGGCCATTACGTATCCATTATGTTCGGATTTGAATGTATAGCCAGTCCATTACGTATCCATTACGTTCTGCTTTGGATGGATAGCCAGTCCATTACGTATCCATTACGTTCTGCTTTGAATGGATAGCCAGTCCATTACGTTCTGCTTTGAATGGATGGCCAGTCCATTACGTATCCATTACGTTCGGATTTGAATGCATGGCCAGTCCATTACATATCCATTACGTTCGGATTTGAATGGATGGTCAGCCCATTACGTCTCAACTTGTGAGTGTTCCTTATAGTGTTCCTTATAGCAGTGGGATAGTTTTGTCAATATGGGTCCCTTTATAGCGTTCATTGTTTGACTGGCTTCTGCTAGTACTGCTACTGCTACTGCTTCTATTATCTCCCACAGGTGGCACTAGTGCTTCGATAACTTATTAGTGTCCTTGGTTGAACCTTTAACATGGATCTTAGGGTACAGGAGAATTTAAAATGATTTTAGTATTTTCTATATTTAAGGGGACCAACCCATGAAAATGTTGATTTTTGGATTTTAACACATTGATATACAGTTGTATTTGTAGATTAAAATGTTGAAAATATTTTCAGCCACTTTCACTTTAAACACTTGTCGCATGACCTTTTAACCCTTAATTGCATGATGTACTAATTCAACAAAGGTTTTAGTATTTTAGTGCACTTTTTTTCTAATTTCGTATTACACTAACCTTCAGCACTAAAATGAGACTAGTTATATCTGTTTTATGTTGCAAAATTATTGCTATTTGTGCAATAAAATTGTAGTTATTATAATAATAACAATATTAATAGCATTAATAATAATAACAATAATAATAACAATAATGATAATAATAATTATAATAATAACAATAACAAAAATAATATTAATAATAATAACAATAATAATAATAAAGAGAAAATCCATGCAATTGCAATCAAATGTAACCCCATCGTGCTATCACACCGGTTATTTTACTCGGGCCCTACCCATCCTTTGCCACACGCACATTCGGCATTACGTATTAACTTGTGAGTGTTCCTTATAGCAGTGGGATAGTTTCTTCAATATAGGTATTTTTATAGTCTTGATAGCGCCTGAGTTATTACTACTGCTTCCATTACCTTCCACATGTAAAGCTAGTTGCTTCCATATCACATTTGTGTTCCTGATTGCAACCTTGAACACGGATTATAGGGGAATAGGGAATTTAAAATTACTTTGGTAGTTTCTATGTTAAAGGGGCTAAACATTGCCGGTCCGCGTGGCCGCGCGCGCTAAAGTTGCTCGCTTTGTGCTTCGTGACGCAGGGGATCGTGGGTTCTAGTCCCGCCTTGAATATGGGTGTTTCACTGTTTGTCAATGTGTATATGTGTGTGTGTGTGTCTGAAAAGCAAAAAGCCAAACGGTAATTAAATAAGAGGGAAAAAGGTATACAGCGCCAGAGTACTGACAAGACTCCGGAACTGTATTTAAAAAAAAAAAGTTAGAGAAAAACAGGGGGCCAAACCAAGAAAATGTTTATTTTTGGATTACAATTAATTAATATACTCTGGTCCTTGTAGGTTTATTTTCAGCCGTTTTGCATTTTAAACACTTGTCGCGGGACCTTATTAAATGGAAGATTTAATGGCAACAAATCACACTTCAAATACTAATGTGGAGTTTGTCTAAATACATTTTCCAATGTATGTAAGTTTTCAAAATTCTCCATGTTATGCATATTTAAACCAACTAGACTGATTTTTCTACCAAAGCCAGTCGCACACGTTACCATGGCCTTACCAGCGTCTAAACCGTGCGTTTCCAGATATGGGAGAGTTCCTTCTTGAAAACCGATGTAACCCATCCCACTAAACAAGCTAGACTTTGTCGGTGTTTTTGCGACACAGTGTATATTTAGCTAAAATTATAGGCAATTCTTTTAAAAGTTCAGCCAGGATTAAAACAAAAGAAAAACTAATGCCGATTTCCCGTATGACAAAAGTGTTAAATAATAGAAATTTTGTACAAATGATTAGGAATATCTCGGAAACTGCTAGCTTTACAAAAAATTGTAAACTAGCTCCTTGGTCGGAGATCTCACTTCTCACCCCGGGGGTCCCAGGGGTTTCGGGTCCCGAATTCAATTCCTGGCTGGGGCAGGGAATTTTTATTCAACCATAATTATCCTCTATCCCCCACAGAGTCTGGAAGCATGTATGTGAGAGCGAATGTGCGTGTGTTTATGGAAAATAAAACGATTTAAACCCCCTAACCTACCGACAAGTTGTTTCTAATGCAAAGTCCCCGATATGACCTTAGATGTTAAAGTGGGCTACATAAATGTAACAATAAAAAAACAGAATTGTATCTGACAAAAAGTGTGAACTTTAACGGAATCTAAATGTTTTATTTAGTTAGATTTTGTCTATAACGTTTATGGTTTACCACTTATGCAAAAGTCATCCAGAATGAAGAGGATTTCAGGAACTACTCCCAGAAAATTCAGCTATGCACTATATTTGTCATAAAATTATCCTAAACGTAGGGTTTTTAATTAGAATCGTTATAGTAATTTTTTAGACACTCAGCAAACATGCCGAAGATATTTGTAAAATGCTGAACTTAAATATAAACTATAACATTTTAGTGCCTTTTTCTTGTTTGAGTTATGCTGTTCACACACGTACACACAACACAGATGTTTCTTCAGAAATTCTTTTCTTGGATTCATGCATGTTCAGTATCCAAATTTTATGTGGAATACAATACCTCCTCTAGCTACTATTTACATTATTCATTGGTACAGAAAGTAAAAATCCTAAGAATTTAACTTCTTGCATTTTAACTAGCTACATTTCTAGTAGTTACATAATAATTTTGATATAAATGTTAATTTTTACATTTTCTAAACTCACTATGTACTAGTGTATAGAGAAGGTATTGCATTCAATACTGAGATTTTACCGGAAATAGACGATTTAGTGTCCCCTGCATCCAAAAAAGCATTTTTAGAAAAAAGTCCGTCTGTGTGAGTGTGTATGTTTCCGTGTGTCTGTGAATACAACTCAAAATTGAAAAGTCAGTAAAATTCCAATCTTGAAGTATAAGTTTAGTATCTTCCAAGGATACAACAGGAAGAAATTCGTCTACCCCAAACTGCGCTTTACATGGAAATATATTCGAAAATTTTGATTTTCTCAAAAATGGGTCTAAGAATTTTGATCAAAGAATCACATATTGAAGGATATCTACGCGAGAAATAAAATGAATACATTGAATTTTCTGGGAATATCCTCTGGAGATCTTTTTATTCTAGAGGAATTTTGCTGGATTTGATATAACTAGCAAACATAAGAAATGGACAAAATCTTACTGCACAAAATATGTAGATATACGTTTTTTTTTCGTGGAGTTCACTATTTTAGAGATATTCCGTGTTATTCGTTCCAGTTTTAAAATACCTATACTTTTCTCATACGGGAAGTTGTCAACTCCTGTGCATACTAGGTACATCAGTCACAAAGCAATTAGCTTTTGAAAGATTTGACTATCGATTTAGCCTATAGTACTCCCTTATTTCCTTTTTACTTACAAGGAAGCACGTAAGACCCTTTCTGCTAATTTTTATTGTCAAGATGTAAAGAAAGTCATGTGAATGGAACACATTAGGCTTTTTAAACTGTGCTGTTCACTCACATACGCACAACGGACCTTTTTCTAAAAATACTTTTTTGGAATCATGCATTTTTGGTGAAATCTCGGTACCACATTTTTGGATGGAATACAATACTTTCTATCCTATGTACGTTGTATATTGGTATAGAAAGTAAAATCCTTAAGAATTTCACTTCTTACCTTTTAACTAGCTAACATTTTAGAAGCTAATAATTTCTATACCAATGTCATTTTCTTTTTACTTTCTCTATACGTACTATGTATTGCATACAGAGAAGGTATTGTATTGCACCCAAAAATTCGATTCCGAGATTTCACTGCAAATATATGTTTTGAGACCTCCTGAATTTAAAAAAAGCATTTTTAAAAGAATATCCGTGTGTGTGCCTGTCGTCTGTGTGTGTCTTATTTTGCGTGTATATGTGTACCTGTGGGGAGCATAGTTCAAAAACTAAAATACCGTTAAAACCAAACTTGGTATTTAAGTTTGGTATCTTCCAAGGATACGAAACAAAGATTTTCAAGAAAATCGCCCCACCCCAACTACCCTTTACATGTAACTAATAATTTTCATTAAAATCTCTTATATTTAAGATATTTCCATGACAAATAAAATATATATCTTGAATTTTCTGGGAATAGCCTCTAAAGACCTCTTTATATTAGATGATTTCTATTGAACTTTGCGTAACTGGTAAACCGTAAGAGATAGACAAAAACTTACCAGACATAAAATGTAGAGCACATTAAAACACACAGTTTATGTTATATACATTTTTTAGTGAAGTTAATCGTTTTTCAGCTATTCCTTGTTTTTGGTTTCAACTTTGAAAAACGTAATACTTTTCTCATACAGGAAGTTGTCAATTCCTGTCCATACAAACAAAGGAACTTTAGTCACATAGTAACCAGCTTTTGACTTACTTTAACCTATGGTACTCCCTTATTTCGCTTCCACTTCCACTTACAAGCTGTTTTCCACTTAAGCTGTTTTTTTCTCGATTAGCATGAAGTAAATAGAAGCAAAAGGTTTTTAACAATAATTTGTTGCAGAGATATAGAGAAAGTCATGTGAATGGAACACATCAGATTATTTCAGAAAATGATGTGAAATTGGGGAGTATGTTTTATAGAAATGGTATGAGTTGATAAATATTACGTAAGCATGGCACAGAGAAGAGAAGGAAGGAGGTTGTTGACGTGTCAACCAGCGATGAAGGCTGTCGATAATGTTGTGGTCTTAAATGCTGTTTTGCCAAGAGCGACCCTTCATTTAATTCTCCGGAGCAAGGCTTCCTATCATCCTGTCAGTTGAGGGGTTATAAGAGGAAAATGAAATGCTGTTGGCTCTCGCAGACGCAGTTATAAGAAACAACAAACGGCTTGGCACGCAACTTGCTTGGAATCTCAAGCAATTCCAATTCATATTGAAGCATTCCTTTCTTAATAAATTACAGAAACGCTGGAATGTGTGTCCCTTGAAATTCAGTTCTCTGCGTAATTATGTCATAATGCAGTCGTCTGAGATATTAGAAAGCCCTTCACTCATCTCCAAAAATTGTAGAGCACAACAAGATTCATATTACACACTGGACTGTTTTGTATCGTACTCCTCAGATGTCCATCGAAGAGGTTAGGTCATTAATTTGTACAGAGTGAATTTAGTGAAATGCACTGTTGGGGAACAGTTTTCAGTGTGTTACCGTCTTATAGGGGTCTCGTAAGGTGTAAGGCATCACTATTAACCAATGTACTGCTGAGAGTTGCAACACGCGGCTAAAGGAGTGGCCAAGGAAAGGTGGGGGAGAAGTGTAGATGTATCTAGTCTGGTAGGAAAGCCACGTTTTTGTTTTCTTGATATTCATCTCCAAATTATTAATGCCTCTAGAGGGAAATGTTGCTTGAAATAAGCAGAATTTATTGTTTAATTACATTTCTGTGAACTGTACGTTTCCTAAAATTTGTCGATCTATGTAATTTGGCCTCGTGTGTAATGAATAGTGATTTAATGAACCATCAGAAGGACTAAACAGAACTTTGCTTTTATTCCGGCATTTCATTTGTGATTACTACATCTTGCCTATCACAACAACCGCTTAGACATAGGAGAGTGGTAAATAGAGGGAAAGAGGATGGAGCTTCGAAAGTCTTAAGTAATCTGGATTTTATTAAATTCACTTTCTGTACATTATATACTCATACATACGGGCCAAAATTCTATTCCTTACTTTCAGTCCATACCATTTGGTAGCCGAATAAATATGTCGCATTTCCTGTTCATATCTTCCAGAGTGAAGAGAATGTGGGTGAAGTGTAGCGACAATAGACGTAGGTGATGTAGCAGTTTACCTTAGTTTACAATATTCTACTGTATTAAACCTGTTGATATAATTTCTTGAGAAGTGGGTTTATCCATGCAATGCTGCTCAGCGTATTATGCCAGTCATGACAAAGATCAGCTACATGCATTTCCTTCATGTCGCATGCCAGACTCGTCAAACGATGTTCGTGCGCAGTGGATGTAATAGGGCAGAATACATCTTGCTTGATAAGCTTAAGGGGTGGGGGATTTCCTAAAATATCTTGTGTCACATCCTTGGAAGATACTGAACTTAAATACCACACACAAGGGAACCCAAAACATGTAATACCGGTGAAATCTCGGAATCGAATTTTCAGGTGCATTACAATACCTTTTCTATACAATATTTATTCTTCTTAATTATATTACTTCTATTCTCTGTATTAAATTACTATGTACTCTTCAATAAAAGTATCTGTCTTCCATCAACCAAGTAATTACTAAAACATTAACTTGAAAGTGATAACTGATTTATTTTCAATTAGTTTTACTATATAATAAAACACGAACCAAAGTATTTTCTAAATATAGTATTTCAAATGTCTGAGACACATTAATGGTAAAGCATAGTCTATAAAAGTAAATCGTGGCTCTGGAATTTACCTTAAATATATTGTTTTGTTATTCGTGTATTTTGTTTCTTATGGAAAATTTGGATTGGAGCGTAATGTCGAGTAAATATATATCTAATTTCACCATTCTCTCTGGAAAAACAAGGGATATAAATAGATTATCAGTTTGATCACTATCAAAAGCTGTAATACAACTAGATCTACTTAAGCACAGCAAACACTAAACTAATCAAGAGATATTTAAACAAATGTACAATGAAATTAAAAGCAAATTTACCAATTACATATCAATATTCACAGACGACCCAAAACAACTGAAGGTAGCGGATGTGCAATATTGATCAATGCTAAAGCTCTGTCGTTTAAAATGCCTGATTTATATTCCATTTTCACTTGTGAACTTTATGCAATCAGGCAGCAATGCTAAATACTAAACATATGGAACACCAATATTTCATTATTCTTTTCCACACAAGCCATGAGTAACCCATAGACAACAAATATACTAATGCAAGACATTCAGATCCTGAGCCATTCATTGAAACAAAATAGAAAAGGAATTCAAAATCTTCTCGGGCTTCTAACCAGGTAGATTTTGAATTAATACGTCGCCAGGAAAGCTTCAGTTCTTATTTTAGAAAAGAAATTGTCATCTTATGAATACCTTCACATTGTGATATGAGCTGACAGACCTGCAACAAAGAAAAACATACAAAACTCCACTATTCAACTCCTTTACAGAGATTTACTGACATTCACAAATAAAAAAGATAAAAAACCTTTGTACCCCGCACAACAATGAAAACTACTGAATAATCCAAAGTTATTTCATAATATTGTTTGTTATTTTGTTCAGTTTAAACTGTAACGCATAACTTTGTATTCCTTAGTGATTTGTAACGACATTGTTAATGGTCTATGCATATTTTTTAAATAATTTTTGTTGTTCCATTATTGTTCTTATATAATGTTTGATTTCGCTATTGTAAAGTTTTGGTGGAAAAAAAACAACACTGAGTTCTACGACCTTAAATAATATTTTAAAAAATCAATAAAATAACACATCCTTGTTATTATATTCTTTGGATAAAAGAACCAAACACATTCTATTAAAATTGTGGAATTTAATTCTTAGTATAACCTACAAAATAAAGTGAATCGGATCGAATAAAATATCAAATTTAGCCCAAAATTCGATTTAAAATTCGATTTAAAGAATCCGTTAAAACACCAAAGCTTTTTCAGTTAATTAGGCATTCATTTGTATTAATAATTTCTGATTTATGGGGACCAACCTTTGAAAATTTCAAACTCAACGTTTCTTAAACAATTATGTTCATTTTTATCACGTACATTTATGTTCTATGTGTACTAATTCTGAATTTTTTAAACAAATGCATAAAGTAGGTTTTGAGGAAAAAATAACTGTTTTTTTAACCGCTCTTCTGAAAAAATATTCTTGCGATTCAGTTTTCAAAATGTTGTAACAAAATTTTAATTTCACATTCCAGAAATATCTGTTTAACACATTTATTAGATGAATTTTTAAAATTACTTAACTATTACTGCAGGAAAAGGTATGTTAAATTATTTGCCAATGACTTGTTTCATTATATTTTGGATTAATTAATTTTAATATAAATACATAATTACTTTTAGTTACGAAGATAATTCAATAAACTTTATTTGTTATGATAATAAGGTTCTCTAGTAAAAATAATCTGGTTGAAATGTGTACATTTTGAATATTTACACGCATTGGAAAATGTATTTAAAGAAATACAATTTATAACATTTAATGTATCATTTTGTTATCATTATAACTGTCATTTAAAAGATTATGCGACAAGTGTTTAAATTGCAAATAACTAAAAATATCTTCGGCACAATAATCTGGAAAAGCCACGGCATATAATGTCTTAAAATCCAAAAATAAACATTTTCAAAAATAAAATTACTCCATTTTCACAGATTGGTCCCCTTAATAATGTTAACTACACAACATGAAGGTAAGATGTGTTTTTTAACTTTTAGAAAAAAATAGAGAAGATATTGCACTCCATCCAAAAATTCGATACTGAGATTTCATCGGAAATAAATGTTTTAGGGTCCCCTTTATCTAAAAAAAGCACTTTCGGAAAAAGATCCGTGTGTGTGTATGTGTGTGTGTCCACGTGTCTGTGAACATCACAACTCAAAAATGAAAAGTCGGTAAAATATCAAACTTGGTATTTAAGTTTAGTATCTTCCAGTGATGCGACACGTAGATTTTGAGAAAAATCCCCCCACTTCCAACTACCATTTACATAGAGCTTTTTTCGAAAATGTTGATTTTCTCAAAAATGGTTCTAAGGATTTTGATTAAATTTCGTATATTAAAGATATTTTCCTGACAAATAAAATGTATATCTTGAATTTTCTGGGAATAGCCTCTGAAGAATGCTTTATTTTGGATGAATTTTACGGAATTTTGAACTGCTAAATCGTAAGAGATGGACAAAAACTTACTACACAAAAATGTAAAACACGTTAAAACTCATAATTTATGTTATATACATTTTTTCGTGGAGTTCATCGTTTTTGAGACATTCTTTGTTTTTGGTTTCTGCTTTGAAAAACGTATACTTTTCTCATACAGGAATTTGTCAACTGATGTCCATACAAACAAAGGAACTTCAGTGACATAGTAACCAGCTTTGTACATCACTTTAACCTATGGTACTCTCTTATTTCGTTTCTACTTACAAGAAAGCAAGTAATAAGATTATTTCTGCTAATGTTTTCTGATTAGCATGAAGTAAATAGAAGTATAAGCTTTTAAGAATAATTTGTTGCAGAGATGTAGAGAAAGTCATGTGAGTGGTACACATCAGATATTTATTCCTGTTGTTTTCCTTTTCCCCTAATTTTCCTTTGTTCACTGCTTTCTGTTCTATGACAAATATACATACATGTACACATTCTGCGGCGGTAACGAGGTTCCGGGTTCGTATATCGGGCACCGGTTTTGGGTATTCGGAATGGTGGATTTGTGGGTGCTCTATCTCAGGATTTTAACTAGCATGGAAACTTTTCAGGGTGTGTTACGACACAAGTGCTTTATTCAATGAGTTCGGCCTTTCTCCGCCGTCTCGAACACACACGCATTCCTCCTAAATTTTCTACTGTGAAACTATGCTTTACCCGACCACGACTATTATTACTTATTACTTTTGATGCAGTGATATCGTCCGCACTCTGGTCTATATTAAAATTAACTATTTCCGTCACAAAAGGGCTACACCACGCACCTAAATATCACATCTTTGCTCTGCCGATGTTCTACGCCAAGTGCCTCAAAAAGTGTCGCCTGACCAGCGGTAGCATTGTTTTCTCTTTTCCCGTTACGTTCACTTCGGTCTGTTTATTCTCACCCCCTTATGTTCATTGCCCTACCCTCTTAACGGTACCGCCCTTCCAGCTCGTGACAACTCGGCTACTTTGAAATCTTTCTTCCCTGCCCATTTTCGATGTACATTTATATTTCCCTTCTTTATATAATTTATATTATTGGCTATAATTTATCTTTTCCTTCTGAATAGCTCTTAGATGTGTATTGTCTCAATTCATAAAGCCACAAAGCAAACCCACAATCCCCTACGCCACGAAGCACCAAAGCGAGGCACTTTAGAGAGCGCGGCCATGGGGACGGGCAGTTCGTGTGGTATGCCGATAAGTTGAGCACCTCAGGTGAAAATATTTTCTTAAAATTAAATAAGGAAGTCCATCAATTAGGTCATAAAATCAAGAGAAGCACATTGCTGTAAAATCTCTTCAGGATCATTACTAGAAACATGAAATAAATAAATAAATAACAATTAATAATAAACCTTGAAAGTTTGCTTAGAGACCTCTTTAACACACTTGAGGATCTTTCTCCTGCCATACGGGACTTTACTTCCCTTCCTAAGGAACCCATGCTAAGGATTTTTACGCCCGAAAAAATCCATCGTCTTCCGCCGGGTTTGCACCTGCGAACTATGGTATATGAAGCTAGCATGGTAACCACTACACCACGGAGGGTAACTGAACTGTGAAAGTGACAAGCAGCTGTAACATTTTTCCTATTTGCTTTCCTTTTAAAATACCAATGACAGCTAGGAAACTAATAAGTATATACTCCTTTACTAGAAAATTTAAAGACTAAACCATTTGCCGAAACTCATTTTAATCCTACTGCATATCCTATTCACATGGAAACTGTAAAGCTTAAGGCTGAATTTGAAGCTACAATTAATATAATATCCGTGCAAATCATACAGTTTTACTTTCTCAGCACGAAATATGTACATAGTGTACAAAAGTTGATACCGATATTTCGCTGGAAATACATGATTTGAGACCCCCTAAATAAAAAAATTAAAATGTCTATGTGTATTTGTCTGTTAGCAGCATAGCTCATAGCGACGCGAAGACTTTCAAGAAAATCCACCCACGCCCAACAATGCTTTACAAGGAAAAAAATTAGAACATTTTGACATTCTCAAAATGGTTAAAACAATTTTATTTAAAATGCCGTATATTAAAGACATTTACATAAAAATAAAATGCATATCTTGAATATTTTGGGAATAACCTCTGTAAGCTTCTTCATTCCGGAAGACTTTAGCAAAACTGGGAAACCACAAGAGATGAACAAAAACTTACTTCACAGGAGCGTAGATCTCGTTAAAACACACAATTTATTTTAATTACATTCTTTCGTTGATTTAACAGTTTCCTAGATATCCTTTCTTATAGTTTTCAGTTTTTAAATACTTAAACTTTTCTCATGGAAAACTTGACAACTCCTTTCCAGGCAAAGAAATTTTTTTAAAAAAAAAATCGACTATTACATTCGCGTATTTCCCTTCTTCGTACAATAAAGCATAAATCAAGTAATAAGATCATTTCTGTTAGATCAGTGAAGTGCACTTCGATTTTAAATCCATTTTATTGTCTTGATGAATTTTATGATACTGCAATCATTTTTACATTACTTGTAATTGACGTTCCTACACAGTGTACTTTGTGCTGGTAAATAAACTTATCTATTTATCTATTTAATGTTTACCTCGATCAGCATGAAGTAACTAAAACAATAAGCTTTTTAACAGTAGTTTGTTACAGAAGACCATGTGAATGGAAAACTTTTAAATATTTGTGTCATGGTAAACTTGATGTTGTTTTATTTAAATAATTATTAGTTACAAAACACATTGAATTAAAATTTTTGCACCAAAAATGTTGACTATGCTTCTATATATTTGTGAGATCAGCTATTTTCAAAAATCTGTTTTCATAAACGTTGTTTTCACGCCAAGTGAAAATACATAGCTCGTTTGGCTGCCGAACATCTGTTGGCACAGGTAAAAGTAGTTCAATCAAAGGTAATGCAGATTTTAACGAAATAATTTCAAATTTAAAATGATGTAATTAAAATAACGATGATGAAGTCGAAACTGTATACAAGAAAATCACTACTATTTATCTAAATACCACTTCAATCATTGTCTAATTTTTTCTGTTCTTGACTTGTTTCAAACTATGTAATGCAAGCCGACATTTTAGGTTGAATATCAAGTACAATTTGCCACACGGTTTCTATCACTGCGAATTTTAAATTCAACTCATTCTTTTGGGAAGGCATTCAGACAAATTCACTCATACCACTCTGATAGAAGAAAAAATTAAAGATCTGACATGTTCCATTCAGATGACTTGCTCTACATCTCTGCAACAGATCATTGTTAAAAAGATTATTCTTCTATTTACTTCATGTAATCGAGAAAAAAGTAGCAAAAATAGTGTTATTACTTACTTCCTTGTAAATAAAAGGGAAATAAGGGAGTACCATAGGCTAAATAGATAGTTAAATGTTTCAAAACTGGCCGCCATATGACTGAAGTTTCTTTGATGTTGACAAATTCCCGTATGAGAAAAGTAAGTATTTAAAAACTGAAACCAATAACCAATAAAACGGTCAACTTTACGAAAAAAAAGGTATAACATAAATTGTGTTTAACGAGCTTTACATTTTTTTGAGTAAGTTTTTGTCTATCTCTTACAGTTTACCAGCTATACAAAATTCCTCAAAATTCACCAGAGGCTTTCCCAAAAAAATCAAAATATACATTTTCTTTGCCATGTAAATATTTTGAATATAACAGATTTTAATCAAACTCATTGGAGCAATTTTTGAGAAAATCAACACTTTCAAAAAGCATTCCATGTTAAGGGTATTCGGGAATGGGGGGATTTTCTTGAAAATCTTCGTCTCTCATCCTTGGAAGATACTGTACTTAAATACCAATACAGCACCTACACGAACATACTTTTAAAAACGCATTTTTGTAATTCAGGGTTTCTCAAAACATATATTTCCAGTAAAATCTCGCTATTAAATTTTTGGGCGCAATACAATACCTTCTCTATACATTATGTACATACAATATGTAGAGAAATTAAAAATTATATCTAATGTCAAAATATATCTAACATGAGTATAGCGGAATTTCTCATCAGTTAACATATTCAGCTATATTAAATTGGTGGTTAAGCATAGTTTAGGATGGAGTTCAGCTATCAACAGCTAGCCTAAAAGCCCTCTCGATTAGAGCGCTATCATATCTAATCCCTCTTTAATGAATCTGCCTATCCTTGGAGATTCAAGTCCCGCATGATATGAAGCAATGCTATTATGGTTGTATATATTTAATGGAATAATTTAAAGAGGAGTTTTTCCAAATTTATCACATAAAAATCTGATGTGTTCCATTCACATGACTTTCCCTACATCTCTGCATGAAACTATTGTTAAAAAACAGTTCTTACTATTTACTTCATGCTAATCGAGAAAAAATTAGCAGAAATAATTTTATTACTTGTTTCCTTGTAAGTAGAAGCGAAATAAGGGAGTATCATAGGTTAAAGTGATAGTCAAAAGCTAGTTGCTATGTGACTGAAGTTCCTTTTTTTGTATGGACACGAGTTGACAAATTTCTGTATGAGAAAAATTAAGTTTTTCTAAGGTGAAACCAAAAATAAGGAATATCTCAAAAACTATCAACTCCACGAAAAAAAAAGGTATTTAACATAAATTGGATGTTTTAAAGTCCATACATTTTTTGTGTGGTAAGTTTTTGTCGAACTCTTACAGTTTAGCAGTGATGCAAAATTCCGTAAAATTCATCCAGAATAAAGTAGTCTTGAGAGGCTATTCCCAGAAAATTCAAAATATACATTTTATTTGTCAGGTAAATATCTTTAATATAGGATATTTTTATCAAAAAAATGTTCCATATAAAGGGTAGTTTGGGGTAGGGGAATTTTTCTCAAAATCTTCGTGTTGCATCCCTGGAAGGTACTAAACTTAAATACCAAGTTTGGCGTTTTACCGACTTTTCATTTTTGAGTTATCTTGTTCACACACATATACACACGGAACTTTTTTCTGATTTTTTTTTGATACAGGGGACCCAAAAACATATATTTCCGATGAAATCTCGGTATCGAATTTTTGGGTGGAATGCAATACCTTCTCTATACACTATATACATAATACGTGTAGAGAAAGTACAAATCTGACGTATTTCATTCACAGAACTTCTCAGCTGGTCTACAAATAAAATATTATTAGAAAAGTTTATGCTTTCTATCTATATAGTTTAATCAAAATAAACATTGTTGCTGGTCGCTATGTGACACAATGGACATTCGGATATCTTTTATCACCAAAAGTAGAAAAAAACAAATATGAAACGATCGAGAACTCTTTTTGAGAACTATTTTAAAATTGAAAGTAATAACAAGGAATATCTTGGAAATGGGTAAGTGTACAAAAATGTATAGGACATAAATTGTATGTTTTAGCGAGATCTACATATTTTCTCCCGTAGGTTTTTGTATACCAGCTATGAAAAGGTCATCAAAAATGAAAAGGGTTTTAGTGGCTTTTCCCAGAATACCTAAAGTATGCATTTTATTTACCATGTAAGAATCTTAATATATAACATTTTAATCAAAATGGATAGATTTTTTTCCATGTAAACGACACTTTGGGAGAGTAATTTTCTTGAGTAATTGTTGTGTAGTATCCTTGGAGGATGCTAAGCTTAAATATCAAGCTTGACATTTATCTGACGTCGTTTTTGAGTTATGGTGCTCACAAATACATGGAACCCCAAAACGTGTTTTTCCAGTGAGATCACGATATCTAAATTTTGTGTGGAATACAATACCTTCCCTTTGTAGGAAGTAGGGAAAGGAAAAATAAAAGTTTTGTTTTTTAACGGCGTAGTCTATTGCCAGGATCATAGCACCGCCCCCGGTATGATTGAATTTATTCGTTTGTTTCCGATCATATATTTGTTTATGAATCAACAAACATAATATCCTTTTTACAATGTATACAAAGCTTACATTTTTACTTGATCTACTCTATTTAATAATTAGAGGAAGTATTGTGTTCTCAAATATTCAATGTGTACATTTCACCGAATATACATTATGAAACTCCGGATCCAAAGCTAAGTTTTTAGAAAAAGATGTACATGGATGTAAATAACATAAATTAAAACGTAAAGTTCAATAAATATCAGTAGGTTCAGTATCTTTCAAACAGACGATATGACGGTGGAAGTGGACAATTTTTGCACTTCGACCTATGCACATCTGCTGGGGCTAATCCGCTCGGGCGGATGCCACAAAGCGAAGGAGAATATAGGAGGCCACCAGAGACGCGCAGAAGTTCATTATGAAGAACAAGCTGCCGCGGACGAAAACAAATGCCGTGGAGTATAATATATAATAAATAAATATAAATATAACATACTCCAAGCTTCTTTCCCAATATATATTACAAAATTTCATAATATAAATTACAAATAAATAAGTTTTATCTTCAATTTGGAAGCATTTATTGCTAAATTAAGATATTTCATTATTATTTTATGTATGAAGTATTAAGGTGGATGCATCTGTGAAACTTGGAAAATCCACAGCATGTAATATATTTTTGAAATATATATCAGTTATAATAACAGAGATATTTTCACCATGTTACAAATTTTTAGCTTGCATGGTTATTTAACTAATATTTTTATGTTCTATATTCATTATTTAAAAAAAATTCTCACGTTATGTATTTTTGAAAATATCACATTAAATTTCAGTTTTACAGCAAATGAGCTTGCAAATAGATTTGCAATATTATACTTTTATATTAGACCTAATTAGTGGAGAAAAATTATTACGTTTCGTACTCTCAAAAACTTATTTTTCAAAAGTTCATAACATATTTATAAAAATTGGAAGCATTACTTCTAAAATGTGTATCCAAAATGTGCTTTTTAGCGGAAGTAAAAACATTTTGAAACCTATTAGTGAAAAATTGCATCATGTCAAACATCTTGAATATGGAAAAGTGATGGAAAAAAGTTTGCGAGAAAATAAGGTTTATAGTTGGGAGCGTCTATTAATAAGCAAAGGCCTGCCCATTTATAGTTGCAGTTAATAGGAAGAAAGAAGTACACCACGTGGGAAAAGGCTATATAAGTTTAGAATTCATATAATTATATTATTCAAAATTATTCCTTAATTGTTCACAACTTTGATCAAATTTTACATATGTATTGCCTTAATAATTGTAACAAAATGTACGTTGTGTCTTAAAGAAATGTATTGTGGTTAGTACTCTAAGTTACAACAAGGGGAAAATTTTATTAAAAATAATCAGTTGTTAATTTTCTTCATAGTATTTAACGCGCGCTTTTACCACATAGGCAATGCAGGTGCTAACGCTGAGGATACATGGAATGAAGATGGAGCCCCGGTGGAATGCGATGAAGGAAGAAATCGGCAAAATCGGAAAAAAACCAACCCTGCGCCGCTTTGTCCACCACAACCCCACTTGCGGTATAACCATTCGGCCACGGCGCGACCCAGTCAATTGTTAAGTTGTTCCTCTTTTCTGAATAGGTTTAATTTCCGAATTACAGTTGAAACTCGCTTATACGTTATTCACTTCAACATTTTTCGCACATACACGCTAAAATTTTAGGGACCTGTCGTTCTCCATTAAAATGTTGCTCAATTATACGTTTTCGGTATACATTTTCTCGGTAATCCGTCACTTTTTCTAATTCCCATACACAAAATGTACCCATTTATACGTTTTTAAAAAAAGTATGGTGATATGCTTGCTGTGTATAGCCTTGGAATTGCCTGGTTTGCGGTTTTCATTGCCGCTTATTGTTTCAAAGTCGTCATATCGTTCCAACAATCGATTAACCTTGGTTCCAACAGTCACTTGTCTGCTTTAAGTCGAGTACTACTAATGTGCTCTTTTCATTATCATGTATCCTTTCATTGTAGTCATATCGTTCCTACAGTCACTTGTCTATTTTATATGGAGTTTCGAGTTAAAAACAGGAGAAGAAACGTGTGAATATCAACTAGCAAGGAAGAAAACAAGAAAATCCTTAACTCTTGGTGAAAAATTAACATTTCTGGATGAGGTTCTTACCAGAAGAGAAAATCTGTTACACGTTTTCTCATTTATACAGTGTTTTAGTAGTATCTTTTGAAAAACTTATAAGTGAGGTTCCACTGTATTATGATATCGATTTCAGTTCCCAAAGTGCCGTTCTTCGAGAGTGTGAATTGCAGTGGTCCATGCCAGGTGCTGCGAATTTCATTAAATCGTTACACATCTAATACGGTAAAGTATTGACAATTTAAACAAGCTCTCATTACACATATGGGGTGACAGTGAAAACTGGAAAAAGTCATAAACTGGTACTACATTACGTACTGAAACTGGTACGTCATTAAGTACTTCGTCGTCATATTAATTTGTTACGCCTTTTGTGATGTAACATCTGACTTTGCGCCAGAGTAATGTTTTTCCATCTCGAAGGTTGCCTCTCTTGTTAGTCGCCCTTTTTTCTTGAACACTCACAGAGTGCCTAAATCTCAAAACTTCGTTAATTGATCTTTCCTTTTTACTATAATGAATCAAATTTTCTTCTTAAGATCTTTTGGTGTTTGTTAACTTGTGCTTCTATATTACATTAATTTATGCTATATAATGCGGAACATAAGCAACTAAAAGGTTCTGTGTTAAATTTTTATTTATGCTTAATTTTTAATTCGGCAGATGTTTTCCTAGACTACAACTGAACATTTCCTCTTGTTCAATCTTAATGTGAGTGTATTTGGAAATTTTAAAATTAAAATAATACTTTGTATCACAATAAAATAATATGAATTCTCAACCTTAAAAAAATACTCTTTTTTGTTACTTTAACTACCAATTGGTCGTCTCCTTAGCCCGGTGGTAGCGCAGCTGCTTACTAAGCGGGAGACCAGTGTTCGATCCCCAGTACCGGCGTGGGGATTTTCCCCCGCTGGGAGACCTGGCCCGGGGTGCACTCAGCCTCGTAAGGTCCCTGTGGGACCAATTGAGGAGCTACTTGATGGAGAAGTAGCGGCTCCAGGTCATGAGGACCGCATTAACCGGCCGGGCGCTGACCACGTCTCACCCTCCAATACTGCACCCCGTCCATGACCGAGATGGGGGACGTAGCGGCCGGGCGGTAGGCCAAGGTTCCCCGTGAGCTGTCGTGCCATGGAGTTAACTACCAATTAATTGAAGCTATAGATGGATAAGCGCTTGCTTATTAATAAACACTTCTAGCTTTAACCTTATTTTTCAAAAACGGTTTCATTCTCAAAATGTTACTCGCGATAAGGTTTTCATTCATTTGTTTACAACGTTAAGCTGTCTCTGCAAAGTACATTAAAGAAAGTCATAAAAATATCTTTTTTGAAATACTACCCAATTTTGAAAAATAAAATACTACATTTTGAAAGAATCAGGAGCTTTGTAAAGTGCGAAGAGTAATAATTTGTCTACACTAATTAGGGCTAATATAAATATATGACATATCTATTTATAAAGGATTTATCCTAAGACTTGTATTGTTAAGTGAATATTTTAACCTTCACATTACCATGGCTCGCTTTTATAGACAATAAAAATTATAATTTAAAAACCCGTGCACGAATGCTAATGCATAAGAGAAATATCACTATTATAATGTACAGATACTAGTATGAATTTCAATCAGATATTTTGAAAATTCGCAGATGCAAAAGTCGTTCCAAATATTTCAACTGCCGCGGGCTGCGAGTTCTTCCTCTGATGGTATGCGTGACTGGATGGAAAATGGAAAACTGAATTAAATTGACACAGAATACTTAACCTAGGCTAATTCATGTCCTATTTGGGTTGAGTTGCTGATTGTTTCAATATCCACAATCAACTCCTTGAATTTAAGCACTAAATCTTGTAACTGCTGCATATTATATATGCTAACTTCCTTGAATCAAAGAAGCTTCGCGGTTTATACGAATATTTTCCAATGTTAAAAGTTACAACCTTAATCGGCAAATATTCTTGCGAACACCGCTCAGTGGGTGATAAGGCTATGGTGGTATTTACATGCTACCCCTTTCTATACATATTGTAATTTTTAACAGATGTGAAGCCTAAGTATTACATTTTCGAAATACATAATATTTTATTAATCTAAGCCCTAACTACATCATCACTACCCCACCAAAGTGGATTCGTAATACATTGCTAAGTATTTTATCTTTTTTCTTTTGCATTGCTAAATTCCAAGTATGCTTCTTCCTAATATCCGGGAGTGGTCTACCTGCGTTTATTGAGCAACCTTAACATAACTGAACTTACACATATTTTAATCGGAGTTAATAAGTTTCTTGACACAGGGATCACCGGATCACTTAATTATGCAACTCTGTCTCAACTCATTACTTCGTTCCAACGTAGTTTGCCTGGAAATGACACTTCCTCCTATAAGAATTTAACTTGGGCTTTTACTCTATCCGCTGATTTTAATAGATAAAAAATCTGATGTGTTTTATTCACATGAGTTTCCCCGCCTAACCTGCAAAAAATCTTAAGAAAGAGTGATTTTGTCTCTGCTTCCTATTAATTGAGACAAATGTTAGCAGAAATGGTTTTCTTACTTTTCCTTCTAATTGTAACAGAAATAAGGGAATACACTAGTCTAAAACGAGACAAAAATTTTAAAAGCCATTTGCTATACGACAATTGAATTAGGATGAAAAATTGAATGACGACTTCCCACCTGATGAAAGTATAACTATTGGTAATTTTAAAACAATAATAAATAATATTTGGGAAATGTTTAGCCCTAGGTACAAAGGAAATGTATCAGACTGTAAAATGTGTGTTTTAACGGGAGCTATTTTTTCATGCAGTAAAACTTGTCTGCCCCTTACGGTTTACTTGCTATTCAAAATTCATTCAAAACGAAGAAGACTTCAGATGCTATTTCCAAGAAATTCAGGATATACGCTTCAGTTGTCATATGTATTTCTTCAGTGTTTCGTATTTTAATAGAAATATACTCGAGCCATTGTAGAAAATCGTAAATTTCGAAAATTCTTTAACGTAAAGAGTATTTTGGGATATTATATAGTATATCTACTGTTCCTAAAACCTCAATTTGTATAGTATTATTGTTTTTGCTTATCTTATTGATTATATATATATATATATTTAATGTTACTTAATTTAGTTATAGCTCCTGGCAGTTAATGACTCATTCGCAGCACTGAGCAAACAACTGAGTGGCCAAAAGACCAGGTTGTCTCATTAGGAAATTACGTCTAGTTGCGGCTTATGGTGCGAGTGAGATGCGATATCTGAACAGCCTGTTACAGAAACGTTTGTAATGAATATAGCAACACGTCATGTGAATGAACGTGGGATGATAATCGGCGCTCAACGTGTGGGTCGTAGTATATCGGAGATTACACCAGAATTTGGGTTTCTCAGGTCAACAGTGTCTAGGATGGATCTTCAAATTTGCAGAGAGATTATTTCCACACGCGTAAACCGCTGCACATCAGGTGGCTAACGAACGAGCACTCACGTCATCTCAGCATAACCATACAGAGCACTCGAAGTGAGTCAGATAACTGCCCAACTATACGAGGTGTGATAAAAAATATCTGATGTGTTCCATTCACATGACTTTCTCTACATCTCTGCAACAAATTGTAGTTCAAAAGCTTATGCTTCTATTAGCAGAAATAGTCTTATTACTTGCTTCCTTGTAAGTAGAAGCGAAATGAGGGAGTTCCATAAGTTAAAATGTTAGCCAAAAGCTGGTTGCTATGTAACTGAAGTTCCTTCGATTGTATGGACAGGAGTTAAGAAATTCCTGTATTAGAAAAGTATAAGTTTTTCAAAGCTGGAATTCTTAAAAATGGTTAACTCCAGGAAAAAAATGTATATGACATAAATTGTGTGTTTTATGTGAGCTACATTTTCTGTATAGTAAGTTTTCCCCCATCTCTTACGGTTTAGCAGTCATGCACAATTCCGTAAAATTCATCCAGAATAAAGTAGTCTTCAGGGGCTATTCCCAGAAAATTCAAGATATACATTTTATTTGTCAGGTAAGTATCTTTAATATAAGACATTTTAATGAAAATCGTTAGAGCCATTTTTAAGAAAATAAAATTTTTCAAAATTTTTTCCATGTAAAGGGTGGTTTGTGTTGGGGGATTTTCTTGAAAATCTGCGTGTCGCATCCTTGGAAGATACCAAAGTTAAATACCAAGTTTGGGCTTTAACGGTCTTTTGGTTTTTGAGTTATGCTGCCCACAGACACGCACACTGACATTTTTCTAAAAATGCTCTTTTATATTCAGGTGGTCTCAAAACATGTATTTCCGGTGAAATCTCGGTATCGAATTTTTGGGTACAATACAATACCTTCTCTATGTACGTAGTGCGTATAGAGAAAGTAATAATGGGAATCTGTTTCTCTTGAAGAATCTTTATTTATGCATCTACACAACTTTGTGCCCTGCAAAATATACTCCCTCATATATAATACACTTGTGCCAGCAATTTTTCCAGTCTTGGAAGCAACTCTGGAACTCACGCTTCCTTATAGTGTTCAGCTGCTTCAGCAACTCTGCTTTTAGCTGACCAATAGTGGCTAAACGACGTTGAGGTGTAAGCAGGAACACTATCCATGAGTAGTTATACGAAAATTCTGTTCCACAGTCAACATTTCGAACACTTTACTTCATTTTTCAAGCAAAATGTAATGCCCATTCGCTAAGCCTTCGAAAACACGCATAATCCTTTAAATGTCAACAGTAAACTAGGCATTTAAAACAGCTGAAAATGCAAAAATACACCAGAAACATGTGTACCTACAAAATAAAAAAAAGTTTTAAAAGTTCGTTGTGTAAAGCCCGAGAAATTAAAAAAGTTGCCATTTTTTTTATTACACCTCGTATGTTGTAGTCAGGAATCCCTTTCAGCCAGGACTTAAGAAGGCTCATGCACCGCAAAGGTTTCAACAGACGAGGAGCAACTCCTGTCCCTTTGTTGACTCTTGATATAGAGCTTAAATACGTACATGGGCCCACAAACATCGGCAATGGACCATGAAGCAGTGGGGGCATGTGGTATGGTTCAATGAATCCCAGTTCCAGCTGTTTTGAGGGGCGCCTGAGAGTGTGCCCCATGAAGCAAAGGATTCTCAATGTCAATAAGGGTGTGTCCAGGCAGGAATTAGGTCTGGGCTGTGTTTCCATGGTCGCAATTAGGCCACATTTTCCGGCTAGGGATGAATCACAGGTGCACATGGATATTCTATCAGACCATCTGCATCTCTTTGTAGCTCTAGAGCATCTTGTTGGAGATGCAGTGTTTCAACATTTGATAAGCATTCTAGTGAATTTACGATTATGGTAAATCAAATCACTCGATCAGAATTCAATGGAGTATTTATGGGATAGTATCGATGCTCCATGTACGCTCCAGAAACCAACTACAGAAGAATAATTATGGGTAGAACTGCAAAGTACGTGGGTCATATCCCTCCAGAATGATCTCAACCGCTTATAAAGTCGATGCCTCAACGCAAAGCTGTAGTTTCGAGGGCTCGCAGAAGAGTGACTTGCCATTAACATCACATACAGTGTCTCACCAAGACTTTTGACCACTCAGTGTATATTGCTAGATATAACCTACGTAACCAGCCACTCGTAGAAAATTACGTAGTTAGGTGAACATGGAGTGGTAATCGGTGCCCGACGTGTGGGTCGTAGCAGAGCGGAGATTACACCAGAATTTGGATTTCTGAGGTTAACAGTGTCTAAGGTGGATCTTCAAATTTGCACAGAGATTGTTTCCATACGCGTAAATCTCTGTACAGGAAGAATCAGTTGGTTAACGAACGGACATCGTCATCTTAGCAGAACCACACACAGCACCGTAGGAGTCACAAACTCTCTAACAATGTGGGCTTCGATGGCAAAGAACTTTCCGACAGAACACATAGGTGTAAAAATTGATGCCAACAATCAGCTATGAATTACGAAGCAAGTCGCTCACACACGTTCGGCGATTACAGCCACAGGAACGAATAAAACGGAAATATAATTATAACGGCAATCGAATGATATATGAATAATATGCATACAAGTATTTAAACTAGTAAATTTAACATACACAACACCAAAATAAAATCTGATGTGTACCATTCACATGACTTTTTCTATATCCATGCAACAAAGTATTCTTAAAAAGCTTATACTTCTATTTACTTTATGCTAATCAGAAAAAAAAAATAGCAGAAATAGTCTTATTACTTGCTCCATTGTAAGCAGAAGCGAAATAAGGGACTGCCATAGGTTAAAGTGATAGTCAAAAGCTGGTTGCTATGTTAATGAAGATCCTTTGTTTGTATGGACAGAAGTTGACAAATTCCTGTATTAGAAAAATATAAGTTTTTATAGCAGAAACGAAAAACAAGGAATGTCTCAAAAACGATCTACTCCACGAAAAAAATGTATATAACATAAATTGTGTGTTTTAACGTGCTCTATATTTTTTGTGTAGTAATTTTTTGTTCATCTCTTATGGTTTAGCGGTTATGCAAAATTCCGTAAAATTCATCCAGAATAAACTTCTCTTCAGATGCTATTCCCAGAAAATTCAAGATCTACATTTTATTTGTCAGGTGTATGTCTTTAATATGTGATATTTTAATCAAAATCGCTAAAGCCATTTTTGAGAAAATCGAACTTTTCGAAAAAAGTTCCATGTAAAGGGTAGTTTGGGGTGGGGGGATTTTTCTCAAAACCTTCGTATCGCATCCCTGGAAGATACTAAACTTAAATACTAGTTTGGTATTTTACCGACTTTTCGTTTTTGAGTTATCGTGTTCACGGACACACGGACACACAAACACACACGGACCTTTTTCTGAAAATACCTTTTTTGGATACAGGGGACCCTAAAACATATATTTCCGGTAAAATATCGGTATCGAATATTTGGTGGAGTGCAATACATTCCCTATACACTATGTACATAGTGCCTATAGAGAAAGTAATAACTCTTAATAAATATCTTCTTCTGCCTTCACGCATTAGACATTATTGTGTGTAGCAATTTACATAGGTATGTTATTCTTGCCATCGTTTTTTGGACTATCCAACATTTCTTTTGGCTATCGGTTTACAATTCTTAAAGTGAAATATTACTCTATGTCCATTCTTTGCACATGGGTTATCCACTAGCTTTTATATAATTTTGTTTTATTACTATACATACAATCCCTTCTTGCATATCCACTTTTTGTGGTCTATTTTCCTTTAGCCAGCAACTGCTCTTGAAAACATCATTTCGTTTTCCATAAGTTTATTTTTATGTTTTTCTGTTTTGATCCAAGTTATGCTCCCATACACCGACATTACTTTATAGAAATAATGGATTCCTCCAAACAAACTGTAATACGGCCAAATTCTTTAAGTTTAAAGATCATAACTATTAATACTCTAGTTTTAAACATTTACAATACAAATAATAGGGTATTTTTATTTTCTCAAAAATGGCTCCAAAGATTTTGATTAAAACCTCTTATACATAAAATATTTACATGCCAACAAAAATATATATCTTGAATTTTCTGGGAATATCTTATAAAGAACTCTTTATTCTGGATGCTTTTTATTCAATTTTGTATAACTGGTAAACCTTATGAGATAGAAAAAGAACTTACTACACAAAACATGTAGATCACAATAAACCACATACTTTGTGTCATATACTTTTTCCATGGAGTTGATCGTTTTTGAGATATTCCTTGTTATTGGTTTCAGCTTTTAAAACAGGAATTTGCCAACTCCTGTCCATACAAAGAAAGGAACTTCAGTCACATAGCAACCATCTTTTGATTATCGCTTTAACCTATTTTTTTTTTTTTTTACTCCATGGCACGACAGCTCACGGGGAACCTTGGCCTACCGCCCGGCCGCTGCGTCCCCCATCTCGGTCCACTACAGACGTCATGGATGGGGTGCAGTATTGGAGGGTGAGACGTGGTCAGCGCCTCGAATCCCCCCGGCCGGTTAATGCGGTCCTCATGACCTGGAGCCGCTACTTCTCCATCAAGTAGCTCCTCAATGGCCCCCCAGGGACCTTACGAGGCTGAGTGCACCCCGGGCCAGGTCTCCCAGCGGGGGAAAAATCCCAACGCCGGTACTGGGGATCGAACCCATGTCTCCCGCTTGGTAAGTAGCAGCGCTACCACCGCGCTAAGGAGACGACCACCGCTTTAACCTATGGTAGTCCTTTATTTCGCTTCTACTTAAAAGGAAGCAAGTAATAAGGCTATTCTGCTAATCTTTTCTCGATTAGCATAAAAGATATAGAAGCATGAGCTTTTTAACAATAATTTGTTGTAGATACATGGAGAAAGTCATGTGAATCGAACACACAAGATTTTTTCTTTCTTTTTTCCCCATTTTTTGTTGTTAACCTATTTGTTTGTCGTTTTTATTTTCACTTACAAATACACAAAAATATACACGTTTACAAACACCCATGTCCAAGGCGGGTCTCGAACCCACGATCTCCTGCGCCTCAAAGCACCAAAGCAAGGCACTTTGGCGAGCGTGGCCAAAGGGACTGGTGCAAATTACAGAACGAATGTTGGAAAAGTATTGCGTTGTTCGTTTGTAAAGAAAAAAATTAATAAAGGAGTCCACATTCATTTTCATTTCCCTTTTTCCATTATTCTATATTCTTGATCAACAAAGATATATTGTGAGTAGCTTATTGTATTGAAATTTATGGAACTCGTTCTGTTGTCTGTGCATTTTGTACCCAATTTATTATTATCAGACAGTGAAACTTAAGTAGTTTTATATTAAAATGAACAACATATTCTAATGTCCATATTTTCAAAGCGTATTTTTACTTTCTCTATACGAGCTATGTATATAGTGTATAGAGAAGGTATTGAACTCCATCAAAAAATTCGATACCAAGATTTCACCGGATATATATGTTTTAGGGTCCCCTGTATCCAAAAAAAGTATTTTCAGAAAAAAGGTTCGTGTGTGTGTCCGTGAACACGATAACTCAAAAACGAAAAATCGGTAAAATACCAAACTTGGTATTTAAGTTTAGTGTCTTTCAGGGATCCGACACCAAGATTTAGAGAAAAATCCCCCCACCCCAAACTACCCTTTACATGTAACTTTTTTCGAAAATTTTGATTTTCTTAAAAATGGCTCTAACGATTTTGATTAAAATATCGTATATTAAAGCTATTTAATTGACAAATAAAATGTATATTTTGAATTTTCTGGGAATAGCCTCTAAAGAGTGCTTTATTCTGGGTCAATTTTACGGAATTTTTTATAACTGCTAAACCGTAAGAGATGGACAAAACCTTACCACACAACAATTGTAGAGCACTTTAAAAACACACAATTTATGTTATATACATTTTTTATGGAGTTGATTTTTTGAGATATTTCTTGTTATTGGTTTCAGCTGTAAAAACATACTTTTCTCATACTGGACTTTGTGAACTCTTGTCCATACAAAGACAGCAATTTCAGTCACATAGCAACCAGCTATTGACGGTCAGTTTAACCTATGGTACTTCCTTATTTCGCTTCTACTTAGAAGGAAGCAAGTAATAAGACTATTTCTGCTATTTTTTTCTCGATTAGTGTGAGGTATATATAAGCATAAGATTTTTAACGATAATTTGTTACAGGGATATAGAGAAAGTCATGTGAATGGAACACATCAGATTTTTAGTACGAATTCTCTTGCTTATCTGAGAATTTATTCATGAAGAGCTCAGCAAGTAATTTTGAAAATATCTTCCCTCAAAACAAAGGAAGTGGAACTTGGCATTGATGAACTGAAGAGCAATGTTTTCTATACTGAGGAACTTCATAGAAGTTTCATCTCTAGAGAGAAAGTTTTTCAGGTAGATAATGTTTGAAAAGTAACCATAAAGGTTTAGATTACCGCCATTGCACAGCGCCATTAGTAGATCAAAGCTCAAATCGCTCCCCAAGTTTCTTGCAGTACATCAAAAGCTTCGGAAGTGCGATTTACAATAAGGATTCCTTTCTACACAAACCAGTAGTTTCAGAGCAATAAACGCTTATACGGGAACGGGACTGCTTAAAATATAGCGGCAGTAACTTCGGATTTTCACGATTTCCTCAATGAAAAATAAAAAGGAAGAGAAGAAAGAATCTCTTGTTCGTACAAGGTACATACATAAAGAAGTATTAAATCTCGCCGAAAACTTCAATACTGAGATTTCACTGGATACAAATTTATATCCCCCAGGAAGCAAAAAAAGACATTTTCAAAGAAAGCTCCGTGTGTGTGTGTCGAAAAAGAGGATAACTCAAAAACGAAAGTTGGTTAAATACCAAGTTTTATATTTAAGTTTGGTATCTTCTAATACAGGAATTTGCCAACTTCTGTCCATACAAAGTCACTTCCGTCACGTAGCAACCAGCTTTTGACTATTACTTTAACCTATGGCACTCCCTTATTTTGCTTCTACTTACAAGGAAGCAAGTAGTAAGACTATTTCTGCTAATTTTTACTTTCTCTATACGCACTATGTACATAGTGTATAGAGAAGGTATTGCACTCCACCCAAAAATTCGATACCGAGATTTCACCGGAAATATATGTTTTAGAGTCCCCAATATCCAAAAAAAACATTTTCACAAAAAGGTCCGTGTGTGTATGTGTGTATGTCCGTGTGTCCGTGTGTGTGTCCGTGTGTCTGTGAACACGATAACTTAAAAACGAAAAGTCGGTAAAATATCAAACTTGGTATTTAAGTTTAGTATCTTCCAGGGATGCGACACGAAGATTTTGAGAAAAGTTCCCACACCCCCAACTACCCTTTAAATGGAACTTTTTTCGAAAATTTTGATTTTCTCAAAAATGGCTCTAACGATTTTGATTAAAATTTCGTATATTAAAGATACTTACCTGACATATAAAATGTATATCTTGAATTTTCTGGGAATAACCTATGAAGAGTAGTTTATTCTGGATGAATTTTACTGAATTTTGAATAACTGCTAAACCGTAAGAGAGGACAAAAACTTACTACACAAAAAATGTAGAGCAGATTAAAACACACAATTAACGTTATATACATTTTTTTTCGTGGAGTTCGTCGTTTTTGAGACCTTCCTTATTTTTGGTTTCTGCTATGAAAAACGTATACTTTTCTCATATAGGAACTTGTCAACTCCTATCCATATAAACAAAGAACTTCATTGACATAGCAACCAGCTTTTGATTATCACTTTAACCTAGGGTAGTCCCTTATTTCGCTACTACTTACAAGGAAGCAAGTAATAAGGCTATTTCTGCTAATTTGTTCTGATTAGCATAAAGTAAATAGAAGTATAAACTTTTTAAGAATAATTTGTTGCAGGGATATAGAGAAAGTCATGTGAAAGATTTTTCTCAATTATCATGAAGTAAATAGAAGCATCAAGTTTTTAACAATAATTTGTTGTAGAGATGTAGAGAAAGTCATGTGAATGGAGCACGATTTTTTTTCTCGCATTTTTCCTTTCTCTTGAGAAGACGAATATTGAGTAACTGTAACCTCCATGAACACCAGGATCATTTGCGCATTATTTTAAATATTTTAATCATGGTGCAATATGGCCAACTAGGTTTAAAATCATTAAGCTATACACAAAAATGGTAAACGCTATGGACCTGGTATTTAGTTCTTTACAAGTAGAAGGGAAATAAGCGATTACGCTATATTAAAGCGACAGCCAAATATTTTTAAACTGTTTGTAATTGAAATGCGGTTCCCTTCCAAATTTAGGAGTAAAACAAAAGAAATACGAGGCTAAAAATAACTTCCCGTTTAAAAAACGTTTAGTAATTTAAAATTTAAACCAATAGCAAAGAATGTTTCGTAAGCGGCTAACTCTACAAAAACGTATATGACATAAATGATATATTTTACTGAGGTCTTCATTTCTGTGTTATAAATTTCTGTCTATCTCTTAAGGTTCACCAGTTACACAAAACCCATCCAAAATTCAGAGACTATTCCCAGAAAATTCAGAATATACATTTCAATTGTCATAAGAACATCTTAAAACAAATTGTATTTTAATCAAAGTTGTGGCGCCATTTTTAACAAAATCAACATTTTCAGAAAGTTTACCATGTAAAGGGTAGTTTAGACTAGGGATTTTTCTGAAAAATGTTCGTGTGTGTGTGTGTGTGTATCTTTGAACAAGTTAACTCAAAAACGAAAATTCAGTAAAATACCAAACTTTTTATTTAAGTTTAGTATCTTGCAGGGATGCTACATGAAGATTTTGAGAAAAATCCCCCCATCCCAAACTACACTTTACATGGAAAAAATTTTAAAATGTTGATTTTCTCAAAAAATAGGTCTAACGATTTTGATTAAAATATCGTATATTAAAGATATTTATCTGACAAATAAAATGTATATCTTGAATTTTCTGAGTATAGCCTCTAAAAAGCTCTTTATTTCGAATGAATGTTGCTGAATTCTGCGAATCTAGTAAACAGTAAGAAATAGACAAAACCTTAGTACACAAAACATGTAGATCATGTTATAACACACATTTATGTCATATATATGACCATTTCTGAGATATCCCTTGTTATTTGTTTCAGATTTAAAATTCTTAACTTTTTCTTTTTTCACACAGAATGTTGTAAACTGCTGGCCGTGCATAGAAACGGATTCCATCCACATGACAACCGGTTTTTAAAAGATTAAGCTATCGTTTAGCCTAGTGTATTCCCTTATTTTGCTTCTACTTACAAGAAAGCAAGTACTTAGGACAAATTCTGCTAATGTTTATCTCGATTAAAGCAGATGAAGAATATGCTTTTTAACAATAGTTTGTTTTAGCGATGTAGAGAAAGTCATGTGAGTGGATCACATCAGATTTTTGAGTTATGTTGTTCACAGATATACATACCCGCACAGAAAGACACATACACGAGGACTTTTTCTAAAAAAAAACCTCTCTATCGGCTAATTATATTGTATGTACATACGTGCTAGGGAAAGCAAAACGCATAGTGTTGCTAACCAGCAAGACTGCTGCAGTTGATCTGATATTACCTATGCTGCATGGGCAGACATCTTAAAAAGAATATACCTCCCTCATCATAAATGCCCAAGAAGCTCCAAGTTGTAACGGAGATAAAGTACTGACCTAGAAACCTTTCATCTCTGACATGAGTGACGTAAAACGAATTTAGGTTTAAGAGATTTACCCCTTGTCGCCGTTCTCTGGAGTAATGATTCCATCAAACATAAAATTCGTTGCTGAAAGGAGTTCAGAACACACCTGATATGGGATTGCATTTACTAGGCAACACACAACTTCAGAAATAACTATGACGTCTTCGACACAGACATTGATGGCTTAAGAAATAATTTTTGAGGTTCTTCACAGATCTCATGTTCTGTCAGTTTGTATCTGTTTTATTCATACATTAGTCGCATATACAGGATGCTTCCAAAATAAATGGAGCTATATATTTTCTCTATACGTACTGGGTACATAGCGTATAGAGAAGGTATTGCACTCCACCCAAAAATTCGATACCGAGATTTCACCGAAAATATATGTTTTAGGGTTCCCTTTGTCTAAAAAAAAAAGCATTTTCGAAAAAAGGTCCGTGTGTGTGTATCCTTTGTCCGTGTATCTGTGAACACGATAAATCAAAAACGAAAAGTCGGTAAAATACCAAACTTGGTGGTATTTAAGTTTATCATCTTCGAGGGAAGCGGCATTAAGATTTTGAGAAAAATCCCCCCAACCCAAACTACCCTTTACATGGAATTTTTTTCAAAAATATTGATATTCTAAAAAATGGCTCTAACGATTTTGATTAAAATATCCTATGTTAAAGCTATTCACCTGACAAATAAAATATATATCTTGAATTTTCTGGAAATAGCATCTGCAGACTACTTTATTCTAGATGAATTTTACGGAAATTTGAATAACTGCTAAACCGTAAGAGATGGAAAAAAACTTACTATATAAAGAATGTAGAGCACGTTAAAATACACAATTTATGTTATATACATTTTTTTTCGTGGAGTTCATCGTTTTGAGACATTCCGTGTTTTTTGTTTCTGCTTTGAAAAACATACTTTTCCCATACAGGAAATTGTCAACTGCTGTCCATACAAACAAAAACTTCAGTGACATAGCAACTAGTTTTTGGCTATCATTTTAACCTTATTTCGCTCCTACTTACAAGGAAGCAAGTAATAAGACTATTTCTGGTAATTTTTTCTGATTAGCATGAAGTAAATAGAAGTATAAGCTTTTTAAGAATAATTTGTTGCAGATATGTAGAGAAAGTCATGTGACTGGTAAACATCAGATTTTTTTAATCATGCTCATTTTCTCTATATAGTGCTCTGTTCCTATACTTTTTAGGTTTTGCAACTTAGATAAATCCATGTGCTGAACTTATTTATTTAAACTTAAAAACCTTTCGTTTTATCTTTACTTTGTATACCATGTACATATAATTACAACAGATATATACAACAGATTTTCTTTAAAGAAGTATTTGTAATCCACCAAAAAATTCGATATCAGAAGCACATATTTGAGATACTCAGAATCCAAGAAAGAATTTAAGAAAGCAGTTCGCCGGCACGCGCGCGCGTGGGCGTGTGTGTAGGTCTGACTGTGGGCAGCATAGCTCAAAAACGAAAAGTCAATTAAATACCAAGAATGGTATTTAGGTTATGTATCTTTCAAGAATACGACACAAAGATTTTCAAGAAAATTCCCTCACCCCAATAGGTAATATTTTTAGAAAATGTAGTCTTCCCAAAAATGGTTCCCAAACGATTAGCTTTAAAAAGTATATGTTTAAGATATTTTCATGAGAGACGAAGTTATAATTTGCATTTTCTGGGAATAGCCTCTTAAGAGCTCTTTACTCTGGATGAAATTTGCTGAATTTTGCAAAATTGGTAAAGCGTAAGAAATAAACAACAACTTGCCTCACAAGGTATGTACATCTCGCTAAAACACATAATTTCTGTCATATAGGTTTTTTTACTTTCTCTATACGTTCTATATACATGGTGTATAGAGAAGGTATTGCATTGCACCCAAAAATTGGATACCGAGATTTCAACGGAAATATATCTTTTGAGACCCCTGAATCCAAAAAAAAAGCACTCTTAGAAAAATGTCCGTGTGGCTGTGTGTCTGTGTGTATGTGTATGTGTGTGTCTGTGGGCAGCATAGCTCAAAAACGAAAAGACCGTTAAATACCAAACTTGGTATTTAAGTTTGGTATCGTTCAAGGATGCAATAAGAAGATTTTCAAAAAAATCCTCCCACCCCAAGCTACCCTTTACAAGGAACTTTTTTCGACAATTTTGATTTTCTTAAAAATGGCTCAAACGACTTTGATTAAAACATCATATATTAAAGGTATATACCTGAGAAATAAAATATATATCTTGAATTTTCTGGGAATAGCCTTTGAAGAGTATTTTATTCTGGATGAATTTTACAGAATTTTGAATAACTGCTAAACCGTAAGAGATGGATAAAAACTTACTATATGAGAAATGTAGAGCATGCTAAAACATGCAATTTATGGTATATACATTTTTTTCGTCGAGTTCATCGTTTTTGACACATTCCTTTTTTTTTTTTTTTTTTTTTTATTTTTTATTTTTTTTTTATTTTTTTTTTTTTTGTTTCTGCTTTGAAAAACTTATACCTTTCTCATACTGGAATATGTCAACTGCTGTTCATACAAACAAAGGAACTTCAGTGACATAGCAACCAAGTTTTGACTTATCACTTTAACCTATGGTACTCTCCTATTTCGCTTCTACTTACCAAGAAGCAAGTAATAAGATTATTTATGCTATTTTTATTTTCTCTATAGTACTATGTACATAGTGTATAGAGAAGGTATTGCACTCCACCACAAAATTCGATACCGAGATTTCACTGGAAATATATATTTTAGGGTCCCCTGTATACAAAAAAAGTATTTTCAGAAAAAGGTCCGTGTGTGTCCGTGTGTTCGTGTGTCTGTGAACACGATAGCTAAAAAACAAAAAGTCGGTAAAATACCAAACTTGGTATTTAAGTTTAGTAACTTCCGGGGATGTTACACGAAGATTTTGAGAAAAATTCCCCCAGCCGAAGCCACCCTTTACATATAACTTTTTTTCGAAAATTTTGATTTTCTAAAAAATGGCTGTAACTATTTTTATGAAAAATTCGTATATTAAAGATATTTACCAGAAAAATAAAATGTAAATTTTGAATTTTCTGGGAATAGCCACTGAAGAGTACTTTTCTGGGCCAATTTTACGAAATTTTGCTTAACTGATAAAGTGTAAGAGATGGACAAAAACTTAACATACAAAAATGTAGAGTACTTTAAAACACACAATTTATATTATATACATTTTTTTCGTGGAGTTGATTATTTTTGAGATATTCCTTGCTTTTGGTTTCAGCCATAAAAAACTTATACTTTTCTCATACAGGACTTTGTGAACTCGTGTCCATACAAACAAAGAAACTTCAGTCACATAGCAACCAGCTTTTGACTATCCCTTTAACCTATGGTACTTCCTTATTTCGCTTCTACTTACAAGGAAGCAAGTAATAAGACTATTTCCGCTAAGTTTTTCTCTATTAGCAAGAAGTAAATTGAAGCATAAGCTTTTTAAAAATAATTTATTGCAGAGATGTAGAGAAAGTCATGTGAATGGAAAACATCAGATTTTTACTTTTTCTACACGTACTATGTACATAGTGTATAGAGAAGTTATTGCATTCCACCTAAAAATTCGATACCGAACTTTCAATGGAAATAGATGTTTTAGGGTTCTCTGTATCAAAAAAAAAAAATCATATTTTCAGAAAAAAGGTCCATGTGTATGTTTCTGTGTGTCCGTGTGTCAGTGAGTCCGGGTATCTGTGAACAGAAAACTCAAAAACGAAAAGACGGTAAATAGCAAACTTGGTATTTAAGTTTAGTATCTTGCAGGGATGCGACACGAAGTTATTTACATAAATTCTTCCACCCCAAACTACCCTTTACATAAAAAAAAATTTGAAAATTTGAGTTTCTCAAAAATGACGCTTACAATTTTGATTAAAATGCTCGATATTAAATATAGTTATATGGCAAATATAATGTGCATTTTGAATTTTCTGGGAATGAATGTTGCTATATTTTGCGTAACTGGCAAACCATAAGAGATAGATAAAAACTCACTATAAAAATGCAGATCACGTTAAACCACACAATTTATGTCATATACGTGTTTTTCGTGGAATTTGCTATTTTTGATACTCCTTGTTATTTGTTTAACATTTAAAATACTTAAACTTTCACAAACGAAATTTATAACTCCTGGCGATGCATAGAAACGGATTTGAACCACATGTCAACCAGTTTTTAAAAGATTTGACTATCAGTCTAGTCCAGTGTATTCTCATATTTCCCTTCTATTTACAAGAAAGCAAGTAATTAAGACAATTTCTGCTAATGTTTATCTCGATTATCATAACGTAGATAGAAAAATATGACTTAAAAATAATTTGTTACAGGGATGTAGAGAAAGTCATGTGAATGGAACACATCAGGTTTTCTCGAATCGCATGAAGTAAATAAGAGAATATGCTTATTAACAATAATGTGTAACGGATGTAGAGAAAGCATGTGAATGGAATATACATCATAGTTAAATTTGTTTACGGACCTTTTTTCCAAACTGCTTTTTACTTTCTCTGCATATACCAGGTACATAATGTATACAAAAGGTATTTTATTCCACCTAAAATGCGATACCGAGATATAAAAAAAAAAATTTAAGAAAAAGATCCGTGTGCGTTATTACGTCGACATACCTCAAAAGCTGAAGGTACGTTATACCAAAGTTAAGGTTTAGTATCTTCCAACGGTGCGACACAAAGGGTTTTAAAAAAATCCCTCCACCGAAAACTGCTCTTTAAATGGAAAAACCTTTGAAAATTTTGTTTTTCTCAGAAATTACTCTAACGATTTTGATTAAAATACCGTATATTATAGAAATATACTGTTAATTATTGTAAGGGACAGGAGTTTTATGCCCCTACGTATGTAGGCGGTGCACTTTCTTTATCAAAGATACGAAACTACCATTGGGAAAATGATATAACTATCACGTGGTAAAGCCAGAACACGGCAGATGTTTGAAGGCAGTAATAGTTGAAATTTTGATAAACACATTCGAAATGTCCGCCAGTTCACTTCACTTGGGAGGTCCGCCATTGCACTCCTCATTGCAGAGTTGGTCACATAGCAGTAATGTCAGTAACTAAAATATTAATTCGAGTCAATAACATTACATGGGGAAGTATTATTGCTAAATGACGGAATCAATTACGGTGTGTAATACAAGTATACGCCTGTGATAACGCGTGATTAACAAAAAAAAAAAGACTGATGTGTTCCATTCACATGACTTTCTCTATATCTCTGAAACCAATTATTGTTAATAAGCTTATCTTTTATTTATTTCATGCTAATTGAGGAAAATTAGCAGAAATAGTCCTATTTCTTACTTTATTGTAAGTATGCTATGTAACTGATGTTCCTTTATTTGTATTAACAGGAGTTGACAAATCCTGTATGAGAAAAGCATGTTTTTCAAAGCTGAAACCAAGAAAAAAAATATCTCAAAAACGATCAACTCCACAAAAAATGTATATAACTTTAATGGTGTGTTTTAATGTGCTCTACATTTTTTGTGTGTTAAATTTTTCTCCATCTCTTACGGTTTAGTAGTTATGAAAAATTCATCCAAAATAAAGTAGTCTTCAGAGGCTATTCCCAGAAAATTCAAAATATACATTTTCTTTGTCAGTTAAATAACTTTAATATACGATATTTTAATCCAAATCGTTAGAGCCATTTTTGAGAAAATCGAAATTTTCGAAAAAAGTTCCATGTAAAGGGTAGTTTGGGGTGGAGGGGTTTTTCTCAAAATCTTCGTGTCGCATCCCTGGAAGATACTAAACTTAAGTACCAAGTTTGGTATTTTACCGAATTTTCGTTTTTGAGTTATCGTGTTCACAGACACACGGACACACTGACACACGGATACACGGACACACACACGGACCTTTTTCAGAAAATACCTTTTTTTGGATACAGGGGACCCTAAACGTATATTTCCGGTGAAATCTCGGTATCGAATTTTTTTGTGGAGTGCAATACATTCTCTATACACTATGTACATAGTGAGTATAGAGAAAGTAAAAATGAGACGAGAAAATAATGGGTTAAAAACAAAAAACGAAATCAATCAGTCGCGTTGGATGCTAGCCCTGAGATCGACATGATATTACATCCATTCTACCCTGAGCTAGTATGAACCCGCACCCACCCTTGAAAATAGGATGTGTTCCATTCACATAACCTCCTCTAGCGGTTTCACAGACAATCTTTTCTTACAAAAGAGTATTCTGTTATCTACGTCATGCTAATCCAGAAAAACATTAGCAGAATTGGCCTTATTATTTGCTTGGTTGTAAGTAGAAGTGAAGCAAGGAAATACACAAGGCTAAGGCAATAGTCATATCGTTTAAAAGGAGATCACTATGTAAAGAGGTTGAGGCTCGGTTCGCTTTGCATGGTCCCGTTTGAGAAAAAAGTTAATTAGTTTAAAACTGAAACCAATGACAATGCGTATCTCGAAAACGGTCAACTCTACAAGAAAAATGTATTTGATATAAATTATGTGCTTTACGACATCTACAATTCTGTGCAGTAAGTTTTTGTCTATCTCTTACGATTTAACCGTTATGCAAAATTCTACAAATCTCAACCAGAACAAAGTTAAAAATATACATTTTATTTGTGTTGTGAATACCTTTAATATACGGTATTTTAGTAAATTTTTTAGACGTTTTTGAGAAAATCAAAATTTTCGAAAAATGATCTTTGTAAAGTGTAGTTGGGGCTGGGGAGATTTTCTTGAAAATGTTCGTGTCACATCCTTGAAGGATAGTAAACTTAAATACAAAGTTTGGCATTTAACCCACTCTTCATTTTTGAGCTATGCTATCCACAGACACCCATATACAGACAGACAGCCACACACACACACACACACACACACACACACACACACACACGAACTTTTTCTAAATATGCTTTTTTTGGACTCAGTAGACCTCAAAACGAATATTTCCAGTGAAATCTCGGTATCGAACTTTTGGGTGGAATGCAATACCTTCTCTATCCACTATGTACGACGTATATCGTTTCGTAATCGACTTTCCCTCCTCGTAATTGTAGGACTGACACTCCTCTAGGACTTACAGGACATTGCATAAGGGACAGAAGCCTGTCGGAGAGTTTATGGCACGAAACCACACAATGGAGAACCTGTTACGAGGAGTCGGCTCGTAGCCGGTTTTTTAATTCTTTTTTAATAAATACAGTTCCGGAGTCTTGTCGGAACTCCAGCGCTGTGGTCCTTTTTCCTCTTTTTTTATTTTTCTAACATTTACTTTGTGTTTCTGTTACCGTTTGCTTTTTGCTTCTATATATATATATATACATATTTTTTTATATATACACACACACATTTTACAAACACACAAACATCCATGTCCACGGAAGAACTCGAACCCATGATCCCCTGCGCCACGAAGCACCAAAGCGAGGCTCTTTAGTGAGCGTGACCATAGGGCACAACAGCTTGGACATGAAGTGGATGAAATGCAAGCGAAATTGATGATTAGAAAGGTGATGGAGCAATTGGTGGAATGAGTGCCGGAAGAAACCGGAGGATCCGGAGAAAACCCACCCAGACGACTCGGGCCACTTAGAGGCGAGCGATCTAACCACTCAAGCATGGCGCCGCCTACAATGTACATATTGACTAGAAACAGTAAAAATCTCACTTTGCCAAATTACTATTCAAGTGTGAAAAATAAATTGACCTAAACAATTACATAATTGCTTCCTTTGTGTTAAAGTAGAAAAATGATAAGAAAAATTGAGTAGAAGTTTGATCGTTAAATTTTGCAGAGCACAGAGGTTTCGTGGTGTGGAAAATTTACATTGTTAGTGAAAGTTGAGTAAGGTATACCACGAAATGTAGGCAAACTTTATTACAAAAGCATTTTCTCCGAAGGCAGCTCAATATCTCTCTGCTATGGGACGTGTGCTTCCCCACATGAGACCGTGTATGTGCTCACGCGAGGGGAAAATTCTGCGCCGCTGTTCACAGGCAATCGCCTTTTACGTTCTAAATCGATAGTTTACCAACTCTCTCACTTGATGACGGAGACGAGAAGAAAGGATCTGCGATAAGGACAAACGACCACAAATAATTGGAAATGTGGCTCCATCCGGAAGCGCTGCCTGGAACTATCTTTAAGGCGCGGAAGGTTTCGCCACAACTGAACCGAATGAAATGCATTGAATTAATGAAGTTCCAAAGGGAGGTGGGAGTTTGGAGATTTCGTTTTGGCAAACTTCTTCCTAGAAGTTTATCTCTCGCTTGAAATGATCTCAGAAATAATACGAGAGTACACAACATTTTCAGTTTTATCTTCCGAATATCTGTTTTGCCGCTTCAGGCTTAAACTCCTTTTCGACAACTACGACAACATTACTGAATAGAAATTGCTATACTAGGTGCTCTAATAACATTTTGTACTACAAAGTATTCTCTTATGTCCAATGGAACTCATTAGAGCTCGGGCTGTGGGTACACAATTGCCGAATTGTGTATACATAGAGTATAACTATGGTGTGATACAGTATCACGTACTGCAGCCCGTTGCAGTATCTAGCATTGCTCACTGCTTAGCCTCGTTCAGTTCCTGCCAGTAGATAACAGTAAACACTGAAGGAGAGCTCAGATTGAAAAAGGGCAAAAATACGAAAGGATAGGTGTTCGAAACTGAAGAAACTCGTGGATGATTTAAAGATATTTTTAGTGACAGGAGGAGAGCCTTTTTTCGACACAGTAACGTTGTATCTTGTAACACACTTCAAGGGATTCTGAGTGAAGTTGGATGGTTTATATTCATTGTCTTTTCAAGGCTCTGCACATTATTGTCCTAAATATTTTGTATCAAGCTTTATACTTTTATTTGTAAAATTACAAGCCGTTCTTATTTACTAATCATATTAGAAATAATCGTTCTATAGTGTTACTTTATGAATTAGAACGATGTATATGTCAATACAAGGAATGAGCTACTTTGATACAGGCTAAACCTAATTGTGTGCATGTTTGCTACAAACCCCTCCACATTAATCGCTGACTGCTTAGTGTGTTCGTAACTGTGTGCGTTTTTTTTTTTCTTTCTAAAAATACAGTTCCGGATCCTTGTCAGGACTCCGGCACTGTATTCCTTTTTTCCTCTTTTTTCCAGTTTCGTACATTTCCTTATTTGACCTATTAATTTAGCGGTTTTCTTATTACATATACATACACAGACATATACATGTTCACTAACAAACACCCAAGCCCAAGGTGGGACTTGAATCCAGGATCCCCTCCGCCGCGGAACACCAAAGCGAGACACTTTATCGAGCGCACCCACGAGGACAGGCTTCTTCGGAACCCAAAACCAAATTCTAGACCTAAAAATACAACACTGTCTGGTGGCACAACTGCCCTGTATCTGACGTGCGCAGATATACCTAGATGCGTTAAAAGATTTGCAGAACTCGACGGCGCTATTTTAAGTTAAAAACGCCAGTGGAGAACTGGGAAGAACGACTTTCGTTTTACCTTTCACACGAGCCAGAATTTCATTTAGCCATTTTTAGCTCTTTATTTATAGAGTCAATCGAAATGTTTGTTACAACAGATACATTTGAAATAGACGTGATGTTTTCAATTCTAAAGCGGGTAACATTTACGGTAAACATATACCTTTTGGGTTTTTTTACATAGAAAAATGCTACTAAAGTACATGTAAGCAAAGTTTCAAAGCCTTATGTTGTCTACAAGTTACTTTAATTAAGTCATAATTAAAGGTCTGCATTATTAAATGTCCCCTAGTGGTAATGGCAAGTGCTGCTGTTGTGATATATTGTATAAAATTGTTGTAATCTTGCACACTTTCATAATATTTTTGCACTAATTCAAGTTCCTGGTGTGTCCAAGGAGCTATTAGGGATCTGTATACTATAATAAGGCAAAGCCTTGTTAACTGATAACATAAGAAATAATAATATTTGCTTATTTTTTGCATAACTGAACAAGGAAAATATTATCTTTGGTTTGGATGATATTTGCTTTCTCTGTTCAGAAGTATATTCTACCATCACAGTTTGCAGTTAAATCCTGGAAGCCGACAGGAGAAGGGAAGAAACCATCTATAAAACTGGACACTTCTAAAGAAGCCTCCACATCAAATATCTTGTACAAACACGATGCAAGCTTTAAAACTCATTTTTCTAGACTTTAATGTTTACAACATTTCTGCTTGTTTAAACTTAAAGTAAACTTCAAAAACATGCTAGCCAGGTGAAAATTATACTACATCTTCCCAAAACTACTGTTAACAAAACTAAATATGCTATTTTTTATTATGGCATTAACTTTTGCAATAAAAAATAAAATGTATGGAGAAATCGTAAATATGTTTAAACTTTTTTTTACAATGGATATAAATTTGTCTCCCTTCGTAATGAATCTATAAAAAAATTCGAAAATTGATCATGCTTCTATGGCCCTGCTAAAAGTTTTATACATTTTATTAAAAAACTGTACGATAAGATATATTCTAAATAAAAAAAATGTGATGTGTTCCATTCACATGACTTTCTTTACCTCTCTGCAACAAATTATTGTTAAAATGCTTATGCTTCTATTTACTTCATGCTAATCGAGAAAAAAGTTAGCACAAATAGTATTATTACTTGCCTCCTTGTAAGCAGAAGTGAAATAAGGGAGTACTATAGGCTAAACTAAGAATCAAAAATTGGTTGCTATGAGACTAAAGTTTCTTAGTTTGTATGACAGGAGTTGACAAATTCCTGTGTGAGAAAAATATGTTTTTCATAGCTGAAAACAAAAACAAGGAATATGTCACACACGATCAACTCCACGAAAAAAATGTGTATAACATAAATTGTGTGTTTTAATGTGCTCCACATTTATTGTGTGTTAAGTTTTTGCCCATCTCTTACGGTTTAGCAGTTATGCAAACTTCCGTGAAATTCATCTAGAATAAAGTAGTCTTCAGAGGCTATTCCCAGCAAATTCAAGATATACATTTTATTTGTCAGGTATATATATATATATATATATATATATATATATATATATATATAGGTATAAAGTTCCAGGTAAAGGGTAGTTGGGTGTCGCGGGATTTTCTTGATAATCTTCGTGTCCCCCCCTTGGAGATACACAACTTAAATACCAAGTTTGTTATTTAACGGTCTTTTCGTTTTTGAGCTATGCTGTCCACACACACGGACCTTTTTCCAAAAATGCTTTTTTTGGATTCAGAGGAACCCAAAACATGTATTTCCGCTGAAATCTCGATATCGAATTTTTGGGCGCAATACAATACCTTCTCTATACACTATGTACATAGTACGTGTGGAGAAAGTAAAAAATCTGATGTGTACCATTCACATGACTTTCTCCATATCCCTGCAACAAATAATTCTTAAAAAGCTTATACTTCTATTTACTTTATGCTAATCAGAAAAAAATAGAAGAAATAGTCTTATTACTCTCTTCCTTGTAAGTAGAAGCGAAATAAGGGACAACAGTAGGTTAAAGTGATAGTCAAAAGCTGCTTGCTATGTCAATGAAGTTCTTTTGTTTATATGGATAGGAGTTGACAAGTTCCTGTATGAGAAAAGTATACGTTTTTCATAGCAGAAACAAAAATAAGTGATGTCACAAAAACGACGGACTCCACGAAAAAATGTATACAACATAAATTGTGTGTTTTAAAGTGCTCTACATTTTTTGTGCAGTAAGTTTTTGTAAATCTCTTACGGTTTAGCAGTCATTCAAAATTTTGTAAAATTCATCCAGAATAAACTACTCTTCAGAGGCTATTCCCAGAAAATTCAAGATACACATTTCATTTGTCAGTTAAATATGTTTAATATCCGAAATTTTAATCAGAATCGTTAGAGCCATTTTTGAGGAAATCAAAATTTTTGAAAAAAGTTCCATGTAAAGGGTAGTTGGGGGTGGGGTGAATAGAGAAAGTATTGCACTCCACCAAAAAATTCGATACCGAGATTTCACCGGAAATATATGTTTTAGGGTCCCCTTTATCTAAAAAAAGCATTTTCACAAAAAGGCCCGTGTGTGTGTGTGTGTGTGTGTGTGTGTGTGTGTGTGTCCATGTGTCCAGGTGTGTCTGTGAACACGATAACTCAAAAACGAAAAGTCAGTAAAATACCAAACTTGGTATTTAAGTTTGGTATATTCCAGGGATGCGACACGAAGATTTTGAGAAAAATCCCCCACCCCAAACTGCCCTTTACATGGAACTTTTTTCGAAAATTTTGATTTTCTAAAAAATGGCTCTAACGATTTTGATTAAATTTTCGGATATTAAAAATATTTACCTGACAAATAATAGGTATATTTTGAATTTTCTGGGAATAGCCTCTGAAGACTACTTTATTCTGGATGAACTTAGCATAACCACTAAACCGTAAGAAATGGACAAAAACTTAACACACAAAAAATGTAGAGCACGTTATAACACACAATTTATGTTATATACATTTTTTTTTCGTGGAGTTGATCGTTTTTGAGATATTCCTTTTTTTCTTGGTTTCAGCTTTGAAAAACATACTTTTCTCATACAGGAATTTGTCAACTCCTGTCCACACAAACAAAGGAAATTATCGTCCAATATGACCAAACCAGGTTAAAGGACGTTAAAATAAAAAAAAAAAAAAAAACAAAAACAAAAGAACATCAGTCACATAGCAACCAGCTTTTGGCTTTCACTTTAACCTATGGTATTTCGCTTGTATTTACAATAAAACAAGGAATAAGCTTATTAACAATAATTTGTTACAGAGAGATAGAGAAAGTCATGTGAATGGAACACATCAGATTTTTATTTGTCTGATGCTTTCTAAAATTGAAGCCTCTAGTATCAAAATTGTGGAAAACCTAAATTTTATCCATAATCCCCTTTAATGACCTAATTTTTCAATGTTATCCGGTTTAATAGGCTGTTTGTTTACTTTATTTTACAGTTTCTTTAAATTTACGTACTAAATCCAAAGCATATCACGACTTATGTTTTGCTCAGAATGCCTCTCGTTATAAACAGTAGCAGTTCCGCGTGACAATGTTTTTCTGCTCTATAAATAAATCAAATTTCTGCTTCGCTTGAATGGAATACACCATTTGACAGACATTTAATGCGCAAAAAAATCTGATGTGTACCATTCACATGTCTTTCTGTACATCTCTGTAACAAATTATTGTTAATAAGCTTATACTTCTGATTCTTTACACTCACATGATTTTCTCTAGCTGCTCTAATAACGAACTTCTTATAAAAGATTATTCTGCTTTCTACACCAAAATAATCGAGATAAAATTAGTAGAATGTTCTTATTACTAAATGCCTTACAAGTGGAAAAGAACTAAAGGAACGCGCTATGCTAAAGCGATAGTCAAATGTCTTAAAATCTATGGTAATGCGATTTTCCTTGCTTGGCCAGGAGTAGAACAAAAGTAAACGGACTCTTCCTGTCCGAGAAAGCTATAAGTTCTTTACAATTGAAACCAACAACAAGGAATATCTCGGAAGCTGTTACCTCTACACAAAAACGTAAAGGACATAAATTGTGTTTTGACGAGATCTACATTTTTTGAGCAGAAGTTCTTGTTTATGTCTTACGGTTTAGCAGTTAAGCAAAATTCGGCAAAAACATCCAGAATAAAGTAGCCTTCACAGCCTATTCCCAGAAAATTCAAGATATCCATTTTATTTGGGATGTAAATATCTTTATTATACAGGATTTTAATCAAAATCCTTAGAGCCATTTTTTAAATTATCAATTTTTTTTAAAAACTCTCCATGTAAGGGAAGTTTGTGGTGGGGGGATTTTCTTGAAAATCTTCGTGTCGCATCCTTGGAAGATTTTAATGGTCTTTTCGCTTTCGAGCTATGCTGTCCATAGATACACACACACACGGATCTTTCTCTAAAATATATATTTCTGGTGAAATCTCGACATCGCATTTTTGGTAGAATACAATACCTTATTTATACACTATGTATATAGTATGTACAGACAAACAAATGTGATTTTGTTTCACAATAATAACCTAGTTTCTAGGCAACGATTTTAAACAAAAGATATAATATAGAATAAACAACTGGATATTTTTTCATGTTAAATATAAAAATATAGGACTGTGATTTAAAATTCCACTGTAGGAATGTCTGAGGAATGAGGAGCTGAAACCTAAAATACAGTGAAGTCCAGTTATAAGCTTCTCTCTGAGTATTTAATTTGACATGTTTTTCTTTAAGTTAAATTAAATTTAAATAAATTGGTTTGAGACTTGAAAGTTTTTAAATCAAATGCTTATATATATTTTGCTTGCGAGCTGGTTAAAATTATAATTGATGTAAATTTGTATTAATACGATTAGGTGTATGTTTCTATCAGTCTCAAGGTTTGTTAAATTCGAGTATTATAGCCATTAGCAGTGACCTATATGTATTTTATCGAGTGGATGTACTGAACTTTACGTATTACTTATAGTAAACCTATAGTGTCCGACATAATACAAAGACTGTGTTAAAATCATTTTATTGTAATAGAAATTCTCTACTACAAAGCCATATGCTTAGTTTAGCCCTGTTTTTATTTTAAAGAAGGCGTTCCCTTTTAATTTCTCTACTTTCTCTGTATATACTGCTGAGAGAGAGGATATTGTATTCCACCCAAAAATTGGAGATGTCGAGATTTCACTGGAAGTATTCTTTGAATTCCCCTGAATCCAAAAAAGCATTTTAGAAAAAAGACAGCGCACGCCTTTGGACTGTTCAATACCAAATTTTGTATTTTAGTTCAGCACCTTTATATGCGAAACGAAGATTCTTCAAGAATATGCTGATTCCAAACTACCCTATACATGGAAACTGTTTTGACAATTTTGCTTTTCTTAAAAATGGTTCTAACAAGCATGATTAAAATAGCACATATTTATGGCAAAACAGATATCCTGAATTTTATGTGATTAGCCTTTGAAGATCTCTTCATTCTGAATGACTTTCATATAACTGGTAAACCATAAGAGACAAAACCTACTCCACAAAAAATATTGATCTTGTTAAAACACACAATTTATGGCACAAACATTTTTTGTAGAGTTAACATGATCCGATATATTCCGTGTTGTTGGTTTCAATTTTAATTACTTAAACTTTTCTGAAACGGTAGGTCATCTGTCTTTGTTTACTCCTGGCAAACAAAGAGAACGGAATGTCAATTGTTTCACATAGGATTTAAAGAAATTGATTATCACTTTAGCTTAGTCTAGTGTTCATTTCCCTTCTGCTTACAAAGAAGTAAGTAATGTGACCAATTGTGGTGAAGTTTATTTAAATTAGTATGATGTAATAAAATGTTGTTTGCAGACTAGTTAGAGAAAGTAATGTGAAGGAAACACATCAGATTTTTTGTAATTAGGTAAGTCGATAGCTCTCCTTTATCGATTCAGTTCCTTCTAAAATCGCAGTTAATCATTGTTAAAAGACTTAGAATCCTCTCGAAGTTAATGCGGAGGAAGTACGAACGTGCCTGAAAGTATATATTTCCGGTGAAATTTCTATATAGAATTCTTAGGCGTGTGATATACTTCACGGCTTACCATATGCAGTGGAGAATATAATGAATTAGTTCTGCCCTTAAAATATTAAAACTGAGGATGACAAGGAAAATATGATATCTGCATAGCCTGTAATATCACAGAAGCAGCAAAAGGGGTCACGGAAAATAGATTGCCATAACAATTCAGGGGACTGGATAGGACGCGCCTCTGTTTTGAAATGTGCTGATGAAAAGTAAGCATTTTATTTGTGCGTTTGAAGAAAAATCATGTATTCCAATCACATGACTTTCTCTACATCTCTGCTACAAATTAGTTTTAAAAAGCTCATGCGTCTATTTACTTCATGCTAATCGAGAAAAAAATAGCAGAAATAATCTTATTACTTGCTTCCTTGTAAGTAGAAGGGAAATGAGCGAGTAGTATAGGTTAAAGCGATAGTCAAAAGCTGGTTGCTATGTGACTGAAGTTCCTTTGTTTGTATGGACAGGAGTTGACAACTTCCTGTATGAGAAAAGCTAAGTTTTTCGAGCCTGAAAACAAACACAAGGAATATCTAAAAAATGATCACCTCCACTAAAAAAATGTATACAACATAAATTGTGTGTTTTAATGTGCTCTACATTTTTTGTGTTGTAAGTTTTTGTCTATCTCTTACGGTTTAGCAGTTATGCAAAATTCCGTAAAATTCACTCAGAATAAAGTAGTCTTCAGAGGCTATAACCAGAAAATTCAAAATATACATTTTGTTTGTCAGGTAAGCATCTTTAATATACGATATTTTAATCAAAATCGTTAGAGCCATTTTTAAGAAAATCAAAATTTTCGAAAAATAGTTCCATGTAAACGGTAGTTTGGGGTGCGGGGATTTTGCTCAAAATCTTCATGTCGCATCCCTGGAAGATACTGAACTTAAATACCAAGTTTGGTATTTTAGCTATTTTTCGTTTTTGAGTTATCGTGTTCACAGACACACGGACACACGGACTCACACACACACGGACGGACACACACACACACACACACACACACACACCTTTTTGTGGAAATGCCTTTTTTAGATTCAGGGGGTCCTAAAACATGTATTTCCAGTGAAATCTCGACATCGAATTTTTTGGTGGAATGCAATACTTCTCTATCCCTATATACATTGTAAAAACGGGGCTAGAGAGAGTAAAAATGAGCTGTTTTAAATTCTGTATACTGTATTCTGCTGTTTCTCTTTCCTTGTGGGACATTTAGGGGAAATATGTAAATAATGTTCTCAACAGAAAAATACTACATATTTTTAAGCGCTTAAACAAATAAGCAAATAATAATAATATAAAGTCAGACTGAAAAATGCAATACCATAGCTGGGATTTGAACCACGGATCTCCCGATCTATAGCCGGCTGCTCTGCCACTGAGCTACCATGGCATAGCATTGAATTTCTCAACTGCCTTGAATGTATCGCGGTAAACCAGAATGTGTTCTCAAATTATTTTGAGATGACAACCCCAATGCCAACTTACAATTTTGTAAGTACTTAAGTCCCAGGATTCACAGTATAGCCAAACACAAGGTGTTCTCAAATTATATACTGCATTCTGCTGTGCCTCTTTTCTTGTGGGATCTTTAGGGGAAAATATGTATTTAATGTTCTCAGCAGACAAATACTACATATCTTTAAGTGCATAAGCAAATAACGCAAATAATAACAATATATAGTTAGTCACAGTATCAGATTCTTTAGGAAACTTAAGGCTTTTTCTGGAATACTTATCTTAGGATTACCACAACTGAGAAAGCAGTTATATAATGATCGATAGATAGACAAGACAGATAGATAGTTTATTGTCAAGAACATAGTACATTTATAGCAACGTCAATTAAATTTTGGAAAACTTCAATGTTATAAAACTCCTGGACCTTATAGAGAGGATTTTTCTTCAAAATAATTAGAATCTCTCTTTTAAATTTGTTGAATTTTGGAATGAGGAAGTTACTCCTGCTATTGTTAGGAAACATTCTGTCCCACAAATACCAAATGAAAGCAGTGAAGAACATGCTCCTTCAAAGATAACTTCTTTCACTACGGTTCAGAAGGCTGGACTTTCCAACCCGTCCCAGGGGACATTCAACCTCCTCCAAAACTACAGCAAACTGAAGAGGAGAGGAAAACAGTCTCAAATATTAACAAATCCGCAATTTAAGGAAGTTCCACAAGAGGAACAGATACCCAAAACTCTGATATATTCTATACAAATGACTTTCTCTACATCTCTATAACAAGTTCTGTTGAAGATTATTCTAGTATCTACTTCATACTAATCGAGATAAACAGATTAGCAGAAATTCTTTCTTCTATGTAGAAGGGAAATAATGGATTACACTAGGCTAAAACCATACTCAAATCTTTCAAAAACTGGTCGCCATGTGGATTAAATACGTTTCCGGGATTTGACGAGTTTGTGTATGTGAAACGTTTAAGTATTTTAAAACTGAAACTAATAACAAGGAATCTCTCAGAAATGGTCAACTCTACGCAAAAAATGTGTATGACATAAATTGTGTGATTCAACCAGATGTACACAATTTCAATACTAAGTTTTTATTTATCCCTTACGATTTACTAATTATGCAAAATCAAGCACAATTCATACAGAATAATGAGGTCTTCAGAGGCTATTTTCAGAAAATTCAATACTTACATTATATTTGTCGTGTAAATATCTTTAATATGCGGTATTTTAATCAAAATCATTACAGCCATTTTGAGGCATTCAAAATTTTCGAAACATTTTCTATGTAAATGGTAGTTAGTAAATCTTCGTGTCGCATCTATGGAAAATCCTGAACTTATATATGAACTTTGGTATTTTACACCTCATGGTGTTCATAGACTCACGGACACACTGAGACAAATTTATTTTAATTTTTTTTTTGATACCGGGAAGCCTAACCCTTAAACGTCTATTTCCGGTGATCTCGGTATCGAATTTTGGGTGGAATGCAATACCTTCTCTTTACAGTACATAGTACGTGTGGAGAAAGTAAAATGCAGGATCATTACCGGAATGACACGATGGCAACAGCTAAGAAATCTGAAATTGCGGTCCACTTTGTGTGGAGAAATATACGCAACGAGTGTTCTGTCATTTTTAAGAGTCTGAAAGTGGTGTTTATTTCACTACTATGAATATTCTATCAATATACAATATATGCAACCTGTCGGATATTACTTTTTTTACCTTCTCCATCAATGTATAACGTACATAGTGGGTAGAGAAAGTATTGCAATCCATCAAAAATTTGGTAACAATATTTCACAAAATACATGTTTTGATGCCCCTGAATACAAAAATTTACAAGTGTCCGTGTATA